>VDFB02270651.1:186480513-186575239 GCA_007258455.2 Sequoia sempervirens
TTGAAAATCTAAAAAGTCCTTTTTTGGAGTCTTTTGTAGGGATAAAAGTTTATTGAAGAAAATAGAGGGCGAGATTTAAATAGTGCTCTTTTAGAAATCCAAAAATTCATATTTAGAGTCATGTGTAACCTTGACTTGGCTAATCATGATTAGAATTGTGCATGTGATTTATTAGTTAATTAATTATTTTGTAGCCAACTAATGATTAGAGGGGGAATTTCTAGGAATTGATTGAATATATTGTATTCATTTAATTTTTGAAAGATTAAAATATGAGTGATGAATTTAATTAAATAAAATTATTTAATTTCTTTAACTAAGGTTGGACTATAGAGAAAATACTAAAATGATAATTTAATTAAATAATTGATAAGAATTTATTTAATTAATGTTAGAAAGAGATCATACTAGTTAATTAAATAATTAATTTTATTTAATTAATGGTGATATATGTAGGATGAATCAAGTGATGTTAATGTGGTTAGATTTGCGTGTCTACAATGAGAATGCTACAGTTGGAGTCAACTAACCTCTAGGTT
Organism: Sequoia sempervirens; assembly: GCA_007258455.2. NCBI lineage: Eukaryota > Viridiplantae > Streptophyta > Pinopsida > Cupressales > Cupressaceae > Sequoia > Sequoia sempervirens. Next base: position 186,481,053 of record VDFB02270651.1, read on the forward strand.
CATGATCTATTAATTAGGGTGGCAACAAAATCATTAAGAGTTGTCATCTTTTGGCTTTGATAGTTTACATTATATTTGGACTATCTCATGGAGGGCATTGTTACCTTGAATCTTATTGAGACCTCACATTGGCTTGGGGCACATGATTGGTCATGGTTTGTGAGTTGTGGTCAAGATTCACATTGGGGTCAATTTTGCTAACTGTCATATGGGCTAGCTCATCTTTTGGTTAGTTGACCAATTGTTCTATTTGCCTAACTATATCACTTTAAGGGGATAAAATTATCCCACATTCTTGTTGAGGGGTTTGCAAGAGAATTTAAAAAGGTGTCCATAGGTATTAGTGGGAATTTTTCATATAATTAAATAGTGGCCATGGTTGAAGAGGCTATTGAATTTTTCACTTTTATGAAGTTATTGACCTCCCCAATAATATTTTCTAAATGGGATTATGGACCACGTACACAAGGCTAATGGTACTAGTTACTTAGAAAGGATTGTTAAATACTTCAGTCTAATATTCTTTGATGAGAGAATTAAGATATCTATTTTGAGGAGTCATCTCAACATATGTTCTCTAAATTTTGTAAATGTTCATGGGGTGTTAAGCACCATAAAACAAAATATATGGAGAGAACAAGTAAGGCAAAATAGGAAAGGTAAGATTTTTTCATGTAGAGTTCACCAATTATGCATGTATTAATAAAAAACATGTGTAACTTCTTAGGGTCACATATAGTTAGGCTAACTAATATATTTGACTCTATGATTGATGTGGACATGGTTGACTAGGATGGTTTGCTCATTTTTGTTGGCAAGGTGGAAGTTGTTGAGGATTAAGAGGCAAGCTAAGCGGAGGTTATCTACATCTTCTCCTAGGCTTACTAATCTCTCATGGGATATACTCATCTCTCTCAACCTTAACCTCCTCATTTAGATTACTTAATTGATTAACAATAAAAGATGGATTGAGGTAGAGACACAAATTTATTTCCACAATTTAGTGTTGAGTTTTAGTTGAAACCATGACACCCTAGGCTAGTTTTGATTAAGGGCGTTGTGAGGTTTTACACGAACACACATATGTTTACTAGTGACCATATTTTATTTTACTTATGTATTTGCTCTTATTTTTTAGTTTTGAATGCATTTTGTATATTTCCTGTGGTTTCAAATATTCTTGAATATTTTTGATTTACTAATTTGTAAAAAAGAAAAACAATTTAAATTATAGACAATAATTTTTTTATTAAAATGTAGAACCATATCTTATTTAATTACAAATAATAAAAATTAAATGTTAAAAATAAACTATTCTAAATTACAAAGAACATAAAACTATGCTTAAATTATAATTTTGTTCTTCTTTTAATAAAATATTGAACCAAAGTAGCTACTAAACACACAAGTAATAATGATTTGCAATAGATTTTATTTCTATTTTTGTAGATTCAAGAAATTAGATTTATTTTCATAAGAACAATGTCTAAATTCCTTTCCAAAATAGATTTGGCATAAATAAGTGATTCCTTCATGATGATTTTAAAATAAAAAATTCCTTAAAATATAGGTTTCAATAGACTACAATTAAAGAAATTGAAATCCCATTCCTTTGGGATTGCATAAAGGTTTTCTAGAAGTTCCAAGAGGAAGTCTTCCATATTTTGATGATCTTCAAGTTGAGAATATTTCTTTTAATGTTGCAAGATTATTTTGACAATATACGACTTCAAAATTTGGATTAATTCTAATCTATCACAATCAAATTTTTATGTGAGGAAGAAGGGTATGGAATTTAGATTATGGGATAGCCTAATCCAAACATCCTAAATCCTTTGAGTTTTGATATATAAATATTTTACAAATTTTACAAGAAAATAAATCAAAATTAATTGAAATATCTAGATAATTAATCTAAACTACTCTAATATAATCATCTATACTAAATAAATAAATAAATTAATACTAATTAAATAAGACATTTCAAAAATACTCATATAGAGTTGAATATTGCAAATATGGAACATGTTGGATGTTGGTTCTCACTATCAAAACCTCCCTTTATGCCTCCTCCCTTGTGAATAATTGACTGTGGTGTATCTCCAAGGCAAGATAAACAAAATGAGAAAATTTGTGTGCTGGTAAATAGGATTGAAGGGGATAATGGTTGTAGAAAAAAGTTGGTAGAGTTAGGTCATTATTTAGAAATTTCTATATACTTAAATGAATTCTTTACAATTTTTTTGTGAGAATATTATTGAGATAGATAAACAAAAAATGGATTAAATTGTAAGAGAAACAGAAGAAAAATTTACATTTTTAAGAAAATATACACAAACGATTGTTATGATTTCACCTGTTTTACCAAACAATGAAAGAGTTTTTATTACTACCCACTTAAGGAAATCAATGAAAACATCAAGGTAAGAAAAGTATGTTTTAAAACATACATAAAAGTATAAGAAAGTATAGGAAGATAAATGGGAGCTACAACAACTTAGTCGAGGGATCTAAGAGGTCTGACATATAAGATTTTATCTTAGAGACATGAAATATTTGTCACATTTTTGTTTTAACATACCATGTCAACTTTTGAAGATTTTTGTCATCATTGAACTTGTCATACTAACTCATGTATTTTTAGATCCTTATACGATTGTAATTATATTTCTAAACTAAAATAAGAAACAATGAAATGAAATATTTTAATAACGTCCACAAGACCAAAAAAGCCTATGGAAACCAAGATCAACACATGAACCACTAACAAAAAAATCCTAAACAATTTGTAATCTTTGTTCAAGATCAACCCTTCTGTAATAGATTTTGATGATGAAGTTTCCAATTTTGTCCAACCTTACCTCTTCGAAAAAGATACTTAAATAAAAATTAAATCTAAAACACTAAAAAAATAAAGATTTATAATTTGATAAAATACAACTAGGGTAAATACCATCTCTTACCCATAATACACTCCTCAAATGCTAAATTATTAAATTCAAACCAAACACTCAAAATAAAATTAGAACTACCTACACCTTAAACGAACCCTTTCTCCTCCCTTCCCTTATGAGCGAAAACACTCCACCCCTACAACACTATCCATTTTTTAAAGCAGTCTATAAATCTATTTCAAATGTATATTTTTAACGAAATGTTTTAGGCGTTCTTTTTTCTCTAGTACACAATCGATACCAGTCTTTTGCTTCTCAGGCGTGGTTTGCAGATTTCTATCAACAGTCAGGAGGCCATTTTCATCAGGTATGAATATCTATGTCTTTCTCTGATAGATCATTTCGCTTTCGTTTATTTAGTGTGTATAGAGTGGGTCTTTACCCTATAAATATATGTTAAGTTTGTCGCCTGTGAAATGTCTAAGCCCTCTGCTGGTAATTGTGAAATGTCCAGTTAGATCGATTGTATATTTCGATGTTTTTTTGAATCTTGTTATGCGGAAATTGTCCACTTGGCAATAACAGCAACTTGGGAGTTTTTAATACGCTGATAATGCTAACTTGAATTAGGTTTTCTTTAATAATTTATTTCAATGCTTCACATTTTTGTAATCGCAAGGATTGAGTAGAATTTGAACATACATTTGGTGTGGGTTTAAAGTTTATATGATTATGATTGATTTTCGATAAATTGTGATTAATGTTTTGCCATTTACAATTACTAATGTTGAATGCAAGTTCAAATTAAACGAGGGCTTAGTTTTCTATGTCTAAGTTCTGATAAATTGTTCTTTTCCAATTTTGGGGAGTAATGTTGCATGTGAGTATATATTAACGCGGGTCTCTTAGACTATGTCTAAGTTCTGATAAACTATTTTAATTTTTGACCATAATGAGGACTGAGTTTAATATGAGTGCAAATTCTAATGTTGTTTTATTTATTTTATGACTGTAAATTCTCGTTCTGGAATAGCTTTCTGGCTTAGAAGCCACAACCAAAGGGTTTACCCGTTTACCTCTTTGACTTGCACCCAGCCTCGTCCCTTTGAGTGTTCCAGTTCTGCACCTAGTGATTCCGATGTGATACTTCATCAATTTTAACGCTTTATCACATCTCACTGGGATTTGAATTTTGGGCTCTGGTATCAAAGCATTGTTACGTTTGCTACTTGAGCTCATCCTATTTCATGTGATCTGGGTTTATTTGAGTTCTATGTGAGTAGAGATTAAATTTAAGGAAATCTGATACAAAATTCTGATAAACTTTGAGATGATGTTTAAACTTTTGCCAATTTGTATAACTTAGTTGAATGCAAGCATGTAGTAAATATGGATTATATGACTATGGCTTATTTCTAATAAACAAGGGCTGACATTTTGCAGTTAACGACGACTATGTCGAGTGTGAGACTGTGACTTAGTTACCTATGAATTTTGATATATTTTCCTATTATGAGAACTTTTTATGTGACTACATTTCAAGCAAGGGTTTTATTCATCTGTGGCATTTTTTTTGATCAGTGAATGAGGGATTATGGGCCCTTTCCCATTAATTAAAAAGAAAATCCAAAAATAACAATTGTTTCCCATGAACAGTGTAAACTATTGAAAATCTTCTAATTTAGGAACTTGGGAGGAAATGAAAACTTCAAAACAACACTATTTACCAAGCTAACCAATCTTGACATGTGAATGGAGAGATATATTGCTATTAAATTTTATGTCTTTAGCCAAGGGACTCTTCTACTTTTTCCTTTCCACTGCGAGACAAGCATCAAAATCTCTAGAAGCATTTTCAGAAGAAGGAATCTGCAGTCTTAGAGCTTCAGGAGGCGTGCTCACTTCAGCATTTGCAGAAGACGAAGACCTACCCACTGAAGAAGGATTTAGGGAGGAACCGCATATTCCACCAGAGGAAGGCATCAATAATCCTACAAGTAGATGTCAAAGGAGGATTTCTAGAAATTAAGGATGCACTATCAAAAGAAGCATCTAGAGATCATCCTCATCACAGTCAGGATTGATCAACTGATGCCTCAGTTCAGTCCCCCCTTCCACCAAGTGGCCTGCCTCGAGGAAGCAGGTTGTTGAACAGTATGGTTTGGACATTTTTAGTTGTGTGGTTTGTAGCAAAGCATGATCTACATCTAAAGTCAATGCCTTCAGAATCAAGTTATTGCTTCCAAGTCCTATTAGCAACTTTTAAATGTACTTATTTTGACAATTTCTTGGATACATCAAAACCCACAAGAATTTTTGCAAAGTTAAAATGTCTCATCATCTTGTTCATATTTGGGACAAAGATTAGTTTTCCTAAAGAAACCATAACATAAATCCCAATAGAGCCTTGTCCCAAAACCATGGGCCTTCTTTGAGCAAGGTATCCATGCCAGAGGGGATTTACAGATTACCAGGAATCACCCTTTTGCACACAAACAAATAGTAAAACCCTTGATCACTAATGGCTTTTGTTGGAGAGTCGGCCATTTGTGAAGCTTTGTTAGAGTGGGCCAAAAGCTTTGAAATTGTAGATATGAGTGACTTGCTCGACCCACTCTTCTTGCTTAGCCATCTCATTTCCCAATACTACTGTTTGTATACGCTCTGAATTGATCTCTTTCTCCAACCTGGTCTCCAATTTCGATGAGTTCAAAACTTCCTCAGGATCTGTGAAAACCCTACTGATTACAAACCTCCATACTGGCGATGTTGGGATCACTGTCATCTCCAGTGCCCTTGGATTTGGGCTTAAACAAAGCAGATAAAGCTGATGCCACTGTAACTTGACGGGGCCAAATGTAGGACCTATCAACATCATTGCCATGTCATCTGAGATCTGTAGGGGGAACATCTGAATGAAAGGACTGTGCCCTAGAACCAGAGGAAATGGCTGTGGATTTGATTGGAGAGAAACACAAAGCCTTCACATGCCCAAGAATCCATCCTTGTCAAAGAGCTTGTCTGTGTGTCTTCAGCCATTATCAGACCTGTTCTGGGGTGAAATCTTTGCTGAAGCCACCATGAGGGTTGAAGAAATTTTAGGAGCTGAAAGGGGATTTTCGGGAGTACTGGAAGCTTTTGTTGGGAGTGACATCTTCCGACTTGTTCAATTTTTTTTCATTTATGACTTTTTTTTGGTAAAGTAGGTTTGGTAATTATTTTTTTGATGCACCCCCACACATATGAAAAGAGAACCAAGCTGCAAATGTTGACAGTTTCAAACTATTCTCCTGGGTTTATTGGAAGAAAACCCAGTTGGAGATGATCACATCATAAAGCTGTTTTTCTCTGTTTATTTAAACTTTATGGTGTTTTTACTTGTCTGGTTCAGTGTCTTACCACTTTGTCATTTATGGGCCTGTATACTAGAATATGACCGCAGGTTGTGTGGGTTTATTAACTTTTCTTTGACTGGTTCAGTGTCTTATTCCTTTGTAAATATATAAATTTATAATTGAATATGACTGCAGTTTAATAGTAGATATGTTAACTATGGTTTAAGGCTAATGAATTATGGTTGATAAATCAGCTGTTGGCAAGAATGGGTGGAGGTCATGGTGCACTTCCTGAGGGTAAATACCCTGGGTACCCAACCAATGTGTGGACTATGACTGGAGGGTGGTATTGTAGACCTAAGTACTGGAGGCGTAACACTGCAATTGCAATGGCTGGAATTTTCCTTGTCTGTATTCCTATTGCAATGAAGTCAGCAGAACTGGAGGTTTGAATTTAACCTTAAACTCAATTCTTTGACTATTTGAGAAAAAAAATCATTTTTTTGTTTATTTCTGTAAAATTTGGATTTAGGAAGATGAAAGGAAGGGGATTGATACTATATTTATAAATGGGGATTTTAACCCACCCGCTTCCCCCCCCGCCCCTCAACTTGCTTGGTGTGGATAATCAAACAAGGATGTATCACCGCCTATAGAAAGTGGATTTAATTAATAGAAATGTATTATTTCAGGGAATGATTCATATTGTATTTTTGGAATGAGTTATAATTTCTAAATGTTCTAAAAAATAGCTCTTTATGAATTCAAATCAACATAATTATCTGACCATGTGCTTGATAGCTTCCATCTGCTTTCATCTAATTTTAGTTTATTTTTCAATAAGATTGTGCTCAGGGACAAAAAACAACAAAAGTAATAGTTACAGGTATCTATGCGAAAGCCTTGTAGTGCATTATGTGATCCCATTGTACTTCTTAGATATCTACACACATCTCTTTTGATACTCCTCTATCAAGAGCTCTGAAACAAACTTTATGCCCAACTCAGCCTTGCTCCATGTGCAACTAAATTCTCCAAGTTGGATAACCCACTGGTAACCACATGCAATTTCCTCATCAAGCATAAACTTACAACTTACAACTTCTGATGAAGGACATCTTATCTCTCTTTTAGGTTTTTCCTTAAGGCAGAATTCTATAGCTTGGCTGGGGCCAGATTCTCACCTAAATCAGAGTTTTAGTATGGACCACTCTTGCATTCAATTAGAGACCCCTATCTTGGTCACCTATATTATTATGCATAATTGTTTTACCCCTCTGATCAACTAAACACAATCACGATGTTGTTATACCTTCTATATGTTGCTTGTATTCCCTAGGATCTTTGCACTTTTGTGGGTTGGTAAGGCTCCATACTTGCATCTACAAACTTCGCAACGTTCCAAACTGTATTGTTTGAGGAAGCCTTCTGCATCCTGGTTGTGTTTATGTCTTTCTGATTTCAAATTTGTGTCAAACATACAATGCAAATACTTATTTTAATGCATTGCTCAGTGATCTTAATCAAAGCAACAAAGCCAAATATTTGTTTCTTCAAATTTTAACTTTCTTCCAAAAGAGGCCCACACAAGTGCTCTATCAAGAACCTGCCATAGCAAGCTCATGCCTTAACTCAGCAAGTCTTACTGAAGTATGTTAACATTAATGTCAATGCTCTAAGTTGCCAATTATTAACGAAGTGAGATGTATCCTATTAGTTGGCTATAATGCCAACAGGCCAATATGTGCATATCTGGGTTATCATGGTTGATCATAGGTCATAACTTTCTGTCTTGGTAATATGCAAACACAACCTCCAAGTAAAAAGTGCTTGAAAAATGGCCATGAATGAATCATTTCCTTGCAATTTCTGTTAAAAGAATAGAAAATTATTTTCAATGTATTGAGAGGGGTCAGCTGCAAAATATCTTGAATCTATTGACAGATATTCCTTGCTGATTTAGGAGTGAGTTTTTCGGATGGTTGAAATAAGTTCTAATAATTTGGCCTGTGGTTACACCATACCTATTTTAGATAGTCTGCTTTTTTTGGCTATTACCATATTTACAATATGAAGATGATCAATAGTCAATAGTAATACTATTAGTAAGTTGTTATAAATGAGAGGAATTGCAAAATCCCTCATCTTAGCATTTTACTTCAAAATTTAGCAATGAAAAGAGACAAGGAGGTGACATGAAAGTTTTAGCAACTGTGTTTTCAAATATGAAGATAATTGACTACAAGCTATTGTAAAACAATTGAAAAAACCCTCATCATGGCAATTTACCTATGATAATGGATTCGTGGGTACCCAGACCTGTACCCAGGGCTGTACCTGGCCCAAACAGGTCTGGGTACAGATCTAGGCCTGGTTCTGTATTGGGCATACCCAGGGCACTCTGGGTGTGCCTAGTGCATACCCTGGAAAATACATTAAAAAATTAAAAATAATAAACAGATTTTTGGCCTTGTTAAGCTCTGAAAATTTTCTTTTCCAAAATATGGTTCAGTTTAGTTAAGTTCAGAGCTTAGTTCAATCACTACCACTTTTCCTGCATTAGACTAGATTGTTTTCTCCATTGGATAAAGCGATTGTGTGTCATAATGTCTAGAGGCCTTTTTTGTTTGTCCAAGGGCATTGTACATTTAAACATTATTAAAAAAATAGCAATGAATATTTATTATTATCAAGATTAATAAACTCTTGGTATGAAAATCAAATGTGTAAGGACCATTTAAATTACTCGCTTTATAGCAATCTCCTCCAAGCATTTTAGTGAGATAGCTCCATGTATTTAAGAGATGAGCAGAAGTAAAGGGAATACAGATAAAATTTGATGTTAGAAATTTTTATCAAATAACAACCACTGTTAATGCACAACTTAGCATCAACATTTAGGACATTTCAAATGACACATTGCTAGAACTACATATTGGACAGTCAAAGGATGGTATTTGCTAAGAGCTGATAAAAGATCACAATTGTAGCTCTACAAATGGAAACAAAGAAGTTCTCATGGTACTTTTGACCGCCATTTTTGGATACTGCTTGTCAAGTCAATTGTGGAAGTATATGATAATCACGTCTTGGTGTCATTTAAAGGTTCCCTAGTTGTTTCTTTTGTCATCAATCATTAAATTTCTCATCATTTTTCTTACGTAATGATTCACATTACAATTCCTTAAGTCAAATATGTGCAAGTTATGCTTAGTGCCCTTTTCTTGCCTTAGACTAGATTGTGTTTTCTATTGGGGTTTGTTTTCTTGTTTGTCCAAGGTCCATGTACATTTAAACATTATTATTTATTAAAAAACATCAATGATTTATTATTATCAAGATTAAATTGATTAATAAAGTCTTGTTATGATAAATCAAATTTGTAAGGACCATTTAAATTACCCACTTTATAGCAATCTTCTCCGAGCATTTTAGTGAGATAGATCCATGTATTTAAGAGATGAGCAGATCAAGTAAAGGTAATAGATAAAATTTGACATGGCATGGGACTTGCCACGTCTATTTTTGTCTTTGTTGTCATACTGCCCTTGTAATGGTAGTCAAGGATGAAGTTTAATGAAGTAGCTGTAAGAGACATTTAGAGAAGAATTTTCTTAGACCTAGCAAGCAGAGTTTGCCATATTAGCACTTTGATCTCAATTTGCTCCTACTCTCTTCTTTCACAGTCAATTGAAAGGATCTTACTTGCTATGACAACCATGATAAATTTGAAACAAATTGCCAGCTGGATGTAGGTGATTGGTTGCATGAACACAAATTAGTTATATCTTTGTTCTTTCCTAGAAACAAACCTCAAAATCATTTTTTGTTTTGAATGATTGCATATAAAATTCTCGATAGGAGATGACATGTGCAGATATCTCAAGCAGAGATTGATTGAGAAGCAGGAAAGTGAAGAAGTGCGTACTAGAGGAAGTAGTTTCCAAAATACAATTGACATTCTGTCTGATGTAGTGCATAAGAGGCAAGGTGCAGACAAAGCTAACCCCATAATACAGATCAGGTTTCACGCTCCTAAAGATCAAATGGTGATTGATACAACCGTGCCAAGAAGCAAAGTTGCTTGGGACAAAGCTAGCGTTGAAGATTTTGATGTCCAAAGTCATACCTTCCCGCAGATTGATCAGAAAGATATTCTAACCAAGGTGGGTCAAGCCATTGATTTCAGCACCACTCATTTTAGAAAGCTCCTGGAAGAGATAGCACATTTGAAGGCCAAGAAAGAAGCTCTTGTCAAATACATCGACAAAGTCTCTGCAGCGAGAGTGAGCATTAAGGCTCCTATCCCTGTAGAGATGCCTTCCACATGTAGTGAGCATCATGGCAGACTTACTCTTGTGAATGAATGGACTGCTTATGGAGCAACATTCAAAGGATAAATCTTAGATAATTTACAACCAACACAAGAGTTGCTTTTAACTTTGTCGAATGTGGCACAAACTTTGCAAGTTTGTGCATAAAGGTTGATCTCAATTATGAGGAGTTCCTCCAGAATCTAGGATCTTGGAGCCAAGAGAGAGATTGTTTGCTGCAGATTGTGGATCTGATTGATCATGTCTTTGATGAGGATCACATGGGAGGCATCCTTAAAATAGCATTGGAATGGTTTTTCACTCTTTGAAAATTGATACTGCTGCATTATTCTTGATGGTCATACCAGCCTTTTGCTGCACATACCAATTAGATTCAGATCCTGGGTGGAGCTGTTTCAGTTTTTCAAATGTATGGTGTTTCCTTTTCTAAAATTGATGCAGGGGATATCTTTCCTTCTGACTTCTGAGGAAAACATGGATTCAATTTTCTCCTAGATCAGCAAAAGGATTAAGAGGTTCATCTCCCCAGAATCTGTTGTGATCATTGATAGAGCATTCATCAAAGAGGCATGTGACCTCTCCATCAACACCATCAATTTGCAAAGTCAAGTGGAGGAATTTGGAAATAAGAGAGTGCAAATTGATTGTTTCCTTCTCCAATGGAGTTTGCATCTGAGGGAGTATGGGCTGTTGGATCTTGTTGATGATCATGGGCAGTCATAGGAATGTGGAGTTTTCCTATAGGTTGGTCTTCCCCCTCTAGGAGATTTTAGGCCATTCAATTGGATGAGGAGTGATGGTTGTATGTGGCATGTTTTTTAGTTGGCTTTTATGTGTTTCACTTTCAATGATCAGTTCTATTTTCAAAGCGACTTTTGTGCATTCTTTGTTTTGGTGCCCACCTTATGTTTTGAACGTGACCTAAGTCACATAATTCTTTATAGGGTTTAGGTGGATGAAAAGATAGTTACTGGATAACCAAGATCATTATAGAAGGGCATTCCCCTTCATTTGTATATATCTTTTTCTGACGTCAACAAGGATAAAACATTGGAAAAAGAGTTTCCTAATTGTAAAGACATTTTGAAGCGTTATACTTCTTGTAAGGTTTTTACTTTTTAGGCCTTGAAGAGTTTAATTTTGTGAAGATAACATGGTCTTGCAGATTCTTTCTTTTCTTTCTGCAGGACTTTATGTTTGTTGGTGAAAGGAATCGGTCATACCCACTTGTTTATATGCTCTATTCCATTTGGATCAGTATTTTCTTAAAGATCAGCAATATAAGGGGAAAATCTGATTTCAATTTCTTTAAGTAGTGCAGATAAATTTTCACAATGTCTCTAAGTACTGCAGTTGTTTTTTGCATGCAATTTAATGATTCATCTTTTACAAAACAAACATGTATGTATGTAAATATGCTTGTATACTCTATCATGTGTAATATTTTTGCAGGTGTTCAATAAAGGGAAAGCTCCCCTTTCCCCTCAATAGAGGAGGGATTGAGTCGCAGAAGCTGCCCCTACTGATTTGCTTTAACAAATTTTAGGGATAGCAGCTACAAACGAGTAATGAAGAAGGTAAAAGACCATAGTAGGTGGGTATTATTAAAGGAAGACCTTGTTTACCCATATGATAGTGTATAAGGCAATGCTTAAGGGAATGCACAAAGGTCAGATAAACAGGAACTGTAATTGATTAGATACCTCAGCATCAAAAGTTCCTTGTCAAGGACTTCGTATGTGGCAAAATGCACATGCTTTATACTGAAAGTCAAGAGACTATGCTAATCATGAACCCAAATTCTTTGGTTCAAGTCCATCAAGAATGTTTTTATCAGTGTTCCACGGGGACGTGTCCCCCGGAAAAACCACTTGTTTCCGAGATGGGGAGACGCCTAGGAAACGTCCCTTCGCCGTCCCCCCGCCGTCTCCACGTTTCTCCGCTGTCCCCCTGAAGTCCCCTTCTGGGAGACTTCAGGGAAACTTCTGGGAGACTCCAGGGAAACTTCTGGGAGACTTCCAGAAGTCCCCTCCACCCAAGGAAACTCCAGGGAAACTTCTGGGAGACTCAAGGGAAACTTCTGGGAGACTCCAAGGAAAATCTGGGAGACTCCAGGGAAACTTCTAGGAGATTTTCAGAGGCATTAGGCCATTAGCTTGGAGCCATTTACTATTAGTATTTACTATTTTGTACTCCGTTTTTGAAGTTTGAAGTTTGAACATTGATGATACAGTGATACTTGATTGTAATTATGATTCATGAATCATGATTATGAAACTCAAATTATGAAACATCTAGTTCTTGTTGCATTTTCCAATGTCTATATTTTCATTTTGATTTTCAATGTTCAGTGGTTCACTAGTTCAATGAAATGATATATCATTACAATGTGTTATTGTGTTTAAACTTTAAACTTTTAAGTTTTAAGTTTTGTTTTTATGTGTTAACTTTACTTATTCCTTAGGCTTCTATAGTTATATAATTATATTGTTATACATCTTTTTATAACTAATTTTTCAAGTACTATATGTATTTCTGTGCCGCCCCCGCCACCCCCCCGCCACCGTCCCCCCACTGTACCCCTACCGTCCCCAAACTTAGGACCCCCGTTGTCCCCCCGTCCCCGTCCCCGAAACTCCGTGGAACACTAGTTTTTATTCCTTTGCCAACTATATGAAAAAAACAGTAAGGTTCATAAGGAAAATGTCTAAAATAGATATCATTAATATATAAAATTAATCAAACCAACAACTTAATGATGACAAATGAAATATTTTTCCTAACCAGCTTAAGAGCATTATGTTTATGGAAGAATACAACTTAATGCATGACAAACAAAATGTTCTTCCAAACCAACCTAAAGGTACTATCTCTACAAAAGCATAAAAAGAGAGACATGCAAATAGAAGAGAAATGACTATCTTCTAATTATAGAATCAAATTAAGGATAAATGGAAACATGATAAAGAGGAAGGGCATGGTGATGAACTCTTAATCGAGAGAAAATTTCACTTAGCTTTTATGTGTTCATCGACAAGAATCTCGGGCTTCAAACTCTGAAAATTCAAACCATTTTTAACAAAACAGGATTACTGTCTTGATTGTTTCTGCAATCATTCACAATTTCATTGATAAGAGATTATTAGGAAAGCTCAATGGCTGTCATACAGATCTAGTAAGCCATGATTTCTGGTTGGTGTCTATAAATTGCAGTGTTCCACGGGGATGTCTCCGAGATGTGGGGACTTTGGGGAAATGTCCCCCTGTCGTCCTGCCACTGCTGCCCAAGTCTTGAGGACATCTTTGAGACGCCACTTGGTTTGGGGACTTTGAGACGTCCTTAGAATGTTCAAGAGACTTCGAGGAGTCTCCCAACCGTTCCAAAGACTTCGAGGTGTTGCAAAAGATAAGCAATAAAATCATGAAAATGTCATTCGCCGTGATAGGCATTGCCCCTTGAGCCTACTAGGGCCTTGGCCCCCAGACCCTTGCAAGGGGCTCTACCCCCTGACCCCAAATCTCCACCCACTATTGTTTGTTCATTGCAATCATTGTCATATTTTAATGTTTATTAGTTTAAACTTTACTTAGTATGCCAAAGTTTCATTTGCAATTCTTGTGCTTATTTTTGATTTGCCCCCAAACCTCTACCCACCATTGTTAATGTTCAATGCAATCATTCCCATGTTTTTAATATTTATTAGTTTAAACTTTACTTGGTATGCTAAAGTTTTATTTGCAATTCTTATACTTATTCCTTACACATCTTTTCATAAATAATTTTTCAGGTACTATATGTATTTGCCCCACCCCCCATTGCCTTGACACTATCCCCTTGCCGTCGCCAAACTTAGGCCCTTGGTTCTCCCGTCCCTGAAACCTGTCCCCACGTCCCCCCATTAGGAAACTCCATGGAGCATTGATAATTGTATATCCATATCTCATTATTTGTTTGATAGTGGGGTGACCTGTAAACACTGGGTCTATAACCCTAGTGAATACCAACAAACAAGTTCCTATGGTAACTCAACAATGCAACCCTCAAACGCTATTGTTATCCACTACCATATGAATGTAAAAACAGTGCTAACATGTTCAACTACTTAGAACAACATGGAAGGAGGAAATACATAATTCAATTGATACCAAGTTTTCCTTCGGAGAAAACCCAAACATTCTAGGAAAAGTATGCCAAAGGCATGCTGATCACTATCTTAGTTGTGAAATACAAGTGTTACACCACCATTAAGGTTCATTGAAGCTTTGACAACAAATTGCAGCTTCTTCACACCTGTTTGCGCACCCAATCTTAAAAGTTGAAAACCTTGCTCCTTTGCTTGCAAACATGGATTGAGCATCAAAAGAAGGTTTTCAATTGAGCCAACCCTTGGGATTTTGTTTGTACAATAGTTACCCCCCATCCATCCATGGCACCAAGAAGGTGAAAAGAATGTGAAATGGATTGATTCAAATGCAAAAACTCTTTGTGTTATACTCATTGGCTGCATCAGAGTGGGTTTGTTACTTCTGCTCTATAAGAATTTTCTGCGATTGAGAACTCATTTGGGCAAATGGAGATTTGCCTTTAGGGTTTAACTATTTGCCACTGTGTTTAATGGGTTCATCGCTTGAGTGCAAATGGAAAATTCACCAAGTTTCATTTTTTGTATCATGCTGATGCTTCACTTTACACATTGCCATGCATCAACAAACACATGCTTTGCAGAAGAAAGAGACTTCTAGATTCAATTCTGGAGAGGTGTTGTCAAAATGACTCCACTAGGTTGATGCAAAAACATTCGGGTCCAAATATATATATATCATAGCAGCAAAAATTGTTTGGGGAAAAAGTCAACAAATCAAAAGTATAAGGTTTTTTGAAAAAAATGGGGAAAAAATCAGATTTAAGAAAAAACTTAAAAAATTGTAGAAAAAGAGACAAAAACTACTTTTTAAAAAGTTTAAGGGCATTTCCATAGCATAGAGATATGGAGAGCAAATAAAATAGAGAGTTTAACACATTAATTGTAGAAAATAGGATTTTGTTGTTTATATTCATATCACTGATTACATTGCATTGCACAAAGCATACTTCATAGTGCATAGATAATTACTAGATTGTTACAGTTGATAAAATTTCAATTACAATACAGGTACAAAGTCAACCTATAAACTAATTACAAAGTTCCAAACAATCAAGTGTGTCCAATGACTCTTGTTACTGCAAATAGAGCTATGCTAGAGGGTTGCTGGTCCTAATGATGAAGCTCTTGGTTCAGAGCTTCTCTTGAGTTGTTCAACCTCATGATATCCAAGTTGGCCTCTAGGATCTCAAAATCCTCAGGCTCAAAAAAGTCATTAAAAATATAGTTTTCCTTTGTTGAGTAGACATCATAAATTACAAAACGGGAATCATCTGATTCATATTTGTGATTTAACAGTAGCAATTTCTAGAACAATATCAAAGAGAACTATATGAAGAGTGTAAAAGGGAAATTATATGACAAAGAAAGCAATTGCAAAGTTCAATTTAATAGGTTTTGACAAATAGCTCAAGATAGATTAATAGAAAATGCTTTTAAAACAAAATCTTAAATCTCAAAAGACTATAAATGATATTGAAGTGTTCTCATTAATAACTCTTTTAGCAGATTTGTAAAAGAGTAAAGGGAGTGTTAAATATTTTTCCATTAGATAATAAAGACCTACTAGTACAAAAGAAGAGAGCAACTAATTGAGTCACAATTTTAGCTATTATTATTCAAGTAAATTTTCCTTGATTTTACATGTAAGTGGACGATGGAGTTAAAAACATTGATGGACTTTGATTTGAGAATTTGAGAGATATAGGGACAAGTTTCAATGGAAAATCAAAGCACAAGGAACATTCCTTTTCAATTGGAGAGTTCCTACTGAAATCTATTTGGATCGCTAAAGAGAAAATATATGAGGCCTGCTTTGGGAGGGATTAAGATAAGCCCACAAAACTAGGGCATGACTTCTCTCAAGGCATGTATTAGTTTGCTTGATATCTATTTAACATGCATGGAATGCTACACTATATATGTCTAAAGCATTCATGCACTGCTATTGTACTCCTTGTAGGCCTTTTGAACGTCCGTGTATATGACGATCCTAAATGGAATGTAGTTCTCAAACAAGTGCAGGGCATGATTTAAGCAGTGAGTTTCACCAATTAACAAAGCATTAAGCTTGCAAAATATATAGGAAATTTAAATATAACCAAAACAATCCTTCATTTTGATATAAAATACTGCTACAGTTTATTTTTTTCAGCACTACAAGCTGATTTTTATGTTTCTGATAGGAACCATTCTGCTTCCGATTCCACAATGTCTATATACTATTATGTATATACTTATGCTTCCCACTTGATTATACAATTGTCACTACCCTGCTTGCTTATCAGTAAAACTTGATGGCCATTGTCAAATTGAAGCTCCAAATTATCACACTTTGTTAGCATCTAAAAAAGAAATTTGTCCCAACCTAACCTTGATAATCCAAACAACCACCTTGGTATTATTGTTGATAATTGGAATGTTAAAATTCTTTTGAGTAGTCAGGATCACAAGAATTCAAAGAAAACAAACCTCTTTAGGTTGATATCAAGCCAATATAGTTTTGTTTCAGTTTAGTCTGGCTCTCTATATTTACTTTTGTCAAGTACTTTTATAATGTTCAAATATGTTAAAAAAATAAGATAGAAGCTTTACTTAGTATTTATGATGTTGTCTACTATTTCCCACTAAATTGTGTCTTGGATTTATATACATGGAAAGCATTACTACGAGCCTAAGGCAAATGACAGTAGTGTGGAATATAGAGAAAAAAGCAACACATCTCTTAGCCCTTCCATGTTAACGCGTCCTTAACATGAAACGTAGAAGCATGCCAAAGAACATGTCTCTATTTTTTAATGTACTTAACATCTATTAGAAATATACGTCCATTAAAGGTTGCCTACCTACAATTTGGCTTAGCAACCTGATGAAATATAGTGAATCTTTGACTGTGAACCACATCCCAATGGCCAATGCTCAATTTTGTGCTAAAAATCAACGAAAAAACCCAATTAAATAGCAATTTCGCACGGTTATGGTTTCATGATGGGTTGGTTGGGAAATTTTTTCATGATTTATACTTGATTTTTTCTCAATTTCTATGCGATTTAAACCCTTAAAAATCATTGAACATCGTTGAAAATCATGGCTGATTAAATCGGGATTTTTTAGGGAAAAAATTGTTTCGATTGAAGATTTTTTAAAAATCAGGATTTTTGTGATTTTTTGAGGATTTATGCTTCTATGATATATATATGAAACCAGAACTAGCAACTTAGTTTTGAATAGTATGTCTTCCCTTTCAAAGTTCTTTCCTAGTCGTTAGGATTTCCCTTTGTTGCATAAAACTATTTGATCATTCTTTTGTCTATGTGGTTCTTTTCCTCCATTCTTGAGCATGCTTGGCTGTGTGGCTTTTCTTACATGCTACCTTTTCCTACTTGTTCATTCTTTCTTAGAGGAGGCAGTTCCATGTTTGGCATGTGGTGGTTATTCTTTGCTACAGGTGATAGGAGTTGGATCTCAAAGTCTGAGTTTTTAAACTATGATCTGATCAACCATGATTTATGCTCACCGCACTTGGTCTTCCTCACCTTCTTGTCAAGAATGACGTCATTTTCAAGCTTTTTCATTTCTTTAGGTGCAAATTATTCATTGATGACAAAACAACATCCTCTTGCTCTTCATTCAACATAGATGGTTTGAACAAGTACAACTTGTCAACAGTTATCATTAAGAAGATCTTCATGTACTTAGGCAAATCTAAATGGAAAGCATTTTGTCCTGCCTGCTCTATGATCTCAAATAGACAATACCTTAGTGGCTTAAGCTTCCACGAAGGCCCTTGTTGTCTCTCTTTGTAGATCCACACTATCAGTAACATGAATCTTAGGTTCCATTCTATGCTAATTGTACCTATGCCTATACTTGAGTTTAGACTCTTAGACCTTCAGTCTCTCTCAAACTTAGAGGTGTATCTGCCTTGCCTAATCAACAAATTTACTAGCCCCTTACTTGTCTGTCCTAAGCTCAAGAGGGTTAGGTTGCATAAAACCAGAACATGCTTCTAATGGAGAAAAATTGGCTGAAGAATGTATGGCCTTGTTATATGAATGCTGAATATACAACAAATGATTATCCCAAATGTTGGGATACTGTTGACAAAATCTCCTAAGCAGCTGCACCGAAGTTCTATTTATCACCTCAGTTTGCTCATCCATTTGAGAAAGTGGTAGACTGTTTGAGTTTTGTATCAATTTCTTCCCACAATGTGCACCAAAACTTGCTTAAGAAACATACATCTCTTTTGGATATAATGCTCTCTGGAATGCCAAAGTGAATCCATTCATGTTTATAGAATAACTCGGCTGCATCCCACTTGGTTAGATTTTTCTACAAGCCTTTAGGACACACATCTTACTAAAACGGTCCACAACCATGAGCAATTGTGCCCATGTTTGGTTCTTGGAAGACCTACAAATTCCACAGAGACACTCTCCCGAGCCCTCTTACACATGGATACATGTTGGTACAGTCTCAACTTTCTATTGTTGGGTTTACTTACACTATGCAATTTTCAATTACAAATGAACTTTGCAACATCAACATGTAAGTACCAATATACATACTGTGGCAGGTTGTTTGGTTTTAGTCACCCCAAAATTACCAACATGTGATGTGTGCACCTCTCTCATGAACACAATTCTACATTTTCACGGAGTTTACTTGTTTGTAGAGAAGCCCTTCTTGAATGTAGTAATCTTGATGAAACTCTAACCACATGTCTTTCCCTCTTTCTAAGGTCTGATATACCTCACTGAAATCAGCATCACCCTTATAATTCTCTACACACACCTCCTGGTAAAAGGCTCTGATAATTACAAACTACATACTGCAGATAGAAGAGGTGGCCTAGAGAGAATTTCTGCCACCTTATTCGTGATATCATGCTTGTATTTGACTACTAGATGGAATTGTTGAAAGAATCCCATCCACTTGTACTGTCTTGACTGCTGCAACTCTGTTTCTGCTTGTAAGTATTATGAGAGCTTGTGATTGGTATGAACCACGATCTCTTTCCTTCTGATATAATTTTTCAATTTCTCAATTGCTGAAACTAGAGCATATAACTCTTTGTCATGGGTAGTACAATTTAATATTGATCCCTTGAACATTTCAGAATGATAACAAATAGGCCTACCTCCTTGCAAAAGTGTCACACCTATAACATAGTCGTTGGCAACCATTTCTACATCGGAAGTTTGTTGCAAATTAGGTAACACTAGAACTTATGCCGTGCTAGTTTTGTGCTTTAACTCCTCAAAAGAACGATGCTGTTTTTTCCCCCAGTGGAATCTCCTTTCCTTGCCCATAACCTCATGCAATGGGGCTAACACATAGAAGTTTTGGCAAATTTTCAAAGTTATTTTGCAGCACCAATAAAGCTCCTAGTTTCAGTCATGGTAGTGAGCTTGGGCCAATTCACAATAGCTTCTACTTTGGAGGGATCTATCCTTATCTATCCATTTCCCACAAGGTGACCGAGGTATGCCAATGCAGTTTCGCCGTATTCACACATCTTTGCATTCAATAAAAGTTTGTTCTGCCTTAGAATCTCAAACACCCTCTTTAGGCTAGACTAGTAATACTCATAAGACCCAAAAATCAATGTATCATCCAAGTAAACTATGATACAAGAATCAATAAGAGGCTTCATTACCTCGTTCATAATACGCATGAAGGTGGCTGGAGCATTGCACAATCCAAACTGAAGAACCAACCACTCAAAGAAACCTTGCCTTCATCTTTAAGGCCATTTTCCATATATCCTCTTCTCTGATTCTTAGTTGGTGATATCTGTATTTTAGGTATAACTTTGTGAAGCATTTAGCATGGTGTAATTGATCCAAAGAATAATCTATATATGGCAGTGGATACCTATTCATGTTGGTTATCTTGTTCAAGCCCCTATAGTCTATATACATGCACCAAGTCCCATCCCTCTTGGGCACACTATAACAGTGGGAGAACCACAAGGAGGTGTACTAGGTCTTATCATCCGTTGCTCCAAAAGTTTTTTCTGCTGCTCCTTAGCCTCTTGTGCCTTATAACACTTTGCCGGGATAGCCCAAGATTAAGCCAATAGACATTCCAATAGAAGTTGTATCTCATGCTTAATAGCCCTGTTTAGATTAGCCCCTTAGGTTCCACAAACTATTCTGCAAACCTAATCACGAACTCACTTATTCAATTATGTTTGTGTTGTGCAGCTCATGCAAACCTTTTAACTCTGCCCTTCCTTGTCCCCATTTCCCTCTTAACAAAAGTAAAGCAAACTTGCTACTAGCATTGATCAAAGGCTTGGCTTGAGAAGTACTTACTATGGAGAATTTGGTCTTCTTTTCTATGGCATAAAAAGCGTGATATCCCATTTAGAATCGGCCTATATTGATTGGGCCTTCTAAAATACATCTCTCATGTACAAATAAACACTTTTAAAGATTATTCCACAAACATCTAGTTAAACCACATAAACTAGCACTTCATCTCCATAATCAGCACCAATGGAAAAATTGACCTTATATTGTTTCTTCACTATCATTTTAATCCCTTCCTCGAGCCAATCAATTCATAGCTTGCAGCCCCAATTCATTCACTACTTTTGAAGGAATCAAGTTTGCTTGGGAACATGTATTGAACAAAGAATCTACTCTATTGTCTTTGATGCATATCTTGATATGAAAAAGATTTGTAAGCTCTTCTTCCTCTGTTGTTTTGGAACATCTTTATGCACAAAGCAAGATTTTATCATCTGAATCAGAAGCCCCACTGATACCCTTATCTTTGTTCATGAGAAAGGTGTTGATGTCCTCCTTTTTCCAAGATGGTGCTAAGTCGGGGTGCAATTTCCAACACTTTTCCTTTGTGTGACCATCTATTTCACAATGGTCACATTAAAACCTGGTTTTTCCGTTTTCTTAACCTTTATGGAGATTAGTATTGGTGTTTTTCTTTGCCTTATTCCTATCTTTATCCCTGCTCTTTTGTCTGCCTTCCTGCTGCCCCTTTTCTTTGTGCTTGTTCTTGAGTGAAGAAACCTTTTTCTTATCTAGCCCCACAAAGTGGGTTTGTGCACACATGACATCAATGTCTTGAGGCTTTTCCATGAGAACCAGCGTCTTGAGGTGCTCAAACAACCCTCCTATATAGTTCACGAACATTTCCCTCTCCATGACATCTTTGCCCAATTGGACAATGGTCTTCTGGAATTAACTAGTGTACTCTTGTACACTTTGCCCTTGTCTTTGCAAGAAATAGTGCCATCGAATAACATGGTCTTCTTTATAGCAAATGGGGGTGGAATTCTTTCATCAGCCTCCTGAAGCTTTCTCGCTTCTATATTTGATCTGAATTTAGTTATGAATTCAGACTACAATACCTGGTGTGAATTAGAACCTGTGATATTATAAATGCTGGACAATATGGCAAACTCGTGAATTAAGAGTTGTGAGCCTTCAAAGTCACTGTTTTATTCAAAATAGAATGAATATATACAATACAAGGCATATCAACAGTCACCACAGCCTTAGGAATTCAAAATGAACAGTTGGCTGTGAGAAAATAATAAATAAAACCAAAATTTTCAAAAAAACATATAAATTTATGTACCCCAACTTGGAGGGGTCACAACTTTCAGCCTGTTGGTCGGATTGAGGACTTCTCTACCTTGTTGGAAAGGTCTTGAAGAGATCTAATTTCAGTCCCTCAAATCAAATGCCTTTGGCTTTTCAATTTAAGGTACTGACAATAGTTTCAACCCCAAATTCTGCTTTGAAGACCTCCGAAAATGCAATTTAGTAAAACATAGAAAATACCGAAAAATTCAATTTTCAATATTTTCCATTTTTTCTTGTACAAACAGCTCTAGAGTGCTCCAAATCAATATTGGAGGCACTTTTCTACAATCTTAGGAGAGGTCATTGCTTTCATACCAAGTAAGAGCATGACCCATTAGCTTGAGCCTTGCATAAGAGATTTGCTAATGAGGAGTGAGGTTATGGAGGTTGAACTTGAAATATAACTCCATCTGA
The DNA here is from genome assembly GCA_007258455.2 of Sequoia sempervirens. Lineage (NCBI taxonomy): Eukaryota > Viridiplantae > Streptophyta > Pinopsida > Cupressales > Cupressaceae > Sequoia > Sequoia sempervirens. The sequence continues at coordinate 186,503,791 of VDFB02270651.1, forward strand.
GATATCCATTGATCCAATTTCTTAGCACTAATCTCTCATCATATGGTTGAATGAAAATCTTTGCTTCAGCCTTGAAGAATTCCTGCTGTGATGTGTCTTCATTCTTGGTTTCAGTCTTCTTCTGTTCACTTTCTTCCTCAAAGACCTTCAACATCCCAAACTTCTCATATGGAGCTTGGGTAAAGCTCGCAATCTTATCTATCTTACCTGTGGTACTGGAGATTTTTGCTACATCATCCTCTAGCTTCTTGATACAGGCTTGGCAATCCTACTTTTCTCTAGCCATAACTCTCCTAGCTCTTGTGCACCTGTGTTTTGATCTAAGGTTCGTAGGGGGTCATCTCAACACTACCACTTGACCTAGCAGATGGCTCTATATGAGAAATTCGGGATGTCCAAGTTCTTTGAGTAAGAAAGTGAACCAAAGAAGACTGAACCTGAGAATGGAGAGACATCACAGCTTCTAGAACTGCCTGAAAAATACATCCATGTTATATATTCAACCACATTCAAGTGTTAACTATATTCAACCACATTCAACACTAGAATATATAGAGGATCTATCAGATGATCAAACAATAAAAGGAGAAATGGCATGCCAGGTTGATATGCTCTAAATCAGTGCTGGATCATGCCATTTTGGGAAACACCCAAACACTTCAATTTTGAATTAACAATTGTTTTTCTAATTTGACAATAAAACTTAAAGAATGTAAAAAGTGCTAGCAACATTCTTAAGATCATATCTTTGTCACAATGTTATGAATCACAAGATTTATGCTAAGTCATTTACACGCTCTTATTTCATTTCACACTAAGTTACCGGGTTCTTCATTTTAGCCCCCCCGAACTGGCCAAAATACGTGTGGGTTCTGATTTTGGTTTGGTTCTTCTCTGGGTTTGCCTGGGTTCTCCATTTTCCACCCGGGTTCTTTGTGGGTCCTTCACAGAGAACCCGGGTGGAAAATGGAGAACCCTAGCCGAACCCAGAAGGACCCGAGCGGACCCACATCATCCAACCTAGAAAAAGGCAAAAAATCAACTTAAAAACAAAAAATAAAACCCTAAAAAGTGCCCAGATTGCCGTATATTGACTTGGCCGACCAAATGAGACTCATTTTGCAAACTCAAAAGAGCAAAAACACCGCTTTTTTGCCTCCAAGCTAAAAAATTATGAATATGATTACAAATTATATGGCATTATGGCGTATTTACATTTACATTTTTGCAAATTATGAATATGATTATAGATTATATGAGGTATTACCGTATGGCATATTTCATTGTTTCAATATTCTATGGCATTATGGCATTATGATCATATGATTATAATTTTGAGCATGCTTATAAGTCTATGGCATTATCATATATATATATATATATATATATATATAGTACGTCCGTACCCGTACCCATACCCTAGGAAAAAAAAATTGCCGAACCGGTGAACCTGAACCCGCATCTGAATCCGTACCCGAACCGGCAACTTAGATTTCACATATGCATTTAAGTTTAAAACATATTTTCCTCTCTCATTTTCATGCCTATTCAAGGCTACACTAAGGCTATCAATATCTACTTTTGCTAAGAGAACACATCACAACTTTACAATGTTTGCATAACTTATTTTCAAATTTCAAACGAATTCATGTCTACTTTGGAACTACTTCAACATTGCTAAGGCCACATTAAGTCTGTGGTGCAGAGGGTACTCCCCTCTCTCAATCACTCATTCACAAACACAAAATTAAACTCACTAGCAAGATTCTGCCTTAATCCAACATTCAACAAAGTAACAACTGCAAGCAGACTTTATTTTATTGATTCAATTTCAAATTACAATCAGTTTGCCTTTCCATGGCCTATTCCTTCATAGGACATGCTCCTCCTCTTTTCTAGGATAGAAATCTCCACTCCACCTTGCCCTTCACACAGGCACTCTCCAATTCATGCAACACACTCCCTGACAACCACTCATGCCTCTCTTCCAATTATTTGGCCTTTGGTCAAATTAAGAACAGCAACTCATACACCTTCCACTCACCTGTGGCCTTCGCTTCCTTTGATCTGCATCTTTTATTACAATTTAAATGTAAACTATCACATTACATGGTTCGATCCCCTCTGCCTAGTCTCATCAACAATATTAATTCTGCAAACATTGAATTTGGCTTATACACAGCAACCCATACATTACATTTCTTTTTATCAAATTGCTCTCTTTCCACTTGTCTAAGCTCCCATGCAGCCTCCCTGATTCCACACTCAACATCTCTCATTACCCTGCGTGCCCTCTATATCTTTAATCTGCTTTTAATTTTAATTTGATTTCTATTGCATTTTATACATTTGCTCACTCCAACTCCTTTTAATGCTGTTTCGTTCTGAATCTGCCATCAACATGCAGATTGGCTCGGCCTCTAACACCCACCGAGCCCCTTTTCTTTTTGCAAGGTGCCTCACCAAAATCCCCTTCCTGGTACCTCTACGTGCCCTTCTCCTCACGTAGCTTTCCCTCTATGCAGCGTCATTTTAATTTCTGGCTTTTTTCAAACGCAGCCTACTCTTTTCCCTATCGTGCGGCCTTGTCTTACTCAGCTTGCCATGTAATCAGCTCATTACCACCTTTTGCTGCCGTGTCTTCCTTCCCTTTGCTGCTGTTGTTAATCCTTTTATCTGTCCATTTATATTCTCCAGGCTGCTTAATTTCATTTCCTCTGTACATGAAGCACTCCCCTGCATTTCGTTTCATATTCCTCTCTGCATTATTTTGTATGGTCTTCAAATGGCTGCATTGGAATATCAAAAGGCATGCTGATTTAATAATCCTCCCTTGAATGACTCAACACCCCCTGGAAGAAAATACTATGTGTTGGACAAAGTAATGTCATTGATTTTTGTTTTGAATCTTCAAAATGAAAGCAGCCATCCAAAAATTGGACCCATGCCATGTTGAAGGATAGCCAATCTTTCAAAACAAGAGACACGAACCACTTCATTTTTCCGTTGCCCCATCGTGGGTCTTTATTTCAAACAAATTACATTCCTGGAATCTAATAAGTTGAGTCTTCTGACGGCCTCAGTTCATTTCATCAACCCTGTAGCTATGCCAAGAATTGGTATTTTCTCATTGAATGTCTTTGCCACTTCCAAAGTCGCATCCGTGTTTGCCTGCCAATAGAGAACATCAACCAAAACTGAAACAAAAACGAGACAACTCCAACAAAGCTAAACACCATCTTTTTGGTTGGCACAAGATTGCGCATTCACTTGGGATGCTCCTGCATCAAACATGCTAGGTAGAAATTTTGTGAGCATAGGCTCACAAAGACGGAGTTGAGTAGTCAAACTACTCTTTCAGGGTGCAACCAACCTGCAGCGAACTCCATCGTTGAAGAATGTGCACCAAAACTATTTCTTCCTCTTCTTCCAGCACCTCTCTGGAACATGTGCCATCTCCCTCCAACAACGCTGCATTCTCTTCCTTCTTCCCCTCGTGGACTCATGTCCACCATAGCCCGACCTCCTCCACCAAATGCGATCTATTCTCCTCTTCTTCTTCGTGGAATCCATTCCACCACTAACCATCCACCTCCACCAAAACCCACCTGCAATATCCTCTTCAGTTTCAACATGCAAAAATGGATTACCCATCCACCAATCTGCAACTATATATGCATCCTCATAGCAATCTACCTCTACTACTTCATGGAAACTAAAATTTTCCATCTGCAAGCCCTTATCTTGCTCGACATCCTCCTCTACTCTCATCGACAAAGGCAAACAATCATCAAAACTGAATTTATAATCAAAATTTACCTCATGATTCTTAGCTGTCCCAACATCTTTTGCTTCCTCTTTCGCTGCAACAATGAGCTTCGACATCCACTCTTCTTCAATTGCCAACATTTGCGCTAACAAATCTTTTTCACCTTTGCCATTCACTGCAACCTCTTCGCTGCTCACTTCATTCTTTTCTTCTTTTTCCTCCATGCCTTTCTCATTGCATGTCTTTGCTGCCACTTCTTCATCTGCATTAGTAGGGGCTGCTCTCACCTCTTTCTCCTTCCATCTTGGGCTACAACACTTGTTTCCGCTGTCCTCTTTCTTCTCGTCATTCCTCTTTACCACTTTCTTCTCACTTTTTCCAACATTCTTTTCTAATTTCTCGATCCTCACTTGGGTCTTCTCCACTTCCTCATGGACCATCTATTCCATCTTCTCAAACTTTTCATTTTCTACTTTCTCCCAATATTGTTCCGAGAACAATATTCTCGTGGGTCTCCTCATAACCCATCCCATCTTGTCTGCTGCAATCTCACCTCAACTCATTACTTCACGGCTTCCAACTTTCAATTGCTCAGGGCTTCTCTACCTGCAACAATCCTCTCAAGCTCTCCAGAACCACTCCACACTTGTTCAAACTGCCTCACGGTTAGCGATTAGTTCACACAACTCCACCCTTAGGTCCTGGTGTGGACTGCCTCACGTTCAGCGGTCTGTCCACATGCTTAGGATCATAGGCTCTAATACCATTTGGTGTAGAGGGTACTCTCCTCTCTCAATCACTCATTCACAAACACAGAAATAAACTTACTGGCAAGATTTTGCCTTAATCCAACATTCAATAAAGTAAGAACTGCAAGCAAACTTTATTTTGTTGATTCAATTTCAAATTATAATCAGTTGGCCTTTCCATGCCTCTTCCTTCATAGGACATGCTCCTCCTCTTTTCTAGGACAAAAATCTCCACTCCACCTTTCCCTTCACACAGACACTCTCCATTTCACGCAACACACTCCTTGACAACCACTCACGCCTCTTTTCCAAAGTCGCATTCGTGTTTGCCTGCCAACAAAGAACATCAACCAAAACTGAAACAAAAATGAGACAACTCCAACAAAACTAAAACACCACCTTTTTGGTTGATGCAGGATTGCGCATTCGCCCGGGATGCTCCTGCATCAGATTGTCATGATTTCCACTTTGCCAAAGAACATTACAATAGATGACTTACATAAATGACACAAATAACATGAATCTTCTCTCAAAGTTCACATATACATGTATAATGAATGAATTGCAAACCAAAAGTAGAATATTCTCTAAGAGGGTGAAGGGTGAGCTTCAAGCTCCCCAAATGCAAGTGGCCAATGGGAGAGGCTCGCCTCCCGACTATATAATAGCTTCAACCATTGACCCTGTAGCTAGGAGGTTGCCAAAGGATTCATATATACACACGAAAGGCTTCATACTCATGACCACAAAAGAAACAATTCTCAAGGGAAGAAAGGCTCACAATGAAGTTATGGACCAACCAATGGTATGGGGAGGAGGAGGATACTTGCAATTGGAGAGCACGAGTTGCCAAGGGGCTATGTCCTTGAGGTAACATAAAATCAAGTCACAATATTCTTTTGAAGAAACAATTAGAATCAAGTATGAATATGATGCTTCTTGATAACAACCACCACATTATAACCCAAACACCATTCACCACATACAAACCCCCTTATTCCTCCAAACCACCGCAATTACCATACCCCCATAAACAAAAGTATCATAATCACTGTTTCACCATTTCACATTCGCGAAAAAATATTTAAACAAGATTTAAGCCACTTATCTCTCCATAGGTGTTAACAAGAACCATGTGCTCCCCCAAGATTTCCCACACCCCAACTCTACTCCAATCAGATGCCTAGGCCAACTGCCCAAATGGTGGCATCCAACATAGGTTCAGAATCAAGTAAAAATGCTTCAAGAGAGTCATAGGATTTCAAATTTTAAACTTTAAAAATGAAAAACACACCCAAGGGTCCAAAATCACAAAATACAAAGTAAAAGAGTCATTTTTTCCCTCACCAACATTACACAAGCATTCAAATTCATTCTTACATTGTGTAAAAAGCTTTATTTCACAAAATAGAAACCAAGGTGAGAGTGGGTAGCCTACCTTCCAAATTTAGCTTGTCTCAAATGGTGGAAGAAGCACCTACGAGCCCACAAGTGCACCAAGAAAAAACAAAGTCTTCACCAATTTTCTCCACAAGCTCTCTCCAAATCCTCCAACTCTAAATTGTATAAATGAAAAGAATGAGCCTTTCCAAAGTAATGGAAATGAGTATACAAGGGAGTGCCATGTCACTCCACTTCACCCAATTAGAGGTGGCCACATGACACCCTCACATCCTCTCCACCAAACTTTCTTACAATTGCCATTAATGGGCATGGCCAAACTACGTGAAGCTACATGGCTTCCTTTTCCAAACGTATGGAGGAGTGGACCCTAGGGGTGGTCATGGGTCGACTTGGTGTACTTACACTCAATTCCTCATGCTTCTTTAAAAGTTGCTTGTTTCAAGGACTCCAAAAGTACTACCTAAATCCCATAAATCACTCCGATGCCTTTCCCCAAGTATCTTACCCATAAAAGTATTGTGCAAATTCAAGCCTATAAAGGAACAAAACATCAAAATTCTAGCCAATGTTGAAGAAAGCAATAATAACTAATATGCTACAAATGAACAAGGGTAAGTCCTGGGATACTTCAAGGCAGGGGATGGCCAGGGGGGATGCTTAGGTGATTCTCACGCCAAAGGAGTAGTCTTTGTATGCAAAGGTTCAAAATCAGAGGTGTATGTTAAATGCTCTAATAGAAATCTAATAGCAGCCATGAACAACCCAATGAATCCTAGTCTAACCCCGTGTCATTTTTCTGCTCGTTGTTTAGTGGCTAAATAATATGAATTCAGGACTGCATCAATTGAAACAGTTCATGGTCTAAAGTTTCTTATAATTGTCTGAATTTAAGAACACATTGTTACCATTTGAAAGTTATTTGGAGAATTGATTTTGATAAGAGCCCAATAGATATAAAACATGCATTCAGATTTGTCTAGATTGAAGTTTTTCAAGGTTTAAACTTCAAGGTTTTGCTATAATTGTCTGAATTTTGAAAATGACTATATTCCAGCATCCAACATGTGAGGATCAAAATAATTTCAATAAAAAAATTATTTTATTTCTCAGCCACTCTTTTATTGGGAGGTGCTCAAAATTTATGTTCACTTTTAGATTAGTGTCATTTCATGTCTTTTGCGATTCTATTGGTTTTCTAATATTTCTCCCTTCATTTTGTGTGATTTTCCTCTTTGCAGCAACGTCCAGACTATCCAGTTCGTCCAATTCCATCTCAGCTGTGGTGCAAAAACTTTCCAGAGCCAGATTCAAAATAGATGTATGTTAAGTTGCAGCATTTAGGAATGGAACATGGTTTTCATAGATTTGGAGCAGCAGTTGAGTATTTTTCAAAACAATGTTTTCTGCAATCTAAGAATTTCCCATGTTTGGTAAGCTGATTTGCTTGTTTTCTATGTTTAAGCAGCTGACTTGTAATTATTAGTTTTTTCACCTGGATTGGCTGAAGAGACTGTAATGTGAGAGCCTGTTGAATAATAATTGAAATGTCAGTTTCCTCAGACATGTATTAACTATTATGGATGGAAGCTCTTATTTGAAAACGTATATTAGTTCACACACTGTTAATCCAGGGAAGATGCATAAACTCCAACATATTGGTGGATATTCTTATTGTTTTGTTGTTATTGTCCCTGAAATATCACCAATTACATAAAAGCTAATTTTGAATCAAATCCCAATAAGGAAACTTGAAATGTACTCCCTTATGTCTGTAGTGATTATACTTATTGCATGCTTCTAGATGAAATTTCCTGTTTAATTTTAGTGACCTCAAAGGTCCTTCCCTTGCTTATGCAGAGACCATTAAAGCCACATTCATGCTCTTTGGTCTTTCGCTGAAATTGGCAAACCCCTTCTGATGAGAAGGTGCTTAATCCATTCAACATGATTAGCATTAGATCCATGTTTGCAGAGTGAAGTTAATTTCTGTTGGGTCACTTGAATGTGAGGTATGAGAACAGTCTTTGGATAAAATGCATTAGGAAATTTTGTTGTCATTCATTCAAATTTTTGCAGGGAATCATGTTTTCCCATAATATGATAATAATAATAAACTAATTCTGTCTTATCTTCTTGATGTGTTTTTCAAGAGTGTGAGCAAGCACTGTATTCTAATTTACTTTCTTATTTCGTATTAAGCCAACAAGGATTTGGGCAAATGTTGATAAATTAGAAGACCTGATCTTCTATATGAAGAATGGTAATCGGGTCTAGTTTGGACTTGGACTTCACAGACCTATCTGGGTTGGACTTGTACTCACAAGAAAAGTTTGTTAGAATATTGTCATTGATGTCAAAGCAAATGAAGGAGATTGTTGGATCATGTTGCTGAAGAAAATTGAAGGCGTATGGACAAGACTGTTGCCAAGCATATTGTCAGTGATGTCAAAGAAGTTATGCAAGGTGTAAATTGCTTAAGTCTTTGAAATGACAAATACTATGAAGATAGACAATATATATATCAGATTCTATTATGTTGGCCGACTTCATAATATCATTAGGGTCGACCCCCATGCTTGGCGTCTAAAACAAAGACATAAAATGAATGCATTTAATGATATGACAAGCAGCAATTATAAGTAAGAGAGGTGTAGCAATTATCATATATACATGAAGCGCCAAAATGAAGTTTAAAGATTTAAACTTGTTTAAAGGAGTCGACTTACCTTGATAAATGTTGAGTTTTAATATTTAAAATATACAATGGTTATGAGGCCGACTTCCTTGATGAGCACCAAATTGGAGTTTAAAAATTAAATAAACAATGTTTGTTAGTGGGCTGACTTCTTATTGCAGCGCTCCATATAAAAACAAATAAAAATCAAAAGGTATGTGTATGAAGAGGTGTGTGGTTTGGAAAGAGTTGTCTCCCTTTGCAAAAGACGTCTCCATTCATGGAATCATTGAAGATATAAAAGGCATTTGAGAAGTGATGAAAAGATTTGTGGTGGAATAAAAAAGAAATATCATATTTACACCTATAGATCTGCATATGAAAATAAGAAGCAGATCATAGTAAGAGATATAAATGCAGATTTGAAAGAAGAGTTTATAGCAGTTTTGTGTGAAGAGTTCATGTAGAGATAAAGGAGAAGTTTATGCAGAAATAGAAGAGAATTTTATGGCAGATTTTTAGAGAAGAGTATAAGCAGATTTGAAGAGTAGAACTTGCTGATTTGAGTGTGATATTGTTCATCATCCATTGAAGAGCACATTCAAAGGAAGAGATTGATCCCATTGCATAGAAGGTTGGTGCCTTAACGAGAGATTGGTGTCTCTTACTGGGTTGGTGTTCAGTTGCGGGGATTGGTGTCTCCAGTAGGTTGGTGTTTACAAATTTTACAAGTGGGGATTGGTGTCTCCAATGGGTTGGTGCACACAAATTATATAACAGGGGAATTGGTGTCTCCTATAGGTTGGTGCCTGCAAAGATTGTAAAAGAGATTTATATAAAAACAATATTTTGCCGTGGTTTTCTCCCATAAGGGTTTCCACGTAAATCGTGTGTTCTTGTGTTGCAGAATTGTTAAATCTTAATGTGAATGATATTTTGCAATTGATATTATTATGGTTATTAGTTAGAAAAAGTAAAGAATTGTCTTATACTGATTCACCCCCTCTCTAAAAACTCAGCAATTTAGTAAAGTATCCCAGGGATGTGTCCCCTATGTCTTTTGACCCTGTTCCCTATTGGAAATATTTTAGGGAATTGGGAACGAGTAGGAAACATCTCCTGTACAAAAAAGAAAAGAAAAGGAGAAATAGCAAGAAATGTGAGGGGTGGCTAGCTGTCCCCTATAGCCCAGACTTAAAAAACAATTTAAAAAAAGCATAAAAATGAGGAGAAAAAAGTCAAAGTCTCTGATTGGTAGTTTTTCAGGTTCAATGTGGGTTGGTCCAAACAAAACAGCTTTGGGAACATCAAGCATATGATGTGCAGCCAGATACAATGACTTCGGCAAAGTCATTGGCAGGATGTTTTATTAAAATTATTTAGGAATTTTGTTATTTAATGCTCAATTTTGGAGGCTTCTGTAACGCCTCTTAGTGTAGCTATTTTTAGTTTGAAATAACTGACGACTCTTATCATGTATTGTCGTCAAACTATTTTTGTCTTTGTAACATCTGTTCATGCAACCGACTATCTATTAGTCTCTGCTTTTATATATTGTTTATTCTTGTTAATAAAATTTGAATCTTTCAAGCTTCAATAAAATTTTCGTGCTCTGCTTTCCATCTTAACATGGCATCAGAGCAGGCTTTCAATCGAGCAGTCTTGAAGGATTAAAGGTTCGCGGATTATCATCTCCAATTTAGTGCGTTTTGAGTCTATGAGCATTTGTGTTCATTTGCGTGAACACTTCGATCTTGTTATGCTCGTGTCCCCTATCTGGAGTTTGCTGCCGTGATATCCTTCTCCGTGCGTGGAGTTCTTAGTTGTCTTTGTCTCCCGACTACGTGACTTCTCTTGCAATCCGAAATTGCGACTTCTCTTGCAGGAGATTTCCATTCACTGTTTGGAAAGTGCATACTGCCTGTACCTAGGATCTTGCGTCGAGATTGTGTCTTTTGTGCGCCTTCATTTGCACGATTGTTTTTCTGAAAGTATCCTGACATCTCTCCCGTTGTGGAGTGCAGCCTTTGTCTGTCTTGCGTTTCCTCGGCATTCATTCTGGGTGTTGTTTTTGGCCAGCAATTTGGAGAACTTGTTTTGTCGACTCTTCCTAGAAGTTCTAACAGAAGTTTTGGCGTGAGTTTTTTTTTTTTCGGGTGTTCTGGTGTCTTCAAGTTGACGTATTTTTACACATTTGCTCACGTCTTGGTCGGTTATCATCTTTCACATTTGCAGACATATTTTCTTTAAGCTGAGCTTAAAAAAAGAGGGTGCTCTTTTGTCCTTTTCTGAGTCATCTCCTTCTAACTGAAGATATCTTCAGTCCAAGCACGTGTTCTTTTGTTGGAGGAGATTTTCTTTTTCTTACTTGACTTTCAGATTTGTTTTTTTTTTTTGAGATATCTATTCTGCAGGACATTGCCTCGGGATTCTGCCATTTCTTATTCTGACAAATTTCTTGCATTGGGCTTTCGTGCCTCATATTTGTCAGATTCTGAACAAAATGGCCTCACTGACTCATATTATGCTCGAAGGCAATCAAAAGTTCAACGGGAGCAATTACAACACCTGGAAACAGCGCATGATTTCCATCTTTGAATATCATTGTCTTGACTAGATAGTTCTAGGCAATGTTACTCGTCCCACAACGGCGGGTAAAGATCATGACAAGTTTGATGAGAAAAATCGTGAAGTAGTGATGCCCCTTAAGCTGTCTGTCACAGATGATCAGTTGCTTCAGATTCCAATTGGCAAATCAACAAAGGAGATTTGGGATCACCTGAAGGATCTTCATGAGACTTCCAACAAGAGTCGTGCGTTCTTCCTAAAGAACATGCTGGTCTCAATCATGATGGACGAGAAGACATCATTACAAGCGCACTTGAACAAGATCAAGGAAATCCACGATTAGCTTGAGGCTATTGGTCGGAAAATGGAGGAAGAAGACATGGTAGTCATCACTCTGAAAAGCCTACCAAAGTCTTTATGAGCATTTTATCGAGACTCTCAACATTACTTCAGCTAATGTTGATTTGAAGTTTTCAAATCTTTGCTCCGTTCTTCTGTAGCAGGATCACTGGAAACAACAGTTCGGTAGCGGTGCTGGTTTGACCTCCACTGAGTAGGCTTTCCCTGCTAAGATCTTTCAAAAAAACAAGGGCAAATCACAATCCTCCCAACAGTCCACTTCAACACAGTCCTCAAATTCTTCTTCCAAAAAGAAGAAAGTGCAACTACTGCCATAAATTTGGTCACGTGATAAAGGACTGTCACAAACGCTTGGCTTCTGGGTAGAACAAGGAGAGTCAAAACCCAAAGCTAATGTTGCAGAGCACACCGAGCAGAAAGCGTCTGCTTTCTATGCCTTCATGGCCAAGTCTTCTGTAGATCCAGTGCAATCTTCTGCTTGGTACATTGATTCTGGTGCTTCTCGACATTTCACTCATCGTCGGGATTGGTTCATAGAGTACAAGCCTTTTAGAGATTCAATTGTCTTTGGAGGTGGTGAGGAGTATACTGTTGTCGGCAAGGGCAACGTACAAATTCAATCTGGAGGGAGGTATTTAATATTTCTCGATGTATACTTCGTTCCTGGCATGGAGATGAACCTGCTTTGAGTCAGTCAAATCATGGCACACTTTCCTCAGTTGGACATTGTCTTCAGTATGCACACTTGCAACATTGTTGATCGAGAGACTCGCATTACTGTGGTTCAGGGTCTTGAGGAACATTGTCTTTATAGACTCATTGATTCTGGCGATTCTCAAGAACACACTTTGGCTTCCCGGAGCACTTTTATCAACGGCCTTTGGCATCAACGTTATGGGCACCTGAATATGTAGTATCTCTCTCAGCTCTCTCGTGATGATTTGGTTGGTGGCCTTCTTGCAATTCAGACTCAGAATCATGGAGTTTGCGAGGCTTGTCAAGTTGTAAAGTAGCATCAGACTCCCTTCTCCGATGGTGACTCTTGGCGAGCTTCTAAGGTATTATAGTTGGCTCACGTTGATTTATGTGGTCCAATGAATACTTCTTTAGTCACTGGTTGCAGGTATTTTTTGTTATTTGTTGATGATTTCAGCGCAAAAATGTGGGTGTATTTTTTGAAAAACAAATCAGATGTGTTTGGTACATTTCAGCAGTATAAGGCATTAGTTGAAAAAGAGTCGGGTTCGCCTATAATCACTCCTAGGTCTAATAGGGGGGGGGGGAATTTTGTTCTTCTAATTTCCCCACATTCTGTGCTGCACATGGCATTAAGCGCCAACTTACCACTCCATACACCCCATAGCAGAATGGTGTAGTGGAACGCAAGAACCGTACCATCACTGAAATGGCTCGTTCTATGTTAGAGCATCGTCATGTTCCTAAGAAATACTGGGCAGAAGCAGTTTATACTGCTGTCTATCTTTTGAACCGTTCTCCAACCCATGCAGTGAAGAAGATGACTCCTGAAGAAGCCTGGTCTGGACGTAAGCCTAAAGTGAGTCATTTGAAAGTTTTTGGCTCCACAGCTCATGTTTGGTTTCTGGATGCCAAACGCACTAAGTTGGATTCCAAGGGTCAAAAGCTCATGTTCACTGGATACAGTGAAAATCATAAGGCATACAGGTTGATTGATATAGACACAGATCACCTTGTTTTCAGCTGTGATGTTGTGATTGATGAAGCTACTGGCCCATTCTTTCAGTCATCTACTTCTGTTCATCCTGAGGATCAGCCTTCTACAGATTCAGAATTGGGTGTTTGTCTTCCCCTGAGTTCACATGATGGGAGGGATTCTGCAGTTGAACAGCCACCTCAGCCAAATATACCACCACCCACCCCTCAGGACAATCCGGATCCTGATCCAGGTGATTCGGTTCCAGCAGTATCAGTTGATGTTGTTCCTCCTACCTTAGATATTGGTTCTTCTACTCTCTTCCCTAAATGGTATGCCAAAACCATTAGTGATCTTCATGATGATGAGTTGATCGAGGGTAGAACATCTCGAAAGAAGAACAAGCAGCATACAGTTAATTTTGCTCTCATGGCCAATCTGCACAGCATCACTGAACCTTCATCTTATTCTGAAGCTAAAGGCATTCCTGAGTGGGAATAGGCTATGGAAGTGGAACATCATAGTCTTTTGAAGAATAACACTTGGGTGCTTTCTAATCTTCCACTTGGGAAGAAGGCCATTGGCTGCAAATGGGTTTATAAAGTTAAATACAAAGTTGATGGAACCCTTGACAAGTACAAGGTTCGCTTAGTTGCAAAAGGGTTCTCATAGACTGAGGGCATTGACTATGAGACTTTTGCTCCTACAACCAAGATGAGTACCATTCGGCTTGTCCTCGCTTCAACAGCTCAATTCAGTTGGAAAGTCCATCAGATGGACGTTAAGAGTGCTTTTCTCAATGGTGATCTACAGGAAGAAGTCTATATGACAGCCTCACGGTTTCATAGTTCCTAGCAAAGAACATCAGGTTTGCAGACTTGTCAAAGCACTCTATGGCCTTAAATAGGTTCCATGGGCTTGGTACATGAAAATTGATAAGTACCTTCTTGATCATGGTTTCTAGCGGAGTCCTTCTAATTCAAACTTGTATGTGATGATATTCTTGTTCTTGTTGTCTATGTTGATGACCTTATCATTAGAGGTAGTTCAGAACATTTGATTGAGGAGGTGAAACACAATCTCAGTCAATCTTTTGACATGATAGATTTATGACTTCTCCATTATTGCCTTGGTGTTGAGGTTTGGCAAACAGCTGACAACATCTTCATATCTTAGTCCAAGTATGCTCGCAGTTTGATTGATAAGTTCAGGATGAGTGACTGCAAACCTGAATCAACACCTGTGGATAAAGGGCTCAAACTTTCAGCTAAATCAGATTCACCTGTGGAAAATGAATCAGCATTCAGGCAACTAGTAGACAGTCTCATCTATCTCACTGCTACTAGACTTGATCTCAGTTTTGCAGTGAGCTACATCTCCCGCTTCATGACAGCCCCTATAGCTGAACATTGGGTTGCAGCGAAGCGTGTGCTGCGATATGTTAAGGGCACTTCCGACTTTGGCATCCTGTATGGGAGGTTCAAGGATCCTAAGCTAATTGGTTATATAGACTTAGATTGGGCTGGCTTTGTTGATGACAGAAAATCTACTTCAGGGTATGTATTCAGTTTGGGAACAGGTGCAGTCACATGGACCAGCAAGAAGCAGCAGGCAGTAGCTCTTTCCTCGACTGAAGCTGAATATCGAGGAATTGTTAAAGCAGCTTGTGAGGCAGTTTGGCTTCGAAGGGTGCTTTCCGACATGCACATGTCTCAAGCAGGGCCTTCTCCCTTGTATTATGACAATCAAGGAGTGCTAAAACTTGCTAAGAATCTTGTCTTCCATGAAAGGACAAAGCATGTTGAACTTCATTATCATTTTATCCGCTAGCTTGTCGAAGACGGATCAGTTGTTTTGCAGTATGTTCCGACAGAGGATCAGACTGCAGATATTCTTACCAAGTCTCTCAGACCGGAAAAGTTTGTTAGATTTAGAGGGAATCTTGGTGTCGTTAATAGATTGAGCATTAAGGGAGGGTATTAAAATTATTTAGGAATTTTGTTATTTAATGCTCAATTTTGGAGGCTTCTGTAACGCCTCTTAGTGTAGCTATTTTTAGTTTACTTTTTGTTTGAAATAACTGACGACTCTTATCATGCATTGTCGTCAGACTATTTTTGTCTTTGTAACGTCTGTTCATGCAGCCGACTGTCTATTCGTCTCTGCTTGTATATGTTGTTTCTTCTTGTTAATAAAATCTGAATCTTTCAAGCTTCAATAAAATTTTCGTGCTCTGCTTTCCATCTTAACATGTTTGCCCATTGGTGCTGTTCTCGTAACAGAAAAGATGGCTGTAGCCTGTAGCTGTAGGTCATGGGGATCATAAATTACTTTTGCTGGTGTGCTTCTCGTTTGCCATTCTTCCCTTGCAGTGTTGGATAGAATTCAAGAATCTGGTTTCCTGGAAAGTGTAGCTAGGAAAAGGCAGTATTTGAAAGATTTGCTAACCAGAAAACTGGCAAACAATGTTCCTGTGAAAGAAATCTATGGTTCAGGCCTTCTTGTAGGTATTGGGTTTGATGTTTCTGCTTCACCTCTAGCTGATGCTGCTCTGCATGGTGGCATACTGGTTTGAACTTCTATTTAAAGAGATCATTATTCAGAAGAAGAGTTGGAAAAGGCAGTGGACATTCTATTAAAGTGTTAAAGGTTCTTGGTGAAAATACACTGTGAAAGTGAATTTTAAGCAACACAGCTTATACAGGGTTCCTAAAGGTGTGATTATTTATAATATCTTGTTATCCAATACTCATATATATATATATATATATATACACACACATGCAATAAAGTCTACTAGTTCTGCTAGATCATTGATCACATGTGAAAAAGTCCTCTGATTTATTGTAAAATAAGCAGAGAAAAAGATGCTCAAATGGGCACCCCAGTTCATGAAATAGCTACAATCAAAACAAAACTCTTGAAGTAAAAAATGGCAGTAAATGAGAAGATTAGTGCAATGCCAAAACACATTGGATCAACTTGAAAAGAAATGATGAAAGGAAATGATAAGACAGTTTTCGTTATCTATAACTTCATTACCGTATTAAGGCTTTTTCTACAGATTGGAGATTGAAGAACTGTCAAAATTTTGTCTAGCTTTGGCATGCCACTTACACCTTTTACGCTGTTTATATAATGAATATGGTGGATGCCTTATCATATGAATATTTGAAATTTTGTATTTTCAAAATTTTCCTATTCTTTTAACCACTGTCCCCTGCTGCCCCCTCAAAAATCGCCTCCTGGAAAAGTGATCTCAGAATTGCATCCCCCCATTCCCTACTGTCATTGACCCAGAAACTTGATGGAACATAGCAATTTGTTAGTTATCCATGTCTCCACTCTCCAGACTCTCACTGAGACTTGCAGGTTGAGTTAAATTGACTTGATTAGACTCGATATGAAGTGTTAAAACAATAGTTTATCATGCTCTGAATTGATTCTAGATCTACAGCTAGAGTGCTGATGTTTTCTGTCTTCTATGGTTTAGGGTAGCGATGCCTTCTTTTCAAGAGGGCAATTTTTAATGTTTAAGAAAAATACAATTATAGAAAGAATAAATAGCAGTGTTTCTCTAAGTTCCTGGATAGGGTGACAGGTTTGAGGAACGGCAATTGTTTTTTGGGAAGTGGGGGACGATGGGGAGATGCTTATTACTTAATAGAATAATACTTGTATTTTAAAAATAAAATCAAATAAAGAATACCTAGAATACATAACAATTCATTGACTCCATAATCCGTACACCTATGATATACAGAGAATCATAACATAATATGAAGCATTATATCATAAAATGATGCCAATTTTTTTTGTTCTTGGAATATTAGTTATATAATATTAATACACAATTATTTATTATTAATAATAACACGAGTAGTTTGGTAATTGGTTGGGTATGCCTGGCCCGGTCAATTATCCTTTTGAACTGACTTTTTCTTTTGTATATATTGCATTCCGCCTTCAATATTATAACTGCTCATTGCTGCCCAATTTCAATAATGGTGTTCTAGCAAAACACTGCTCACGCCACTGAAAAACTTAGCATGGAGAAACATGAATGCTTGATTTAGCCCTTGTGAAGTGTCGTCTACTATGTTGATTCAATTTTTTTGGTGAAGCAATGCCATGCAAAATGATGATCCTGCTCCTGCAGAAAATGGATTCAGGATGCGAGAATCAATTCATTAAGAAAGAACAAAATATTGTGTCTAGGAACATACCATTTATTTCCGCTACACACAAAATCCTACTCAAAATTGTGGCAGAACAAATGCGATAAAATGATATGAGAGGAACACGGGCCTGTGATTCCAAAACAGAACAAAAAATGTTCGTTGTGACCAATCTGAAGATGTGTAAACTTTAGCTGTGGATGTGAGGAGGTGACGCGGTGCCATAGTTTGTAGTTGTGTCATTCCAGTGCAAACAAACAAATCCCTGGTTGTATCCTATATGACAAATCAAAGGCGAATTTATTTATGCCTCTCTAAACTTGAAAGTATTACTTCAGGGTTGAAAAGAAGTTTAAAGGAAAACCTCACCTTATTTTAATTCTTTTCATCTCTTAAAGTCGCATGTTAACAGAGTTATAATTAAAAAAAATTTATATTAATTTGATTTAGTACACATTTTTCAGAATAAAGCCAATTCTTTTTTGAAAAGAACTGAAAAAAAATGATGTCATTTATTTGTTATGTTTGGTAACAAACAAACAATATTCAATGTAAGGGAAAGGGGCCCATAGTGGGTAGGGGTCCAATGGTGGGTATAAAAGTAGGCCTGAGTGGGCCCCATAGTAGGTAGGCTTAATATCTAATAAACTTACACTTAATATCCAATTTCAAAACACTTTTATCCATAAAGTACACAAATTGACAAATCATGTGATGTCACATCAACGCACCAATAATACATAACTTAGTGACCCACTATCGGTCTCACCTTTTTTGTGGGCCTTTTTGGATACCTTGACAAAAAAACATGCTGATGTGGCCTTGAAACCAATTTTTATAAGCAAGGGACTTGCCAAATAAGCTGTTGTACAAATTTGGGAGTGATTTGAAATTTTCACGTTAAGACTTTGAGAAACACAAAGTTAGGGTGGCCCACTATAGGCCCCTCTCCCTTAAATGGTGCTTCTAATTTGCATTCACGAGTAAAGCTGTCCTACCAAATTATCGCATGCATTGTTGAAAAAAGTTGCAATGATATTTGTGACATTGACCCATATGAATTGTTGTAGGAGACATAAGGGTTCAAAAATTGTTTTGGAATTTTTACCTCTTGCATTTACTTATCTTTTGGAGAAATAGCAAACCCCCACTTTTAGAAAAAATCACTTAAAATGCTCTAAAAATAATACTTAAAGACTCTTAGGTGTTGAGAGGTGATAATTATTTAACTTGTGAAACTAAAGGCCAAACTCAACTTGAGTTTGAAAATTTGTGGAATGTTTTTGGAAGAGTCATCAAACCAACATAAATTGGAGACGAAAAAAGAAAGTTGATAAGGTTAATTAAAGGCCAAATTGATCATTATATTTGGTGTTTCAAATGAGGTTCAATGTCACATTATAATGATGAAGGCTTGGGATTGCCTCAAAATTGTTTATAAATAATAAAAATTAAAATTAGATTCTTGCATTTTCAATCATGTGTATTACTTGAAAATACAAAATCGTGAAAAGTTGGAGATATTTTCAAAAGAAGTAGATTTGAGGACATCGCTGTAAGCATTAGAGGAGACTATGTTAGATGACTTTCTTGTACCCATTGTCTTAAGAGCATTGTGTTTTCTTTTTGGTGTGTTTATTACATGTCTCAATGTGGTTAGCATAAAGCGATCACTTAAGGAGTTGATGAATTTCCCTCAACAAGAGGGAATGCGTGATGAGACTTCAATTAGGTCCTTGCACCTTCATAGAAGATAAAGCAAAATGATAGAGTGGTCCAGTGGATTCATCAAAACCTAATCAAGACAATTCATTTGAATAAAAGAGTCTCATTTGTGGGAAGAAGGGACACAATCTCTATGAATATTGGTACAATTCATTTGCTAAAGGTGATTCAAGCCAACAAAAGACACAATAGAATTCTTAAGGGAACAAGAAGAATTTTTGTTGATAGATACAAAACAAGCAATAAGGAAATGTTGTTTTAACAGGTGATTTTGATGAATAAGATTTTTTGTATGTTATATAGACTTAAGCCTATACTTCTAAAAGGTTTGTCTAGTATGTTGATTTTGGTGTATCCAGACAAATGCCAAGAAAAAAAGAGTGGTTCTACTTGGTGATATACATCCTATGGAGTGTAGGGTATAGGGAACATTCTTTTGCCACTTAAAACTCACAAATGTGGAGAAGGTTCCTTACATTCCAAGGCTCGTGAAGAACCTCCTAACAATAAGTTAGTTGCTAGAGCACAATTTGAAGTTTGAATTTAATAGATATAATCATGAGAAATTATGTCTCATTCGAGACAAGAATCACAATGGTTAAGTTGTTGCTCGTGCTTGAGGGGTCAATAAAATGTTTCAATTGGTTGATATCACACATGAAGATAAGGCCCTTGCATTGAAGACAATTCATCAACTACATTTTGACACATAAGGTTTAGTCATCTTTGTTTTGGGTGTCTTCTTACATTGAGTAAATGAGACATGGTGTGATGACTTCCCTTATGAAGGAAACATAACTTCTTTGCTCCAACTATCTTGTTGGGATACACCGGTCTCCTTTTTTGGTTATAAAAACATAAGTCTCTGGTCCATTGGATTTGGTGCACACCAATTTGTGCATACCCATGACATTGTCGTAAATATGCTTGATATTTTCAATTTTTTGTGAATGAATATACAAGAGAAATGTGGGTCTATTGTTTGACTAGTAAAGATCACACATTTGTTGACAAATTAAAAAAAATTGAGATCCTTCCATAGAGGTCATCTGGTCACTCTCTCAAGGGCATCCGCTTAAATCGAAGGGGAGAATTCATCGGTAAGGAGTCTTCAAACTACCCTAAAGAAGAATGAAAAGACAATTGACCACAACAATTATGCCTCAACAAAATGGTGTTGCAAATAAACGTAATCATAACATTGTGGAAATTTTGTGATGCTTATTAAAGGATGCAAATTTTGTTCTTGCATTTTGGGTTGAAGCAGTTCGTACAGTTGTTTACTTGTTGAATCGAGCACCTACCAAAGTGCTCAAAAACATCATTCCTAAAGGAGCATGAATCAAGAATAAACTCTCTATTTTACTTGTGTTTGGGTATATAATTTTCATGCACATTCTTAAGGTGCAGAGGAAAAAGTTAGATGAAAAATCTTTGAAATGCATATTTCTTGGATATAGTTTAGAAGTGTTTGAAAACATGATTCCTAAAGAAGAATCCTTATATTTTACATATGAGATTGTTTGGTTGTACAATTTTCATGCTCATTTCTAAGTGTAGAGAAAAAAGTTGATGAAAATTCTTAAAAATGTATTTTTCTTATATAAAGTTTAGAGTCAAAGGGCTACTAGCTTCTAGATATAGCTAAAGAAGTTGTACATCAACACTAATGTTTTTGATAAGTAGAAAGCTTGTAGTACATCTCCCTCACCATCACTTGGAAGCCACCAAACAATTTGAAGATATTCATTATGTAGAAGAATCTCAAGAAGAGGTTTTGTTTTCGATGGAACAATTCCCACCTCTATCTATTTGAACCTGCATCTCTTATGTGAAAAAACACCTTAGTGATATTATGCCACCATGAAAGACATAGGCAAATGTAGTTGTAAACACACGTAACTTTAGATGAAAGGCTCAAGTCTTGTGAGGAAGTGAATTTGACTCTTATGTGCAGATAATTAAGAATTCAAAATCAAGAATAGTGATGCAACAAGGTTGACATATGCACACGTTTTCTCATCTTCATAATATTATGATTATATTTGAATTTATTCTTTATAACATCTTTTGTCTTTTAGATGTTCTTATTATCTATATGATTAAAATAATATTTAAAATATTTATTTAAATTTGTAATAAAATACATAAGAAAAATAATTATTTAATTATATTTACTAATAAATGGTGTTAATTCTACCATTATGTAACATGTCAAAGACAACTTAGATCTTGTAGCAGTAGACTAAATGTTGGTGCAAGTGCTCATATGACATATCTTGTTGCTCATACTAATAGGTGGAAAAATTGCTGATATTAAAAGTGAAATTGTGATTATTTTAAATGCCACTAAACCTTCAACTAGTGTTGCGAATATTATGGGATATAAATTGTTTTGTAGTAGTATTATGCTACATTTTTCATACTATTTTTGATATGCTACATTGATAATTATTCTATTACTTACATGTCTTTATTGGCAACATTATAGGCCCAATGATTGATTCAATCATTTTAAGTAAACTTTGTAAACTAACGGTTCTCTATTTAAGAACTTGGGATGACATTCGTAGATATGTGATGAAAGAATAATAAAGTGCCAATTTTGGAATGCAATATTCAATTTATAATGGAACAAATGCTATAGATATAAAGTTTGACTAATTAATTACGCCGAGAGGCGTCTACAGTGGCATCCAACAATTTGTGTAAATTTTTTGAAGCTACATTTAAAATGACAGGCAGGTGGAAGTCATGTGCAACTATAGTAGTTTTGATGAAACAAAAAAACAAATAAAAGAGATTTGATGAAACAAAAAAATCAAATCAAAGAGATTTGATGAAATAAAAAAGAACAAATAAATAATAAAAATAATTCAAATATTTTCATAAACTAAAAGAACAAACAAATAAATAAATAATATTTTTGATCGCAAAGAGAAATCAAAGATTTAATCACAAAGATAAATCAATCAAAAAAGAAAATTAGAGAATGACAACTCTCGATGTATTTTATATATATTAATATTTAATATATGTATGCTAGTTATGGACCATTCATAACACGAAAAAAAAAAACAAAATAGTCAAAGACTTCCTAGTGTAGGTTTAAACAAATATCGATTAGGGGAGTCCTTGAATTACCATGTAATATGCAAGACCCAAACCTTTGATACAAGGGTGTTTTCTTAGGCTTGGTTATTAGTGAGAGGAAACCATCACTTTATTGTGTGTTTAATACACACATTTGCTTAGCCAAAAATGACAACTCCTTGGAATTTATATAATCTGTTGGAACACAGATTTTGGCCAACACTTGGTGATGAAATCCAAGTTTCTAAACTTGTACAAAATAGAAAATAAAAATTCACATAGTTTTTGATTTCCAAAATCACCTTACGACATGAGGAAAGAGCATACAGTGATGGATTTGGGAAATACAATTGAATAAACAAACACAAGTACATTATTAAAAAAAAGATTAAAAAAAATTACACAATGCAATATTAAATCTTAAAAAAATCAAATATTAAATTGGTTAAAAAATCATAATATTTTTACTTGAAAATTCACAAGGTTCTGACCAAAAAACTCCTTTTAGGTTATTTTTTCACTTTTCTATTAAAAAACCATATAAAAAAGTAGCCACAAAAGAAATTTAACAGTAAAGTTTCAATCAAATCCTTTTTTGTCAAAGTGTTTTCGACCAAAATTACTTTTGTGGTATCCAATGTGCACCCAATCACCCATCTTTCCCACCTCACCATTTTACTAGTTTACAAAATTTTTCTACTTCACTTGAATATTTCTTCAGTTAGATTTCATTTTTTTAAAAATCTATAAATGCCCTTTTGTAAAGCTCAAACTCCATAGTATTTTTTTTGATATTTGGGTGATCCCATGCAATAGTGTTTCCCATTTTTTGGCCAAAGTAGGACACTACAATAATTTTTTTACCAAATTTTCACTTTTTGACACCTATAACAACCAAATCATTAAGAATTTGAAGATGACGTGAATTAGTGATTTTTGAGATTTTGTTCTTAGATTATAACTAGCACTTGCACTAGGAGGGGTGCAAGGGTTATGCCGATAGAATATTATTTGCTCATAATGAAATGAAGGAAATATTTGTATAAAATTTAATTTTGAGAAATAAATTACAATAACAACATAGAATAATTTTTCTTTTGCAATAAGTATTTTTAGCAACACACTATACCACTGTTTATATTTAGAGGGTAGTTTTTTTTTTAAAGCATGTCAATGGCAGTGGTCCAAAGATCTAGTGTTGTAGCATGTTAGAGATTTGCTTTCAAAATCTTCAATTTGTGGGTGAAAAGGGTAGGGGAAGATAAGAGTTTGCAAGTGATGTGCATAGCAGGTTCAATTTTAGAATGACAACACAATGTTTAGTAAGATCAATCATGGAAACATTGCGCTAGAGAGTTGTTTAATGTTTAGCAAGATCATTCGGCTTGTTAATAGATGTAGTGGCTTACAATTTAGCTCTCAATATTTTAGAACAACATTTTTTTGTGCTTAGTTTGATTTCAAAATTGGTATTTCATCTTCTTGTTGCCCAATGGATGCTCCTCCTCTTCTTCTTCCGGTTCCTCCTTGTAGGTGGAAGAGCACATGCAAATCACCAAAAACAATTCAAAACTTGTTTTGAGTAATTCATGGCCTATCTATTATATGAACACTAGGCCTATGTATGAATAGAAGCATGAAGATACAACACTTAGAGGACCCCCAAAAGTAGCATGCATAACAAGACCATGCCTTCATTTAACATATAACAATAGAATTGTTTTAGAAAATAAAACACAAAAAGTAAATGATGAGGGTTGCATATAGATTCCAAAAATAAAAGTCACTGAGACCACGACTAGTGACTTACCTCAAGATTTTGTAGATCAAAAACAATCTCCCTACAACAAAACAAATTGTATCAGAAGGTTTAATATTAACATCCAAGCATATAGATTATCACAATAATTTTGTAATATATATAAAGAAATGCATAAGTTCAAATTTACCCACATTCAAAAAATTCATACCGGAGTGATGGTGCAGTGTATTTAGTGTTTTGAATAAGGGTAAGCTTTCCTTTCCTTCTGTTTGGGACTTGTTGAGGACCTCCATGATTGCTTTCAACCCCAACTTACCTAAAAGAAATCATAGACCTAAAAGAAAAGAGAAAGAAATCCCACCAAACTTGTTTGTTGTCCAAATAAAACCAACCATGGAAGTGTCTTACCATAACATGTGGCAAAGTCCGAACATTTTTCCCAAGTGGCCAAAGAGATGTTGTTTGCTGAACCATTGAGGGCACAAGATTAGCTGTGGGAGGCCTCAATTGCCCCTCAGAAGCCATTGGCCTATCAAGCCAAGGATCAACTGATCTAATTCCTTCATGGTTTGCTGGCAATATACCCCTACCATATGAACCATTAGATGGCAATATAAGCATTGGATATGTAGGTTTGGGGCCCAAGGTCACAACATTACTGCTTCCATTAGTGCTATTACCAGCTGTGTGGTTACAGTCATCTGATCTGCACCTACAAATGTTGGCGCATCTGGTTGTGTAAAGGGAGGAGTTGGCGAAAGCGCATACTGTGCATAGGAAGGAACTTGTTGCTGATAATAAGGACCAGTAAAATTGGAAGTGTTGATGCTCGTATAGGTGACCATTTGCTCTCATGGTCATAACAAGGGTGCTAGTTGGAGAATAGGGACTATAAGGTACTTGAGGAGCATAGCCATAACCATGGTGGTAAAGAAGTAAACCTTTGTCACCATACATTCCTTGCAAGAAAATATTTTAAAGGATTGCCATGAAATTTTAATCACAAACAAACTTTATTTTGATAACTAGAAGTGCATTTGGTTCTCCTCATGGAAATCCTAGCCATGCTAGTATTGGAGGTGTTGGGCAGACTAGTTCTGGGACTGTTGAGTTTATCTTTTATGTTTATAAGGGTTGGTATACTAACATTGTGATGGAGGCTCTTCCCATTTTGTGTGCTGTGGAGTGTGGTGCTTTCGGGTGGAGACATATCATTTGTGAATCAGATTCTCATGTGGTAGTGACTTTGTTAAAGAGGCAACAATTAGAGGATGTTAGTTGGCATTTGGCTGTTACTATAAAATAGATTCTTAATCTGTGTGCTTCCTTGGATTCTGTTTCTTTCTGTCATATTCTATGTGAATGGAATGGGGTTGCAAATTATTTGGCTAAATGGGCTTTTGATCATTTGCAAGATTGAAATATTGTGGAAAGGGGTCAATTACCCTTGGATTTGTCACAAAAGTTGGACCAATTAGTGGAGATTGATAGGGATGTGTAATTCCCTTGCTTTGTACTGCTCTTTTTTGGTTTGAATAAAATTTTACCCCTCTTTTAGTTAAAAAAAAAAAACTAGAAGTGCATTTCATATTTTGAAGGAGTAGCTTACAGTGGCAGGGATCTCCACTCCATCAATGTTTACATATCTATACTCCTCCCATTCACCTACAGGACCATCATAACCCCTTCCATTCACGAACATGACCATCATAAGCTGATGGAAATAAATTAAATTCTTAGAACAATCAAATATCTCCTAGTTTGTAGCACCTGACGTAAAGCTCAATTAACAATAACACACCAAATAAAAGAGGTTTACCTCCATAATGATAAGCCTGGTGAGGGTATGCATTTGGAACATAAAACATGGTTGCATCAATTACCAAGTCTTGCAGAACACGAGTGTTAGTCCTACCAATGGAAGGTCCGGCTCCAGCCACTTCATTAGTGGTGTCAGCATCAGGACTAGGGAAAACACTTAGGAAATCCATACCATTACATGGTTCATAAAACAAGAATTTGACATTAAAAAATAAAAACTTTCAAAACTAAGTAGTACTTGTTTGGTGGCTTCTGATACATCTGCAGGCTTTGCTTGAGGATCTAGTGTCAAAATTTGTAGTAGTTTTGTAGCTTTTGGAAGTAAAAAATGAAACTGGAGAACTTTGTGGTTGTTGGGCAATAGAAATGGTGCGCATTACAAAGAGAAAATTATCCCTCATCCAACAAGGTCACACAGTTTTCACTAATAGTGTAAAATGAGTGAGTGGGACTCAAATAAAAGAGCCGCCGCCAAAAAATGTAGAAACAAAACAGAATAATCTAAGAAATGAGGTAGAAGAGGCTAAGATGTGGGCATAGGTAGTACAGGCTTAAGAAATGAGAGTTGATGGATTGCTCAACTCATCTCCAACATATTTATGAACACTTCAAGCAGTGATGAAAGATGGTGGGATTGAACATATTTTGAACGCATTCAAAGCCAAGATATGTGAAATCTGTAAACTTGAATGCATTATTAGCAATGATATTTTCTATCATTAATAGGGAGAGTAGAAGCAGTGAAAAAATTGGTGCAAGCTGTTTTGCTTTTCATTTATTGCAATTAGATTGAAGTAGCGGTTGTAGGAAGAACATGAGATCTGGTTTCATCGATGGGAACCAATAACCAACAAACTATTAACAGTTTAACAACCCGAGAGTTGTTTCAAAGCGTGAGACAGGTTTCGGCTTAAATCTCACACCATATATAGCCTATCGGCTAAATATATATAAATTTCTGAAATAATCTGTTTTTTATGTAACTTTTAATAACTTATTTTTTTATAGTTAACAACATTTCTAAAAAGTGACGTTATTTTAGTAAAACATAACTTTATTTGTAGAAAAGATAAAATTATAAAATATAGATACATAACATTGATATCTAGTGCACATATATATTTTCATAATTTTATGTTGTATACATCTTTTTTATAACTTTTTGAAGTGAGATTAGCTATAATTCAAACATAAGAGGGAATAGGAGATCACAACAAACATGACATAAGAGAAATCCCAAAGTGTAAGGATATACAAGATAAATTGAAGAATAAGCACGAAGGATCATAACATATATAAGCAAAAAACTAAAATAAAAATGATGCAAGACAAGGAAGAAGTGACACGAATAACACAATATATGTTCAAATTCACTTGTGTCAACATGAGCTACTCAAGGTGCCTTTGTGTCATCTACATGCTAACTAGGAACATGGAAACAACACACCATAAAGCTAAGAAAAGAAAGTAAAAGTGCAAAATGTGGCAAGTAGTAAGAGAGATAGGTAATGATATCGTCGCCATTGGGTGTTTAGAATATGCTCTAAAAAAATACCAATAAAATTGATGCCCCCATGGGACTATCCATGTCTTTATGAATTGTGTTGCCATGAACAAAAGTGTGATATGGAGATGCCAAATGTGGTGTATGCATTGAAATAACATGCTTAGATGTTGTATTATGTTTTTTAATTTTGTCTCATGTATAGCCTCAACAAGTGGTGCGCTATGATTCATATTGATCATTAGTTCATGCAATTCTATATGATTATTCTCAACTTGTATTAGTCCTTTGTCTATAAGATATTCAATTTAATATTTTAATGTAATGCATCTCTATAGAATGCACATGCATTACATTATAGGCACACAAAAAAGTATTTACACTTATGTGGTGCAAGCTTAGACATCCATTGGCTTAATCAAACATAAAGTGATAAGATTATGTTCCAAAATTTACATTTCAATACATGTGGAGGATTCTCCAATGTAATGAATTCTCTAAATCTATTTTATTTGATATATGCATGATTATCATGATTAGGTACATCCTCATTGCCCTCATTATGCAAATGTGGAAACTATGCTAACATACAATCATAAGGGAAAGTGCTATAAATACAATGATATAATAGAGAATCTTCTAATAAATCACACTCACATTTACATACACTAGAATATAAAATTGAGAACACATGATAATGCTTAAAAATACTTTTCCTTTGAATAGTGAAAATAAACCATCAATAAATATATTGAAGCTCTTCATCTCATAATGTAAGACTCAAATTAGAAGTCAAAATTTGAAATCTCAAGATATAATCCTTAATTGGCCCCATGTTCTTCTTGCTTGCATAGCAAGACTTGTGTAGTAGATATTTTAGGATCAACATTGTAATAAAAAAGTTTCATGTTCAACTAGTAGTTGATTACTCAAAAGATAGAAGCATGAGGCAATGAACAAAACCATGTAAATGGATGACTACTCAAGGTTGTTGGAAATAATTCAACATGCAATTGACACTGATGAAAATAAGTGAAGCATATAGTTTAGAAAGTCCTTTGATGAAAATGATGGATCACATTGTCATTATACTTTGTAAAGCAAGGTGCTACCAAAATATTTGGAAAAGAAAAATGAATGAAAATGTCATATGCCAAAGGATTATGCAATATCTCACTAGTATCATCTTGTTTCTTGAATATTCTCATAAGAATCAACACACTTTTCTAAATGGTTATTCACACTAATGAGAGGATCAAATAAGGTGGAATATCATTCTCAAAATGTCTCATCTCCATATGTGTCTGCACATCAAGTGTAATAGATGGGAAGGTTGAAAAAGGTGCATCTTCACATTGTTGTTCATCCTAATGCATGTATATGTCACATGTTTGTCTAATAGAAGGTGTAGGAGAATGTATTGGACAAGAAATCAAGGATACATTGTGAGAAGGCACAATAGGATCCAAAGGAGAACCCTTGTGGACATCAAAAAGTGGTATATAATTAGAATGCATAGAAAAATTACGAGATTTGCTAAGGGCCATTCGTTGGAGGATAATAGTAACACATGCTCTAGAGTAAAAAATAAAGTAAATGATAAAAGCACATGAGAAATCATGGAATATTGTGCAATAAACATGACATGAATTAAAAAATTGTTCAAATATATCAGTCAAAGTATCACTAAATGCATTCTTCTCTGCAACATAAGAATAACACGAGGATAATAAGGATTTAATATGTAACTTTCCATCTTCATTTTTTGTAAATGAGTCTATCATAGGTGTACCAAAAGAATGTTCATCATAAATTGAATCATTACATCAATCAAAGAGTCATAAAAATAATCAAGGGAAGATGAATAGCTAAAATTATGCTGCTCACTAAACATAACATCAATACATTGTGAGTCACAAGAAAGGGAAGGACTAACAAACTTGTGTAAGTGACCCATGCATATCTACATTACTAGGATCCTCAAGGCAAGATGAAGTAAGAGAAACATAAGTTGGAGATCTAACATGAGATGTATAAAGGATATGCTCACAAGGTATATCATTATCACATGAAGGAATATCTATAAATGTACCATGGGAGATGAGGGCTAAAGTATCACCAACATTTGTCTCAAAAGGTGTAGCATCATGATGAGTCATAGAGACAAATAAAATACAATAATTATATATAAATGAAAAGGTGTGTAGGTTCATATAGGATGAAAAATTAGACAAGTTAGTAATCAAACATAATATTTATTTATATATGCTTGACATATATATCAAATTTTAAAATTAAGTATTTAATATAATTATATAAATAATTTTTAATTTAATCATGGAATGATATATAATAAACATGCCATTTTAAATTATAAAAAAAAATTAATTTAATCATGGAATGTTTATTAAACCATTGTTTAATTCTATCAACCAAGATGTCACTAAATGCATTAATTAATGTAACATTAGCATAGTATGAGGATAGTAGGGATTTAACATCATGCTATGCTAATGTTACATTAATTAATGCATTTAGTGACATCTTGGTTGATAGAATTAAACAATGGTTTAATAAACATTCCATGATTTTTTATTTTTATTTTTATAATTTAAAATGACATGTTTATTATATATCATTCCATGATTAAATTAAAAATTATTTATATAATTATATTAAATACTTAATTTTAAAATCGGATAGTAGGGATTAACATGTAACCTTCCATGAGAAAGGAAAGGATGAAGAGCGAAGCGATGCTGGGCGGGAGCTAACGGGTAAATCAGATTTTGAATGGCGATGAAAAGTTGGTTATGGGCACGACCCCTATGCTTTTAGCTGGGGGTAACCGGGTGATCCTCAGGAGCCCTTCTGTGGCTAGGGCTCCCTTTGTTCCTAATGGCAGTAATCTCCCTTCAACACGGGCTGTTCTTGGTGGCCATTCAAAACCCCTGTTGAATGCTGTGCAAGATTTGGTCGGGGTTGCGTTGGTGGCTGGGGCTGCGTAGGGTCTTGCTATGGGCGGCTGTGGGTTGCTGGGTGTGGATGGGTCTGTGCCTCCGCCTGGTGGTATGGGTGGGGTTTCAGTGGATGGGGCTCCCCCTGTTCTGGGAGTTTCTGATGCTTCCCTTTTGAAGAGTGATCTTCTTTGCTCTAAGGTGTCGCCTACTATTCCTACTACTGGTGGTAAACAAAAGTCTTTTTCTGAAGCAGTTTCAAAAGACTGTGCATTTTATGCCTACTTCGGCTTCAACTAGGGCTTGTCCTCTGCCTTATGCCTGGGCCTCCCCTGTTGTGGTCTGTGGGCTTGAGGTTGTTGAGAATGAGGATTTCTATGTGTGTCGAGGTGTGGATTGCAGGTTTAATGGCTTGTGGCCCACCCTTCCTGATCTCCACGAGTGGGTTTTTGTTTCTTGGAAGCCCATTATTTTTGGACAAATTGACCTCTATCCCAGTGCTAGAGGTTTGTTCTTTGCAACCTTCTCTACCCCTAAGGCTCGTGATAGAGTGCTGGACAGGGTTTGGATGTGGGGTGTTCATTCGTTGTTCATCCGACCTTGGTCTTGCTCTTTCAATCCCCTTATGGAGCCGTTGAATATTAGACCAATTTGGGTTCGACTGTCGAATCTCTCTCTCTCCAGTTTTGGAAGGATTCATGTTTTGAAGCTAATGGCAACGCCATTGGTAGTTTTTTGAAGGTGGATTCTACGTCTCGGAATCTTGGGCATACTATGGTGGCTCGTATTTTAATTGATTTGGATATCTCCAAACCTCTCCATGGTGATGTGGTCTTGATGGTGGGGGACAAACCTTGGAAGCAACTTCTAGACTGTGAGGGGCTCCCTTTTCGACACAGACATTGTTTCTCTGTTGGTCACTTGGCCTCTAGTTGCCCTCTTGGTCGTTGCAAGGGTGCTGCTACTTGGTGGAAGAATGCCCACACGGACCACTCATGGTTGGCTCTCCCATTTAAGATGTTTCCACTAAGGAGGATGATCCTCCCTTGGCTACTCCTTTGGAGCTGGAGCCTCCCTTGGCTCCTCTTTCGGCTATCCCCTCCGTGAAACCTTTGTTGCCTCGATCTGCTGTTGATGTCCTATCGGAACCTGCCCGTCTCTCATTGAACGTTTTTGATGGTCCTTTGATTGCTCATGTCTCCTCTTCTCCGCTGTAGTCTTCCTCGCTGTGTGGTGGCTCCTTGCTTGGGGTGGACGTTGTGGATCCGCTCCCTTCCCTTGCTCGGTGGATTTTGATTATGAGCCCTCTTGGTCGGTTGTGCTGAGAAAGAAAAAGGGACTCCCTAAATCCGTTGCCTCTTCGTGGCCTCAGGTTCAGGGAGTTAGGTTGGCCCCCTCTGGTTCAGGGGTTGTCTAATCCTTGTTTTGTTTTTCTTCTACTGTCAGTCTGTTGTTTCTGTTAGTTTTCTTCTAGTCCTTGCTCTGGTTTGGACTATGTGTTGTTTTGGCCCTTTGGGCTTTCTATGTAAAGGGTACTGTAGATGCTGCTTTATCAAAAACATGTAACCTTCCATATTTATTTTTACTAAATGACTCATGATAGATGTATTGAAAAATTAGGTAATTTTCATTATTTTGTTTTTTAATAAAATAATTAGTAATTAGCATAGATATATATACATCTATCTTAAATTATAGAGGAGTTCTTATATTCACTTAAGAATTATTTTAATTTACTTTGGAATACACATATTTAATTTTTATTTAAGAATTATTTTATTTTATCTACATTGTTTACTTTATTTTTATTTAAAAAAATATTTTACTTAATTTATTTTTTATTACTTGATAACTTTTTTATTTTTATTTTACATGATTTCAAATATTAATATATATTTTAAATTTTTTATATAAAATAAATTTGCATTATACTTTATTTTTATTTTTTTTATACAACCTCTTAATATAATTAAATATAATATTTATTTAAACTACATCTTTTAAATTATACATTGATAAAATTATAAAATAAAGCATTTAATATAATTATATTATTAAATAATAAATTTATAAATAAATATTATATTAACATAATGATCTAGTGTGATTCTTGTCACTTAAGGTTCAAATCTCTATTAGGGTGATCTCGTTAAGGTTCATGTTGGGGATGAGGTCTCCCATCCTCATTGATTCATAGCTCAATCAAAAGAATTCACCCCCAATTAAAAGAAAAAACCTCATATAAGCAAATCCGTGATAGAAAAACAAAAATTCTTCTTTCTATTTTCATGTGCAATGATTTTTTATTGATTTTTTTAATTATTTAAAAAGTGGATATATCATAAAACTCTATTTTCATTGTTTAATTACAATAATTTTTGTTTTTAACATCTAATAAATCATAAAATGATTTTTATTTATTTTAAGTTTTCTAACAGAAAAAACTAAATGACTGGATATATATAACTATTTCAATCAAAAGAATTCACCCCCAATTAAAACAAACACACCTCTAAGATATTTAAACTAGTATAACCAATATCTTATTTTTCTTAAAGAAACTAAGTATTATATGATTATGAAATATTTGTAGATTTAAAATATAAAGCAAACAAATGAAAAGAGAGTTTTTTTTTCATTGAACAAAGCAATAAGAAATTACAAGAATAAAGCTACTAAAAGTACATAGCTGTAGTACATAGCTAGCCAAAAAAACACCAGCCATGACTAAAAATCCAGTCAGAAAAGACAAATTACTAGACCTGTACAACAAAAAACACTGCAAATGAAAATAGAATGTTCCCTTCCAATTGTCAAATCAATATTTATCCGACTTTTATGTAATAAGTGATATTTTGGAGGCTTTTACCATTAAATATCAGCTGATTTACCATTAAATGACAATTGAAACTTGTTTTCCATGACTCAAGTATAAAACTTGTTTCAGATTCAAATCTCACAGTATATATAACCTATAGACTAATAAAGTATAACTATATAATTTTTCACACTTTACCTAAAATCTATTTATATATGATATACTCTTAAAAATCGAATTATATTTGAAACAGAAATACAGCTATACCGGCCATCAAATTTAAGCTAAGGTCGC
This sequence comes from Sequoia sempervirens, assembly GCA_007258455.2. Lineage (NCBI taxonomy): Eukaryota > Viridiplantae > Streptophyta > Pinopsida > Cupressales > Cupressaceae > Sequoia > Sequoia sempervirens. The sequence continues at coordinate 186,537,139 of VDFB02270651.1, forward strand.
GTGTCATTATATACGAATGCCGAAAGGTTCGGAAATTTTCCGTACGGACGGTGTACGAGCACTCCAATGTCTGTGGAATGGTCTAGAATTTATCTGGAGTGAATTTGCAGTTTACACGTTTGGAAATTTGCGCCACCACTTTTAAATTATATAAAGACAAAACGATGGGAATCATTTGAACGTTCGTGGAGATGACTTTAACACGGCAAGAAAGATGGTGGGAGTGGGACCCACCGAACGTTTTCATTTCCCATGCGGAATAAAATTTTGGTGGTACTGCCGACAAAATCTAGGTAGCATTTGATGTCAAAGGGCGGTCACCTAGGCACGCCTGCTAAACCGAAGATTTTGCTTTTTTGTTTTCATATTAGGATTTTATCCTTTTCAATATCAAGGAAGATTTTGCTGCAATTCCCATGTTTGACAAGGAAAATATGCAAATCTCTTGTCCATTTCTAAAAGATATCGCCCTCCTATCCAATTTAATGGTGAAATATTACTGGTCTGCTCGTGGGTATTTTTTTATTTCTCAAAATCTCTGTATTTATTGCAAAAATTTCATTCCCTGGAGATGGGCCACGCCCTGATTTTTGATTGCATGGCTTGATTTTTGATTGCATGTACCTTTGTATGATGGATAGGCAAATTGCACTTTGATTTTAGTACTGGTTTTTGAATTTATGAAGACCGTACAGATGCCATGCAGGGTGTGGGGTTTGTCCTTTTTTCCATTTAATTGTGTGTTTTATTGGAGGGTAGGAAGTAAGAGCGCCCCCCACCTCCCCTTCGTTTCAGTCAATCAGATTGTCCTTTCAAATAATGGAAACAAGACAACTCGTGATTTATCTCTTTGTCAACAATGACAACAGTAACGTCGCCATGGTTTCATTGGATTAACAGTTTTGATGAAGATCTACCAGTACCTATACTAACAGGAACACCCTCATAAAGTCCAAAATTATACACTTCAAAAGATATGATTTGAACATATAAAAGTTTCTGATTCTGTGGAAAATTGTGTAAGATTTTTTGAATCAGAGATATTATAATTTATTGTAGATTATAAAAATATCATGTTTTTAATAGAAAATATCATAAATTTGTATTTCAATTACACATTAAGGTTAAGGGTGTGAGGTTGAATATGGAAGTGTCTCACAATTTTTTTTAAAGGGGGTAAACATCTTTGACCCGGAGCTATGAACTAGTGAGGTCACAGATGAGGACCTCATCTCCAATTTAAACTTCCGACAATTACACCCCAGTGGGATTTGAACCTTGGTGGCAAGAACAACACCACAACTTAACCATCATATTATGCCACGATTGACGAGAAGTGTCTCACATTGCTTAGGTTAGATCTTTGAGTATTGTTTTACTCCTTGGATCTCACAAATATTAATAGAACAAGATCGGTACTGCATAATTTACACTTAATACAATAATTACACTCTTAATTCTCTTTAATCTAGACTTCTCTATAAGTTGAAGATTTTAGAAAGTGAAATAGGATTAAGAGATTACTAGATCCATTTTTATTCATTGGAGACAAAGACTTTGTAAGCATAGTAAAATCTAAAATTAAAATTTATACTATGACTTGTTGATCACTATGACATAAATTTTAATGTAGATGAATTTTGAAAGCCATTCACCTTTTCTTTTCTATAAAATTGATGATAGATCAATTTAGGTGATCTTCCTTGCTTAATTCTTAAGGAATCGACATTCACACCTTTGAAAATGAATTGTGAGGACATTTTAAAATTTACATCTTAAACAAAATTTGTATATTCAAATTAGTTAATAACATTTTTATTTGATATTTTTACTAAATCAAATTAATCAATTGTTAATTTCTTAAGAAGTATAAATTTTATTTCTAATAAAACAAAATATAAAAATTTATGTTTTTTTATGACATCAAAATTATTTACTTACCAATGTTATAACTTGTTGACAAGACCTAATAAATGACTTTCAATATCAAAGGTAATCCACATGACATGGTGTGATAGGTTTGGGAAGGAATAAATAATTAAGAAAAGGATTTAAACAAAAAATATATCCTTACTTCACCTTACCTAAATTTTAATGATGATTATAGAAGAAATCCAAATAAATTAATTTATTATAAATAGATAAAATAAACAATTATAATATGTGACTCTTGTTTCCTTTTGTAATCAAAACATCAAAAGTTTCAATCTTTAATATACAACTTATAAAATATTATTTCTCTTGTGTTCACTGTAAAAATTGGCAAGGGGATCGAATAAACTTTTTCCCTTGTCCATGTTAGGAGAGTCATTGACATGTGAAGTGGGTTATGATGCTTCCTAGGAGTAACAAAGGAAGAGGGAATAAAATTCTTTTAATTTTTCAAAAAAAATGGTAGTGCTTGAGAATGTATGAAAAATTGAGAATAATACATACGGGAAATCATAGGCTTAACTATGTTGAACATTTATTATGATAATTTAGAATTTGACATTGCCAATCTTGGTTTAGGTTTTGGTCATTGAAGACATACGATGGGTGGGATACTTTTGCTTAGTTGATTTTGATCTTATATTTAATTAAGAATTTGACTAAATCTATTATTAAAATATATCTTATATAAGAGATCTACCATTGTCTCAATTTTTTTATAAATTATATCTAATAGTAAATAATATCAAATTACATATACTAATAGATTTTTATTTTGAGACAACTTTTTAAATATAAATTATGTGAAAATAAAATAAAATATCAATGTACAATCTATCCTTTTCAAATCTTTGTCATGAAAAATCTAATGGAGCATATAATGCTTTATAAGTCACTATATTGGAATATGTAATGCTTAAATTTACACCAATATCACATTTTTTAATTAGGACTAACCATTTACCAATCAATCATTAATTATTTTGTGATACTAGGACTCTTGTTACTATAATATTTTTATAATTACAATTTATTCAATGTATATATATATATATAAATTTTTTGAGTGTTTAAATTTGTGTTTTAATTGACCTTTGTGAAGTTTCAATATGGTGTTTTTATAACAATAAATAGTATTTTATGTTCAATTATTGGATCATTTATGTTGGATATAAAGATTAAAGTAAGGAGATTTAAGACTATCAAAAGATATTGAAAATATTTAAGTTGCATATAAATTCTATTTTAAATAACAATATGATATTGTTTTAACAACAAATAATATTATTTTGTTCTAACGATTAAATTTTGATTAAATCTGTAAAAGTCCATTTTAAAGATATTATGAACCGAGTTGTGATGAATCACACCTCCAAACTTTAATTGTAAATAAATATACAAAATTGACTCACACAACCCGTCTCCCTTAATTATGAAATTTGCTACCATTCCAGATGTTAACTGCAGAGAGTATCTCGTCATTTTCTAAAAGATAAAAACAACGATAGAAGATCAATTAGGACGATGTGACTGCTTTTATGGAGTGAAATAATGAAGTAATAAGATGGATGTACTAGAGCTTAAAGCAATAAATCTTCAATTTCAGACCAAATCAACTTTTGGTGTCTACGTGCATGAATTTCTAAATTAGTCTGTTTTCTACACAGTTGAACACTTGACACGTAAGTCATTTTGGATTGGAGCAATCAAAGGCTTTGGGACACAAATATACAGAGGCTAAAAATGGAAAAGCTGGGAGATTGTTACGGTTTCTCTAATTGAGAAATATATTTACTGAGGACAGAAGCATAATAATGATTAATCATGTTAATCAGCTTTAAACTAAGGTACACTATCTCAACATAATCATGAAAACGATTTGGCACTGATAAAGAGAGAAGCTTTATTATCATATTTCATTTTCATCTAGTTTTGCAGGGAATTCCTATTCTTGATATTTTATTATCATGTTTCATTTTCATCTGAAGAGAAGCTTTATTATCATGTTTCATTTTCATGATGTTTTTAGCTTCCTGACTGCTGTCAAAAGCTTCTTGTCCTTTGCTGTCATATTCTGTAACTCTACTTTTACTTTATTCAATAAAAAAAAAATAGTTTTTGTAAGAGATTATAATTTCTCTTACAGAAATTGATATTATCTAAGTAAATGTGATTAATAATTATACAATTAATTTAGATTTAATTAAAAGATTCAGATTTGATAATTAGAAGAAATATTTTAAATTTATTTGAAAAGAATAGGTAATTAATTTTTGATTTGTTAATAGAATGTGGATGTTGAAGATGTATAAAACCAATTTATAAAAAATGTTGTTCTTTTTATACTTATTATCTTAGAATTAAAAAAATAGAGAATTCCCTCATGATTGATCATGAGTGGCTTAAGGTTGATCCCTAGCAATATGGATTTGTTCTTTGATGCATGAATATGATTTGGAAAATAATAAACTTTTACTGCTGGATTTACTTTAATCTCTAATATCTAAATATGTATAAGGAGGATAGTATTTAAAAATACTTGTAGGGAAGTTTTTGGATTGCTAGAGTGATTTTTTTCCTAGGTTAACCCCATTGATGGACCGATGTTATGACCTTGAGTGAATACTCAAGACAACATATGTAATTGTCTAGAGAGTATATATGTGGATTCTAATGCAGTGGACTCCTTTTAAGCTCCAAATCTGAATGTTCCTAAAATGAATGCTCATTGTAATTATCTTGATTTTTGGATATGTATTCCCTTATGAATTAACATAAAAAAATATCTTTAAACACAAAGACATATGAATAAATCACACTAATGTGTACCAAATCGACTCCCAATGTCTAATAGGAAAGGGTGGGAACTTGGGAATTTGATTTTGAGGATTTGAATTTTGGGTTCAATCCTAGGTGATGAAGTAAGAAACCAACCCTTATTCACATACTCACAACAATCTAAAAATTCAACTTAGAAATGGTTTGAAACAACACAAAAATCTGAAAGAAGTGTTCTTCTTTGTTCATTCAAAATCTCCTAGAAATTCAAGAATTACATAGCATAACTAAAACTAATGGTTGTGAAGCCATATGGGTTGATGAAAATCTTTACAAATCAACAAAGATCAATAAAAAAATTTATCTCCTTCAATTTGACTTCTATCACAAGCCTTTAACATCTTCACCTTACAATCTTCATTAGAAATCACTACTACAATCAAACCATGAAATCATCAATCTTCTTGCTGCTGTAGCACACCTCAAAACCTGCAACAAAAATGTTTTCTTGGTCTCCTTCAACCTTCTTTTTACTGAACCTCTCAAGCTCCCTTGACATGGACTTCACTAGCTCATTGTCTCTCAAAATGTGGAGCTCATTAGCTCCCAAAAACATGGGCTTAAATATGCAAATATAGATCTGCATCAATGGAGTCTTCAAATCCTCTCTTCAACTTAGCAACATCACCCCATCTCACCTTCATAAACTCTCAAAACCATCTTTCCAAATGACAAGGCATGAATAAATAGATTTGTGAATGAGTAAAACCACTATGGTTTTCCAAAACCACAAGAAAAACATCTCCTTGGAAAACCCACACTCTATTTTTTTTTTTAACAAAGGGGTAAATTTTTTTATTGAAACTCATAAGACAACATTACAAAGTAATCAAGAGACCAAAGTCCCCAAGAAAATCCAGACCACCAAGCAGAAAAAACAATCAGCACCATCAACCATCACCTTCTCCCTCCCTGTCCTCAGCAAGAATTCTCTCAAAATCAGGACGACGCGTCGGAGAAACCATTTCCCACTCCTCAATTCTCCATCCCTCAGCATACTCTGACACCCATTTCGCCAAGCAATTATCAGCCCTATTCCACTCCCTTGGAATATGAACGAAAGTCACCATCTCCATTAATGAACTAAAACTTTCAAAATCTGTTGCACCACCCCAGCCAACTGCCAACTGACATCCTCCACTTTCTGCTTAATAAGTAAATTGATCAAAACCTGGGAATCAGATTCACAAACAAGCCTTCTCCATCCCAAATCATAAGCTTTCTCAAAAGCACAAAGAATTGCCAACCCTTCCATAAGGTTGACAGTATGAACACCCTCATAGACCGAAAAGAGGAAAACCACCGAACCCAAATAGTCCCTACCAATCCCCCCAATACCAGCCGACCTCGGATTGCCTCTGGAGGAACAGTCAGTATTGATTTTTAGAACCCCAATTGGGGGAGGCTGCCAAAATCCAGACCTTTGAACTCTCTGCTTCGGATGCTTACCACACTTTACACATGCCGAGGCCAAGGACAGCCCCTGAATCCCCAATCTCTTTGCCACTTCAGCATCCCTTTTCCCCAAGGGGAATTCCAACTCACACTTAGCCACCACCGTCACCTGAACCATGCCCAAAGTTATCTGCCAAAGTTGTTGCACCAACTTCTTTTCTCCACGAAATATTCGCCGGTTCCGCTCCAACCAAATCTGCCACAATATGAAGATAGGTCCCACAGACCACACCACCTGTAAAAAGGAAGCCATAGAGGGAGGCCTACCCAACCTCTGCCAAAACTCAATCAAGGAAGAAGCATGAACACAGGGACTATTCCAAACCCCCCACCAAAAATGCCAAATCTGGAGGGAGAAAGGGCAGCAAAAAAATAGATGAGCCGAGTCCTCCTCGTTAGCCCCACACAAAACACAGACCGAGGGACCCTGGAAGCCACGCTTCTGAATATTATCCCAGGTCAAACACTTATTCCAAGCCAACATCCACACAAAACAATTACATTTTGGCTAGGAAGACTTGTTCCAGATCTTCTTCCACCACTGAATTTCATCCCCATCCACCCTATGGGACAATAACTCCCGATAGCCAGAAGCAACAGTATAATCCCCTTTAGGATTGGGAGACCAGGCAAGCACATCATCATACTGGAGAGAGCTGCAACGCCTACTGGAAAGGATACTATGTAGCTCAACATATTCTTTTGGCAAACCAACATCAGGCCATTCATCTGGAGACTTCCATCCAGCCACCTCCAACTGACCACGAGAGGAAAATGACTTAAAGTCACTCACCCATGTCCAACCAACCTCACGAAATCTCTGACAGAGATTTAACAAGTGAGGAAACTGAGAAATGATGGGGGGATATCCATCCCACGAATTGGACCATAATTGAACCTCGGCCCCCTTTTTACAAATCCAAAATAAGCCATCCTTAATAAGAGTAGCCCCTTTCTTAAGCATGCTCCAGATCACTGAGCCCTTCCCAAGAAGGGGGTAACGAGGCATTTCCAACTGAGGGATTCCCCGAAAATACTTCTAAGAAAGAATCTTGGCCCAACTCTTATCCTACTCCTTACACCACCTCCAATACAGTTTCGCAGCCAAAGCCACACCAGTCAAAGCCATCTGTTGCAGACCCAAGCCACCATATTGCTTTGGGCTGCACACCACCTCCCATCTAACCAAACTCCATTTGGAAGACTCCAAGCAACCAGCCCATAAAAATTGTCGTGTCACTGAATCCAAATCCTTAACAAAACCCAAAGGGGCAACCTGTAGCATGCATCTGTAAATGGGTAAAGCCTGTACCACAGACTTGATAAGCTGAACACGACCAGCAAAGGATAACCACCGGTGAGTCCAGTGATTAACCTTCGCCCTAAATTTATCTAAAATGCTCTGCCATGACTCCCGAGGCAATCTGCCCACCGAGATAGGGAAACCAAGATAGGTCAAAGGAAGTGTCCCGATCTGAAATCTCAATGTTTGAACAATCCTCCTCTGAATGGGGCACAAAGTGTTGAAGAAGAAAATAGAAGACTTATCCTCATTGATTTGTTGACCTGAGGCAACCAAGTAAACATCCAACACCCTACGTAAATTAGAAGCCTCTCGCATTGTAGCCATACCCATCAGAGCAATATCATCCACAAATTGTAGATGAGACTGCGGAGGTAAATTACCTCCCCATTGCCAACCCTGTATGCTACCCACCTCCACGTTCCTTCTAAGCAACCTCCCCAAACCTTTAGCGAGGAGAATAAACAAGTATGGAGAGAGGGTCCCCCTGACGAAGGCCCCTAGAAGCACCGAATAGCTCAAAATGATTCCCATTAATAAGCACAGAGAAAGAGATTGAGGTAACACAACTCATAACCCATTGAATCCACTCCGCCGCAAACCCAAAAGCAACAAGAGCCTTCCACAAGAAGGACCATCGAACTCTGTCATAAGCCTTCGCCATATCCAATTTGATAAACATTGCCTTTTCCTTGGAGCTGGCCATAGAATGGATGACTTCAGTTGCAATAACAATCCCATCCAGAATCTGTCTACCTGCAACAAAACCACTCCGTTCTTCAGAAATCAACTCCTCAAGACCCTTTTTCAACCTGTCAGCAATTACCTTAGAGATGATTTTATAAATGACATTGCAGAGAGAAATGGGTCGAAATTGGCTTAACCTATCTGCCCCCTCACACTTGGGAATAAGAGCAAGGAAAGTAGAATTTAAGGCCCTTAGCATTTGCTTGTTCCTTTGAGATTCTTGCACAACCTCCAGGAGATCCAAATTGATAATATCCCAAAATTCTTGGAAAAACTCGATTGGGAAGCCATCAGGACCTGGCGCCTTCCCCTTCTGCATCTGGAAAATAGTTCCTTCAAGTTCTTCCAGTGTGATATCATTCATAAGCTATTGGTTCAGCTCCCTAGACACAAGATGAGGAATACAAGAAAGAACCCGAGCCTCCTCAGGAGACCCCCCTTCCGAGTCCTCCCTAAAGAGAGAAGCAAAATATTGTCTTACCTCATTAGAAATTTCAGGGAAGGAAGACAGATGTTCTCCCCCATCGTTCACAAGACCAGAGATAGAATTCCCATGCCTCCGTGCTTTCACCGAATTGAAGAAAAAAGACGTATTTTTATCCCCTTCCTGTAGCCAAACTATTCGAGCCTTCTGTTTCCAATATATCTCTTCCCTCAGCTCCCATTTCTCCAAGGTTCTCACAGCTTGCGCTTCAGCCTGAAGAAGCTCAGGCGTCACTCCAACCTCCCTTAACCTCCTTGTGATACTATCCAATTCTTCCTGAGCCACTGCCTTTTCATGGAAGACATTCCCAAAACATTGAGAGTTCCAGTGCTTAAGTTGATACTTAACATGTTGAAGATGCTGGGAAAAAATATACATTGCCGTCCCAGAAGCAGGTCTACCACTCCTCCACCATTCTGCCACATAATCCTTCAAAGAAGGGTCACGCAACCACATGAGCTGGAACCTAAAAGAAGGCGTACGTGGAGCACAAGTTGAATCAATGACAAGCTTGATAGGCCAGTGATCTGAACCTTTCCAATCCAAGATCTTAGAGCGGGAAGACCACATCCCCCCAACCTAGTAGCAGGACACCAGAAAACGATCCAGCCTTTCTGCGATGCAATAATCCCCAGCTCGACGGTTGTTCCAAGTAAACTGTCCATTACTAGGCTTGATATCAACAAGATTTAAAGAGTTGATGCTATCCCGAAGCAACAAAGCAGAGGGCTCCAGCCTCCCAGAACCACCCTGCTTCTCAGCCAACTCGCAAATAGCATTGAAGTCTCCAGCCATAATCCATGGATGGAAAGGTGCCATAGAGCGGACTAACCTGATATGAGACCACAGAGCTTGCTTACCCCATAAATCAGTAGGAGCATAGTTATTAGAAAAGAGAATAACCTCCCCTGTCTCAAAACTAGAAGCAATCATAGACATAGTGGATTTAGAAGACACCCACCAGAGAGGTCGAATTTTTTGAGGATTCCAAAAATAGGCCACACCCCCAGAAGATCCATGAGCACCAATACATTGACACTCACCACACCTCCATAACCTAAGTGCCAAGTCAAGCATACTCTCAACAGATAACTTAGTCTCCTGAAGAAAAAACACATCAGGACCATGCTTTCGAACTAAATCATGAACCGCTTTTTGTCGAGGGCCGTTGTTCAAGCCCCTTACGTTCCATGAAAGAACAATCATTTCAAGGGGCTCGAAAAGTGAGAATCCAGAGTCTTTATTGACCCTGACTCAACCAAGTTCTTGCCTGTCAATTTGATCTTTTCCACATCCTTCTTTCTACCTGGTTTAGCAAATTTCTCTGCCCCACCTTTCTTAATATCTTTTTGCAAAATGCCCAATTTTGGAGGCTTAGACTTCTTAGCAGAATCCAGCTTTGCACTTCGCCCAAGAGGAGAAGAATCCTCCCTCACTGCTGGAATAACGACCAAAGAAACCAGAGCCTCTAGGCCTTCTGTCGGCATAACAGCATCTGTGAGCACACCATAATCACCTTGTGGTTCATAGAAGAATCGAGTGCAAGTCCCTCTTGAGCAAACTCCTCAATCCCCTGCTCCAAGTTTACCAAACCTGGATTAACTTCCTGGTGACGAAGGTCGTTCAAAACCTCAAACCTGTTAAAAGTGCCCTCTTCTTGCCTTTCTCTGAAAGGTCTCTTTTGCCCCCTGTTCTTACTTCGGGCCTTGACAGGAACAAAACCATCAGTATCTACCGCCGCAGTAGGACCGTTGCTCTTCCCCTTATCATCCCTGGGAAGATCCCGAGAAGGTTGTGAAGGCTGGGGATCCACCGACTTGTATCTTGGACACTTTCTTAGCAAGTGGCCATATTCACGACAGAGCCTGCAGTGGAAAGGAAGGGTCTCATAGTCCAATTGCTGCACCCAAGAATAAGAACCCGCACACATATCTATTGCATCGGGCAGAGGCCTACTTAGGTCAATTTCAACACAAATTCTTGCAAAAGCCATTACCTTTTTCCCCAAGGTCTGTGACGAAGCTCCAACTGGTTTTCCAAGCAGCGAGGCCAGCAAGAGCAACACATCCTCCCGACAACATTCCACTGGGAGGCGAGGTAAACGAACCCAGACCGGGATGCGATTTGGAAGCTCCTCAGTAGGGTTAAATCCTGCATGCCACGGCTTGATAAACAACCCCACCTTATTATGAAAATGAGGTCCTCCCTCAAACACCCTGTTACGATCAGCTATGCAGTTAAAAGTAACCATGAAGTAATTGTTAGCCAACAACATTATCTCCATTTCTCCCATTGGCTCCCACGTTCTCTGAGCCCAAGTCTCCAAAAACTGGAGCGAGACCCTCATCCCCAAAAATTTGCAATATAAGGAATGATTTGAGTAGTAATCAATATCTTCAGCAATCAGATCAGGCGGAACAACAAATTTTGGTCTCACCTTGCACCGCTCTAGACAACCATTAACCTTTGTGATCCGTGAACCAGAGGACAATCCTGCACTATCCATCCCAGAGTCTGTAGCAAATAAATTGTTATTATATGTTGACATCCCATCCTTTGGGGACATCGAGCAAATTGTTGCGCGAAAACTCAAATTAGGAGTAACCCCAGAAGCCTCTCCTTTGGATAAAGCCATCAAACTCTATTCCAATGCATAAACCCACAAAAAGAAATAATGGGCCGAAACCCCTACCACTTCCACCTCCCGAACTCCGCAGTACCAGCCACTCTAGCTCTCCCACACTCGCACCAGAAAAGAGGAAGAGAAACAACGCCAAAAGGAACCTCCTACAGCCCCTGTACCACCCTTACCAACAAGGGAACTTGCAATAACCAGCCACAGATCCGCGAGCTCGCCCGAAGCCAAACTCCCATGCGTGTGGAGACACACCCCAAACACACCAGTCGGCACAAGCAACAGGAAATCGCGCCAGCCAACCTCCCCAATCAACAAGACACACCAGAAAATAGACGCCCGCCCCCAGGAACACCAAAAAACCCTCCCCAGATCGTGCAGATGTAGAACGAAATGGTCACGCAGAGACATTCGCAAGCCATCCATCAGCAATTAAGAGAGATTCAATAACCTGAAAACCCACACTCTATTTGGAGAAATAATCATAAAATAATAAAATTAATCAATGCTCACGTGGCCTTCACATGGGAACCTAAACCATGGCCAATCAAATTTTGTCAATTCTAGCATCATCATTGATCTCCGATGACCTCGATGACTCCAAATATGAACATTCACCAACATGCAAAGTTGGTGGCCCAACATGCAAATGCATGCAATTGAACATGAAATAACATGTATACCAAGTGGCCCCCACCTAGAAATGGACGCCCCAAAGAGAATATTCTAATTTAAATGCCTTTGAAACATTTACCTCAACATATTTCCTCCAAAAATTGCATTTACATATCACCACAAAGGAAAATCACATTATTGTAAATTAAAATATTTATTTTCCACACACCTTAGCCCTTATTGAAAACAACAAAAATAAATTAGCAGTATTTTTGGTGATGCAAGATTACTAGTACCCCTAGATGCTCCTGCATTAGACACTCGAGGTAGGAAAAATTGTGAATAGGGATTCACAAAATAGAGTTGAGTAGTAGTACCATCCTTTCGAATTGCAAGCAATCCTCAACAAACTCCATCATTGAATTTTGTACCTGCAATTGAGCCTTCTTTCTCCTCTTCCAACACTTAGCAGGAACAATCAACCTCCTCCTCTGACAACTCTGCACTCCATTCTTCTCTCCTCTCATGGACTTGTATCCACCATGTACCGTCCTCCTCCTAATACATACATTCGAGCCTCTCTGCTCTTCTGGAATTCAACCCACCACAAACTGATCACCTCCACCAAGTTCCTCCTAGACCATCATCTACAACCTCTACATGCAAATATGTATTATCCAAAAAATAATAAAAATCTACTACATCCTTATACAAATATGCAATTACTACTCCATGGAAATTAAAATTTTTCATCTACATGCTCTCTTCTTTCTCGAAATCCTCTACTAATCTCACCAAAGAAGGTATAAAATCATCACAACTACATTCAAAATTAAAATTTACCTCATTCTTGTTTGCTACTCCAATATCTTTTTCCCCATTCTTCGCTGCAACATCCATCTTCTCACCCCCAATGACAATTTTTGCAAACTCCTCTTTATGTTTGTCCATCAATTCTCCTTCCAAAAACTTGTTGATTATTTCCATCTCTTTTTTCAATAATAAATCATCTTCATCTTCACCAATCTGCTTGTCAAATTTAGGACTGGATCCATATTCACAATTTTTGATTGCAAACCTTCTTCATCCACCTCACACAATACACTCCATCTACATGTTATTGCTGCAATTTGTGTCTCATTGTCTTCTTCATTTGTGTGGGTTGCCCCCACATGTTCATCCTTAAATTCAACCCCTACAAAAGGGTTGCAACACTCTTTATTTCTACTCTTCTTTTCACTTCCCTCTTCCAAGGGAACATTCTTCTTCCCATGTCTCTCATCCCACACTCTCACTTCCTCTTTAATCTTCCTTTCGAATACATTTACTTCAACCTAAAGCTTCTCAAATTCTTCACGGTACTTTCAAATTTTCACTTCTTCTGAATATTGTTCCCAAAATAAATTTTTATGGGCCTCCTCATGACCCATCCCATCCTATTTGGTGTAGACTGCCTCACGCCTTCCGATCTGTCTACACACAAATCACACACACACCACCACAGGTTCTAGTGCAAACTGCCTCACATTGGCGCTTCTACCTGCACACTCAAGAACTCTCGCTTTGATACAACTGATAAAGTAAGAAACCAACCATCATTCACATACTCACAACAATCTAAAAATTCAACTTAGAAATGGTTTGAAACAACACAAAAATCTACAAGAAGTGTTCTTCTTAGTTCATTCAAATTCTCTTGGAAATTCAAGAATTACATAGCATAATTGAAACTAATGGTTGTGAAGCCATATGGGCTGATGAAAATTATTAAAAATATGAAATATGATTGATACAAAACAACAAAGATCAATACTAAAATTATCTCCTTCAATTTGACTTTTATCACAAGCCTCTAGCATCTTCACCCTGCAATCTTCATTAAAAATCACCGCTGCAATCAAACCATGAAATCATCAATCTTCTTGCTGCTGTAGCATACCTCAAAACCTGCAAAAAAAATGTCTTCTTGGTCTCCTTCAACCTTCTTTCTACTGAATGTCTCAAGCTCCCTTCACATGGACTTCACTAGCTCACTGTCTCTCAAAATGTGGAGCTCACTAGCTCCCAAAAACATGGGCTTATATACAAATATAAATTTGCAACAATAGAGTCTTCAAATCCTCTCTTCAACTTGACAGCGTCTACCCATCTCACCTTCAAAAAAACCAATGGCCATCTTTCCAAATGACAAGGCAAGAATATATAGATTTGTGAATGAGAAAAACCACTGTGGTTTTCCAAAACCACAAGAAAAACACCTCCTTGGAAAACCCGCACCCCATTTGGAGAAATAATCATAAAATAATAAAATTAATCAATGCTCACATGGCCTTCACATGTGCACCTAAACCATGGCCAATCAAATTTGGTCAATTCTAGCATCTTCATTGATCTCTGGCGCCCTTGACGACTCCAAATATGAACATGCACTAACATGCTAAGCTGGTGGCCCAACATGCAAATGCATGCAAATCATGCAATTGAACATGCAATAACATGCATGTACTAAGTGACCCCCACCTAGAAATGGACACCCCAAAGAGAATACTCTAATTTAAATGCCTTGGAAACATTTACCTCAACATATTTCCTCCAAAAATTGCATTTACATATCACCACAACTTAGGAAAAACACATTATTGCAAATTAAAATATTTATTTTCCACACCTTAGCCCTTATTGAAAACAACAAAAATAAATTAGCAATATTTTTGGTGATGCAAGATTGCTAGTACCCTTAGATGCTCCTACATCACTTAGAGGTCAATCCTAAGTAACACAAGATTAACCCATGACATGGAAATGCAAATCTTGGGATCAAGAACATGTGCATGAAAGTCTAGGTTAGTAATTAGGAAAATGTATATAAATAGTTGCAAATGAAGCAATGGTTTAAGGTCAAATGTATGAGATTATGTGTAAGTAAGAATAAATGGAGATGGATAAGGATCAAAGAATAAACCAAACTTAGAAAAAGAGTTTGCTTCTTTTTGATGTGATTGTAACAATTCATTCCATCAAAATGGACCAAAATGGGAATTGGCATGGGTATACATATAAGGATTGTGAGAATAAAATGGTAGCAATATATACAAATAGTGATGATAGAAGAATTGGATAGGATAAGCATAAAGTAGCGACATAATAAGGCTCATAAGCAACAACATAGAAATCATCATCAATGTGAGAACATGATAAAGATCATAAGAATATGGTATATGCATGAAAAGGACTATAAAGATGCATATAAGTATGGAACATGAAAAACATATGGCTAGCAAAATATTGATCATGATAAAGATAAGGTATAAACATGAAATTATAATTAGATCAAGATCATAAGAAAAATTAACATACTTTGATACATAAGGTAATAGTATTCATAAAAAGGAAATAATAATTGAGAAATAAACAACCAAGGTTGTAAACATGAGAAAATACAAAAGTAAAGTGAGTCATGCAAAGGCGTATTAATAGGCAAGGAAGATAGAAAAAAGCATAAAAGAAAACATGCCAATTGATATAAGAAATATGCCCCCTAAGTGGGGGAAGGAAAAACATAAAGCATACTATAGAGGGTTAAATTAAAGCATGTAAATCACAACAAATAAGGCATAATAAAAAGGTATAAAGTGTAAAGCAACAAGCAAATAAGGTAGATTGCACAACAACTATAATCCTATTATGTAACAACTACTAAAAGTGGTTCAATTGTGGAACCCTCTAGATTTAAACTTCTTAAACAAGTTTTTGGATCACACCTCCCTAAATAGGGGGCTTTCGGACCCTAAAATCCTTTAAAAAAAATAAAATAAAATTGAGGGTTCCCATATTCCTCCATCATACTAAGAGTAACCTGTCTACAAGGTTGGTTATAGATGTAGTATACCTTCATGAAAGCAATAACCCCTACTCAAATGATTGATGAAATGTTATACACTTGTAACATCTCTCTCTATTAATGAATCCAACTATAAATCCCTTGCAACAACCCTCTAGTGGACCAAAAACCTTGTTGGGGTGAGATATCCTTAACTTCACCCTCTTCCTAATGGAGTACACCACCATAGGAAGAGCACAATCAAATAGCACCACCATGCTAATCTCAATTGATCAACCTCTATTTCTTTTGGAATGAATTGCAAAGGGCTTTTTGTTGCGTTAGTCTTGCTAACTTAGTATGCAATTATCCCTAAATTTCAGCTATGTGCCTCCCATATGAACAACTCAATTTTTTCCTAGTCCAACAAACTCAAAAATGCTTCAACACCTTGGGTCTAATTTTTCCACTCACTCTAGATCTAGATTTGACTTTGTTGCTCACTCAAATGACAACTAGATTTGACTATTATCTCTTACACTAGCATTAAATCTTGGATCTCATCCTTTGAACCTCTATATTCTTTTTCTTGTTCTCTATCTTGCACCTTAGAATTGATAGAAACACCTTTGCACACCATTTGGATGTTAGCATATTAGACACGATGGGAATAACTATTTTGTACCTATTCTTGCTAGTCGCAGAGAAGAAATGGATTTGATACCATTTCTCGAACAAGAATGGTAAGCATTGATACGACTTGATCCATAAACTTAGATCAACTATGCCACACTAGTATATAACATATGTATTTAAAAGGAGATACTCTCATGTAGGAACATCTGGTGAATTGGATAAAGCTTATGACAATATCTAGTATCAATAACCTGTCAAGTGTTAGATACTATCCAAATATTCTTTAAACTTATTTGCAGATGGCGTACTTTCATTATTGTTCATCAGTAATCTATTTTCACCTGAAGTATTTCAACTTCTGCAAGAGAAAAAAACCAGATGACTTCATACAAGGAATGAAATAGTGAAGTAATAACAAATCTTTTATGTCAGATCATCTTGGAGGATTTTCTAAAGCAGTCTGTCCTCATTACGGTTGAACAGTTTCCAAATATAGTGTGATGGGGCAGTCAAAAGATGGTGAGAAATCAATTTACAGTTGCCAAATATGGTACGCAAGTTGGTCTGGTTTACAGGATTATTTGATAGCGTTTGTCAGAGGGATAAAAATATTGAGTACTGACTGTTGAGATCAATACAATCACAGTTGCTGACTGAGATAAAATGGTGGATTGCATTGGGGAAGGAGCCCTGCGTTGGTGGGCTCATTAACTAAATAATGCAAAGTGCAGATTCAATCCAGAGAGCTTGGAGTGCATGTACACCGTCTGGTACAACAAGTTTTTGCTTCTTTAGGGAATTTATTTTCTTTTGGGTTTGGTTTGTGTAAGCCTCATCATTAGTGTTGATGCTAATGCTGATCTTTCCAATTATTTGGAGTTATTTTAGAAAAAATATCATTTGGTCTAATAATTAAAGCTATAGATGTTATTAAGATCTATAAAATTGTTATTGATTGTTTATCAGTAAATGATGCTTGAATAAAATATTGTGTTTTGGATAAGTGGTGCAGGAGCACCCATAGGTTACCATAGTTTGTCTAGAGGATCATGTTTTGGAAATTTGTTTAGGCCAACTTATCATCTCTTCATGTTCATTTATGGTTGTGCCTTAGTGGCATTTTTGATTGGGTGTTGATCATCTGATGAAGGTCATGTTGACCATTGGATAAGCTTAAGGTTCTTGCACAAGTTAGGTTTTGACCTTTTAGAACTTTTAGGAGTTTCTTTTCAAATTCTTACAAATAAAGCTCAATGGAGGCTACGAGCAGCCTAGGTGTGTTCAAAGGAGAAGGTAACTATTTTAGAGACCCTATTTAGGGGTGACCTCAACATGGGTGAAAGGTTGGAAGCATTGGATGTAGTTCTGAATTTTGAATTCAAGAGAAAACAGTTGAGTTTGTGTTTGCATTTCTGGTTTTTGTTTGCTTTGAGAAGTTACTTTAATGGAGTAGATCAGCACTGTAATTCATGCATTATGTAGGTTAGAAGCTCTTAGAATACTGTGTGGCACTAATTCAATTTGTTGTTTAGTTTCCAAGCACTGTTTGTAGATAGTTTTCTTTCATACAATTGCTAGTCTGACAGGTAGTTTGAGGAAAATGGAGGGTTAGATCACATTCCCATTGTACATATTGTATGGCCCCTTTGGGAATTGTGACTAGACTCCATGGGTGTACATATAGTAGGGTTAGGAGTCCTTGATAGCATTGGAGTCACTGTGGGAGTCTTCTTCTAGACGAGCTAGGAAGTATCCGGCTAGGGAAGACAAAAAGTGTAGAGCACTCGAATTGCAGGGGTGTCCATTTCCTAACAAGTCACAATGTGGAGAGGGTAGATAAGTGCCTTGCCAAGACATAGTATGGAGGAGGAAGCTCCATCAATCCATCTAGTGTGAGGAATACCTAACAGTTTGTAGTGAAGTCAGGGAAGGATTTGTAAAGACCTAATTTTTCCAAATTGTGGGTTAAGTCTTTGTACAGACAGTTGAGGGCCAAGATCCCAAAAATCCTTTAGAGGTGGGCATATGGACCAAGAACCTCAAGGAAATATTGAGTTTTCTTTTGAAAACCTTGGAGAACTAACCTGATTTCTCAGAGAAGGAGGCCTAATTGGGGCTCCTAGCCTGGCTAGTAGTCTTTTAGGCCCAAATGAGGGTTCGGTGGAAGTGACTAGGAAATGGAGTCAGGTGGACCCTCAAGAACCAAAGTAGGATGGATTGAAGTCATTAGAAACACCTCCACACCCCTGCAAAGCTAAATTCAAGATTTTGGAGGATTGTAGCCTTTAGGGTGGATTAAGGGCTAAGGTTAGAGTTGCAAGATTGTACCAAGGTGGACTTGGTAGGAGGAATTATGTTGGTAGTTGGGGTTGGCAAGGCGAGACCAGGGGATCCTAAGTAAGGAAAGGTCCTATAGGTTGAAGTGGTGGAGTGAGACACCTTAGAGGTCTTCCAAACAAGACCTAGAGCATGAATAAGTGATTGATTCATCCAACCTCCCTATCAATAAGTAAGAGGGGTTTTGAAAGGGTTCTAATCCTTCTTATTATATTAATAGAATTAAAGATTCTAATGTTTGTAGGTTATATTGTTGCGACAAGCTCTCTAGTATCATGGGGACGGGGGGAGACTAGACCTCGTGACCTCTTGCCTGCAACATGATGCTTTCAATGTTTCTAGGTTATGTTAATAGAGACAAGAGTCTTATTTAATTAGTCAATAATATCTTACTTAATCTCACCTTAATAAGAATTAAATCTCATGGTCAATTTTATCATGTAAATTTTTATGATGGTTATTTGTTTTAACATAGCTCTTGATATATGCCAATGTTTCATAATTAAAAAAATACATATTAAATATATATTATTATAATTATTTAGATTTTTGACAATTCATCTAAAAGTTGAAATTTTCTTTAAGCTTTCAATTTGATAATTGTAACTTATGATTGTTTAAGTGACAATTGTTTTAAGATGACCCTTAATAAAGCATTCAATTGAACCATATTTAATATAAATATTAAATAAAGAACCAATGGTTCAATATAAAGATTAAATAATCTATACAAAATTCTACTTTATGGTTTCATTTCATCCCATATATAGCTAATAGAGATAAAAATAATTTTAATAAATGTCTTGCATGATAGTTAAATTAATTTTTGATTGTTTATATTTTAAAATGTAGATTTAGAACATTTATTGTTCAATTTGAATACTCTATGACTAGAGAGACCTAATATATATATAGACTCTTGATTTAATATCCTTATACCAACATGTTGTAGTCGAATCAATATATATGTTGTGATTAATCATAAACTCCATTAATGTTAATTAGAATAATTTGTGTAAATCTTCAATGAATTTGCTTATCCCATTGAGACTGAATGATAAGGCCATCCAAAAATAAGATTGATCCAAAATTGATCAAGAACAATTTATTCATTCTTTCTTTAGAAATAGGTGTACAATAACTCTTGAATGTCACAAATCTACCACTCTCATCTCCTATTTTTGCTTGAAGACATCTTATTTTATTTATAAAGCTTCATTCTATTCAAGTCCTTCCCTATGTGGGGACCTCTAGACATTTTTATCCTTATTATGTCTCATTTAAATGTCATATTGGTGCACATTAGGCACCTCTAGACATTTTTATCCCTATTATGTCTCATTTAAATGTCATAGTGGTGCACATTAGGCTTATAAAATTATGTGAACAATGTAGTTACTCTTTAAATCTTGAGTTATAATGTTTTTTCAAATGAGCTCTTTATTTTAAAAATTATATAATTATAATAATTTATTTATAGCATTTTTCAAAGTGTATCATTTAAATATATAATTTGTTTATTTTTAGTGTTTTGATTTGTTCTTTTTAAGATATTATAAAATAGAATAATATAAAAGATAAAATATTTCTGTAAATTATTAGGATAAATTCTCTTGTAAAATATAAATTTAGCTAAAACCTTATAAAATTAAATTATAGATAAAATCTACAATTTTTACATCATGTTTACATAAAAAATAAAGTTATTTTGTGTATAAACATAATACTTTATAGTACCAAAAAAATGAGAGCTTATATATTTTATGTCTATGAATAACTTAACCTATTGTACACACACACATTGTAGTTAACTTGTAGAAACTAGAAAGTGTATACATTGGAAATTTGTAACACACACAAGACAATATCCTATGAACCCACCACCCAAGTATTAAAGATATCAATTCTTGAATCAACAACCAAAATCTTGTAATTATTGAAAAATAAATAAAATCACCCCTACAAGATAATATCATGTATGAATATAAATGACAAGACCATATAAAAAATTTCAAAGACATAAAAAGCATGCTATGAATTTCTTCCATGATGTTTGATCTTCAATCATGAAGAACACATATGAGAATTTTTAGAGACAAAAAATAGGATGCTATGAATGTATTCCATGTCGTTTTCTCTTCAATCATGAAGAATGTGAATGCAAGCCCACAAAGCCCCCTTTGATCTGTAAAAAAATAAAAATAAGCTAGAATTGGGGTATGAGCGATGACCCGCATAATGTGGATTTCAAAAAGGACTTGATTAGGAAATACACTAAGTGAAAATCCCCAAAGGTATATGAGTCAATCTTAACTTTAATGGTTGTTCGAAAGGAAACCTTGGTCTATCTACAAATGGAAAAATGATTGAAAGATGCTTCTTGCATTGGAATAAAAACATGCAATGAAGTGGAGGCTATTGCAGTCTAATGGGGGGTTGAAAAATCCATCACTAATGGCATTCAATATATTCATATTGAAGGCGACCCTAAATTAATATTAATTTAATCAATAATAATATTTCCCCATCATGGAAGATTAGGGACTATATATGCAATATTAAATCCATGATAAAATCCTCAAAAATGTTAAATTTAATCACATATATTGGGAAGCTAACATGGTGGTGGATAGTTTGGATAGTTGGTGAATGACTATATCCTCTTAGGCTAGTTGGACAACTGTTACTAAGTTGTCAAACTTGAAATCATTTCTAATATCACCAAACATGGTTTGGATAATAATGTATGTCAAGTCTTCTCATGAGGCCATGTTGGGGCTCAACATGCTTGAGAAACAAGTTGTAATCTTAAAGATGTAGTGTAACGATTATTATAGCAAGCACTTGACAAACTATTTGCGTGGGGCTCTTAATACCAAACACATGTGGCTTAATTATAAAATTGAATGTGGCCTTTGTGTCACCCATGAAGGAGATGTTCACATGATGAGTTTGCACAATAATTATCCTCAAGACTCACTTGAGGAATTATGTCATTTTGGCCGTTGGTGTGGTGATGTTAGTCTTGAGGAATGTTTTTTTTAATGTCACATTTCATTTCCTTTATACTCTTGCCCCCACCACCCCTTTCTCTCTTTGCACCCAAAGTTTTCTTTACTTGAATGTCAACTCTATCATACCATCATGGGAGGTAAAAGAGTTCATATAGAGCCTTCTTCATGTTTGAAATTGTAGAAGAGTTAAACTATATGGGAAATATTCACTAAAGGGAGGATTTGTTCGTATTTATTTGTCATGCAGGACATGGCATGATTTTCACTGACCAATTTTTAAGCATTGGAACAAGAGGAAGGTGGTGATGGGGGGTTTAAGATTTATGATTTCTAAAGAGTTAATTAGTCAAGCCACAAGGGGTTAGCTACTAAGGCCAAAATGTTGCAAGGATGAGGAGAAGTAAAGACTTTGAGTTTATTTATGCTTTCCTTAAAGATAGAGATAATGTATTTAGGCACCAAAATGGTCACAACAAAGCGACGTTGCCTCCCCCTAGAATGAGGTAAGCTATAACCTTATAAATTAATTTAAATAATGCCCCCTTTGCATCAAGGTCCTATTATTTGCTTATATCAATATAACCTTAACATCACCCCCATGGTTCTTCCTTTTGCCCGGTTATTAAAATGGTCTATACCTTTATGGTAGAGCTCAATGTAGCTAAAAGTAACAATGAGGATATAGGAAAAAAGAAGGGTTCTCAAACCATTGATAACATAAAGGAGGAGAATAGTGACTTTCCCTAACCCTTTATCCTAATGATTTGGAGCTCACTACACTTGAGAGGCCCAAAGTCAAATCTATTTTGAAGAAAAATCCTAGTCTTTCCCCTAAGCACATTCTCTTATCTCTAAAAGGGGACATAGTTGACTAGTCTAAAGAGCCCCTTTCCAAACAAAAAATACCCCAAAATAAGAAGATTAGGATAAATTTTATAGATGCCAATATTTTTGTTGAAGCACCCTTTGTCCCTAGTTTGAAACAAAGTAACCATACTAACAAAGATAACTATTTGAAGGTCATTGGGGGTAACAAAAGATCCATGAGATTGGAAAACATAGGTATGGACAAGGATTCCAATAGGAAGAAGGTAAAAGAAGAGGTCCCAGGTATGATTGAGAGTTTAGAAGTAGGGGTCACTAAAATCTAGAAGGTGGTGGAATAGATCAATACAAATTTTAAGTCTTTCCCTTTATCTTACTCTAACACCTTAGAGGATGACTTGTCAAAGGAGGACTTTATACATGAATCTCCTCTCAAAGACTCTATGTTTGAGGTTGAATTTGAGGCTTTTGAGGATGAGGAGATCTTCTAGGACAATGGTCATGAGGATTATGCCAATGTTTTTTTGCTCCTAATCCCTTGTTAAAATATAGGATTTTGAGGAGGATGTTGATGTTACTAGAGAACCTACATGTGCCCACTCTATTGTGAATTGAAATGAATTCCAACACAACCTGTTCAAGATTGAGAAGAAGGTCAATAGTATGGAGGATAATTTTTGTAGGATGGTTGACATGATATATGGCATAATGCAACATTCTCTCATTGGGATGATGATCCTATAGGCCAAGCTGAAGAAGAGAAAGAATGGAAGACAATTTGATGAGAAAGAAGAAAACATAAATAGGTGGTTAAGAAAAAGGAGCATGGGGGTATTGCTCACTACAAGAAAAAAATAAACTCCTTATGCAAAAGTTGGAAGAACCTTAGTGCTCAGTACAAGGTATAATGTTTTCTACTTTGGTGCTATCTTTGAGCTATTCAGGGCAACTTTGTTTGATTTTCCATGTTTTTATTTCTACTTGTTGAATTGCAACTCCTATGATAGCTCCTATGGTTATTATTTAAGAAAAAAGACTCTATTTTGTGCTAATTAGTTGATGCTTGTGTAGTTGGCTAGATAGCTATTTATTTTGGCTATTGTTAGCTTCTTTTTGTAAGAGATTGGGACCCTAGTTTCCCATGCGTATATTATAAAGAATAATTTAATACTCATGCACAAAAAAATTGGATGGTAAAATTTTGTACAAAGTTAAGAAAAAAATACCATTAATTTAGCTCAAATATTATATATATACATATTTTAAGTTACCACATTGCAAATTGCATGTCTTTCTATATATAATTGATTTAAAAAAGAATTACATGGAAATTAAAAAATAATTAGAATAAATATCATTCATTTGATAAAGAATATTCTATAGCTAAAATAATTTTTTCAAGTAAAAAATAAACTCTTCTATTTAAATTTTCAAAAATAAATTGAGAAATGAATATATTGCCTACAAATAATAATTTACACATCATTTAAAATGAGCAAATCATTGTGAGGATTTCATTGTACGACTTGATGGCAATGTGATCTCTAGATGATTGATTCCTTTATTCAATCCATATTATTTGAATAATTTTACCACCACAACATTAGTTCATTTATATTTGACAAAGGTACACTTTGAATCATCTATTCATGAATGTTTGGTTCTTTATCATTTTCAACATGAGCAACCTTTCATACTTTTTTTTGGCCTTACTGTTTGAACTCAATGATCTTTGTTAGGTTCATTAAATCACCCATTTTCTCCTTGTTTAATCCTTTTGTACCTACTAGATCTTACTTTCACATGCTTTGTGTAGTCTTTTTCCAATTCCTATCTTGCATTCATTATCCTCTACATAATTTAGGGAACAAGAAATAGAATCCAAAAGTGGAATAATTTCAAAATTTGACTCCAAGTATCTTATTTAACTTCTTATTCAATTAATTGACTATAAATTATATAAAAATCATAAAGAATATTGTAGATTCAAGCTAGTTAAAATTTTCTTGGAAAATAGAAAAAATGTCAAGACTTATCAATACCTCAAATTTATAACTCACCACATACTTTAATTATAGAAAATATTTTCCCATTCACTACATTCTTCTTCCATCTCCTTTCCTAATTGATAGATAATTTTATTTCTAAGTAGAAAAATATATTGTACAACTTCGCTTAATAAGTAATCAATTTCAACCATTTCAATAGTATTTATTCTATCCATGATTTTAATTATAGTACAAACCCTATTGTGCACAAGAACTTGTTGTTGTTGGGCATATTGTTGTGCTAGCAACGCTTGTTGTTGGGCTTGTTGTTGTTGGTGTGAGATCAAGGATTGTTGTTGTTGTTGCACGATCAAGGCTTGTTCTTGAGCTTGTTGTTGCTGCAAGGCTTGTGCTTGGGCTTGTTGTTGTTGCAATGCTTGTTTTTGTTGCAAAGCTTGTTGTTGTTGCAAATCTTGAGATTGAGCTTGTTGTGCTTTAAATGCTTGTTGATAGGCCTGTTGTGCTTGTTGCAAAGCTAAAGCGTGAGCTTGTTGTGCTTGCAACGTGGAAGTGTTTTGATGTTGGAATATGTGAGATGGATTTTGAGTGATCATGGTATGAGCGAGTTGTGGGTTGATTTGAGATGGTTTCTATATGGTGAGTGGTTGGGGGTTATTTTGTGCTATCATTCCTTGCAAAATTGTCGATTGGGATGGAGGAATGTAGGTTTGGGGCCCCATTTGATTTTGCATGGCTTGGGGGACCAATGGAAAAGATGATGGTGCCATTTGGTGTTGCAATATCAATGACACATTTTAACCATCGAGTCAATAAATTGGAAGGGTTCCCTTGACTGATGTGTTGTGGGTTCCCTTGTGTTTTATTTGGGACCAAGGTATTTCCTTGGTTGATGGGATTTCTAATCAATGTGTTTCTTTGATTTGGGTTCATGATAGATGGGGTTGATGTGTTTTGTGGAATCAATGGGTTTGATGGGCCTATGAGGTGGTTAAATGAAGATGTCCCTTGTTGTGTTAAGGGTTGAATTTTTGTAAGGGTGTTAACTTTCCCTTGTTCTTGAGGTACTTGGTTCACATTACTTTTTGTAACGTTGGGAACACTTTGGGTACTTGTGGTGGTGATGGAGGAAGATGACCTTACACTCGAAATGTCAAGGTCATTGTTGTGTTATGGAATGTGAGGGGTTCGTATGGATGTATAGGGTCTACATGAATGGTGGTGGAAGAATGAGATGGAGCACTAAATGTTGGTGTCCAATTTATGTTTTGGGAAAGGTTGGTGTTTTGTGTACCCAAAAGTGTGTTGCCTTCTACATTGGGTGTGAGACCAAGATTTATTGTAATCCTAGTTGTAAGACTAGGAGCTGATGTTTGACATGGAACAAAGGATGGAGTAGGTTGATTTATAGATTGAGTCAATCCTTGTGCCAAGGGTTGTGCGACGAAAGTTAGGGAAATTGAAGCCACATTTTCTAAGTTTTTTCCCCTAATTGTGTTAAAGTCAAATGTAGAAGGGAGTTTAGCCCATTCTTTTGCTAAAGCTAGCATGTATTGGGTAGGGTTCTTTTTCATCAAAGTGTTAACAATGTGGCTTGTCTTAGGGTCTTGTTCATATTCAAGGAGTTCTTCCTTAGTGAGCTCATGGGGGTTGTGTGTGACATCTTCTACCTCATATGCTTTGTATAATTACACATTTTGTGGTTGTCATGAGGGGGTAGAATGACTCCTATGATCAAATTATTGTGGGATAGTATCACTTGTGGTAGATGTGGTTTTACTTTTCTCCATGTTTCTCTTGTGTTGTGATATCTTTGTAACCATAAATTACAGGTCAACTATGGGAAAGGTGTGTTGAGATTTATAGTTTTTAAACTCTCTAGTTGACTCAAATTTAGATTAAATGGGACCTCTAAGTTGTTTTGGACCAATGATGTGAGTGGATGATGAAAATGGTGAATGATATGAGGGATGAAATTTCTAAACTTTTGGACAACACTTTAGACAAAAAGGTTTGATGTTTTGATGTCTTGGATAAAAGGTTCCAATGAACTTGTAAATCTATAAGGTAGACTTGTGACCTTTAAGATAGACTAGTTCAAAAGGATGATGACTAACTTAACTAAGTGTATGGAAAAGGATTCATTTACATACAACTAGCTAAGTTAGGGGACTGGTTTGATGATAGCCTAAGTCTAGAGTGTTGATGTGTCCAAAAGTTTCAAAAGTTTCAAAAGTTTTTTGTGAGGTGGGATGTAAAATGTGATGAAGATGGATGAAATGTTTGACCCAAAATGTGTTAACCTAAAAGGGACCTTTTTTTTACAAGACCAAGATGGTGAGAAACATGCTTTACCTCTAAAGTGAGAAAACCTTAAGAACTCAATGTTTTGATAATAGAACTTGTGACTCAATGTTTGTTGGATAATGACACTTTGATGCAATGTTTAGCAATACTTTCCTTGTTTCCCTTTGTGGCTTGGGAGTCAATGTGTTTCAAGAATAATCCCAATATGTGGTGTTTTCATTTGGTTTCAAACTTTGATTTAGTGAGAATGCTTTTACCACATCAAAAGTTCTTAATTAATTTCAAACTAAAATGTCTATGTCTAAGCCACCTTATTTCCAAAATGTCCAATATGTGAAAATCAAGAAGCTAAGGCCATAGTTCCCTATGTTGACTTTGGAAAGTGTGAGTTAAGATATAATTCCAAATATTTAGAAGCCTCTAAATATAAAATCCTTAGGGACAAGCAGCAATATAAGACTTTTCAAAGGTATTCAGACTAAGTCCAAAGGGTTTAAAATTTGATGAACATGTCAATGGTTGTTTAAGTTGTTTTGAAACCAAGGAAAGTGTCAAATTGACTCAACAAGCAATAAAAATCCCAGCTCAAGTGGGTAAATTCTTCTTGGTAGGATTACCTCATGCCCCAAAGGGATAATTTTACATGCAACTTATGGCAGGAAAAAAACCAAAAGAGTCCATTCTCTTTAAGCTTTATGCCTAAACCATAAATTGGACTTGGTAAGTAACTTCTTGGAAGTAAAATTCCAATGCACCACTTTAAAGAATGTTTTGGAAAACAAGGTTGGCCACTATACAAAGGTTTTTAATAACAACAAACTGAGAACACCGAGACGTATGCCCACCTACAACCACTTAAGGCATTAAACCATTCCCTTCCGGCCCATAACTCCAGAGTTGGATTAGGTGCAGTATGTCATCCTACCACACATAAAAGCTACTATTTTTTAAATTCACAACCTTTATATAGCCCGCTGGTAGACGTGCTTTGATCGAGAGTCACTTATATGAGTTCTCCATTGCAAGATGTATCTCATTAGTAGGCCCTCTCATAATAAGAAAAATGCTATTTCTCTTCACCCAAGATCACATGAAGCGCAAGGGGAGAGGATA
Source organism: Sequoia sempervirens (assembly GCA_007258455.2). NCBI lineage: Eukaryota > Viridiplantae > Streptophyta > Pinopsida > Cupressales > Cupressaceae > Sequoia > Sequoia sempervirens. The sequence goes on from VDFB02270651.1 coordinate 186,565,206, forward strand.
CGTAGCAAGTTCTTAGGGTGACCAAAAAAATAAAGTTCGTATACTTGAGTGTTTCTCTTCACCCAAGATCGCACGAAGTGCAAGGGGAGTAGATACACACTACAAGTATACTCAAGCAAAGCAAGCACATCAAACACTCATTCATTTTAATCCATATTGCAAAATGACTTCATTTTAAGCACCAATGGAAGTGTTTGTTTTTTTGTCCAATTCTAACCAATATTGCAAATGAGGTTGTATGGGTTCAATTTTAACCAACTTTGAAAAGAATTAAAGCACTTGTGAATTTTAAGCCCAATTGAAAGCTAGTTGTCTTAAGATTGTAAATTTTCAAACCCAATGGAAATTTAGTGGTCCTAAAACATGAAATGAAGAAACATATGAGGGGTTATAGTATCCCCTAAGTGTCAAAACACTTTTGCAATAACCAGAACTAAGAAAAACCAAAAATCCAAAATTTCAATTTTTTTTGGTATTTTCTAGGTTATAGTAAATCACATTTTCGAAGGCCTTTGGAGCAGAATTTGGGGTTGAAACTTGCGTTAGTCCTTAAAAATTGGCTGTCATAGGCAAAAATTTTTAGGTGTTGAGTTAGTACTCTTGGAAACCTTTCCAACGGTGCAAACAGATTTGAATTCCGAGCACCGAGTAGAAAGTTATGACCCCAACAAGTTGTAGTAAATAATTTCCTAGTTTTTCTCTCCTTTCCAAATCTACAAAATAAGTTAGGCTCACAAAAAAAAAACCAGATGTCAGTAAAAGATCAGAGAGTATATGAAACTAAAAATTTAAAGCACACATGAAAAGTTGACTCTCTGTTTTACTTGCAAAAATGTCGCTATTCTGCAATAGCGTCACTGTAGCTGTCAAATGTGTCATTGAAAGTCAAGTGTGTCACTCTGGTGAAATACGATAGATTCGCTCTGGTAGAAAACATGGACATCAATAGCATCGCTGTAGCCAAAAATCAATAGCGTCGCTGTAGCCAAAAATCAATAGCGTCACTGTAGCCAAAAATCAATAGCATCGTTATGTTCAATAGCATCGATGTAGCCAAAAATAATAGTGTTGCTATATTCAATAGTGTCGCTCTGTTGAAAAAAGGCGTCAATGTAGCCTTGGAACCTGCAACTCACATAAAATCAAGAGAAATTCATCAAATAAAGTTAGCTCAACCCTCCTTCTAGCGCCAAATGTGATTGTAATCATAGTAATAGCTAAATACACTAGATCCATACAAATTTAAGCAATATTTAACTACCTAAGCTACAATCCCAATAAAATGCTTGAAAGATTCAAAACCAAGCAACCATTAAACTAAGCATGAAATAAACCATGGAAGCATAAAATAAACCTAGTTTAAACTCCAAACCTCATCCCATTGGAGGATTGGTGTCATATTGATATGGAATGATGATCCTTTCCCAATCCCTTGGATAAAATGAGTATCTAATCGAACTCCATTGACGAAAGATTAAGCTAAAATGGATGAAACTATGCTAAGGGTGGATGAAAAAGATGAAAAAGCTTGATAATGGATGCAAGGATGAATAAAGATAGTATTCAAATGGGCATCATAACTTTTCTTTGATGGAAGTGGATCCATTTCTCTCCAAAATATATGTTCTTAATAACCCAAGCAAATCCCCCTTTCCTAGATCCCTTCAATGTGGAATAATATCAAGCTTGTTGAGATTACTTGATAACTAGAGACATTCCTTTTGGCTTAGGTGCCTTCGTTACTAATGTAATGAAGTGGTTTATTAATATGTTACAAATTTTAATTTGGGGAAATTTATTTCTTTTGTTGGGAAAGTTATGTGGCCAACAAGTTATTTTTATATACCTACATATGCTTTTCCTCATGTTAGATACCTTCAAAATTCTGCTATGACAAACTTATCATATTATTCCAATAGTTCCTTTGGTCTAAATAGGATATAAATTTTGGTTTTAAATCCATCTCTTAGCTTCATAATATTCAACCTAAATCTTGAGGGGGCTTGGGTATTATTGATAACAAAATCTAGAGTATTTTTCTAATGTTTAAGTGGATTACCCAAGCCATACATGGAGAAGAATTATGTAATTTTATTCAAGCATGAATATGGTGCCTAAAAATTTAGTGAAGTGGAAGTGACATCATGTCAATTTTTAAGATAAAGTTATTTCAACTCTCTTTTAAAAAAATAAAGCTTCACCTCCTTTGGTTAGTATGTGGAAGACTTGGTAGTCTAAGTTTCTTAATCAGAAAAATTCAACCATTTGACATGTGATTCTAGATTTTCTACTTCATCCATACAGTGCAATAAATTGATTTCATATGAGAATAGGTCTATTATGATGCATTTTTAACATAATTCCCATTGTACCTTTAAGACTAGATCGCTTTAACTTAGAAATATTTGGAGAACACACATTCCCATTTTTATCTTTATTGGATGAGAAAAATATGTATAATATTATCTGTCTTGTATCTCCCAAATGGAGCATTAAAATATCCACACCAACCCACTACAATTTCTTCAAGGATTGACATAATTATCTTGCTACCAAATTTTTGTCTTCCTTCTCAAACCTGTTCACTTAGAGCTACTCCCTAAGTTACCCCTTGTGCCTTGCCTAAATTTTGAGTGAAGATACAAGTTCAACAAATCCATGTCTAGACTTAATGCATACTTGTGGAGTTTCAAAGATGATGTCCAATCAAAGTCCTTACCTTGAAGCTTATAGGAAAATTACTCACTTTTCTCTAAATACAACATTTTCTATCCCTATTTTTCTCGCTTCCTAAAACTATGAAACACCTTTTCTAGGATTTTGAATTTTTCCACCTTCAATGAAAAACTATTTTTAAAGATATTCTTTCTACTCTTGGTCAGTCACTCAATTAGAAAAATGATATGTTGTCCAATTTGACACTAATTATAATGTTATATATGAATTTATAAGATAAAGAATTGTTAATCATTTATCAAAGGAATATTGTATTATTATCTTTAATAAATCATGCTCTCTTTTTGGGATTATGATTCAAGCACTCTACTAAATAACCTCTTTTTTTAAATTTCTACTTTGTTTATCCTACTCAAGGATATCCTCAAGATGAATTGAATATTGATGTATTAGATGAATAAGATAAATAAGTAAACCACCAAATTAGAAATCACTAAGGAAGGATCTATCAAATACATATTGATGGCAACATTATGAGTAGTTCATTCATGGTGACCATTGAATCCACCTTACATGATTAGAGAAGAACCAGCAGGTATACTTTGCATTATATTTATACTGCTTGTGACCATGTAAAGAATGATTTTCAATGTTGGGGTTGATTTCTCCACACTAATCATTACAAAATGATTTCATAATTCTATGAGACTATGGTTTCTAAAACTGTACCTTATTGTTAATCTTGAATTAATAATTATTAATAAATGTTATTTATTTTCCTTTTATAAATATCTTGTGTTACTATACACAAAAAATAGGTACACACAAATGTTCACATTGCTTGGATATAAGTTGGAGCTTATTATTGTGAATGTGGCATACATTGGTTAAGTTAAGGGGTGAGTAGATAGTTGACTTGATTATTTTATTGGTAGGGTAGGATAAGGTGGATAAATGGTGGTAAGGGTTCTTTTAGAACAAATTGTAAAATTCTTGGAATATTTTGGAAGGTGATTGTGAATTGGCAATACATTTCTAAGATGATTATCTTCTCTTGGATGATATAAAGAATAGAGGAAATCTCTTCCAAGATCTCCACCACCAAATTAAGCCACACCTCAAGACATGTGTGATCCAATAAAAAAATGATCCACTAGGGTAAAGCGAGTAGGTTGGTTTAAATAGTTTGAAATGCATATTTAATAATGGTTTGAATAATTGAATTTTGATTTGTTTCAATTTATTTTGAAAATTTTGAAAGCTTTGTTTGTTGATGATTTTTTTCATTTGAAAGGTTCTAAATTTATTCTTTAATTTTTAAAGATGATAGATGAATTGATATAATTAAAAGCAACTAAGTGGAGTTTATTTTTAAGTTTAATGAATAGATGATTGACTTTAGATTAAATAACTAACTAATTAATTAAATAATTAAATTCCTCAAATTAATTTAATATATTTAAATAAACATAAATTTAAATAATTGTTTGAACAAATAAAAAATTCTTTTAACTTTTCTGTCAACTAAATATAGAAAAACTAATTCCCCTTTCCTTGATTTCAATAGAAACAATAATATAAAAAATACAAAATTTTACTTCCAATAATAAAACAATCAATCTTTCCAATACAAGCACACATGTAATAAAAAATAAATTAATTTCAAATGATAAGAGATTTGAAATTCAAGTTTTCAATATTTTGTTTATTAATTAGAGAAGATGTCTAATGATTTTTGCTGAGGTTTCAAAGAAAGCACTATAAAATGATCCTTTTGGGAAAATTATGTCTTTATATATTTTTCCTATGGTTTGTCTATTTTTAGAGAAGCTTTTAAAAAATAGAGTTTTGAACAAATACGTGAAATAAAATATAAACAATAAGCGGATCTAATTTTCTCTTCCTAATAAAATTTTAAGCTATAGAATGAATCTAAATTATTACAAGCAATCTTTTACAAACTATTAAAAAAAACAATCTATAAGAACTATAAAAATTACACACATGGAGTTAAAAGTGCCACATATGTAGAGCATGGTTGAGTGTGTTAGCAACATCCTCGATTTTCTTGAGACAACTTTCTTCCCACTCCTATGATCTCTAATTGATGGTAAATATTCAAGGTGTTATATATAGGGGTTTTGTAGATTAGATAAACAATGTAGATGATGAAGTGGTAATTAACAAGGATAATTGATGGCAAGTTGTAAAAGGCTTGCAAAAATAAGAGAAGCTTTAATAAAGGCTACAAGAAATGAATTTTGGTCTTAACTTATGAATTCACAATAATTTGTGTGAGAATGATATCTAAATTTTGGACCCTTCAATTAAAAAGAGCTATATGTAGGAGTTAAGTCTTTTGGGAGTTCAAGCTAAGATTTCTAGATTTAAATTGGGTGAGATATTGAAGAGGAACTTTTGGATTTGAGAAAAACACATAGGCAAGTAGATCAAGTTACCACTTTGACAAGAAAATAGTTCACTAAGGTTTGCCAAAACAAATTCATTGTTGGAGAGACTGGTGAACATGTAATTTAGGGTAGAAAAGATAGTTTTTGGGCAATACAAAAGGAAAACATTTGGAAACCGATAAATAGAAAAAATGAATGTCATATAGAAAGCCCAAGAATTAGACAGGTAACATTTTACCTTTTACTTGCTTGCATCTATGACTGTTTTTATTTCGGGTACGGGCCCTTTCCTACTTTAATCTAATCAAACCATTTTACCTTTTAGTAGACACAAATATCTCTGATACTCTTCATAGAGATATTATTTTGATGGTGGGTGAAAGGCTTTAGACTCAACTACTTGAGTATGAGGGTCTCCCCTTCAAATGTAGATGATGTTTCATCATTAACCACTTGACCTTTAATTGTCTACTCTCTCAATGCAAGGGTGCAACTACATGGTGGATGAATGCCTACAATGAACGCTTGACTATTAATGCTTTTGACTCTTTAGTTGATGGTTTCTCTAAGGATGATGAGTCTTAGGATAATGGCTCATCTCTCCTTGTTCCTCTTGTGGCAAGTCATGTCCCTGAAGGAGTTTCTCTTGTAGTTGGTGTGGCCTAGGCATGTCTTACTCCATCGAATCCTATTGGAAAGTCCTACCCAAATCTTGATCCTGTTGTTTTTTAGTTGACATCGCTTGACATTCATCTACTTATGACACCCCCCTTGCCCATGGCTTCTTGTAGGTCCAAGTACTTAGAAGATACAATTTCTTAGACAATCATGGAAAGGAAAAAAGATAGGTCTTCTCAAATCTATGTCTCAATCACACTAGAGCTAAGGGTGTGAGGTTGAATAGAGAAGGGTCTGGCATTGCATGCAACTACAATCCTTAGGTTTTGTTTTATGTTTCACTTATTAATTATAGTTGTGCTTAATCTTGCCAAACAATTTGATTACAATTGTATAATATTTATTTTATACAAGATTTTTATATATTGACTTTGACTTACTCTATATGATAAATCAATTTATCTTAAATAAAAATATTATACCTTTTATCCATGCAAACTCATATACTAGATCTTTAATCATCATTAATCATCATTGAGCTTATATGATTGAGCTTATCATATAAAGTTATTAAAATTTCTCTTTCAGCGCTTTGTTTTATTAGGTACTGGATATAATATATTTTTGAAATAACTTTTCCTTGCTCTACTTTTTGACTTGGCCGTATGTCTAAGTCAGCTACTACATATGGAAGTTGTGGAGAACTTTTCTTTCAAAACTTACAACTCATTTAAAAATGATTAAAGCCCAACATACCATTGCATCACCAGCTGAAGAAAACAGTAACCATTCTACCTGCAAACTTTGTCCAAATCTGATACAAGTGAGCAATTAATGTGGACAAGTGTCCAAAATCCCACGAAAGGAAGAGCCTGGACATGCGAACATTCTTTTCCACATTTTAAACATATAAAAGATGGGTGGGATGACATAATCTCAAGGATAGATCTTGGGATCCCTATAATATTCAAAAGGTGATGATGATGATGGAATTGGCAAAAAAAGAAGAGGAGCTGAGAGTGATTGATTGGATCTGGGTGGGTAATGTGGGCCACTTCCTATTCATTATCTTCTCCTCCTCTGCTCAAAAGCAATATGCCTTTCTCTCATTTTTGTCTCAAACTGCCTGCCCTTTTTCTCCTATGCACATACCCATTTATATATTCCAAGTACATTTCATAACATGCTTCTTTCTTCTTCTTCTTTCTTTCTTTCTTTCTTTTTTTTTTGCCTTGGTAAATTCCTGTACTTAGCAATCTTTTACAGTTGCCCATTTAAGTAATGTGGGCTGTGTCATTCTCACAGGTATATATATATATATAAACAATCTTATTGTGAGTTCAATAACTTCTTATATTCTTACAAATATATTTTTGGATAAATAGAAATAGAATAAGAGTTTAAATAGTCAATGTTTATTATGGGAGTGGGTCTTACACGTAAACAATTGTATATTTCAAAATTAAATATTCTTATTATCAGTTCAATAAATCTTTAGATTTCTTTTTTCTTTTTCAAATAGATAGGTAACTTTAAATAAAGGTAAAGAAACCATTCAAATCACATAGATATATGTGGTTCGTCAACCTACGCCCACTGAGAAGGGAGATATTATTTCATAGTTGTGTATCTGAAGATTACAACACCTCTCATATATAAGAGATACAATAGCCTTAATTAGAAGGCAAGGATTAGGACGAATTCCACAAGGATTAGGACGAATCCCACAATTTATGCTTTCTCCAGCACAGATAGATAGATACAAATCCCGTAAATCTCTCTTCTCCAACACTCCCCCTCAAGTTGGTGCGAAAATGTCAATAGAGCCCAACTTGGACAATACTTCTTGAAACTTGAGAGCTAGAAGACCTTTTGTAAATATATCCACCAATTGCTGAGTTGTAGGGACAAAGGTTGTGCGGATGACATTGGCTTGCACATTCTCTCGAACAAAATGGCAGTCAACTTCAATATGTTTAGTGCGCTCATGAAACACTGGATTTGAAGCGATATGCATAGCAGCCTGATTATCACAGAATAATTGAGTTGGTAGAGATGAACCATAACCAAGGTCCTGCAACAGAGCTCAAAGCCATATAATTTCACTGGTAGTTGATGCCATCGCTCTATATTCTGCTTCAGCACTTGAACGAGCAACAACACTCTGTTTTTTACTTTTCCATGTGACCAAGTTACCTCCAACAAAGGTACAATATCCAGTTGTAGACCGTCGATCAACAGGAGATCCTGCCCAATCAGCATCAGTATAGGCAGTAATAGAAGTATGACCAGTCTTACGCATCCATATACCTCTGCCTGGGGATCCTTTCAGATACTGTAAAATTCTGGTGACAGCTTGCATATGTTGAGCCTTGGGAGCATGCATAAAACGACTTACCAAACTCACTGCATAAGAAAGATCAGGTCGAGTAATGGTTAAATAGATTAACCTACCGACCAACCTTTGAAACTGACCAACATCAGACAACAATGGACCAGTATCATCCAATTTTCCTCCGCTATCTGTTGGCGTATTTGATGGTTTGATTCCCAATTTACCAGTTTCTTGTAACAAATCCAACACATACTTTCGTTGATTAAGAAAGATGCCATTTTTTGAGTAGGCAACTTCTAATCCTAGAAAGTACTTTAAAGTTCCCAAATCTTTAATGGCAAATCTATTGTGTAGCAGAATTTTTAGCTTAGAAATTGCATTTTGATCATCACCAGTAATGACTATATCATCAACATAAATCAGCACAACAACAATACCGGAGTTACTTCTTTTAACAAACAGAGAAGGATCAGCATTACTTCGTTTCAGCCCATTCAACATAAGGATAGAACTAAGCTTAGCATACCAGGCCCGTGGAGATTGTTTAAGCCCGTAGATTGCCTTTTTTAATTTACACACTAAACCAAACTTGGCCTCTTGCGGATGCCCAGGTGGGATGCTCATGTAAACTTCTTCTTTAAGATCACCGTGCAAGAATGCATTTTTGACATCCATTTGAAATAATTTCCAGTCTTGATTGACGGCAAGGGAAATGAGGACCCGGAATGTGTTCATCTTTGCAACAGGTGCAAAAGTTTCCTGGTAATCTACGCCATATGTTTGTGTGAATCCTCTAGCAACAAGTCTGGCCTTATGTCGTTCTAAGGAACCATCACTATTGTATTTATTTTTGTACACCCAACGACATCCGACAGTTTTCCTTCCTGGAGGTAGCTTAACAATCTCCCATGTGTTATTGTCATCTAGAGCTTGTAGCTCGTCTTGCATAGACTTCCTCCAAACTGCAATGGAGTTAGCTTCTCTAAAAGTCTTAGGTTCTTGATTATGATCAACAGTACTCAAGAAAGCTAGGTGAGACTGAGAAATATTATTATAAGATAGGTGATCCTGTATAGGATAAGATGTAGCATGATAAGTGAAGAAATCTTTCATCCGCTCTGGAGGACGAGTTGCTCTACTTGATCGTCGAGTAGCTTGAGGAGATGTGGGGATTGGTGTTGCTTCAGGAACTTCTGCATCATGATCAAGAACAACATCCTCATTGGTAATGGTAGGAAGCGAAACCAGGTGAGACATAGACTCCCCCTGTGATCGACTCCCAGATTCAACACAAGCTTTAAAAAAAGATTCAGACTCCACAAAATGGACATCATGTGAAACAACAATTTTACGAGTGACTGGATCATAACATATGTACCCTTTCTTAGTGGAAGAATACCCAAAAAATACACACCGAGTAGAGCGAGCTTCTAACTTATCTCTGTGTATTGCTTGCTGGTGCACATAATAGACACATCCAAATACCCTCAAGTGTGAGATGTCAGGTGTCCTATTTTTGAGTATCTCCAATGGTGACTTGAACTTAATAACACGGCTAGGAAGACGGTTGATCAAATATGCAGTGGTCAATACACCATGAGACCAATATTGTTTTGGGACCTTTGTTTGAAACATAAGGGCCCGTGCAGTTTCCAGGATGTGTCGATTCTTTCTTTCGGCCACCCCATTTTGTTGTGGAGTTCCGACACAACTTGTTTGATGAATAATGCCTTGGCTTTGAAGATATTCTGAGAAAGATCCTTTAACATATTCGGTACCATTATCAGACCTAAAAGTTTTTATTTTAGCACCAAACTGATTAAACACCATAGTATGAAAATCTTTGAAAACAGAAGTCACTTCAGTTTTTGATTTTAACAAGTATAACCAGGTAGCATGAGAAAAATCATCAATGAACAACACAAAATATTTATATCCATCATAAGAATCAATAGGCGCAGGTCCCCATAAGTCGGAGTGAACTAATTCAAACA
>VDFB02270651.1:186575339-186605775 GCA_007258455.2 Sequoia sempervirens
AACTCTCTAGAAGAGGGCAATCAAAATCAATACTGGAATATCTGAAATTCGAAGATCCTTTCCCTAAAATTGAAGCTTTGTTCTCGACAAACTAGAGCTAAGACGACCCAAGAACTAGTGGAAGGGAAGTTGAATGAAAACTAAGATCAACTAAAAGCCTTCCTAAGAAAAGTGTCCTTTCCACTATAATTGCTGGTTCTAGTGTCTCCTTGTTCATTTTTTCTGGCATCTCCTCATTTTTCATTTCTTGATAGAGAGCTTTTGAAAGATGTGCAAGATGTTCTTCAATCTCAACAATCAATGTTGAGATAAAATGGAAGCATTGCTCTTGCAAATAAGGTGTTAAATCATTTATCCTTGAAGGAGATTTATGTGCATGAAGAAAACTTAGGAGGTCTTCCAGAATATTCTTGGACCCCTCATCTATGGTATCTTTTATTTGACTAACCTTAGTTCCAAAATAAGCGTTAAGGTGACTAAACCAATCTTCATCATTTGTCATCATAAATCTAAAACTCAACCCAGGTAAATTGACACTTTTTAGGTCCCCTCTCTTGATAAGCCAGCCCTCACTAGTAGTTAATTTGTGCAAATGGGTTTCAACATCTTTGTAACTTTCCAAATATGTAACTATGGCTTCAAGGAATTTACCAACCTTAACTCTCTCACGCAAATCTGCAAATCCATCGACTATTATTTGTTTCATCCTACTAACAAACAGGCTTTCAAAAATTTCATCCCATAGTCTCTTTGAGTGCTTCAAAACAATCTCACACACGCATTGCCATGGAAATTCAACATTTAAAACCAAAACCATTTTTAGCCACTCCAAGCTCCGTTCAAATGCATCTAGACTGTCCAATGTTTCTCTGATCAATGTCTCATTCTCTGCAAGTTCCTTGCCATGTTTGTGGATGTGATCTGTCTCCTACACAAAAAAAAATGTACTAGTTTATGGCCTTCAATCCAACTACATCCATGTATCTTTTTAATTCCTCTATCTTTCTTTACTATTTGAACCTCGTACAAATATTTTAGAGAAGAACATAAGTTACAGTATTTTTAGGATCCAACTAAAAAAGTAGTGTTGCTGGAAATACTCAGCCTATATTCACTATTGGCATAACATTACTCCATCGGGGGAAATCCCCTCATAGATCCATCGATAGACTGATGAAAGCATATAGGAAGCACTAGCACATATCAGTGGAAGATAACACAACATCCCACCGATGGGGCGATAGCATGCTTAACCATGATAGCAATATAATAATCAAGTTAGTTAATTGGTCAGCTGGGTTCGTTGATTAATGTTTGTTGACATATTTGTGGATGCTCAACTACTCTGCAAGCTCTTTGATAATATGACAATGATTTGATTCAAATATTCATAAATGGATCAAAGAGTTTTTCAGAATGCTCCCTGAATTTTTGGAAGAAATGATGGATTTATAGATTTAGAGGTGAAAATATGAATGGTTGATCAACCATACACACCTAATGATCAACTATATATGTAAATTGTAATGCAATAAGGGTTACTGACGTGTGAAGTATGTGCATCCCTCATCCACTAAACCTGCATGATTGTGTGCACCTAGAACCCAAGCAAAGCTTACAATGTTAGGATGTGTTCCAGAGTGCTTCATTAATTCAAATATTTTGAGAAGTTCCTTGCAAAATCCATTTTGTGCACATTTTGCAATCAATCATTTCATTCCATGAGATGAAATCTCTTTGAGGCATTATGTCAAACAATTCAGGTGTTTTGTCTACAATTCCACATCTTGCATATATGTCTACCAGAGCATATCCAACTATAACATCCAGGTATCTTTTTAATTCCTCTATCTTTCATCAATCTCTTTACTATTTGAACCTCGTACAAATTTTTTAGAGAACATAAGTTGTAGCATTTTTAGGATCCAACTTAAAAAGCAGTGTTGCTAGAAATACTCAGCCTATATTCACTATCGGCCTAACATTACTACATCAGGGAAACTCACCTCATAGCTCCACCGATAGACCAATGAAATCATATCGACAACACTAGAACATATCGGTGGAACATAACACAATGTCCCACTGATGGGGCGATAGCATGCTTAACCATGACAACAATATATAATAATCAAGTTAGTTAATTGGTCAACTAGGTTTTTTGATTAATGTTTTTTGACAGATTTGTGGATGTTCAACTGTTGCGCAAGCTCTTTGATAATATGACAATGATTTGATTCAAATATTCATAAATGGATCAAAGAGTTTTTCATAATGCTCCTCGAATTTTTGGAAGGAATGATGGATTTATAGGTTTAGAGGTGAAAATATGAATGGTTGATCAACCATGCACACCTAATGATCAACTATATATGTAAATTGTAATGAAATAAGGGTTACTAATGTGTGAAGTATGTGCAGCCCTCATCCACTAAACCTGCATGACTGCATGCACCTAGAACCCAAGAAAAGCTTACAATGTTCTAGGATGTGTTCCAGACTGCTTCATTAATTCAAAGATTTTGAGAGGTTCCTTGCAAAATCCATTTTGTGCACATTCTGCAATCAATCATTTCATTCCATGAGATGACATCTCTTTGAGGCATTATGTCAAAAAATTTAGGTGTTTTGTCTATGAAAGCATATCCAACTATAACATCCAGGTATATTTTTAATTCCTCTATCTTTCATCAATCTCTTTACTATTTGAACCTCGTACAGATGTTTTAGAGAAGAACATAAGTTGCAGCATTTTTAGGATCCAACTAAAAAAGCAATGTTGTTGGAAATATTTAGCCTATATTCACTATCGGCCTAACATTACTACATCAGGGGATCTTCCCTCATAGCTCCACCGATAGACCGATGAAAGCATATCGGCAAAACTAGAACATATCGGTGAAAGATAACACAATGTCCCATCGATGGGGTGATAACATGCTTAACCATGATAGCAATATAATAAAGTTAGCTAATTGGTCAACTAGGTTCGTTGATTAATGTTTTTTGATGGATTTGTGGATGCTCAACTATTGTGCAAGCTCTTTGATAATATGAAAATGATTTGATTCAAATATTTATAAATGGATCAAAGACATCAACTAAATGTTTTTCATGAATCCTTCTACCACCAAAACATCACCTATAATTAGGATAAATTTTCAGCTTAGATTGCAAGTAGCATGAAACTAATTCCCAATTAACAATAGAGCACAATGAAAACAAGAAGCATAAGAATAGTGAAACAACATCACCTAGTCTTCAAGCTTCCATTGGTTGACCTCCATTAGCCTTCTCCATCTTGCTGCAAATTATAATAATTTCCCTCATATTTAAAGTGCAACTATTAACCGTGCCTTAAATAAGCAACATATTGAAGTAATGTGTGCTCAAGTACTCAAAAGCTCTCAAGCATGCTGAAAATAACTTGTGTGTGTCCAAAATTACTTGAAAGAGGGTCTTTTAAAGAATGCCAAATTGAGAATGGATGGCTAGGATTAAAATTTGGTGAAGCCCTAAGATCAAAGGCCAAGAATCAATGTCATAAGGAGGATTAGGGTTAGGGAAACATTAGGTCAAGGTTAGGACAAGCTTTGAAATGAAGGGTTGAGATTTAATTAAAAGCAATTAAATCAATGTGGAGGAAAAGTAGTTGAAATAATAGAAATTATTTAATTTATGGAGAAAAGTTGACTTTTGCGAGATAATGGTTGAAATCATAAATGGAAATAAGACAGAAGGAAAATTATTTATTTGGTGGGATGGAAAGTGGATTAAATAAATTAGTTTATTTGATTGAAGGATAAATGAGAATGTTATTAAATCATTGGAGGGAATAAGGATTAATTAGTGATGTATTTAAATAAATAAATGTAATTTATTTATTTAAATAATCATGGAGGAATAATTATGACATTAGGACATTATGAAATGATTAAATAATTGAATTATATGAGGGAGAAGCATGGTTGTCATAGAAAATATGGTTTGCAAGTCGAGACCATTTTTATGTGCCTACATTTTGCCCCTCTTTGACATGATGCAATTTATCACATTGTGTCAAAGAACAAGTCAAAAATATGCTCCAGTTTGAAAGTGAGGAGAGGAAGGATGATGAGGAGGTAGTGGTATGCCCCCTCGAGAGGACAAGCAGGTTGAAAGAACATGAGTGTGCTCTCGAAATGGATGAGAAGACAGGAGGATGAAGGGATAGAAGAAATGTTAGCGTGGAAGACATGGATGTTGGATGAAAAAGGAATACTTCAATATTTGGCCAAATAACATCATATGCATTGCATAATCATCATTGGGCGGTAAAATGAGACAAATGGACAAAAAACACCATGATATGACATAGATCAAGGTGTACAAGATCATCCACTTGCGAAAAATAGGTAGTCACAGACAAGGAATGTCCTAACTCATACTAAGGGCTAAGTTTCCCCAGTCTTTTTTGTCAAGACACACCAAAGACAACAATCAAGGAAAATTAGGCCATGAGACATCATCGCACCTCTAAATCCTTCATGGGACATCCTCGAGGTAGCTAGTAACATGTCGAAGAGACAAAGCAATAAAAAAGATAAGACAAAATAGACCAGTAGAATCAACAGTCATTCAATATGTTTTCCAATATTTGTTTCTCGAAGGGTGATTGCTTGACAGTTTGACAGTTTGACGATTTGAATAGTCTGGCAGTTTTGACAGTTTGACAATGCATGTCATTAGGAAGGACATATCCTAAAAATGCCAATGACTATGTGATAGATCCTATCATCAAGAAAGACACATCCTGAAAAGGTAGATGACGTTTTGATGGGGTCCAATTCCAAGGACATATCTTGAAGGGGACCATAAAGTGACTAGGTTGACATTGTGTTGGCAATTTGACTGATGTTTGACTTGATGACTAACTGGACTATGTTGTATGTTGGTTTTCCATTTGAATATTGATGTTTTGATGACTGTCTTGTGTCTAAGTGTGACTGTGTCTGACTTATTTGACCAACACGACAAGCTCTAAAGGACTGACCTAGGTGGCCTCGGGGGCTAATCGACAGATGGCCTTGCCTACGTTGTGCACTTAGAGACCTCGTAGTTCACCAAGGACGGGACAAACATATTGAAGAAAAACCAATTTTTTTTATTTGACCCAACGAACCCTAAGGGACTGAACCTAGGGGGCCTTGGAGGCACATTGAGGATGGCCTTGCCTACGTAGCAAATGCATATAGACCTCGTAGTTCAACATGACTCTTGACTTTGTTGAAATGACAAAGTGTTGAAACATGATTTTATTTGACAATGCCTAAAGGACTGACCTACTTCCTCGGGGGCACATCAACCAATGGCCTTGCCTACATCTAGTTGCAGAGGAAATGTAGTTCGACAATGACAAAGACTGTCCTACCTAACTCTAACTCTATTTTTGGGATTTTAAAAGTTATGTAGATGTTTTTGTGTTTTTCGCATGTTTTGATTTTTTTAGATTTCTTCAGGTCATTTTGCGATTTTTATGGCTTTTTTCAAGACTTTTTATGATTTTTATGATTTTTATTGTTTTGATGACATTTTTCAATTTTTAGGATTTTGTCAAGACATTTTATGATTTTTATGGATTTTTTCAAGACATTTTCTAATTTTTATGGAATTTTTTTAGGACATTTTATGATTTTTATGGATTTTTTAAGGACTTTTCGATTGTGAAGACCATGTGCGATACTCATTGTAGTCACATGATAAAAGGTTTCCCCTAGTCAGATCGAGAACAAGCCAGGTAGAATGGGATGGAAAGGACGTGCTCAGTATGGACAGCAGACAGTATGCGAGACTTGATGTCAACCTTTGTAGGCCATGGAAAGAAATGGTATGATGTCAAAGTGAATGTCATGATAATGTCAAAAAAGTGGATGTTTATTATGGTCGAAGGTAGATAGAGTGACAGTAGATGGCAAAGCAATGACTGACTACACATGGCGCCTGTTTGCTAGGTTTTCACCATGGTACTTATCCAAAGTGCATGTTTACTAAGTTTTCACTATTGGACAAATTATTTCTCTTTATTTATTTTTTCATCATTTTTTTTTGGTGTCACTAGGATGCCTGTTTGCCAAGTGACAATTTTTATATTTTTCATTTTTTTTGTATTTTTAAGGTTTTTAGCCAAACTTTTTGATGCTATGCATAGAACTTCCAAAGATGTAGACTGTTGATGGGCTCTATCAGTTGTTCACCATCTGGAGTAGCTAGCCGATATGCTCTAGAACCAAAAGAGGACATGATGATGTAAGGACCTAGCCAATTTGGTTTGAACTTGCCAGGTTTTTCTCTGTCAGCTTGATTCTTAGGATTTTGCATGAGGACTAGGTCGCCAATGTTGAACTTTCTGACCATTACTTTCTTGTTATAACTACGACAAAGATGATTCTAATATTCCTGTAGGTGATTCAAAGCATTATGTCTTCTTTCATCTAACATCTCTAACTCATGCAATTGTGATTGTCTATACTCCTCATCATCGGTCATTCCCTTCATGGAGACTTGCATAGATGGGATTTCAACCTCGATGGGCAAGATGGATTCAACTTCAAAGACTAGGGAAAATGGAGTGGCACTCGTAGGCGTGTGGATGCTGGTGCCATTAGCCCACAAAGTAGGGTTGAGTTGGATGTGCTAGTCACGACCAGCATCATTGACTGTCTTCTTAAGAATTTTGATTATTTTCTTGTTAGACACCTCAGCTTGACCGTTTCCTTGTGGGTAATATGGCATGGAGAAATGGTAATGAATGCGGAATTGTCACATAACTCATGAACGTCTTGATTTTTAAAAGGATTTATGTTTTCTGTGATGATGGACTGCAGAATACCATATCGACGGATGATGTAATTGATGATAAATTTGGAAATTTGTTTAACGGTTATGTATGTAAGGGGGATGGCTTCGATCCATTTAGTAAAGTACTCAGTGGCAGTGATGATGAATTTGTGGTCATTGGACGAGGAAGGATGGATCTTTCCCATGATGTTGAGTCCCCATTGTGCGAAGGGCCAAGGAGAAGTAATCATCTGAAGTTCTTGCGTTGATCCATGAATCAAGTCACTATGTATTTGACATTGGTGGCACATTCTAACAAATTCAAGTGCATCTTTCTCAATGGTCAGCCAGTAATACCCAAGTCTCGTTATATTTTTGGCTAAAGTAGGACCATTCGAATGGGATCCACATATACCTTCATGTACCTCTCGCAAGGTCGTTCGTGCTTCGTCAACGTCGAGACATCGAAGAAGGGTGGTATCAAAGCTACGACGGTAAAGGGTGTCACTAATGATGGCGTATTTGGCAGCTTTTTAGATAAAGGACTTTCGTTGGTTATTGGACAGGTTGGGAGGAAGGGCTTGGGACTTGAGATAGTCATAAATGTCTTGATACCATGGAGAATTGGGACCAACAAGCTCGCAAACCATCTCTGATTCTGGTATGTCATATGCATGAACCAAAAGCTATTCTACCAAGAATTCAAATTGAGGCACATTACTAGGAATGTCTAGGAGAGAGCCAATTGTGGCCATTGTGTCTGCTGCCTTATTTTGTGTTCTTGGAACTTGCTCAAAGGTCACCATGTGGAAATATGTCTGAAAGCTGTCAACCATTCGTTTGTAAGGCATTAATTTCTCATCCTTAGTGTCATAGTCATTGTTGACTTGGTTAATGATCAACTAAGAATCTCCATAGACATGAAGTGTTCTAATTTTCCATTTGATGGCTATTCTGAGTCCTGTGACAAGTGCCTCATATTCTGCCACATTATTTGTACACGAAAAATCAATGTGGAAGGACTTAGGGATGGAGTCTCCTTGAGGGGTGATAAATAGTATTCCTACCCCTGAGCCATGATTAGTATGAGATCCATCAAAATATAGCCTCCAAGGTGACTTAGGTTCTGTATGAAATATTGACTCATCTGGAAAGTCTAGTACTAATGGATGATTGCCCTGTATAGGTGTGTCTTCTAGTTGGTCTACTATCACTTGTCCCTTTATCGCCTTTCTTTCCACATACTGAATATCATACTCCCTCAAGATCATTACCCATTTTTCCAAGCGACCTATCAATGCCGCACGACTTAGGAGATATTTCAGGGGATCAATCTTTGCCACTAAGTGTGTCTGGTGATTCAACATGTAGTGTCTTAATTTTTGAGCAGAAAAGACAACTACTAGGCAAGCATGTTCGATGGTTGTGTAATTTAGCTTATATCCGACCAGTGTCCTACTGATGTAGCATATGGCTCGTTCTTTTTCTTCATAATCATTTTGTGCTAGCAATGCCCCCAGTGCTGAGGTAGTTGCAAAAATGTATAAAATCAAAGGTTTTCCTTGAATGGGAGGCATGAGGACTCGAGGTGATAATAAATATTGTTTAATTTGTTCAAAAGCTACCTAACATTTATCTGTCCACACAAAGGGGATGCCCTTGCGCAAGAGATACTGAAATGGTTGACATTTGTCTACAAGTTGTGCAATGAAGGGCTAAATGGATTGTAGTCTACCTTGTAATGTCCTTAAGTCACTGATCCCTTTGGGCGAGGGCATGTCTAATATAGATTTCACTTAAGCGGGGTCTACTTCAATGCCTCTACGAGAAACTATGTACCCCAAAAGTTTGCCTCACATCACACCAAAGACACATTTCTTTGGATTCAAATGGACCTTGTATTCTTCCATTCTCTTGAAAATTTTATCTAGTACCTTGAGATGATCTTTGCGTGTCAATGATTTTTCCAAAAGGTCATCCACATAATCTTCCATTAGTGTATGCATCATGTCATAGAATATTGTTGTCATGGCTCTTTGCTATGTGGCACCCACATTCTTAAGACCGAAAGGCATGACGTTCCAACAATAGGTACCCTAAGGACATGTGAATGCAATCTTGCGTTGATCCTCAAGAACAATACGAATCTGATTATAACCCGAGAAACCATCCATAAGAGATAGCATCTCGTATCCTACTGTGAGGTCAACAATAATGTCTATGTTAGGCAGTGGAAAGTCGTCCTTTGGGCATGCCTTATTTAAATTACAAAAATCTATGCAAATGTGGAGTTGACCATTGGGCTTTGTGATAGGTACAAGATTAGATATCTAGTCTGCATAATCCATTGACCTTATGAAACCCACGTCTAGCAACTTCTTGAGTTCAACCTTGACCAGCAATGCAATTTGTGGGTGCATCTTTCTTAACTTTTGTTTAACTGGCTTAGCATCAGGCAACAAAGGTAGGTGGTGCAATACTAACTTTGGATCCAGTCCCGACATATCGACATAAGACCATGTGAAGTTAACCTTTCATTTTGAAAAGAACTATTGGAATTCTAGTTTTTCTTCTTTTGTCAGTGATGCAACAAAGAGAACCATTTTGGGGTCCTCTGTAGTAGCTATGTTGACTTCGATGGTGTCTTCAATAAGAATTGCTGATTTTTCTTGAGTGATAGGGAGAAAGTCCAGTCCTCCATCCTTGGGTGCCTCACGAAGGTTTTCACCCTCAGATACATCCTTTATTTTTACTTTTTTATCGTCAGAAGGTGTCTTTCGATTTTCACCTAAAGACATGTCATTTTTTGTTTTGTTTTTATTTTTCATTTTGCAACTAGAGGACGAAACAGTCTCCCCAAAGTAGGTTGCACAATCTAGGTCACTAGAAAATCCAGTCTTGTGGTCTCCACTTGGTATACCCTCACGCAATCCCATGAATTCTGCTATGGCCTCATCATTCTGAAATATGTCCATAACTGGCAGGCCTTGTTGATCCCAATCAATTAATTTTGGGTAGACTAAGGAAATACCATCATCATTATTGGGGAATGGTGGGGGGGACACAGAAAGCATGCCAACAAATTCAGAGAGGTTAAAGATAAAATTGGCATCATCCAACTCCACATCAAATTCTATCCAATATTCTCCTTCACTTGATGCATACTCATTGTCAAAATAAGGGATGAATGGACTGGCATTAGGGTTGGTAGTGTCATGCGGCAAGTCATATGATTCCAAGTGATGGTCATTGCTATCAGATGGTTGGACGGGTCTAGTGGAAGGATGGTCAATAGGGCTAGAATATAATTCAGACTTGGCATTGTTCCTTGGGACTTTAGAGTTGTCATTATTTGGTGTCGAAACAAGCTTAAACATTTTTTGGAACCTCTCTTCAAATGTAGGTTCTCCAAGTTCAAGGAACAAGTCATCAAGGCAACAATCACTTAGGGATCGTTTGGAGCCAAATTCCCATTCTTGTGAGTCAGTTTCGGTAAAGGAAATTGTCTCGACATATTCCGAAGCATACACTCTCTCACTCAAGAGTACAGTGGTACATTGATCACTAGATTCAAGTGGTCCTAACCCTAACCCAAGATGTTTCAATCTTCTTGTAGGCATTAGAGGCTCTCATCGTCCTATTTTTTCTTTGCCAAGGCCACTAGTTCCATCATAGCCTTTTTCCCTTACTATGTCATAGCCTTTACCATATATCTCTACTGGCAATGGGGGTGGGCTTCTGGAGTCTCTGTAGATCCAAGACAATACATCTTATGTGTCTTCTTTGCTCATGTCACCCCATTTTATGAATATTGTTTTTGGAGGAACTTTGAAAACTTCCTTTGGCTCTATCATGAAGGCTTGCCATTGACCTTAGGAGACTTGGGTATTTTTGTTATGCAATAGGCCATGTTTAGCTTATATTCTCCACACCCTTGGTCCTGGATCTTAACACTTGGAGTAGCACTTGGGGTGGTGGATGATGTGGTGGATGTTAAAGAGGTGCATATGGCTATCGACAAGGTGGATGCAGATGTCGAAGCAACCGATGTAGACGTGGAAAGCTTAGCAAGTGTGGATGGATCAATGTATTTGGAGGAGGAAGTTGTTGAAGCTTCACAGTTAATGGGCACTTGGCGCTTAGAGATGCCTCTTAAATTGGTACAATACTAAAATGG
This sequence comes from Sequoia sempervirens, assembly GCA_007258455.2. Classification (NCBI taxonomy): domain Eukaryota; kingdom Viridiplantae; phylum Streptophyta; class Pinopsida; order Cupressales; family Cupressaceae; genus Sequoia; species Sequoia sempervirens. The sequence goes on from VDFB02270651.1 coordinate 186,586,333, forward strand.
GTCGGGATCTCCATATATGGTAATTTTAGTACCTTCAAAAGGGAACTTCAAACATTGGTGGTAGGTGGAAGGGACAACCTTTAGGGCATGAATCCAAGGTCAACCAAGTAAAATATTGTAAGGAAGTTCCAAATCCAAGACTTGACAGGTTGTATCCACAATGACTGGTCCTATCCGAATAGGGAGTGTGATTGTGCTATGAGAGGAGTGTTCTTCATCATCATACGCCTTGATAACTATTCTCTTTGTAGCATCTACACAAGCATCAGAAAATCCTAGAGCCTTAACTAGTTTTAAAAAACAGATGTTCAGTCCTACTCCACCATCTACTAAAACTCATATGACCTTATGTTTGTGGACAAAGACTTCGATGTGTAAGGCGCCATTATGATTGGTCTTTGGTGACGAATAATCTTGGTCTGAAAATGTTATGTCATGGGGCATAGTGAGGTATCCCACCATGGCCTCAAATTGGTTGACATCAATATCCGTAGGGACAAATGACTCTTGCAAGGTTTTATCAAGTATATCCTTATGTGCGGGAGAAATGTGAAGTAGCTCAAGTATGGAAATCTGTGCAGGGTTTTTTCCTAATTGATCGATAAGGTTAAACTGACTCTTAGGTTGTGACTGCTTTGTAGATGAGCCAAGTTGTGATTGCCTAGTGGATGGACTGGGTATCATGATTTTTGGTTGCCTAGGAGGAGGAGGACCAGCTATGGGGACTTTTCTGCTTCAGGTAGTGGCTTTAAATTCAAGTGCTCTTTTGACAGTGATGGTATTGACGTATTCATCATTGGTTCAGATGTTGTCAATAATAGTTGTGCCAGAATAATCGTATGCGATGCGAGCATAATTAGCTTGATTATTATTTGTCCTAAGACCTGACGTTGAGGCTTTATTTGCACCATGGTCTTGCAGTGGGTTCTTGTGAATAGTATGGTCTACATTTGATGCAAATTGTGGCCCACCCACTTCAATTGTGTGATTTTCGATGAGGTCTTGAACCAAATTCTTTAATTGTCTACAAGAAGAGGTTTCATGTCCTTTAGTGTGGTGGTAATCATAGAAAGCATTGTTATCCCACCATGATGGCTTAAATTTTCTTGGGTCATATGGTTTAGGGTCTTCTAGTGTAATGACACCGTTTTGAAGGAGCTTCTCGAGGACATCCTCAATTGGCTCACCCAAAGGGGTATATGTGCGACTCCTCAGGAATTGTCTAGGTTGAAAAGGTTTCCTTTGGTTTTGATTGTTTCAATTGTTTTGATTATTTTGAATGGCATTAGCAGTAGGTTTCTGTGTGATTATTTGTGGGTTTTGTGGTTGAACTCCTTTAAGAGTAAGTACAGGACCCATTGTGTTGACTGCCTTAGCATCAACAACACCATCATTGGTTATGTGTTTGTTCCTGGCCCAATATTTGTTCTTGTTTGATGGTTGGTTTGTGTTTGTGTTCTTAGGGCCATATTTTAGTTCCCCTTTAGCAATAAGGTCCTTCTCAAGTTGGACACCCTTTTCGACTAAGTCTGTAAAGGTTGTACAACAATGAACTTGCAAGCCATATTTCAATGGGCCTAGGAGTGTTTGGAAAAACATGTCAACTTTTTCTTTCTCAGGTATGTCAATATGGCAATGACTTGCTAGACCTCTCCATCTTTGGAAGAATGGGATAAAATTCCCACCAGCTTCTTCTTGTGTAAGTGTGCATAAATTGGTGACGGAGATGTCGATATTAATGTTGTATGTGTAATTTTCCACAAATTTGTCTGCAAGTTGGTCCCATGATTTTATTCCCTTTCGTAGAGTGGAAAACCACTCAAGTGTAGGACCTACAAGACTCTTAGGGAAGAGTCTCATCAAGTACGTATGTTCATAGGCAATGTCCACACAATTGGTTGTGAATTCTTGAATGTGTTCAAGTGGGTTTGTCTTGCCTTTGTACTTAGTGAAGTTTGGTGCCACGTACCCAGGAGGGAATAGTGGCATGTACAGACTTGTGTTGAAAGGGTATGGGCATAGGTCATATGACGTGTGTGGCTTTTTATTGGATATTTGCATGGTCTCTATTTGTTTTTGTAAGTTTTCCACTTGAGTTGTTAAAGCGTCGATTATGGGATTATTTGTTGCATCGCACATGGGAGTGATGGGTATCCCATGGGTCCCCATTTTTTCGGAAGAGGTGTTCTAATTTAGTTGTGAAATGTGTTGTTGTGAGAGGTATGATGTGTTTTGATTTGAATGTTGTTGGTATTGCATGTTTTGATTAGGGATGTGTTGATTAATGTGAATGTGTGATGCATATGTGGGAATGTGTCCTCTATCCATATTAGTTGATATTTGTGGGATGTGTTGACCTTGAATAATTTGGTGCCCAAATGAAGTCATATGTTGTGTCATTTGAGTGCCTTGTCCAGATTGATAGAATTCTCCATGGGGAATGTTGGTGTTTTTCCCTTGGGAATTATTGGTATTGAGTTGTGATGACATGTTGACATTTGGTTGTGGTCCTCTAATAAAAATACGTCGTGTATGTCCTCCAAAGGTATTGAATGAGGTCCCAATGAAAGGATTTGATGATGATGCTCCCATGGTACTAGATGAAGCTCTAAATAGGGGGTTTGAAGAGCTTTCCCCCATTGATGAGGATCGAAAGGTGCTCTGATTGATTGTGAGGATGTTGTTGACATTGTAGGCATTGATTGTGACATGGCTTGTGACATGGTTGGTGTCCCTCCAATGGATGTTGCATTGATCGAGTTGGAGGTATGTTGATTGGAGGTGCCACTAGAGGTAGCATCGATGGTGTTTGTATTATTTTGTGTGGTGGAGATATTGCTTGTGTTTTGTTGAGGTGTCGAGTGTGACTGATTGTTTTGTGTTGTGTTTTCTGGAGAAGTGGGTCTTATGGTGTTAATGTCAAAGCCTCATGGTAACTTGCCCCCTTGGTCTAAGAACATAGCTAAATATCTGTTAGGATCATTTAAGACCAAGTCCTCTACAAAGGACACTACTTCAGGATTTTGGGATGCACCCTCTAAGTCCTCTGCAAGCACTTGCCCATTTCTATCTCTCTGTATGAATGGTTCAAATGGATTTCGAGAGGAATATGGTACATTTATGTCGCTAAAAGGATTGATAAAAGATGCCCCCATGTCTATGTTTGAGTTCATGTTGGAGGGGTTATTGTCTTGTCAGAAAGGATCCATTTGTCTTCATTTCCTTTGGAGTCTAGTCTCAACCATAAAAGTCTTGCTCAAATGATGGAATGATAGTGACAACTAAGTGTGAGGATGACACTAATCTATGTTTTTGTATTTTTGGAATAAAGGGATGATCATGCAAAATGATAATGTTTTCTAAAGGAAATAACTAATGCAAAGGGGAGGGACTAAAATGAATGATGGACTAAATTTTTGAGGTATGATATGCATAATGCAAGGTCTAAGGAAACTCTAAGGTGCAATCACTTTTGGTAGACTTAAGGAAAAGTACACTAACCATTCAAAGTTGGTTCAATGTCTCAATTTGGATTGTCAAGGGACTTGTTTGTAGGACTAGCAGACAAGATGAAAAAATGACAAAGTGAGGTTTCCACACTAGACTTATGAGTGGGAAGTGACTCACAAAAAGGACAAGAGACTAAAAGATTGATTATGATTAAATCCAATGACAATTTAATCTTGAAGACAAATATTTGACAAGGTATGGTAAGTTTTCCTATTCTCAAGTCTACAAAAATGAGGAGCTAAAAGTTGGTTTATTGCTAGAAATGATGATGATGAACTCTAAGGTGCAACTAGGATGCAAATTAAGATGTAAGGATGGAGGTTTTGAGCAATTCTTTTTCTGGTTTTTGAATAATGACTGTTGAGGAAATATGTCCGAAAAATAGATTGGAAATGTTTGATCTTAGGTTTTTGACAATGATAGTGATTTTCTAATTGATAGGAAATTGTGTCATTTCAGGTCACGAATGTGTTTCAATTTTTCAAATGTGTCTCGGCTTAAGTGAATGCAACACTATGGGTCATAGATGTGGCTCAGTAAATGAATTGTAGTTTTTTGGAAAGAAAATGCGGTTCAAACCAGTCAAATGTGTTGTATCAGAGTGAATGTGTTGCAGAGACTGTCAAATGCGGCACAGAACAACGAATGCATTTTAGCAAATGCGGTACACAATGCAAAAGTTTGATTTTTCTAATGTTTTGGTCAAAAATCTGAATTGTTTGAAGTTGACTGTTTGTTTCCAGATTTGTGACTGTTGTTTGTTTTGTTTCCATTTTTATGTGCCTACATCACCTACAGATAACACCATTGTTTCATAAATTTATTAAAAAACCTACCGTCACCTTGATCTACTGCTTCGAATTCAGAAAATTCCACATCAACAGTTTCACTACAAAAAAAACTTATACCTACCCCAACCACCTACTATTTAACCGCTAACCCATTACATTGCTCACAGGGCTAAACCCCAAATTTAGCAACATGTGCAATGGAGAAACAAAATTTTATTCACATAAGACACAAAAAAATTGTTATGCTCATGTTGAGCTACCGGGGTCCACACCACTCCCTGACGTGCTCATCACCTTCCTCTTTCGAGTACACAACTTTTTTCTTTCCATTCTGGCAGCTTCTACTTGTACCTGGACAATCACTACTTCAACTTCCATGAGCTCCACAAACAACTTCAAGGCCTCCCACCTACACTTGGTTTCCTCTCATCATCGGGCTTTAAGGCTCCCTTTCGGCCATTGCACGAAAGGAATGCAACCTTCAAATTAATTACCTTCTGTAGTCACCAATCCTTCACGCACATCCAACCCAACACCCAGAATGACCCACTCCAAAATTGATTCCATTCCCTTCAAGTAATCATTGTGCACAATCACTTCCATCACCTTCCTGACTATTTTAACCATCTCTCCTAAATCCAACCCGCATGCCATGATCAGAGAGTACACGTCCATGTTTGTGTGAAACTTGTGCTTGAGAATTCCAAACAATGTGCCCAAAATCGGCTACACACACTGCACCAGCCTCTCATCACTAAATAAAAATATCCCTTTCAGTCTCCTCTCTAAGACCACAAAACTCTGAAAAAGAATTGAAAACTGAGGACTTAGAGGGTTTAAACCACATTAAATCTCCACACTCAGCCATTAATGTCGAACGTACCAACCCCCCCGCCACCCAAAACTTCAACATTCCTTCAATTGTATTGAACTGCGATCCACATGTGTGTTACATCTTGGTATTAATTGTTGACACTAACTTTGATCATGCATCATTCATTCTTTCCAAATATTTGGCCCTTTTTTGTTTGTGTGCATAGCCTATACACTTGTTTCTTGTATTCTTTATTGTTAAGTACTTCCCTCCTCTCATTAATCAGCCACCTCAAGATCCAATTTCCTTAAATCATAGATCTTGCAAACTGTAATTTTGCATAAAACCAAACATGGAGTTTTTCTAAGCATAGTATATTTGGTCTTTTAAGAATTATGGTAATGTAAATAAGTTTTCCTGCTACAGAATTTTGTTCCTTATAAAAATGTTTGGAAGACTCTCAACTTATTATTTGTTTGCTTGCAATTTTTGTGGTTCTATGCATTTTTGTTTTGCAGGTATTGTGGGCATTCCTCATATGTGCTCTAATTGGCTATGCAATACTCTAAAACCCTTGTTGAAATCTTATTTTCAAGTTGTAACTCATCAAATTGGAGAGGTGAGCTCGTCAAATGGGAGAGCAAGGATGCTTTGAATCAGGCGATATATGCACCACAAATAATAGAATTAAAGCCATGAGATTTTGTTAGAGCTCGAAAAAGTCTGATAAAGTATTTCAAATTTCAACTTCATTGATTTTGCTTATTCCTTTATTTGGCTACTTTTAGTAGTTATCTTTCTCCACCCTTTAAAATCATCATACTGGATGAGGTAGATTCAATGACAGAAGATGCTCAGGTATACAATTTTCTTATATATGTGCTATGAATGAAATTTATTAGTTTTATATTTCGTTTACCTTTATTGTGTGAAATATGTTTGCATAAAAAGTACTCACAAGGAGTAGCATTTTGCTTACCAATTGATATAATTCATCCATGAAGACACACTCTAAAGTTACAATATTTTTTTTCATTTGCAGCTATGTTAGCAGGTATTATATTTGGAATTTTTCCTTTTAGTTGTCTATATAGTGAAGAGGAAATCCAAAACTTCAAAAGTATAACAGTTATATCTAATTCTAATACATTCACTATATCTAGCACCTAAGTATAGGGTGCCATAGTTGGAAAAGGAAAATAAAATGTTTGAATTTTATCCTCTGTATTATTTGACTTTTCTGAGTTTTTGATGTGCAAATTTTGAAACCTTATTTTCAAGTTGCAGCTCCAAACTGGAGAAGTGAAAGGTGAATACCAATGAGGAAGAGTTTGGAGGAGACGAAACCAATAGCGACGAGAAAGCTATGGATTTTCAAGGGGATTAAATGGGTCGAGCCCCTATAGGAGGTTGCTTCCCTTCCAAAAGGACTGTAGTTAAGGAAGGGGAAAACAATATAAGTATATGAAAATAGAAGTACTATGTTTATATAGTGTCTGTAAGTTGTACAGTGTCACTAAGACATTGAATGCAACCAATGATATTTTGATTTTCCAATGAGGCTTAATGAAGTAAATTTTCAGAGTGGTTTTTTTCTCCACTCATAAATATTGTGTTGTGGCTCCTCTTGATTTGTAATATGTTTGTGTTTGTGTGATCAGTCATATTTGTTCAAGCATTTTAGTCTTCATTTCATGGTGCTTCTTCAACATTTGAATATCTATGATACTTGAAGTTTATATGCATAAATTTGTGAGGATTAATTAAGTTAGATTTGATTTGTAATGGCTAAAGTAATGACTAAACTAATGACTAAATATATGACTAAATTAATGACTAAATATATGACTAAATTAATGACTAAATATACGACTAAAGTAATGACTAAATTAATGACTAAATATATGACTAAATTAATTACTAAATATATGACTAAAGCAATGACTAAATATATGACTAAAGTAATGACTAAATAAATAACTACCATGACTAAATAAATGACCAGTTAACAACAATCAATGACTAAATTAATGAATAAATATATGACTAAATAAATCACTACCATGACTAAATAAATGACCAATTAACAACAATCAATGACTAAATTACCGACTAAATCAATGACTAAAATAGTTTAGTCATAAATTTGGTTGCATTATAAATTACCAACAATAAACTACTAATAGTCATGTGACCAAAATTAGTCATTTATATGCAATTTTTAGTAGTTTATTTAGTCATATATTGTTGTTTTTGTACTAGTGTAATATGGATTTGTCCTTGCATCTCTCACTACTAATCCACATGCCCACTAAATAGTCACTAGTGAATCAAAATCTCCTATGAATATCTCCAGGACTATCATGGGTCCCTACTCATTGATCTCCCACTAGATGAAAGAAAACATGGTCATATGTCCAAGAGAACCTTGTACCTCAATGAAATATCGCTTGAATAGATCAATAAAGTATCTCTCAATGATATGTGGTGTTTGACCAATCAACCATCTTGATTGTCTATAAAAAGCCACATGAGTGGCATTGTCCACCCAAGCTTCACATAGAATCCATGGTCTTCAAATAAACTGGTCAATATAATCTAGGAATCACCTTCAGTAGTTTAAATCTCCCAGTCATTGATGTGTTAATGTAGCCTCATAAACATAAACATAAGGGAACCCATTGTTGCATGGTCCATAGCCCAATAGACGAGTCATTATAATGTTCTCCCATGCCCAAGTTATGTGGATCAATGCCACTCCACAATACAAACTAGTACCATGTTGGTACACCACTTTGTGCATTTCATGATAAAGATGGTCCAATAAACATGAACCCCATGTGAATACTACTTTGTTTTTCAACATACTCTCTAGGACGTGGTCCCATCCAAAAGAGAATCCCCAATATCATCAATCAAACACAAGAATGCCTCCAATGAGTTTAGCTAGGAAAAGTGGGAGATCATCAAACCTCTCCATATCTATCCTTAGGTCCATATCGCTATCCTCGATGTTGAGATCAACATAAAGGAACACCCTCTTTAATGCCTCCTTGTCACTTTCCATGTCATAGATCACCCTAGCACAGTGAATAGGGATCCAATGGATCCTCCAAACATCCTCTAATGTGATCATGGCCTCTATATTAGGTATAACAAACATTGATCGCTCATTGTGCCATCTCTCGAATAGGGATGTCATTATCACCTTATGAGCCAAGTGATGTTTGGCATATATGTAATATGCCATAATCCTATAGCTAGTAGAAACAATTGATTCATCTCTACAAGTATATCAATCTATTGCACCATCATAGGGTTTCACTCCTTCAACATAATCGATTCTAAAACAAATTGAAAACATAATGCACACAACATCAATCTATCAAAAATCAAGAAAAAAACCTAAGTCACCTAGATCTATAATCAAATGCAAGCCAAAATAGAGTTATATATGACCCTTTTTGTCAAATGTGTCATTTTAAGAAACCATATACGACTTGTTTTTCAAATGTCCGAATCTAATATCAAATGCACCAAACTAGATGCAACCCTACTCCAATCAATTATGATCCACTTTTTCAAGTGTGTTACACTACTATCATATGTGTTATTTCACTATCAAATACACCAATTTGCATTTTAGATGCAACATAATAGGTTTTAATAGCACCATTTTTCCTTTTGGCACATTTGATAACCTTCCTTTATCTAAAAATTATTGCACCTAGACCGATGCCTAAGGACCTAAGAGTTAGATACATATCTCTTGGGATGCTTCAGCTAGCCGCTTGTGCTAATAGACTCACTCTTCTTGGTGCAATACTCTCAAAATTCCCATCATTTCTATAGCAACTTTGTGCTCTAGACTCTCTAAAGGATGTCCAACTCTCAAGGCTACATGGTGCAAATGAATTGAAAATGACCTCCTAGGGCCTAGATTTAGGCAATCAAACCCTAAATCCCCCTCATCCTACCACCCTCAATGCATTTTCATCATACCCAATCTTTCTCTACTCATTCATTAACTGACCTCACCCCATTTTTTCTCCTTATCTTAACTAAACCTAACATATTTACATGTCATGAGCTCAACCCAAAATTCATATTTTTGGCCAATCTCTTGAGGGGGAAACTTGTCATCCAACCAACATCCCTTAGTCTGTTGGGGTACATTGGGGCATATCATTAGTGCCAAAAAATTTCATACCAACAACATGTCTTTGAAACAATGCAAGAGGGTACGTCGTCTCAAAGAGGGGAAAAATGTAGACACATAAAAATTCCTAAGACATTCTTCCAAATTCATCATCATTTCCTATCACCATATCTCATCAACCCCTTCATCACTAGTAAATAAAAAAACAATTTTTTGATTAACCTAACACATTTCATACTTCATTTCCCCATTCCATTAATGTTTCTAAGAGACCAGGATTCTTTTTGAAGCTAGATATACTTAAAGCTTATGATAGAGTCAGTTGGAGATTCCTTCTAAGTGTGTTGAATCATTTTTCCTTTTGTAAGAGGTTCATTCAATTGATTGAGAAATCATTTCTTCTCCTTCATTTGATGTCCTGGTGAATGGTTCTCCCTCACCTTTCTTTCGGAGTTCGCATGGATTGAGGCAGGGTGACCCTATCTCACCGCTTCTTTTCATCTTGATGGCAGACGATTTAGGGTGTAACATCTAGAAGGTTCTTCAGGCTAGGGTTTTGCAGGGCCTTGTGCCATCCTCCAGGTGTAATTTGATTACTCACCAACAATTCGTGGATAACACTATTTTGATGGGGGCTTCTTCTGTTAAGGAAGCTAGAGCTGTTAAGAGGCTGTTGGCTGACTATGAAAAAGCTTTTGGTCAGAAGATCAACCATCCTAAATGTCATTTTTTTTCCTTAACACTCTGAAAGATTTGCAGCTCAAGGTGGCCAGAATTCTGGCTTGTAATTGGGGTGCCCTGCCATCCTCATATTTGGGGCTTCCTTTGTGTATTTCTAGGATTTCTAACTCCTTTTGGCTGGGTTTTTTGGATAAATTCAATAGGAAGTTAGCAGGGTGGAAAGGTGCTCTCCTCAGTCAGGCAGGTAAAATTCAACTTATATTAGCTACTCTTCAAAATTTATCCTTGTATGCCATGAGTTTATTCAAGGTGCCTGTTAAGTTTGAAGACAAAATGGAGTAGATCATTAGAAGATTCCTTTAGTCAGAGGTGGGGTCCAAAGCCAAGATTCCCCTTGTGGCCTGGGATTTCGTCTATAGACTAAAGAAATGGGGTGGCCTAGGGATTAGAAATCTCAAATCTTTCAATAAGGCCCTTTTGGCTAAAAACATTTGGAGGCTCCTGAATGGGATTGTTGGGTGGGATCCTATGGCGAGTAACAAGTACATGTTTGATCTAGATAGGACTTGGGATATGCTTTATGCGGAGGATATCCCATCTGGTTCATGCTTCTGGAGGAATATTTTGCTCTGTAGAGATGTGATTGTTAAAGGTGTTAAGTGGTTGTTGAGCGATGGGACTGGTATTCTCTTTTGGGATGACATTTGGTGTGGGGATTGCCCTCTTATTTCTCTTCCTTGGGCCCCTCCTATTTCTCCCTTGTTTAAACAACTATTTGGATTCAAGGTGGTGGATTACTTTGAGGATGGGGTTTGGAAGAATTTTGATGATTGGAACCCGTCTTTGAAGATTCTTAAGGACTTCCTACATAAGGTTCAGATTCCAGTGTTTCCTAGGCTGGACAGAGTGGTTTGGGCCCCGTGTGCAAGTGGTAATTTTTTTGTGGCCTCTTGTTTTTTGAATTCCCTAGTTACTCTGGAGTCTTTCCCATTCTAGGGATGGCTATGTAATAAGCAGCTTATTCCTAAGGTGAATGTATTTTACTGGCCAATTATGCAAGGTAAAATTCTTACGATTGACAATCTCTGCAAGAGGGGTTTTCCATTCCTAATAGGTGTGTGCTCTGTGAAGCTAATGGGGAGAATTATTTTCTTATCCTCATTGGAGGTGATTATTCATTTTCCTTGTGGAGCAAGTTCCTTAGAATTTGGGACTTGGGATGGGTTTTTCCCAACTCCTTGGATAAGTTTTATGATCAGTGGAAGTGCCCTTCTTATTCTCCTATGTTGCGTGGGATTTGGGATCTTTTAGCCCTACATATTTCCTGGGGACTATGGAAAGAAAGAAATAATAGGATCTTTCGGGAGTCCAAGCTAAAGGTTGAGAGTCTCTTCATCAAAGTCTGTCAGGCTATTCTGGAGAATTTTAATCTTATTAGATCTGACTCTGTTTGGTGTGATTTGGCTATGTGCCTTGCTAGATATGATCTTAAGGTGATTTCGAATAGGAAAATTTCTTTGGTTCCAGTTATATCTCCCAAGGCTATTTTTGTGGCAAGGAAGAACACTAGATGGCGGCCACCCCCGATTGAATGGATTAAAATTAACTTTGATGGGGCAATGAAGGGGAATCCCGAACCTGCTGGATGCGGGGGGTGTTAAGGGATAACTTTGGCATACTTCTTGGCATGGTGGCACTCCCATTGGGTACTCAGAATAATCATCACGCGGAGGTGGAGGCTACGTTCATGAGTGTTAAACTATTTAAGTGGTACTCATCCCCCGAGTTGGAACGTGGATCAGCTAATAAAGGATACGGTAATGATGTTGCAATCTTGTGATGAGACTCGTGTCTCTCACCTATATTGGGAAGGAAACTCTCTTGTCAACTTTTTTGCCAATTTGGTTGTCAGCCTTAGTGAGTTTCACTCGTGGGAGGAAGGGTCAATCATTCCCGAGGATACTAGAAACATTTTAAGAAATGATGGCGTTGGATAAGTTGTTGTGACTTTTATGGCCTTGTACTTATTCCCATTTGGAACATTTTCTAGGTGTTTTATGGGTTTTGAGCTTTAGTTTGGATAGCTTTCACTAGGGCTTTGTGTGTTATGTTTGGGCTATCATGGGTGGTGATAGAAGCAGAGTCAAGCCACAGTCATGTGGTGATATTCAGAGGAAGAAGAAGCTATGGAACATCCTTCGTCATGGAAATTTCACTCCATTTTTGGAGAGATTACATGGTCATGACCCTAATGCCTTGGCCAAGTTTGTCTCGATCTAGCATAACTGCAAGCTAGTGTTGAAAGGGTTGGAGGTGGAGGTGAATGAAGACCTTATTGCCACCATTACTAGCATACCGACTGTGGGAAGGAAATTTTTCAAACACAAAAAGAGTAATGAAGAAGCGATGACCTAGTTTTTTAAGGATGATGAGTAGAATAATTTGGTCAAGTTGGAGAACTGGGGCTATGATAGAACCTCCCTCAAGAAAAATTGGGCTAGGGTTGCAGGGGTGATGATGTGTTACGTGATGCTAGAAGGGAGATTTAAGGCTCTTCATGGTCACCATTTCACTCTCCTCAATCACTTTAGGCATGGTTTGTTCTTTTCTTTTCCTTTCTTCCTTTTTTCTTCATTGGAATCCTTGGTGTATGCTAATCTAAAGAATAGGAGGGCCCCTATCCTCCATGAAGGGATTATTTTGCTTATTATGGAGCACATCCAATCTCTAACCTTGACTTAGGCCATTAAAGGAAAGTAAGAGGCTTTTAGTGCTTTATCAGGGTCATTGGATTCAAAATCCTTGTTGGAGGAGGAGGAGGAATGGGATTAGGACAAGGAAGATGCTTGCCCTATGGTTGTGGCTTCGGCTTCCAAGAAAAGGGAGGTGGTGGATTCTAAGAACTCTTCTAAGAGTGATGATACGAAGGTTGGGTCAGATGGGTCCTCTCCCAAGGTTGTGGAAGTGGTTGTTGCTAAAGGTGTTGTTGGTGGGGCTCTTGAGGTTGGGGCCCAGGTCAATGTTTGGTCAATTGAGAAACTGAGAAGAATGTCGAAGAGATTGGTCAATTTGAAGAAGAATGCTTTTGTTGTTACGGCCATAGACCCTAAGGAGATTGAGGATGGTAAGGTTCCTGTGGATAAAATGGTGACTATGGAGGATTCTCCAGTCCATGACATGTCGACGGCATCCCTTGTGAAGGAGGAAAAGAAAAATGTCAATCTTCCCTTGAAGATTGATCCTATTTTAGAGGATTTTTCGTACCTAGATGAGGATGATACTTGTATGTTTGGCATGTTAGACATGGCGAGGGCTAGGGCCATGGGCACCTTCAAATTGGCTAAATGGACTCTGCAAGAATTCAATAAAAATAATATTAAGATAAGAGGCTTAAAAGCGAATATGTAGAATGTTTAGAAGGCAGCTGTGTTTTACATCCTCATTGATGGAATGGTGGAACTAGAAGGTTCGTTTAATGATTTCAAGGCATTGTGCGATGATAGAATGCAGGCCCTTGAGGCAAAGGTTGTTGGTATTAATGGGGATATCAAAAAATTGTTGTAGGTTGGTCATACCTCGGTTAAGAATAGTGCAGAAGCCTTGGAAATTCTCTTTAAGAAAATTGGGCAACTCAAAGAAGATTAGGTCTTCTTCTAAGAGATCATGGAGAAAGAGCAAATGGCTAAGGGTAAGGGTAAAATTTTTTTGAAGGATGATGACAAGGTTCCTGTTGGTAGAGGATCGGCTGAATGGAAGAAAGCATTTGATGCTGAGAAGAAGGAATTGTTGGATATGGTTCAAAAACATAAAAACCAACAGATGGAGGTGGCCAAAACTCTGAGTGGCCTTAACTAGTTTCTTGTTTCTTTTTGTTTATGTTTGGTGTTTGTCTTCTATCCGTTGTTTTGCTGGTGTGTGCCATTGGTTGTTGATTATCTTTTTTTTAGTTAGGCACCCGTGTTGGTTTTTTGGCTATTGGGTTGTTGCTAGTAGACTTTCAATTATCTTTTGGAGCAACATTTTGTTTCTGATGTAAAGGGTTTTGGGTCCCTTCAAAGCCTATTTTTCCCTATTAATCAAAACACATTTCCCACTTTAATTAAATAATTTTAAATTATTTAATTATTTCACATTTTCACTCGTCGACTTTAATTAAATGATCTTTAATTATTTAATTAATTAATCATTTTCCTTCCAACCACCTTAATTAAATATTTTTATTATTTAATTATTTCTATTTTTTTTCATCTACCTTAATTAAATATTTTTTAATTATTCTTCTATCTTCATTAATTAAACAATTTAAATATTTTTAATTAAATCTTGCATTAGTTAGTAGCCATTGCTAAATTTGGTGAGTTGAATAAAAATCAACCTTAGTTCACTCTCACTTTATCTCTCATGCAGTCAGTCTTTTGATTCATGCATTCACTTAAATCCTCATCACAACCTCTCATCTTGTCACATGTCAAGTGCACATTCCTCATGATCTCTCAACAATTCTCATCCATCGATATCATATCACATCTTGCACCATTGATCTGATATCTTTGAAAGCTATAAAACATCCATTAATTAGCCATTCAATCTCCTCCTAGAATTTGCATCTAAACTATACTTGATTTTACATTGCTTTTTCTAACAAAGTTATGCTAAGTATTAAAGCAATCCAAATACTATTCAAATAGCATAATTTTACATCTTACATTCCAGAGTAAGGCTAGGAATTTTTTGTGGAGGCGAAGTGATTAGATTAGTTTATGTTATTTGTTTTCATGCTTGATTTGTGCACACACTTCATTGAGATTGGATATTTTTTATCATTTCAATTGGTTTATTGATTATTTCTATCATTATTGTTTATTTGAATTCATTTGATCATTGATTTAACCTATTCACAACCACTACTTAGATGACACCATGGTTATTATAATTTTTTGGTAGTTGATCACAAAATTCATCAAGATAACCAACTATTTGTGTCAAGGTAGGTCATGCAGATACAAATCCATAATAGATAATAATGTTCTACCTTAGGGTATGTGCAGGATCATGGTGGGCCAAAAAGTGGCAATGACGAAAAAAACACGTCTTTCACCAACCGAAAAATGTGAAAAGAAAGTGTTGACTTTTTTTAGGCTCGGGTGTCACCGAACCTACTTTTTACAAATCGGATATCCGATTTGGATCGTATATCCGATTTGGATCGTATATCCGATTTGCAAAAAGCATATATAAAGAAACTCCAGCACAGTTTTGAAGTCATTTGACAGTGAAGAACCCACGAGCGCATAGTGCATTCCTTCTTCACGTAACGGATATCCGATTTGGTCAAAATCCGATTTGGAAAGGTAAGTTTTTTTATTTTTATTTGATTTGATTCAATTTTATTTTAGATTTGAATAATTTCATATGGTTTTTTGTGGATTTTTTAAAAAAATAGGGTTTTTGATTGAATTTTTTGTGAAAATTTTGAGTTTAGAATAGATTTTGATAAAAAAATGAATGTTTTTTGTGGATTTTTTTTCACAATAGGGTTTTTGATTGAATTTTTATGAAAATTTTGAATTTAGAATGGATTTTGATAAAAAAATGAATGTTTCTTGTGGATTTTTTTTCAAAATAGGGTTTTTGATTGAATTTTTATGAAACAATTGGAGTTTAAATGGATTTTGATTTAAAAATAGTGTTTCATTTATATTGTCTAATTTTAGATTAATTATTTTTTAACTTTAATCAGGCATTATGGCTGCCGAGAATGAGAATGCACAAATTCCACCAGTTGAGAATGAAAATCCACCAGCTGAGAATCAAAATGTAGAAATGCCAAATGCTCCACCACCTCCAACCATCAATTGAAGACTTAATTCATGAAAAATTGGAGCAATTGAGGGGCATTTGTGATGTTTATAAAAAAATCCCTCGATTATCCCGTATGTCAACCACATTAACAGGAATAATTACAAATGTCGAAACCCTCTCCACCCAACATAATGCATTTATTTCATGGCGAGAAACCATGAGGCAATATTATGCATGTGGATTGTCTTATGATGATGTGAAAGATCTCCAAATAACAAAAGCCCAAATAGCCTCTTTGTTTCTTAACCCTAGCACTGGTTTGCCAGTTAATGTTAACAAACCAAAACTTTCTATAAAATGGTGCACGCATAGGGGCATAGTAGATAACTTTTGGGATCGTTGGTGTATGGTTTTTGATAAACCACCCAACAATAATCTTGATGTACCTTTTTATATGCTGAGTTTATGTTAGGGCATCATGTCAATTAAACCCTTCCAGGGCGTTGGTGGAGGTATGCCCCAGGATAGGCCAGGGGCAGCTAGAGTAGTTAGGCACCCACATGTTCCCCATCCTCCCCTTCCTTCGCCACCTCCAGTACAACATCCAAATATTACGGAGGATGCAGCCACACAAACGATCCAGGCCATTCACTCTTTGAGTGGTCTTTTGGTTTCCCATGCTTCTTCAGTAGCTCAGCCACAGTCTGGTGATCTTGGCAATGGATCCAGTGCTGCTGCATCATCCTCCTTGGGTCCACATATTTGTGTGCCACATATTTGCAATACGTGCCAACAAATATGTTTGGGTCCTATTGTACAACCCCCTAAGAAGCCATTAGATACTTCTGATTATGACATCCAGGATGTGGAGATTATAGCAGATCACACACAGGGGAGTGGAGCACACCCTACAGAGTCCTCTCCTGCTAGAGAGGTGGACATTGGAGAAGTTACACAGGTAACATTTAAGGTGTAAATTCATAATTTGCATTTTTTTTTAAATGAATATTAATAAGAGATAGTATCAAGTACTAATATTTATTTACATGGTCTATTTAACAGTTAATGTCTGAGGAGGAGCTCACACGGGTGACTGATAGCACCCTTAGGGCCATTTCATTTGGCCTCGAGACGCACACAGTATGTATTTTCGCACTCACTCATTTACATTTTTTAATCAGATACTTTCTTTGTCATTAATGAAATTATATATTAACTTATATGTTTATCTTTATTCTTCGCTTAGAAAACACCTGCTAGCGAAGCTTAGGTGCTTACACTCTCCAAACTAAGGGACGCAGACAATGTTAGATAAGGGAAAGGTAATCGAATCCCAAATTTGATTGAATTAAGATTTATAAGATATTTTATTGATTATGCATACATTGACATAGATTCATAGTTTCATATGCATTTCTGTCATTTTTATGTAATAAAAGGTTGTGAGCTTACATCATTGTTGATAGTGCCACAACACCTGAAGGAGTAGGTATTCAACACTGAAGGAGGACGTTGGAAACATACAAGGAGGAGGTGTTGGAAACACCTGCGAGATACGTAAAAGACTTACCTCTAAAGAGGTATGTGTTTATTTTATTTTGTGTTTGTATGTTCTTATTACTAACAATTCTATGCTAGGATCAATTTCATGTTTTTGTTCACATATATAGATTGATGTTACAAAAATTGGTTTGGTTAGTTCTTTGAGAGGGGTATATTCTAAGACTCCTGACCCTTCGAAGAGACGTATATTTCAGGTAATCAAGATTTCAATTTTAGAGTTCACTATAATTCAATGTGTATTGTTTTCGTTAATTATTCGATTTTAAATTATATAGCATAACCAATCTCAAATTGTGGTTTTATTTTTCTTTGTGCAACTACCTTCTCGAGCTAACGAAGTCCCTTCAAAGAGGCCCATTTTGATGATCCACCAAGAGTTTCTAGGGATGAGAGACATTTTGGCATGTAAATATTGAATAGATACCAAGATGGCACATGCCACATATTGTAAAACTTTGTTTGAGTTGGTGTTGATGCCATTTTTGTATATGGACATACACTTGATTATTGGATAATTTGATATATATAGAAGTTGACAATTGAAATTTAATTTCCTCCTCATGTGCATGATTAAACTCTTTGAAAATTTAATCAAGTGAGCAATGGTTAAATGTCAATGTACAATAGCATAAAAAGAATGGTTAAATATTATGTAGTTTATATTCATATTGTTGATTAAATTGCAATGCACATATTTCAAACTCAAAGCATTACTTCACATTGCATAAGTAACAACTAGATGCTGATAGATGAAAAAAATTCAATAACAATATAGTTTTTACAAAGTCAACCTAAGCAGTTATTCAATTACTTCACATTACTTAACTAATAACTAGGAGCAGCTATCAATTGCATTAGCTTGTCATGGAATTCTATGAGACCACATTTCTTTGAGGAAACTTGGCACAAAACTCACAAAAAATGAAAAGAAAGCACTCAAACAAACTTTAAAGGGGTCTCAGGCCTACTGCCCCCTCATTCCACACGCTATGCAGCCATTTACTTGTGTTGGTTTTATGATTAGATTTAATGCACAGAAAATTAAATCTAAATCAAACACAATAACACAATAGATACCCTGGGAAAACCCTCCTCTTGAGGGAGAAAAAACTAGCCAATAATATCACTTATATTATTGAATCACAATAGAAACTCATTTACAATGAAGGTCGATAATGAGGCCTAATAATATGCACCACAGACTAATGCCAACACATCAATACAATGATGTAATTCTCAAATGATAATCCTTAGCCTTCTCACAATAACTCGACCTGCACTTGAAGAGTTTCTCACTAACTCACACTTGATATGAAATGGAATGTATGAAAAATGTATGTCTCAAAACAATGAAATGTATCTAATATATATACAAGCTGAGAGAGATGTGAATCTTCACAATATAGGTCGGCCTCCAAAAAGAATGTGCCTCCTCAGAGATTGTGCCTCCAAGATAGAAGTCGGCCTTCATAAAATAATAAATATTATTTGACATAAATCGTGCCTCAAGCATGTCGGCCTCTTCATAAATGCACCTCTTCATTAACTCGTATCTCTTGATGAATTTGCATTAATCAAAAATCGATATATATATAAATTAAATAGCTTTGGCTATATTTAATTTATTCTTATGTAGAGGAGATCACTGGAAGGATATGACTAACACTGCAATAATCATCAACACTCCCTCTCAGCTAGGGAGGATACTTCCAGCTGCACAAGGAAAATCACCTCATCGTGATGCCTAGTACTATGGTTACAACCATAAGTGAAAAGAAGAATATCATCATATCGTGATATTAGATATCGCCTCAACACGATATCAACCATAATGGCTACAACCATACTATGGTGTGTACAAGTGTTCATCGCAGACCTCAACTGAAACAACATCCAAAGGTGCTCTTCCTAAGAACACAACCATCTTCTCTTTAGGTTCGGTGCCCTCTCCGGGAATCTTAAGTACTCTTCCAGTCAGCAACACAACCATCTTCAGGTTTAGTAGGTTCAGTTCCATGACTGCAAGTTGTGACTTCACGCTTGATCATTTCTTTGGTTGGCATGACTTCCTCATAAGATGCCTCAAGCTTTTCATCGCTAAGCAATATCTCATCACCTTCCTG
>VDFB02270651.1:186605875-186797982 GCA_007258455.2 Sequoia sempervirens
AACCATTCACCAGGACATCAAATGAAGGAGAAGAAATGATTTCTCAATCAATTGAATGAACCTCTTACAAAAGCCAAAATGATCCAACACACTCAGAAGGAATCTCCAACTGACTCTGTCATAAGCTTTAAGTATATCCAGCTTCAAAAAGAAGCCCGATCTCTTAGAAACATTAATGGAATGGGCCAATAAAGTGGGAAATGTGTTAGGTTAATCAATTTTTTATTTTATTTATTTACTAGTGATGAAGGGGTTGATGAGATATGGTGATAGGAAATGATGATGAATTTGGAAGAATGTGTTATGAATTTTTATGTGTCTACATTTTTCCCCTCTTTGAGACGACGTACTCTCTTGCATTGTTTCAAAGACATGTTGGTACGAGAAATTTAGGCACTAATGATATGTCCCAATGTACCCCAATAGACTAAGGGATGTTGGTTGGATGGCAGGTTGCCCCCTCAAGAGATTGGCCAAAAAAAATGAATTTTGGGTTGAGCTCATGACATATAAATGTGTTAGGTTTAGTTAAGATGAGGATAAAAAATGGGGCAAGGTCAATTAATGAATGAGTAGAGAAAGATAGGGTATGATGAAAATGCATTGAGGGTGGTAGGATGAGGGTGATTTAGGGTTTGATTGCCTAAATCTAGGCCCTAGGAGGTCATTTTCAATTCATTTGCACCATGTAGCCTTGAGAGTTGGAGATCCCTTAGAGAGTCTAGAGAAAAAAGTTGCTATAGAAATGACGGGGATTTCAAGAGTATTGCATCAAGAAGAGTGAGTCTATTAGCACAAGTGGCTAGTTGAAGCATCCCAAGAGATATGTATCTAACCCTTAGGTCCTCAGGCATCGGTCTAGGTGCAATAAATGCTAGATAAAGGTAGGTTATCAAATGTTCCAAAAGGAAAAATGGTGCTATTAAAACCCATTATGTCGCATCTAAAATGAAAACTGGTGCATTTGATAGTGAAATAACACATATGATAGTAGTGTAACGCACTTGAAAAAGTGGATCATAATTGATTGGAGTAGGGTTGCATCTAGTTTGGTGCATTTGATGTTAGATTGGGACATTTGAGAAACAAATCGTATATGGTTTCTTAAAATGGCACATTTGACAAAAAGGGTCATATATAACTCTATTTTGGCGTGCATTTGATTATAGATCTAGGTGACTTAGGTTTTTTTCTTGATTTTTGATAGATTGATGTTGTGTGCACTATGTTTGCAATTTTTTTTAGACTCGATTATGTCGAAGGAGTGAAACCCTATGACATTGCAACAGATTGATATACTTGCAAAGATGAATCAATTGCTTCTACTAGCTATAGGATTATGGCATATTACGTATATTCCAAAGATCACTTGGCTCATAAGGCGATACTGACATCCCTATTCGAAAGATGGCACAATGAGCAATCAATGTTTGTTATACCTAATAGAGAGGCCATGATCACATTAGAGGATGTTTGGAGGATCCATTAGATCCCTATTCACTGTGCTAGGGTGATCTATGACATGGAAAGTGACAAGGAGGCATTAGAGAGGGTGTTCCTCTATGTTGATCTCAACATCGAGGATAGCGATATGGACCTAAGGATAGATATGGAGAGGTTTGATGATCTCCCACTTTTCCTAGCTAGACTCATTGGAGGCATTCTTGTGTCTGATCGATGATATTGGGGATTCTCTTTTGGATGGGACCATGTCCTAGAGAGTATGTTGACAAACAAAGTAGTATTCACATGGGGTTCATGTTTATAGGACCATCTTTATCATGAAATGCACCAAGTGGTGTACCAACATGGTACTAGTTTGTATTGTGGAGTGACATTGATTCATGTAACTTGGGCATGGGAGAAAATTATAGTGACTCGTCTATTGGGCTATGGACCATGCCACAATGGGTTCCCTTATGTTTATGTTTATGAGGCTACATTGACACATCAATGATTGGGAGATTTAGACTACTGAAGGTGATTCCTAGATTATATTGACCAGTTTATTTGAAGACCATGGATTCTATGTGAGGCTTGGGTGGACAATGCCACTCATGTGGATTTTTATAGAAAATCAAGATGGTTGATTGGTCAAACACTACATGTCATTGAGATATACTTTATTGATCTATTCAAACTATAGTTCAGTGAGGTACAAGGTTCTCTTGGAGAGATGATCATGTTTTCTTTCATCTAGTGAGAGATCAATGAGTAGGGACCCATGATAGTCCTGGAGATATTCATGGGAGATTTTGATTCACTAGTGACTATTTAGTGGGAATGTGGATTAGTAGTGAGAGATGCAAGGACAAATCCATATTCCACTAATACAAAAAAAATAAGAATGACTAAATAAACTACTAAAAATTGTATATAAATGACTAATTTTGGTCACATGACTATTAGTAGTTTATTGTTGGTCATTTATAACGCAACCAAATTTATGACTAAACTATTTTAGTCATTTATTTAGTCATTAATTTGGTCATTGATTTGGTCATTGATTTAGTCATTGATTTAGTCGATAATTTAGTCATTAATTTAGTCATTGATTGTTGTTAACTGGTCATTTATTTAGTCATGGTAGTGATTTATTTAGTCATATATTTAGTCATTAATTTAGTCATTGATTGTTGTTAACTGGTCATTTATTTAGTCATGGTAGTCATTTATTTAGCCATATATTTAGTCATTACTTTAGTCATATATTTAGTAATTAATTTAGTCATATATTTAGTCATTAATTTAGTCATATATTTAGTCATTAATTTAGTCATTACTTTAGTCGTATATTTAGTCATTAATTTAGTCATATATTTAGTCATATATTTAGTCATTAATTTAGTCATTACTTTAGTCATTACAAATCAAATCTAACTTAATTAATCCTCACAAATTTATGCATATAAACTTCAAGTATCATAGATATTCAAATGTTGAAGAAGCACCATAAAATGAAGACTAAAATGCTTGAAAAAATATGACTGATCACACAAACACAAACATATTACAAATCAAGAGGAGCCACAACACAATATTTATGAGTGGAGAAAAAATCACTATGAAAATTTACTTCATTAAGCCTCACTGGCAAATCAAAATATCATTGGTCACATTCAATGTCTTAGTGACACTGTACAACTTACAAACACTATATAAACATAATACTCCTATTTTCATATACTTATATTATTTTCCCCTTCCTTAATTGTAGTCCTTTTGGAAGGGAAACAACCTCCTATAGGGTCTCGACCCATTTAATC
Source organism: Sequoia sempervirens (assembly GCA_007258455.2). Lineage (NCBI taxonomy): Eukaryota > Viridiplantae > Streptophyta > Pinopsida > Cupressales > Cupressaceae > Sequoia > Sequoia sempervirens. Next base: position 186,609,142 of record VDFB02270651.1, read on the forward strand.
CCCTTGCAAATCCACAACTTTCTCACCGCTATTGGTTTCAGCTCCTCCAAAATCTTCCTCATTGGTATTCACCTTTCACTTCTCTAGTTTGGAGCTGCAGCCTGAAAATAAGGTTTCAAAATTTACACATCAAAAACTTAGAAAAGTCAAATAATATAGAGGATAAAATTCAAACATTTTCTTTTCCTTTTCCAACTATGGCACCCTAAACTTAGGTGCTAGATATAGTGAATGTATCAGAATTAGATATAACTGTTATACTTCTGAAGTTTAAGATTTCCTCTTCACTATATAGACAACTAAAAGGAAAAAGTACAAATATAATACCTGCTAACATAGTTGCAAATGAAACAAAATATTGTAACTTTAGAGTGTGTCTTCATGGAGGCATTATATCAATTGGTAAGCAAAATGCTACTCCTTGTTGGTACTTTTCATGCAAACATATTTCACACAATAAAGGTAAAAGAAATATAAAACTAATAAATTTCATTCATAGCACATATATAAGAAAATCGTATACTTGAGCATCTTCTGTCATTGAATCTGCCTCATCCAGTATGATGATTTTAAAGAGTGGAGAAAGATAACTACTAAAAGTATCCAAATAAAGGAATACGAAAAATCAATGAAGCTAAAATTTGAAATACTTTATCAGACTTTTTCGAGCTCTAACAAAATCTCATGGCTTTAGTTATATTATTTGTGGTGTATATATCACCCGATTCAGAGCATCCTTTCCCTCCCATTTGACAAGCTCACCTCTCCAATTTGACGAGCTGCAGCCTGAAAATAAGATTTCAACAAGGGTTTTAGAGTATTGCATAGCCAATTAGAGTAGATATGAGGAATGCCCACAATACTTGCACAACAAAAATGCATAGAACCACATAAATTGCAAGCAAACAAATAATAAGTTGAGAGTCTTCCGAACATTTTTATAAGGAACAAAATTCTTTATCAAGAAAACTTTATTTACATTACCATAATTCTTAAAAGACCAAATATACTGTGCTTAGAAAAACTCCATGTTTGGTTTTACGCAAAACTACAGTTTGCAAAATCTATGATTTAAGGCAATTGGATCTTGAGGTGGCGGATTAATGAGAGGAGGGAAGTAATTAACAATAAATAATACAAGAAACAAGTGTATAGGCTATCCACACAAACAACAAAGGGCCAAATATTTGGAAAGAATGAATGATGTATGATCAAAGTTAGTGTCAACAATTAATACCAAGATGTAACACACATGTGGATCGCAGTTCAATACAACTGAAGGAATGTTGAAGTTTTGGACGGCAGCGGGGTTGGTACGTTCAACATTAATGGTTGAGTGTGGAGATTTAATGTCGTTTAAACCCTCTAAGTCCTCAGTTTTCAATTATTTTTCAGAGTTTTGTGGTGGAGAGGAGTTATTGAAATAGTATGGTTTTGGGTGTTGGCTCTAAAGTTACAGAATTACAATGGGGGAAAATTTCATGCTCATGACAAAGCGACAACTTAGTCCATTTCACGGTGTAGTCTCGGAGAGGAGACTGAAAGGGATATTTTTATTCAGTGATGAGAGGCTGGTGCAGTGTGTGCAGCTGATTCTGGGCACGTGGTTTGGAATTCTCAGGCACAAGTTTTGCACAAACATGGACGTGTACTCTCTAATCATGGTGTGGGGGTTGGATTTAGGAGAGACGGTGAAAATAGTCAGGAAGGTGATGGAAGTGATTGTGCACAATGATTACTTGAAGGGAATGAAATCAATTTTGGAATGGGTTGTTTCGGGTGTTGGGTCGGATGTGCGTGAAGGATTGGTGACTACAAAAGGTAATTAATTTGAAGGTTACTTTCCTTTCATGTGATCGCCGGAAGGGATCCTTAAAGCCCGATAATGAGAGGAAACCAGGCATGGCTGGGAGGCCTTGAAATTGTTTGTGGAGCTCATGGAAGTCAAAGCGGTGATTGTCCAGGCACAAGCAGAAGCCACCAGAATGGAAAGAAAAGAGTTGTGTCCTCAAAAGAGGAAGGTGACGAGCACGTTAGGGAGTGGTGTGGACCCCGATAGCTCAGAATGAGCATAAAAGTTTTTTTGTGTCTTCTGTGAATAAAATTTCGTTTCTCCATTGTACATGTTGCTAAATTTGGGGTTTAGCCTTGTGAGCGATGTAATGGGTTAGCGGTTAAATACTAGGTGGTTGGGGTAGGTATAAGTTTTTTTTGTAGTGAAACTGTTAATGTGGAATTTTCTGAATTTGAAGCAGTAGATCAGGGTGTTGGTAGGTTTTTTCATAAATTTATGAAACAATGGTGTTATTTGTAGGTGATGTAGGCACATAAAAATGGAAAAAAACAAACAACACTGATAAATCTAGAAACAAACAGTCAACTTCAAACAATTTGGATTTTTGACCAAAAAATTAGAAAAATCAAAAAAAAAATTGCATTTTAGTGTTGCATTCACTAAGCCGAGACACATTTGAAAAATTGAAACACATTCGTGACCTGAAATGACACAATTTCCTATCAATTAGAAAATCACTATCATTGTCAAAAACCTAAGATCAAACATTTCCAATCTATTTTTCGGACATATTTCCTCAACAGTCATTATTCAAAAACCAGAAAAAGAATTGCTCAAAACCTCCATCCTTACATCTTAATTTGCATCCTAGTTGCACCTTAGAGTTCATCATCATCATTTCTAGCAATAAACCAACTTTTAGCTCCTCATTTTTGTAGACTTGAGAATAGGAAAACTTACCATACCTTGTCAAATATTTGTCTTCAAGATTAAATTGTCATTGGATTTAATCATAATCAATCTTTTAGTCTCTTGTCCTTTTTGTGAGTCACTTCCCACTCATAAGTCTAGTGTGGAAACCTCACTTTGTCATTTTTTCATCTTGTCTGCTAGTCCTACAAACAAGTCCCTTGACAATCCAAATTGAGACATTGAACCAACTTTGAATGGTTAGTGTACTTTTCCTTAAGTCTACCAAAAGTGATTGCACCTTAGAGTTTCCTTAGACCTTGCATTATGCATATCATACCTCAAAAATTTAGTCCATCATTCATTTTAGTCCCTCCCCTTTGCATTAGTTATTTCCTTTAGGAAACATTATCATTTTGCATGATCATCCCTTTATTCCAAAAATACAAAAACATAGATTAGTGTCATCCTCACACTTAGTTGTCACTATCATTCCATCATTTGAGCAAGACTTTTATGGTTGAGACTAGACTCCAAAGGAAATGAAGACAAATGGATCCTTTCTGACAAGACAATAACCCCTCCAACATGAACTCAAACATAGACATGGGGGCATCTTTTATCAATCCTTTTAGCGACATAAATGTACCATATTCCTCTCGAAATCCATTTGAACCATTCATACAGAGAGATAGAAATGGGCAAGTGCTTGCAGAGGACTTAGAGGGTGCATCCCAAAATCCTGAAGTAGTGTCCTTTGTAGAGGACTTGGTCTTAAATGATCCTAACAGATATTTAGCTATGCTCTTAGACCAAGGGGGCAAGTTACCATGAGGCTTTGACATTAACACCATAAGACCCACTTCTCCAGAAAACACAACACAAAACAATCAGTCACACTCGACACCTCAACAAAACACAAGCAATATCTCCACCACACAAAATAATACAAACACCATCGATGCTACCTCTAGTGGCACCTCCAATCAACATACCTCCAACTCGATCAATGCAACATCCATTGGAGGGACACCAACCATGTCACAAGCCATGTCACAATCAATGCCTACAATGTCAACAACATCCTCACAATCAATCAGAGCACCTTTCGATCCTCATCAATGGGGGAAAGCTCTTCAAACCCCCTATTTAGAGCTTCATCTAGTACCATGGGAGCATCATCATCAAATCCTTTCATTGGGACCTCATTCAATACCTTTGGAGGACATACACGACGTATTTTTATTAGAGGACCACAACCAAATGTCAACATGTCATCACAACTCAATACCAATAATTCCCAAGGGAAAAACACCAACATTCCCCATGGAGAATTCTATCAATCTGGACAAGGCACTCAAATGACACAACATATGACTTCATTTGGGCACCAAATTATTCAAGGTCAACACATCCCACAAATATCAACTAATATGGATAGAGGACACATTCCCACATATGCATCACACATTCACATTAATCAACACATCCCTAATCAAAACATGCAATACCAACAACATTCAAATCAAAACACATCATACCTCTCACAACAACACATTTCACAACTAAATTAGAACACCTCTTCCGAAAAAATGGGGACCCATGGGATACCCATCACTCCCATGTGCGATGCAACAAATAATCCCATAATCGACGCTTTAACAACTCAAGTGGAAAACTTACAAAAACAAATAGAGACCATGCAAATATCCAATAAAAAGCCACACACGTCATATGACCTATGCCCATACCCTTTCAACACAAGTCTGTACATGCCACTATTCCCTCCTGGGTACGTGGCACCAAACTTCACTAAGTACAAAGGCAAGACAAACCCACTTGAACACATTCAAGAATTCACAACCAATTGTGTGGACATTGCCTATGAACATACGTACTTGATGAGACTCTTCCCTAAGAGTCTTGTAGGTCCTACACTTGAGTGGTTTTCCACTCTACGAAAGGGAATAAAATCATGGGACCAACTTGCAGACAAATTTGTGGAAAATTACACATACAACATTAATATCGACATCTCCGTCACCAATTTATGCACACTTACACAAGAAGAAGCTGGTGGGAATTTTATCCCATTCTTCCAAAGATGGAGAGGTCTAGCAAGTCATTGCCATATTGACATACCTGAGAAAGAAAAAGTTGACATGTTTTTCCAAACACTCCTAGGCCCATTGAAATATGGCTTGCAAGTTCATTGTTGTACAACCTTTACAGACTTAGTCGAAAAGGGTGTCCAACTTGAGAAGGACCTTATTGCTAAAGGGGAACTAAAATATGGCCCTAAGAACACAAACACAAACCAACCATCAAACAAGAACAAATATTGGGCCAGGAACAAACACATAACCAATGATGGTGTTGTTGATGCTAAGGCAGTCAACACAATGGGTCCTGTACTTACTCTTAAAGGAGTTCAACCACAAAACCCACAAATAATCACACAGAAACCTACTGCTAATGCCATTCAAAATAATCAAAACAATTGAAACAATCAAAACCAAAGGAAACCTTTTCAACCTAGACAATTCCTGAGGAGTCGCACATATACCCCTTTGGGTGAGCCAATTGAGGATGTCCTCGAGAAGCTCCTTCAAAACGGTGTCATTACACTAGAAGACCCTAAACCATATGACCCAAGAAAATTTAAGCCATCATGGTGGGATAACAATGCTTTCTATGATTACCACCACACTAAAGGACATGAAACCTCTTCTTGTAGACAATTAAAGAATTTGGTTCAAGACCTCATCGAAAATCACACAATTGAAGTGGGTGGGCCACAATTTGCATCAAATGTAGACCATACTATTCACAAGAACCCACTGCAAGACCATGGTGCAAATAAAGCCTCAACGTCAGGTCTTAGGACAAATAATAATCAAGCTAATTATGCTCGCATCGCATACGATTATTCTGGCACAACTATTATTGACAACATCTGAACCAATGATGAATACGTCAATACCATCACTGTCAAAAGAGCACTTGAATTTAAAGCCACTACCTGAAGCAGAAAAGTCCCCATAGCTGGTCCTCCTCCTCCTAGGCAACCAAAAATCATGATACCCAGTCCATCCACTAGGCAATCACAACTTGGCTCATCTACAAAGCAGTCACAACCTAAGAGTCAGTTTAACCTTATCGATCAATTAGGAAAAAACCCTGCACAGATTTCCATACTTGAGCTACTTCACATTTCTCCCGCACATAAGGATATACTTGATAAAACCTTGCAAGAGTCATCTGTCCCTACGGATATTGATGTCAACCAATTTGAGGCCATGGTGGGATACCTCACTATGCCCCATGATATAACATTTTCAGACCAAGATTATTCGTCACCAAAGACCAATCATAATGGCGCCTTACACATCGAAGTCTTTGTCCACAAACATAAGGTCATATGAGTTTTAGTAGATGGTGGAGTAGGACTGAACATCTGTTTTTTAAAACTAGTTAAGGCTCTAGGATTTTCTGATGCTTGTGTAGATGCTACAAAGAGAATAGTTATCAAGGCGTATGATGATGAAGAACACTCCTCTCATAGCACAATCACACTCCCTATTCGGATAGGACCAGTCATTGTGGATACAACCTGTCAAGTCTTGGATTTGGAACTTCCTTACAATATTTTACTTGGTTGACCTTGGATTCATGCCCTAAAGGTTGTCCCTTCCACCTACCACCAATGTTTGAAGTTCCCTTTTGAAGGTACTAAAATTACCATATATGGAGATCCCGACCCATTTTAGTATTGTACCAATTTAAGAGGCATCTCTAAGCGCCAAGTGCCCATTAACTGTGAAGCTTCAACAACTTCCTCCTCCAAATACATTGATCCATCCACACTTGCTAAGCTTTCCACGTCTACATCGGTTGCTTCGACATCTGCATCCACCTTGTCGATAGCCATATGCACCTCTTTAACATCCACCACATCATCCACCACCCCAAGTGCTACTCCAAGTGTTAAGATCCAGGACCAAGGGTGTGGAGAATATAAGCTAAACATGGCCTATTGCATAACAAAAATACCCAAGTCTCCTAAGGTCAATGGCAAGCCTTCATGATAGAGCCAAAGGAAGTTTTCAAAGTTCCTCCAAAAACAATATTCATAAAATGGGGTGACATGAGCAAAGAAGACACATAAGATGTATTGTCTTGGATCTACAGAGACTCCAGAAGCCCACCCCCATTGCCAGTAGAGATATATGGTAAAGGCTATGACATAGTAAGGGAAAAAGGCTATGATGGAACTAGTGGCCTTGGCAAAGAAAAAATAGGACGATGAGAGCCTCTAATGCCTACAAGAAGATTGAAACATCTTGGGTTAGGGTTAGGACCACTTGAATCTAGTGATCAATGTACCACTGTACTCTTGAGTGAGAGAGTGTATGCTTCGGAATATGTCGAGACAATTTCCTTTACCGAAACTGACTCACAAGAATGGGAATTTGGCTCCAAACGATCCCTAAGTGATTGTTGCCTTGATGACTTGTTCCTTGAACTTGGAGAACCTACATTTGAAGAGAGGTTCCAAAAAATGTTTAAGCTTGTTTCGACACCAAATAATGACAACTCTAAAGTCCCAAGGAACAATGCCAAGTCTGAATTATATTCTAGCCCTATTGACCATCCTTCCACTAGACCCGTCCAACCATCTGATAGCAATGACCCTCACTTGGAATCATATGACTTGCCGCATGACACTACCAACCCTAATGCCAGTCCATTCATCCCTTATTTTGACAATGAGTATGAATCAAGTGAAGGAGAATATTGGATAGAATTTGATGTGGAGTTGGATGATGCCAATTTTATCTTTAACCTCTCTGAATTTGTTGGCATGCTTTCTGTGTCCCCCCCACCATTCCCCAATAATGATGATGGTATTTCCTTAGTCTACCCAAAATTAATTGATTGGGATCAACAAGGCCTGCCAGTTATGGACATATTTCAGAATGATGAGGCCATAGCAGAATTCATGGGATTGCGTGAGGGTATACCAAGTGGAGACCACAAGACTGGATTTTCTAGTGACCTAGATTGTGCAACCTACTTTGGGGAGACTGTTTCGTCCTCTAGTTGCAAAATGAAAAATAAAAACAAAACAAAAAATGACATGTCTTTAGGTGAAAATCGAAAGACACCTTCTGACGATAAAAAAGTAAAAATAAAGGATGTATCTGAGGGTGAAAACCTTCGTGAGGCACCCAAGGATGGAGGACTGGACTTTCTCCCTATCACTCAAGAAAAATCAGCAATTCTTATTGAAGACACCATCGAAGTCAACATAGCTACTACAGAGGACCCCAAAATGGTTCTCTTTGTTGCATCACTGACAAAAGAAGAAAAACTAGAATTCCAATAGTTCTTTTCAAAATGAAAGGTTAACTTCACATGGTCTTATGTCGATATGTCGGGACTGGATCCAAAGTTAGTATTGCACCACCTACCTTTGTTGCCTGATGCTAAGCCAGTTAAACAAAAGTTAAGAAAGATGCACCCACAAATTGCATTGCTGGTCAAGGTTGAACTCAAGAAGTTGCTAGACGTGGGTTTCATAAGGTCAATGGATTATGCAGACTAGATATCTAATCTTGTACCTATCACAAAGCCCAATGGTCAACTCCACATTTGCATAGATTTTTGTAATTTAAATAAGGCATGCCCAAAGGACGACTTTCCACTGCCTAACATAGACATTATTGTTGACCTCACAGTAGGATACGAGATGCTATCTCTTATGGATGGTTTCTCGGGTTATAATCAGATTCGTATTGTTCTTGAGGATCAACGCAAGATTGCATTCACATGTCCTTAGGGTACCTATTGTTGGAACGTCATGCCTTTCGGTCTTAAGAATGTGGGTGCCACATAGCAAAGAGCCATGACAACAATATTCTATGACATGATGCATACACTAATGGAAGATTATGTGGATGACCTTTTGGAAAAATCATTGACACGCAAAGATCATCTCAAGGTACTAGATAAAATTTTCAAGAGAATGGAAGAATACAAGGTCCATTTGAATCCAAAGAAATGTGTCTTTGGTGTGATGTGAGGCAAACTTTTGGGGTACATAGTTTCTCGTAGAGGCATTGAAGTAGACCCCGCTTAAGTGAAATCTATATTAGACATGCCCTCGCCCAAAGGGATCAGTGACTTAAGGACATTACAAGGTAGACTACAATCCATTTAGCCCTTCATTGCACAACTTGTAGACAAATGTCAACCATTTCAGTATCTCTTGCGCAAGGGCATCCCCTTTGTGTGGACAGATAAATGTTAGGTAGCTTTTGAACAAATTAAACAATATTTATTATCACCTCGAGTCCTCATGCCTCCCATTCAAGGAAAACCTTTGATTTTATACATTTTTGCAACTACCTCAGCACTGGGGGCATTGCTAGCACAAAATGATTATGAAGAAAAAGAACGAGCCATATGCTACATCAGTAGGACACTGGTCGGATATAAGCTAAATTACACAACCATCGAACATGCTTGCCTAGTAGTTGTCTTTTCTGCTCAAAAATTAAGACACTACATGTTGAATCACCAGACACACTTAGTGGCAAAGATTGATCCCCTGAAATATCTCCTAAGTCGTGCGGCATTGATAGGTCGCTTGGAAAAATGGGTAATGATCTTGAGGGAGTATGATATTCAGTATGTGGAAAGAAAGGCGATAAAGGGACAAGTGATAGTAGACCAACTAGAAGACACACCTATACAGGGCAATCATCCATTAGTACTAGACTTTCCAGATGAGTCAATATTTCATACAGAACCTAAGTCACCTTGGAGGCTATATTTTGATGGATCTCATACTAATCATGGCTCAGGGGTAGGAATACTATTTATCACCCCTCAAGGAGACTCCATCCCTAAGTCCTTCCACATTGATTTTTCGTGTACAAATAATGTGGCAGAATATGAGGCACTTGTCACAGGACTCAGAATAGCCATCAAATGGAAAATTAGAACACTTCATGTCTATGGAGATTCTTAGTTGATCATTAACCAAGTCAACAATGACTATGACACTAAGGATGAGAAATTAATGCCTTACAAACGAATGGTTGACAGCTTTCAGACATATTTCCACATGGTGACCTTTGAGCAAGTTCCAAGAACACAAAATAAGGCAGCAGACACAATGGCCACAATTGGCTCTCTCCTAGACATTCCTAGTAATGTGCCTCAATTTGAATTCTTGGTAGAATAGCTTTTGGTTCATGCATATGACATACCAGAATCAGAGATGGTTTGCGAGCTTGTTGGTCCCAATTCTCCATGGTATCAAGACATTTATGACTATCTCAAGTCCCAAGCCCTTCCTCCCAACCTGTCCAATAACCAACGAAAGTCTTTTATCTAAAAAGCTGCCAAATACGCCATCATTAGTGACACCCTTTACCATCGTAGCTTTGATACCACCCTTCTTCGATGTCTCGACGTTGACGAAGCACGAACGACCTTGTGAGAGGTACATGAAGGTATATGTGGATCCCATTCGAATGGTCCTACTTTAGCCAAAAATATAACGAGACTTGGGTATTACTGGCTGACCATTGAGAAAGATGCACTTGAATTTGTTAGAATGTGCCACCAATGTCAAATACACAGTGACTTGATTCATGGATCAACGCAAGAACTTCGGATGATTACTTCTCCTTGGCCCTTCGCACAATGGGGACTCAACATCATGGGAAAGATCCATCCTTCCTCGTCCAATGACCACAAATTCATCATCACTGCCACTGAGTACTTTACTAAATGGATCGAAGCCATCCCCCTTACATACATAACCGTTAAACAAATTTCCAAATTTATCATCAATTACATCATCCGTCGATATGGTATTCTGCAGTCCATCATCACAGAAAACATAAATCCTTTTAAAAATCAAGACGTTCATGAGTTATGTGACAATTCCGCATTCATTACCATTTCTCCATGCCATATTACCCACAAGGAAACGGTCAAGCTGAGGTGTCTAACAAGAAAATAATCAAAATTCTTAAGAAGACAGTCAATGATGCTGGTCGTGACTAGCACATCCAACTCAACCCTACTTTGTGGGCTAATGGCACCAGCATCCACACGCCTACGAGTGCCACTCCATTTTCCCTAGTCTTTGAAGTTGAATCCATCTTGCCCATCGAGGTTGAAATCCCATCTATGCAAGTCTCCATGAAGGGAATGACCGATGATGAGGAGTATAGACAATCACAATTGCATGAGTTAGAGATGTTAGATGAAAGAAGACATAATGCTTTGAATCACCTACAGGAATATTAGAATCATCTTTGTCGTAGTTATAACAAGAAAGTAATGGTCAGAAAGTTCAACATTGGCGACCTAGTCCTCATGCAAAATCCTAAGAATCAAGCTGACAGAGAAAAACCTGGCAAGTTCAAACCAAATTGGCTAGGTCCTTACATCATCATGTCCTCTTTTGGTTCTAGAGCATATCGGCTAGCTACTCCAGATGGTGAACAACTGATAGAGCCCATCAACAGTCTACATCTTTGGAAGTTCTATGCATAGCATCAAAAAGTTTGGCTAAAAACCTTAAAAATACAAAAAAAATGAAAAATATAAAAATTGTCACTTGGCAAACAGGCATCCTAGTGACACCAAAAAAAAATGATGAAAAAATAAATAAAGAGAAATAATTTGTCCAATAGTGAAAACTTAGTAAACATGCACTTTGGATAAGTACCATGGTGAAAACCTAGCAAACAGGCGCCATGTGTAGTCAGTCATTGCTTTGCCATCTACTGTCACTCTATCTACCTTCGACCATAATAAACATCCACTTTTTTGACATTATCATGACATTCACTTTGACATCATACCATTTCTTTCCATGGCCTACAAAGGTTGACATCAAGTCTCGCATACTGTCTGCTGTCCATACTGAGCACGTCCTTTCCATCCCATTCTACCTGGCTTGTTCTCGATCTGACTAGGGGAAACCTTTTATCATGTGACTACAATGAGTATCGCACATGGTCTTCACAATCGAAAAGTCCTTAAAAAATCCATAAAAATCATAAAATGTCCTAAAAAAATTCCATAAAAATTAGAAAATGTCTTGAAAAAATCCATAAAAATCATAAAATGTCTTGACAAAATCCTAAAAATTGAAAAATGTCATCAAAACAATAAAAATCATAAAAATCATAAAAAGTCTTGAAAAAAGCCATAAAAATCGCAAAATGACCTGAAGAAATCTAAAAAAATCAAAACATGCGAAAAACACAAAAACATCTACATAACTTTTAAAATCCCAAAAATAGAGTTAGAGTTAGGTAGGACAGTCTTTGTCATTGTCGAACTACATTTCCTCTGCAACTAGATGTAGGCAAGGCCATTGGTTGATGTGCCCCCGAGGAAGTAGGTCAGTCCTTTAGGCATTGTCAAATAAAATCATGTTTCAACACTTTGTCATTTCAACAAAGTCAAGAGTCATGTTGAACTACGAGGTCTATATGCATTTGCTACGTAGGCAAGGCCATCCTCAATGTGCCTCCAAGGCCCCCTAGGTTCAGTCCCTTAGGGTTCGTTGGGTCAAATAAAAAAAATTGGTTTTTCTTCAATATGTTTGTCCCGTCCTTGGTGAACTACGAGGTCTCTAAGTGCACAACGTAGGCAAGGCCATCTGTCGATTAGCCCCCGAGGCCACCTAGGTCAGTCCTTTAGAGCTTGTCGTGTTGGTCAAATAAGTCAGACACAGTCACACTTAGACACAAGACAGTCATCAAAACATCAATATTCAAATGGAAAACCAACATACAACATAGTCCAGTTAGTCATCAAGTCAAACATCAGTCAAATTGCCAACACAATGTCAACCTAGTCACTTTATGGTCCCCTTCAAGATATGTCCTTGGAATTGGACCCCATCAAAACGTCATCTACCTTTTCAGGATGTGTCTTTCTTGATGATAGGATCTATCACATAGTCATTGGCATTTTTAGGATATGTCCTTCCTAATGACATGCATTGTCAAACTGTCAAAACTGCCAGACTATTCAAATCGTCAAACTGTCAAACTGTCAAGCAATCACCCTTCGAGAAACAAATATTGGAAAACATATTGAATGACTGTTGATTCTACTGGTCTATTTTGTCTTATCTTTTTTATTGCTTTGTCTCTTCGACATGTTACTAGCTACCTCGAGGATGTCCCATGAAGGATTTAGAGGTGCGATGATGTCTCATGGCCTAATTTTCCTTGATTGTTGTCTTTGGTGTGTCTTGACAAAAAAGACTGGGGAAACTTAGCCCTTAGTATGAGTTAGGACATTCCTTGTCTGTGACTACCTATTTTTCGCAAGTGGATGATCTTGTACACCTTGATCTATGTCATATCATGGTGTTTTTTGTCCATTTGTCTCATTTTACCGCCCAATGATGATTATGCAATGCATATGATGTTATTTGGCCAAATATTGAAGTATTCCTTTTTCATCCAACATCCATGTCTTCCACGCTAACATTTCTTCTATCCCTTCATCCTCCTGTCTTCTCATCCATTTCGAGAGCACACTCATGTTCTTTCAACCTGCTTGTCCTCTCGAGGGGGCATACCACTACCTCCTCATCATCCTTCCTCTCCTCACTTTCAAACTGGAGCATATTTTTGACTTGTTCTTTGACACAATGTGATAAATTGCATCATGTCAAAGAGGGGCAAAATGTAGGCACATAAAAATGGTCTCGACTTGCAAACCATATTTTCTATGACAACCATGCTTCTCCCTCATATAATTCAATTATTTAATCATTTCATAATGTCCTAATGTCATAATTATTCCTCCATGATTATTTAAATAAATAAATTACATTTATTTATTTAAATACATCACTAATTAATCCTTATTCCCTCCAATGATTTAATAACATTCTCATTTATCCTTCAATCAAATAAACTAATTTATTTAATCCACTTTCCATCCCACCAAATAAATAATTTTCCTTCTGTCTTATTTCCATTTATGATTTCAACCATTATCTCGCAAAAGTCAACTTTTCTCCATAAATTAAATAATTTCTATTATTTCAACTACTTTTCCTCCACATTGATTTAATTGCTTTTAATTAAATCTCAACCCTTCATTTCAAAGCTTGTCCTAACCTTGACCTAATGTTTCCCTAACCCTAATCCTCCTTATGACATTGATTCTTGGCCTTTGATCTTAGGGCTTCACCAAATTTTAATCCTAGCCATCCATTCTCAATTTGGCATTCTTTAAAAGACCCTCTTTCAAGTAATTTTGGACACACACAAGTTATTTTCAGCATGCTTGAGAGCTTTTGAGTACTTGAGCACACATTACTTCAATATGTTGCTTATTTAAGGCACGGTTAATAGTTGCACTTTAAATATGAGGGAAATTATTATAATTTGCAGCAAGATGGAGAAGGCTAATGGAGGTCAACCAATGGAAGCTTGAAGACTAGGTGATGTTGTTTCACTATTCTTATGCTTCTTGTTTTCATTGTGCTCTATTGTTAATTGGGAATTAGTTTCATGCTACTTGCAATCTAAGCTGAAAATTTATCCTAATTATAGGTGATGTTTTGGTGGTAGAAGGATTCATGAAAAACATTTAGTTGATGTCTTTGATCCATTTATAAATATTTGAATCAAATCATTTTCATATTATCAAAGAGCTTGCACAATAGTTGAGCATCCACAAATCCATCAAAAAACATTAATCAACGAACCTAGTTGACCAATTAGCTAACTTTATTATATTGCTATCATGGTTAAGCATGTTATCACCCCATCGATGGGACATTGTGTTATCTTTCACCGATATGTTCTAGTTTTGCCGATATGCTTTCATCGGTCTATCGGTGGAGCTATGAGGGAAGATCCCCTGATGTAGTAATGTTAGGCCGATAGTGAATATAGGCTAAATATTTCCAACAACATTGCTTTTTTAGTTGGATCCTAAAAATGCTGCAACTTATGTTCTTCTCTAAAACATCTGTACGAGGTTCAAATAGTAAAGAGATTGATGAAAGATAGAGGAATTAAAAATATACCTGGATGTTATAGTTGGATATGCTTTCATAGACAAAACACCTAAATTTTTTGACATAATGCCTCAAAGAGATGTCATCTCATGGAATGAAATGATTGATTGCAGAATGTGCACAAAATGGATTTTGCAAGGAACCTCTCAAAATCTTTGAATTAATGAAGCAGTCTGGAACACATCCTAGAACATTGTAAGCTTTTCTTGGGTTCTAGGTGCATGCAGTCATGCAGGTTTAGTGGATGAGGGCTGCACATACTTCACACATTAGTAACCCTTATTTCATTACAATTTACATATATAGTTGATCATTAGGTGTGCATGGTTGATCAACCATTCATATTTTCACCTCTAAACCTATAAATCCATCATTCCTTCCAAAAATTCGAGGAGCATTATGAAAAACTCTTTGATCCATTTATGAATATTTGAATCAAATCATTGTCATATTATCAAAGAGCTTGCGCAACAGTTGAACATCCACAAATCTGTCAAAAAACATTAATCAAAAAACCTAGTTGACCAATTAACTAACTTGATTATTATATATTGTTGTCATGGTTAAGCATGCTATCGCCCCATCAGTGGGACATTGTGTTATGTTCCACCGATATGTTCTAGTGTTGTCGATATGATTTCATTGGTCTATCGGTGGAGCTATGAGGTGAGTTTCCCTGATGTAGTAATGTTAGGCCGATAGTGAATATAGGCTGAGTATTTCTAGCAACACTGCTTTTTAAGTTGGATCCTAAAAATGCTACAACTTATGTTCTCTAAAAAATTTGTACGAGGTTCAAATAGTAAAGAGATTGATGAAAGATAGAGGAATTAAAAAGATACCTGGATGTTATAGTTGGATATGCTCTGGTAGACATATATGCAAGATGTGGAATTGTAGACAAAACACCTGAATTGTTTGACATAATGCCTCAAAGAGATTTCATCTCATGGAATGAAATGATTGATTGCAAAATGTGCACAAAATGGATTTTGCAAGGAACTTCTCAAAATATTTGAATTAATGAAGCACTCTGGAACACATCCTAACATTGTAAGCTTTGCTTGGGTTCTAGGTGCACACAATCATGCAGGTTTAGTGGATGAGGGATGCACATACTTCACACGTCAGTAACCCTTATTGCATTACAATTTACATATATAGTTGATCATTAGGTGTGTATGGTTGATCAACCATTCATATTTTCACCTCTAAATCTATAAATCCATCATTTCTTCCAAAAATTCAGGGAGCATTCTGAAAAACTCTTTGATCCATTTATGAATATTTGAATCAAATCATTGTCATATTATCAAAGAGCTTGCAGAGTAGTTGAGCATCCACAAATATGTCAACAAACATTAATCAACGAACCCAGCTGACCAATTAACTAACTTGATTATTATATTGCTATCATGGTTAAGCATGCTATCGCCCCATCGGTGGGATGTTGTGTTATCTTCCACTGATATGTGCTAGTGCTTCCTATATGCTTTCATCAGTCTATCGATGGATCTATGAGGGGATTTCCCCCGATGGAGTAATGTTATGCCAATAGTGAATATAGGCTGAGTATTTCCAGCAACACTACTTTTTTAGTTGGATCCTAAAAATACTGTAACTTATGTTCTTCTCTAAAATATTTGTACGAGGTTCAAATAGTAAAGAAAGATAGAGGAATTAAAAAGATACATGGATGTAGTTGGATTGAAGGCCATAAACTAGTACATTTTTTTTTGTGTAGGAGACAGATCACATCCACAAACATGGCAAGGAACTTGCAGAGAATGAGACATTGATCAGAGAAACATTGGACAGTCTAGATGCATTTGAACGGAGCTTGGAGTGGCTAAAAATGGTTTTGGTTTTAAATGTTGAATTTCCATGGCAATGCGTGTGTGAGATTGTTTTGAAGCACTCAAAGAGACTATGGGATGAAATTTTTGAAAGCCTGTTTGTTAGTAGGATGAAACAAATAATAGTCGATGGATTTGCAGATTTGCATGAGAGAGTTAAGGTTGGTAAATTCCTTGAAGCCATAGTTACATATTTGGGAAGTTACAAAGATGTTGAAACCCATTTGCACAAATTAACTACTAGTGAGGGCTGGCTTGTCAAGAGAGGGGACCTAAAAAGTGTCAATTTACCTGGGTTGAGTTTTAGATTTATGATGACAAATGATGAAGATTGGTTTAGTCACCTTAACGCTTATTTTGGAACTAAGGTTAGTCAAATAAAAGATACCATAGATGAGGGGTCCAAGAATATTCTGGAAGACCTCCTAAGTTTTCTTCATGCACATAAATCTCCTTCAAGGATAAATGATTTAACACCTTATTTGCAAGAGCAATGCTTCCATTTTATCTCAACATTGATTGTTGAGATTGAAGAACATCTTGCACATCTTTCAGAAGCTCTCTATCAAGAAATGAAAAATGAGGAGATGCCAGAAAAAATGAACAAGGAGACACAGAACCAACAATTATAGTGGAAAGGACACTTTTCTTAGGAAGGCTTTTAGTTGATCTTAGTTTTCATTCAACTTCCCTTCCACTAGTTCTTGGGTCGTCTTAGCTCTAGTTTGTCGAGAACAAAGCTTCAATTTTAGGGAAAGGATCTTCGAATTTCAGATATTCCAGTATTGATTTTGATTGCCCTCTTCTAGAGAGTTCTGCAAGACTAGAGAGTTCTGCAAGACTAATACTAATGAGGGGTCGATTTGAAGCCAGAGTCACAGGATAAAAATAATAGCACCAAATTGAATAAATTGAGAAGAACTACATGCACAATCTTTGTATCGGAGCTCATAGCATGCAAATATTGTGGATAACTGAAGAGTTTTCAGGCATTCTCACAAGAGATCTAAGGGAGGATGATTCTTTATCCATGACAACTCCTTTGAAGGTCTATATTCTCATTTGCATTGCATATTATGTTTGTTGTGCCTTATGGAGTTGGTTTCATTTCCATGATTCATCTAATCACTGATCTCTTCTTGTAGTTTTCATGAGATTTCTTTTAGTTTTGATTTAAGTCATCATGGTTTATATCTGGATATATTAATAACCGAATGAAAATAAATCATCTAGAGTAAAAAGCTACATTTGATTCTTTCAGTCACTTCAAACTCTTTATTTCCCATTAAATGGAAAAGACTAACATGTGCCCTTTCAACCCTTCCAGTCCATATTAATCATGGAGATGTAATATAAGTATGTAGAAAAGTATCAAAGGGGAGCCAAAAAGTTAGAGATTTTCATAGGGCCTATGAATCAACTCTTGTTTTTATAATAAATAGCCACTAAAAATAGACATTTGAAAATATCTTAATCTCCTTAAAAACAATGACAGCTAAAAAGAGTGCTAGCTACATATATAGCCCAAGCGAAAAATAGATTTTCCAACAATTGGCTCTTTGATCATGGCAATCCCTCTAGAAAACCATGAATCTCTAACAATTCACCAATCTTGATGCTTTGAAGATTTCAATACACTTTGAAATATGAGCTCTTTTTAAAAGACATTCAATCTTCAATTTAGGCTAAAATAATTCAGCAACATAACTCTACAATGCAATCTTCAAAACACCTTAAGAATCAAGAACTTATCTCCACATTTAGTACTCGCAAAGATAGTTTTTTGAATGAGTAAACTACTCACTCAAGACTTGTTTACATAGGTAACTTAGCTTCTTTGGAATTTACCAATGGTATCCAAAACCATTGGCTAACCAACATGACACCTTAGCAACAATTAGTTTCATGAGGTGGCACATACTTCCAAAAGCTCTCTTAGAACTATTTTAAGATGAGTCCAAACAAATTTGCACATCACAGTAATTGTATAAAAAATTGTTGTTTCTATCTTAGTGGTTTTGTCTTCCCATCAACAAATTTGTCACATCGCAACCAAATTTCTCCTTGTTTATCTCTTTGTAGTTTTGTTTTTTAGTACACCTAATCAATACTCCACACAACATTATTATGCAAGGTGTAGAACACCTTCCCAACAACAATTTTGCTAGCATAAGAATGATATCAACCATGTGCCTTTTCAACACCACTTTATTTGTTTTCTTAAAAATAAATATTTCTATCTTATCAGTTTTGTCTTCTCCTCAACAAATTTGTCACATCTCAACAAAATTTATCCTATTCACATCTCAATCAAATTTGTTCTTATATATCTTTATAATTCATCTTTTAGTACACCTAATCAATATTCCATAAAATATTATTATTATAAATATATAACATATTTATCTGAGAATAAGAATGATATCAACCATTTATCTTTCCAATTACAATTTACATAGATAACGGGCACTATGTTGAATATCTCCAATGGTATCCTTCTTGTTGCTATCAATATTACACCGCTCTGGGCCACTTGCCAATTCCAAACTTTTTCACTTTTACTCACTACTTGCCACCAATCTGCCCTTCCATTGCCAAATCACCAAGCTTTCGAATACTTTTTATGCCATGCTTGTCAAATGGACATCCTTGCCATTGCTTTTGGTCATGGCTAGCAAATGGCCAATCTTGCCAAACTCTACAATATTTTTACTATATTCTTTCACAATGATGTTAACAGATTGTGATGTTGGAGGAGATTTTAGCGCCACTTTGCCAAAATAGACCTGTGCAAGACTTTGAACATGTGTATAGCCCTATATTCAAATGATACATAGAATTTTTGGCATCCTCAGTGTATTCATTATCATGATGAATACCACACATAACATGTTCCTTCTTGTTGACATTGGTATCTCCTCTCTTTAATATAAACAACAGTGAAATTCTAAAATAAGTTTCATGTCATCATGCTTTGACAGCAACTGGAACAGAGCAATAATGGTGCAACTGAAGAAATGAAAATGTGGTACTATCTCAATATAATTATTATATGGGCTCTTAGATTAAGTATACTTCGATTGCAAATGAATAAAATAATGGTAATAATGCATTATACTTTATATAGTGCAATGTTATTGCTTGCTGCACTGTTTCTCTCACAAGTTTTGTCTACACTTTTTAAGATTCATGGATATGATATGATTTCAGATCCAGCTTACAAAAATTTCATGTCTTTTACTACCCCTGTCTATTTGCTCTTTTGCATGCGTCTTTCTTGGTAGATTCATTTTATACAACAAAACATTAGAATGTAGATTGGAATAAGATTGAATTAATACTAATTGATTTGAAAGATTTCCAATTAAAATTTTAAAATAATAAATAATAATGTTTTAAATTAAAATTGATTTAATTAAATCAGTTATGTAATTAAATTTAATGATGTATATTAAAATTAAAGTGGTAATAGAAGAAATGAAAAATAATGAAATATTTAGAAATGAGTGCAATATTAAAGCAATTTAACATTTTAAAATTTAGCGAAAGTCTATTACAAAATTGGGTGCATTGTGACAACCCCTATCATATTTAGGGACTAATTGATTAGCCTATCTCAATTGTTTCAAAAGTATAGAGTTATTTGGGTTTAGCAAGTTACTATCATATATTTGTAGAAGACTTTTCCAAAGTAGTCAACCCTATGACTTTTCTTTAGTGAAAAAAAAAAAAAATTAGTGCAAGAATCTTTTATGATAGTTGAAATGAGCACTTACTATTGCACCATTCTTGCATGTACCTAATCCAGAGAAATAATTTGTAGTGTAGAGAGACGCTTGACTAGATTAAGTAGGAGACTTGATGTAGGATGGATATGTTATTGAATTTCAGTCTAACAAATAAAGGAGTTATAAGATTAACTATCTTACATATGGCCTTGAACTTGCAACTATAAGACATTCTTTAAAATATACAATATGTGCCTCCATAAACAAATCTTAAATACCAATCAAGAGATGATCCCACAAATATTAATTAGGAAGACTATGTATGTTCTTCTACAAGAAGTCACTAGAATCTTTTGAAGAAGAAACGATGGACTCTGAAGTAGCAATAGTAGATTGAGATGAGATCTCAATATAAGGATGAGAAGCAAGAAGAGAAGTCGCTATGTCATTTGAACATTCAAGGCCTATACAATAATTAAGCTCCTTTAAAGTATCATCATCAAAGGTTATATTATTTGCATCATCAAGTGTAAAATTTGAAGCATAATCATCTAGGAATGGAGAAATATGAGGGTCTCCAAACATCTCCCAATGCTTGGTCCAAAGTGTGTGGGGATAATCAATGTCCACTATAGCCCACATAGTGTCATTATCAACACTAGAACCAATTAATCCTACTACATGATCAATTTTATTACCCCATATTGATTTCCTTCCAGATGTTTCTAGTTCAAGAATGAGCCATAAACGTAAGAAAATGTTTCAAGCCATTTGAGATTGGTTAGAATGCCTTTTTTCCAAGACTCATAATTTTCCTTATCCAAGATTATCAAAGAAGGGTGAAAATAAAACCCCATGATACAATCCTCAAATGATTACAAAAGAAACCGAAAAAAAAACCCCTTCCACTAGTATCAAAGATCACCCCTCCGAAGATTACAAGGTTGACACTTTCTAGTTTAGTGTGATTACAAGGCTTTGTCCTAGTTGCAATGCTCACTAGGCCCACAATGAGAAAAATTATAAATTTTTGATACAAAATAAACTTGATATAAAATATAAAAAACTATCCCTATAGCTCTATAGTGCTTTTGATGCCTTTCCCACATCTATTTGTTTCCAAAAAATAGAGCTCCTAGGAAAAAGTGATGGCTAGTTGAAGAAAACTAAAACAAATAACTTCAACCTAAAATATCTAGAAAAAACAAGAATTTTTTTTTTCAAAACCTCAATGGATGGAAAGTGCTCATTTCCATTTTTTTGATGATATCTCATTCACCAAAAACATACACTTTGGTGAATAGTTATTAAAATTTGAAAAAAGGATCAATTTGGCCTACATGAGGGCCTTGGTGTCCCCTAGGTAGCTCGTAGGAAAGACCACCACCAATAGTAGGTGAGTAGATTAAGGGTGGTCTTGTTGATAGTGAAATCAAAGTTTGTTGGTGGTTGTTGGTGTTTTATTCCCTATAGTTATCGTACAGGTTACAATTTATTAATCACGAATTGGTGATTTGTGAGCCCTAGGTGCTTAGCACTTGGGCTTAGCACCTTAGGTGCTAGACCTATGCACTAGTGTTGAATGCTAAATCATTGTAAGCACTTAGCACTAGCACGAAATTCTAAAGTGTTATAAGTTCTTAGTGCTAGAATTGAACACTAAAGTGTTATAAGTGCTTAGCACAACGCTTTAAGTGATTTTTTTATAACCTTTTTTTAATTTGAAGAAAATGTCATATGAATATAGTTAAGGGGATTGTTCAACCCTCTTGGAATTTTTTTTGCCTTTACAGCTCCTAGCACCAAATATGAGAAAAATTTATGTCAAAATTCATCTACTCAGCCTCCTAAACCTAACAAAAAGGTCCATTTGGGCCAAAAGGCCTCCAATAAAAATTTGTTCACCAAATCTATGCTTCAAACCCCAACTTACAACTGTGTCAAATTATTTACGAATTAGATGAAATGAAAGCTAATCTTGACTTTCTAAAGCCTCATGGATGTGTTGGAACAGTAAAAAATATCATTAGTATAGCCAAAATTGCTCCAATCACTAAGATATTACAAACACATATGAAAAATGAAGAGGTTACTAGATCTTCATAAACCCTTTATAATTCTCTAGATCGTTCAAAATGCAAGAGAAGAGCATACATGATTTTACATGATCTTTCATAAAAAGAATCAAACTTTGAATTAGGAATCTATGAACTCTGAATTCTCAAAAATAAAATTTATTTGATACCATGGTAGAAATTTGAAATAGATTAATAACCCAATGAACTTTATAAGAGAAATTCTAAGCTGCATAAACCGGAAAAACATAAACAATGCAAACTAGTGACTTTAAGAGACATGCAATGTCAAAATGACAGAAATGCATTAAAATCTTCCAAGATGCAAAATACAAGCTAGGTAGTGAATTTATATAGAACTAAGGAGAGGATGGAGTTGGAAAACCAACCAATAAGAAGTGACCACCAATATTAAATAAAGTGTTAAAAATAGTAAATGCTCCACCCTTTTAGGATGGGGAAACCTCATCACCTTATTTCCTAGTTATTAAATATAAACTTACTTTATTATCCTAAGAAAGTTTAATAAAAGTGTACATGAAAAACCTATGACAAAGGAAAAATGAATTAATCCACTAGGAAAATAAAAACATACAATAACATTTCAACCTATTAGATTGACACACCCAGATGGAGGGGCAGTTAGGAGAGGTAGATGCACAATAGAGCCAGCTAGGGCTTGTTGACAAAGGAAAATAGTTGAGGGAGGAGTTGTAGAAGGAGGTGATAGTGGAGATGGGGGTGAAGGTGTTGGGGGAGATGATAGTGGTGGAGATGGTGGAGATATGAGTGGTGGTAATGGTGGTGGAGGTGGTGACAATGGGCAGGGTGGAGAGTATGTTTTGGTGGAGGCTTGGGGAGGAGGTGATGGGGAGAGAGGAGGAAATAGAGGGGGTGATGGGAGAGGAGGATGTGTAGAGAAAGAGGGGATGATGGAGATGATGATATAGGGGTACGGTTGGGAGTCACATTATCAAAGTGAGATCAGGCTCACTATGAGAGGGATGGATCTAGGAGGGGAGGTACAACCTCTCTATTTAGCTTATTCAAAGGAATTTTGAGAGATATGTTGAGATAGCTCAGTGACAACAAGAAAAGGCTTAACTATCACAAGTGACATTTGAGAGAGATGTGGAGAGAGCTAGATGACAATAGTTGGAGGTGGTAGGTTGAGTCTCTCCCATATAGGCTATGTGATAGATGAGGTGATATATTCAAGATGCTAGATATTACATGACACTTTATGAGGTGGTAGTACCTACAAAGAGGAGGGATCCTAGTTTTACATCAAGGAGTCATTTATGGGCCTCATGATCAACTAGATAAAAGGGTAGGTTGGTGATGGGAGGATCATTATGGAAACCACTATTTGCACCAACACAACTAGGATAGGGCCCTATGATACAAACACTAGTTTAATCAACAACTTGGGATCCACAATGAGGGGTATAGCTAGTTTTTCTTGCTCATCTGCCCTCACTTTCTTATCTAAAGGGTGGTGGGATTTCTATGTAGAGGGGATTTGTATATATGATGTATATGATATACTTGATGTAGAAATATTTTGATATACTTGATGTAGATGGCCTCCCTACAGAATTTTACAAGTTCTTTATAGACTGGGTGGTGGATGACCTATTCTTGGTTTACAAGGAAGATCTTAAAAAGGGATCTTTGGGTAAGGATATTAACAAAGGGATAATAAAATTACTGCCAAAGGATGGTGACAAAACCCTAATAACAAATTGGAGACCAATTACTTAGCTCAATGTATCCTATAAAATCCTAGCTAAAGTGTTGGCTAGGAGGCTAGAAAACATCATGCCAAAGTTCATCAATAGCACACAAACTAGTTTTATCAAAGGAAGATATATTCTAAAAAATCTAATAACTAGCTGGGAGGCAATGGAGTGGGATAAAACATCTAATCAAGATGTGGAAATGCTTCTTCTAGATTTTGAAAAAAACATATGACAAGGTGGAATGGGGGTACATCAAGCTAGCACTGGAAGCCTTTGGATTCTTGAAACAATTTTGAAACATGGTCGCCACTCTTTTTAATGATATAGTTGCCCAAGTTGAGGTCAATGGATCCCTTACAGAGGAATCTAGGTTGGAAAGGTCAATTAGACAAGGGTTCCCTTTGGCACCAACCCTTTTTGTCATTACATCTAATGCTTTGCACTACCTACTCAGAACAAATTTTGGAGTCTCAAAAAGAAATGGACTAAGCCTTCCAGAAAAGAATGAGCTCCTTAATATTCAATTTGCAGATGCCATAGCTCTATTTTCAATTCTTGAGGAAACAAACATCTCCAACGTAATGAAGAATCTAAATCTATTATGTATTGCTTCTGGTGCAAAGATCTCTTTGGAAAAATCTATTATGCTAGGATGACATGAAAAGCCTCCAGACTAGTTCAGGGAAATTTGAGGTTCAGTAGGGGGGAAAACTAGGTAAGGTATTTGGGGATCCCCTTTTCTATTGACCCCAACCTAAGAGAAATGTGGATGTGGATCAAAGATAAAATTGAAAGAAAGATAAATAAATGGAACAGTCACTTTCTATCACTGGATGGGAGGATGCAAGTCTGCCAAAAAATCTTGTCATCTTATAGTGTGTAATTCTCATCTGTGTGGCTATTTAGTGGCTACCAGGTGGATGAAATTCAAAATAAAATCAGGGCCTTCTTGTGGTCAAATGGCAAAGGAAAATCAAAGAAACATGTTGTCAAATGGAGGTGGTGTTGCTTGAGTAAAGTTGATGGGGGGCTTTGGTTTAAGGACCTAAAGCTGCAAGGTATTGCCCTAGCCTCCAAATGGATCTTTAAATCACTTGAAGGGAATGAACCCTGGAAAGTTCTAGTAAGGAACAATATAAAAAATTCTCACCCCAAGCATGCTAAGGCATGGAAGGATCTCCCACTTTGTGATCTTCTTAGTAGTGGACATACAATATCCCCTGAAGTTTCAATGGTCTTCAAAAGAATTTGGAAAGTGTGGGAATACTATAAAACACATATCACAAACTACCAATTCATAAAGAACAATAAATTTTTTATCCATAGGTCAATATGGTGGAATTTAGAGCACAATGGTAAGAAGCTTTCACTCCTTCAAGGGTGTTCTGTGAAAAGTTAGGCTAATAAAGGTATAAAATTGTTTAAGGATGTTATGAAAAATGGGCACCTAAAAGATTGGGAGGACCTGGGCAAGGAATATAATTTGCATGCAACTAACTAGAGAACCTATACAACCTTGAAAGAAGCTTGCAAGGGAATCCAATTCCTAGTGAAATATGATAATAATATTGACCAGTGTAATGAATTTTCATGGGAGGATGGCCCTAGACTTGTTAACTTGAACTCCAAACTAATATACAATACACTTGTTAAACAACAGGAACTAAGGGACCCTTTGAACAAAATTTGGGGCACTGATATGAGCAACAAGCAATGTTCTCACATCTTCAAGAGCAATTGGTCACATATTATTGAACCTAAAAAGGCATGCTTTAGGTGGCTTTTAATCTTTTAGAAACTTCCATTTAAAATGATGCAAGGTGACATTGATATGTACAGTATATGTAGGGTGCCTGAAACACTTAATCATATTTTTTTGAATGCTTATATGCAAAAGAACTATGGTATCTATTTTGTAACAAACAAAAAAATGGGATGTTAATGGTAAACTCAGAACTGATAGGATTCTTCTAATAAAAGACAACAGATTGGACAAGAAGTCTATGCTTTTTGGCTTGGTCTTTCTACTAAAATTCTATGGATTATTTGGAAGGAAAGGAATGACAAAAAATTAAATGGATCAAGGAGGGCACTTACTGATTCTATCAAAAGACTCACTCTTCATAACATGGCTTTGCAGGTCACACTAACAGTCAAAGTTTCCAAATTCAAATCCTTGAAGCTACTTGAAGAAGGCACCTTGAGAATCAATCTGCATGAGGTTTTCCTAAAAGCTCTTGAGACGTTTTGGAAAGAGTTTAATGACATGGTGGATAAAGAGGTAGATGTTCTAGGATTACTTACCATTAAATATTTCACCAAAGAGGAAACAGAGGCAACTCTAAAACACTCTTGGGACTAAAGAGTATAATGCAAGAGGACAGGGGATCCAAATCTTAATCCACCTTCTTGGCTAGCGTACCTTTTTGCACACAATTTGGAGTTACTCTACCTAGGGGATGTTAGACATAAGTTATGATAAAGGCATATACAAATGGAAAAAACCTTTTTGTAGGAACACTTTTTTCCAGACAACACAAATGGTAAAGGCAGTGATAGAAAAACAAGTCCCGTTGCAAAAATTTAGTACTCATCTTTGCAGGTTGGAAAATATACCTCAAGACAACTAATAAGCTATATAAAAACATGTAAAAAGAATGCAATATTTTTTGTTTATATAATGCTTATGGGGGTTTCATATGTTATATGTGGGAAATGATGTAATACAGGGGCCTCAAATATTGCAGTAGTACTACCAAATGATCCTTATGTATCTCTGGTTCTCTCATATCTAATACAAAAAAAACCCAAATAATCCCCCCTCGCTTTCCCCAAATCAATCTGGTTCCTGGAGACACTGTTGTCAGTGTGACTGCTTATTATGTATGTATTTTAAATTATAGTCTTAGTTCATTTCATTGAGATTGATTTATCATGAAACATAACTTATTTAAGATGAATTATATTGTAGCTTTCTTCTGAGGGATCAGTCACTCATCAAACCATGATGAATTGGACTTTTAGTTTATTTTGAGTTTGTGGTAAAGGTGACATAGAGCAGAGGATTTACCTTTGGTATGATCCCACCAAAGACTTCCACTTCTATGGTGTATTATGGACTACCCAACACATCTTGTATGTTTCCCTCTTTGATCATTAATGAAAGGAATTTATTAATGGTTATATGTTGTTATTTTATTGTATTGATATGACTGAATCTGAATCCATAGTGTTCAACAACCACAATTACAATGTTCAGTCAATGGAAGCATCACTAGAAGAAGATGTTGCCAAAATAAAATTGCAAATTGTTGGTGGACTACATGCCAACCAGTGTGTTCAACATTCACAATTTCAGTATTAATATGCAAATCTCATATAAACCCTTTTAGAAGTTTGTATGTATTATAAAGCAAAAAAAATGTAAACAAATGCGCACACCTCAAAAATAGGAGTCTAATGTACATGATTTTCAATCCCTTGTTTATGAAATTAATTCTTTTTTGAGTTAAAGAGTTGTGAACATGCTTTATGCAAAATATTATTCTAACCATGTGTTTTATTTTGACTCAAACTAATATAAAAAATAATTGATTTAACCATTGCACCTCCTTTCAATGCAAGTGCTAGTTAACTTATTTTTGACCAATTGTTGGACTCATTTTGATAAGTTTCTTGGACTCATTTTTGCAATTTGGTTTGACTAACTTTTCCAAGTTTTTTGGACTGATTTGTTTGACAAGTGTTAGGAAAAATATAAATACAATATGCAAGATAACAATTAACTCCAAGGTAGTAGTATGAATGGTATTCACTAGTCTTTATAATAAAAACACATCAATAAGTACAACCTTGCTATTCATTAGGGGTCTATCACACTAGTATGAGCTCAAAAAATAAAATATTATAAGATTGTACATGCGTGCTCCACTCTCAAGAGGGAATAATTAGGTCTCCAATGGCACAAGGTATCACCTTCCTCCTTCCCTTGAAGATTTTCACACCTCCAAAGAAATTATGTCTCTCTCCAAGATGGTACATGATTAAATTTAGGCATGATACTAACTGTGTACCACAACTAGATTAACAACCATTAATTTTAGGTCTCTAAAATGAAGTCTCATAGTGGTTCTAAGAAAAATGAGCTCATCTAATAGTGCCTGAGAGGAGGAGGGTCTCCCCCCTTCTCCTCACCAAACAAGTCTTGGTGGACCAAGGGTCTTGCGTCTTGGCTTGAACAATGTTGGCCACACCTTGAGGTATATATTTCACTCTCCCTCTTTTATATACCCCATCAACAAACATGGTTGAGGTCACCCTTGGGGTGATGAAATCCCAAAGTAGATCCCTTACTAAAAATAAAAAGAAGATACTAATGTTTTTGATTATCAGGCTCGCATGAAGCACAAGGGATGATCATACTTTACTAATGATCCTTAGGTGTACTTGACAAATTTAAACTAAGAGTGCTTTTGATCTCTAGTCTCGCACTAGGCACAAGAAGAAAGTGTGTGAACCCCAACCTTGGTACCTGCAAAACAACAAGAGTAAACAAGTTAAACAAGTAATTGCAAGCCAAAACAAGGATTCCCCATGAAATCCATTTACAACTTCAAACTAGGAAAGAAAATAACAAAGAACACAATGAATAATGATAAAACAAAGATTAAATCATAATTAGATGTGCAAACTCATGATCCCATGGGGGAATTGGTGCCAATTTGATGTGAAAATTGGCCCTTTCCCAATTCCTAAGATGCAAGCTTTGAATGTTGAAGAGATTGATCCACTTTGTTGATGAGGGATGAGAACTCCAAGCCAAATATCTACAAAAAACCTAGCTATGACTCCATGATAATGGATAAAATTCAAGAGATATTTGAGCATGGTAACTTTGCCTAGATTGTGGATGATGAAATGAGGATATGAGCTCTTTATTTATAGAATTCCAAGATGGGCGAATGTCCAAATTTGAGCAATGTGGGACTAACATTCATCCAATGGTATGATGCCACTTGTCAAGCTATGAATGGATGAAGGATGTGCAAGATTTGGGGTTTGTGCCAATAAATGCATAATTTTGAATTTCAAATTTGTTGAAATGACATGTAAGAGGGAAGGGAAAATGCAATAAATGCCACTTGGCTCAAAGCAAAGGACATGTAAGATGAAGTTAATGCCTTGTTGGATGTACATGTTGACTTGGAATTTTTGAATTCAAATTGGGAGCTTATTCCAAAAGATGCCTTGTGGGGAAAATAGAGATTTAATAAATGAATTAAATCTATTTTCATGTGCAACTTGCATTATCTAGAGGATGGGACATGAGGTGAAATTAAATTAATCAAGGGTTAATTAATTTAATGAGAGAGGTTAGATGTTGTGACCTATTTGACTCAAATTTATGGATTTATTTAAATCAAATAAGAGAGGAATATGACAAGATATTAATTAAATAAGGATTTTGATTTATTTAATTAAAACAGATGGTGTTAGATTAAATCAAATAAGGTTTTAATTTATTTAATTTAATGAACAGACTTTAGAGATTTAATCAAATAAATTGATTATTTAATTAAATATGGATAATTAGATCAGATGAATTGATTTAATTAACAAAAGAGATGACTTGATTAGATAAAATGATTTATTTAATTAAGAGATGAATATTGATGAATTTAATCAGATAAGGAGATTTGATTAAATGGTTAGACCGAGGGATTATTTAGGAAGAAATGATGTTAGTAAGTCAGGATCATATGCACAATGTTAATCAGTATATTTTACGTGTCTACAGAAAGCATACATAGTAGAATTTCACAAAACATAACATAAAATTCATTAATTAGATCCCAAATGAAGTGTGAACTATTCTAGTAATTAAAGTAATTGAAAATTTCTTTTCACCAAATTTCATCAGTAGTCTATTTTTACCAATCTTCTCCTAGCAATTTTCAAGTTGTACAGACTTGTTAGTTTCAAAAAATCAAGCAAATGTTAGGGTTAGAAAATCAAAATAAATGAATCAGATGTGTCACTATGTTAATCAAAATTATAAAAAAATAGAATCAAAAGTGTAGCTTTACCTATCAATTGCATCACTATACTTGTCAGATGTGTCATTGTGTATCACAAGCACTGTTTCAAAGTTAGATGCATTGTTTTAGTATCATATGCATCACTCTATGAAATATAAACTTATGGATAGAGAAAATAGGGATATCAAATGTATGCTTGTAAGTATCAAATACATAGTTTTGTGTATCAAATGTACTAGTTTTTTTAACAAAATTGTCATTCTATTGTCAAAAACACTATTCTAGGTTCAATTGCATTGTTTTGCACCCGATACCTAAAAAAATTCAAAAAACTTAATGCAAATGTTAAATCATGAACACAAGTCCCACCAGGCATGCCAAAATGTGATTAGGCTAAAATTAATGATCAAATGAATTTAAATAAATATAAATTATAGCAATAATCAATAAAGCAATTCAAATGATAAAAATACCTAATATTAACGAAGCATGTGCACAAATCAAATATGAAAGAAAATAACGTAAATTAATCTAATTATTTCACCTCCACTAAAAATGCCTAGCCCTACTCCATTGTAAGATGTGAAATTATACTATTTGAGTAGTCCATGGATTGCTCAAATACTTAACATAACCTTATTAACAAAAACAATATAAATTTGAGTATAGTTTAGATGCAAATTGAAGGAAGAGATTGAATGGCTAAATTATGGATGTTTTACAGCTTTCAAAGATATCATATCAACGATGTAAAATGTGAGATGGGATCGATGAATGAGAATTGTTGAGAGATCATGAGGAATGTGCACCTAACATGTGGTAGGATGAAATGTTATGATGAGAAGTTAAGTGAATGCATGAATCAAATGATTTGATTACATGAGAGATGAAATGGGAGTAAGTGAGAGTGAATTGAAGTTGTTTTTTTAGTCAACTCACTAAATTTAGCAATGGTCACTAAATTTAGGATTGGAGGAATATAGATAGAATTGACATTTTAAGAAATAAATTCAATGATGATTTTAAAATTTGCAAGGTCAAACTAAATAAATTAAATAATTTATTTAATTTTGAAGGAATAATTAGCTAATTAAATAATTAAATTTAAATATTGTGAGATGAGAGGGATGCATTAAAAATTATTTAATTAAGGTAGATGAGAAAAAAATAGAAATAACTAAATAATTAAAAAAATATTTAATTAAGGTGGTTGGAGGAAAAATGCTTAATTTATTATTTAATTAAAGTTGATGAGTGAAAATGGTGAATAATTAAATAATTAAGACTTATTTAATTAAAGTGAGAAACATGTTAGCTTACTCAAATAATTAAAAAATATTTAATTAATAGCGATGAAGGGGTTGATGAGATATGATGACGAGAAATGATGATGAATCTGGATGAATGCGTTAGACATTTTTAGGTGTCTATAGTGGTAAACAAATAAACCAAATTTGCGCATTGCATACCGAGTAATGTTAAAGAAGATATGTAAATTTTAGATAAGAAATAATTAGTCTACAATAACCTCTTAATTATGAACTACTATTTTGGAATCTCTTAATACTATATTTAATTTTAGTACTTTCTATCATTCATAAACAAACAATCCAAAAAAATTAGAAAGACATACTGTAAATGTATATCATAAACCAATTAAAAAATATAATTATTGATTGATAAGCCTAATAAAAACTTGAGACCCATCAAATTTTAAACTTGTTGAAATTTATACCTTAATTGCAAGCTACCTTCTATTTGTTGATCATTTTAAGTGTGAGTGAGAAAGACGTTCTATTTTTACCTTTTAAATAAATTTGTCACATCCTTGGAATGAACACTTCATTTTCCAACCTCGTTCACAATGAGAACTTAGTGTTGATATCCATTTGTTTAATTTGTTCAGGGAAGTGATGTGCTTCTTGTGTAGATTTTTTTGGACCTCTTACTACTGAGCAAGTGGATACCCTTTTTGCTTATAATACTTTATGATGGCAGGATCCCCAATTGTTGGGAGCACATCGTGGAAAACATCTTTTTATAGTTGATAAAGGAGATTCTATTCACCACATTATTCCACGTGCTTTAAAACTTTGTGCGCCGCAATAGGTACACGTGGGATGAAAGGTTTTTGGCCATCTGCGCATGTGTACTCGAGGTTAATGCCTTGATTTCTAGAAGAGTTAAGAGGCTTAGATCTGGTTAATAGTTAGGTGGTGGATATGTGCCCAAATTCTATATAATTCGAGTGGAGGGGGTTGTATCTAAGCCATCTTAAATCGCTAATACTTACATCTATATAAGATCATCCACCAATTAAAATGGTGGCAGTAAAAAAGGAACATATCCCATCAAAACAATTGATCGCTGATTAGTAAAGCCTCAAAGATATTTTAAGGATTTGTCCCTATTTAACCTCAAATCATCAATCTAGAAGACATGAGTATAGAAGAAGGGGGTTGATAACTAAAAAAGAGGGGCTAGAGAAAGATTAAGATACCATAGAGCCAGATGAAGAAACAAGTCCAAGTCAACCTCCTAGTATAACTAATCAAATGTAAACTACAATTACTTCTTTAAGAAATATCATTCCTCCTAGTCTACTAAGAGAAATTGTTCCTATGTAATGTCTCTTATTCCTATTAATTTTGGTTGCCTCTTCATGCACACAGTAATTTTTATACGTTCTTTAGACTTGTTTTTACCATTGAAGTTGATTTACAATGTTATGTCATCCTCATTACAATCTACTATAAAATTTGGATTAGTTGCCACTAAGTCAACACTTGCTCTATGGATTCATTGCATGAATAATCAAATGATCAAAGAATGAGATAATATATATCATGGATGAGCCCCTAATTACCTCTAACGACACTCTCAACCAAAGAACGAAATAATACCTATCATGGATGAGCCTCTAATTACCTCTAATGGCACTCTCAACTAAAGAATGAAATAATACCTATCATGGATGAGCCCCTAATTACCTCTAATGGCACTCTTAGTAAATGTTTCCTAGTTACCATTGGTAGTTTTGTAAAATAAAGGTAAAACAAATGTGGTAGGGAAAATAAAGACTCAATTGGTAAACAAGCTATTAGGGGTACACCACATGAGGATGAGTTAAAAAAGATGGAAAAGTCCCTAGGCACAAAAAATATCTATTAATTATGTGGCATATTGTCAATTGGGTGGCATTTGTCATCATTGGACTTGAAATGTTGATTCATATACAATGACACAAAAATAGGATTTATGCATTGACCCTTCAAAATATGTAATGAAATAACTTGTACAAGAGAATAATACTTGCATATATATCTTAAATAATATATATATAAATTATACCACAAGATATCCTTCTTGAGGTGCCTATTTTAATTATATATAACACATCAATTTTGTTTCAAATTTTTAATCTAAATTACTGTTTCCTTTTAAATCAATTAAATTTATTATTCTAAATTATCTGTCTCCTTTACAATCAATTAAATTTATTATTCTAAATTACCTGTCTCCTTTAAAATCAGTTAAATTTATTATTCAAAATTACCATTTCTTAAAAAATCAAAATATCAATATCATTTCCATCCTTATATTTTCCTTTTACAAGCCTTAGTTTGATAATAACAAGATCAATTATTCAACTCAAACTCAAACGTTCAAACCATAATAAGCTCCAAATTTAAACCATAACTAATTTTTCTCCTACCTTCATTGTAGAATTATTCTTTCTTAAACTAAATTTTAGGACTTGTGTTTCAAACCTCTAACCTTGAACTGAATAATTGAAATCATTGTGATTAAAATTTTATTAACTTGAATCGCCACATTCAAAGACTATTGAAAATTGCTCCTTGATTGCCTCTCTTTGCTACTATCATCGGTTTACCACAATCACTCCTCTTCCCCCTGCTGCCATTAACCAAATGAAAATACTTTGCCCTACACCAATATACGACTTTAGGGGGTTGAGCATGTTTCAATAGTTGTGATGGTAGTTGTTTATATACTGCCCAATATTTTTATCAATATTGGACCAATAGTTGTGACATGACTACCCATAATTAAACAAAATGTATTCCTTTGATCTAAAAAACAACCAATCGTGTGATGCCATATCAGCGCTCAGCTATCCATGATGTGAATGCACAAGTATTGGTCAACTACATCTTGACAAAAAGCATGCTGATGTGGCATCATATTTGATGATGTGGCCCTGAAACAAAAGTTAGAAGGAATGGACTTGCCAAATAAGCTCCTGTAAAAAATTGGGAGTGATTTAAAATTTCCACATAAGATAATTAGAAGTGCGAAGTTAGAGTGCTCAACTACTAGATCCTTTAAGGAACATTGATGAACAACATCAATACAAACTCGATAAGTTTCCAAACACCTTATGAGGATTCGAAGTATGGTGAGAGGTCTCCATTTTTATGGTGTCGACCCTGACAAACGAATTGAGCATGGAAGATCTACCCACATGCAATTTGGAAGAAAAACGTGTAGATGATTGTCTGTGCAAACTGCAGCGAAAGAGGCCGGGATGCTATGCATGTCCTCTTCGGTTGAGCGATGGAAGAAATCGACAGGAGTCCGAGAGATTCGACCCTGGGCGAAGTAGATCGAACGGGGGAAACATAATAGGCTGTGGCAATGGCAGTTGCAGCCAGCGGTTGCTCAAACCATTGTCACCTGGTCAATCAATGGTCTGATTTATAGACTCGTTAGTCACTTTAGTGACAAAAATCACTACAATTAAAAATGGAATGTGGCACGGATCAAGTGTCAGCTTTAAAGGAAGAATGAAAATTTCAAATTTATTTACTATTTTAACTGTTTTTTTATGTGCATGAACCTTGCACATCCATGTACAATTGTAAAATGATTGTATAACAAGTGGCTATTTGAATCTATTTATCATTGTGTCAGAGTGAGTGGGACAATCTGAATTGAATTCTACGAGATAATTTATAAATGTGTTAGGGGAGAGGACTAGTATCTGAAAATAGTTGTTATAGCATTTGTTGATTTAATGTTCAATATTTTTAACAATATTTAACCAATAGTTGTGAGATGATGACTACCCATGATTGAATGAAATGTATTTGTTATATCTAAAAAGCAACAAATCATGTGATGCCACATCAACGCACCAATAAAACACAATTTAGTGCACAACTACCAGTCTCATTTTTTCTTGGGCCTTTTTGGACACTTTGACAAAAAGCATGTTGATGTGGCATCATATTTTATCATGTGGTCCTGAATCGTTAGTTATAAGTAGGGGACTTGCCAAATAAGCTATTGTAAAAAAATGGAAGTGATTTGAAATTTCCACGTAGGATTTTGAGAAGCACAAAGTTAGGGTGCTCAACTACCGAGTCCTCTCCCCTATCCACTTAAACAAAAAAATCAATACAATTGAAAATGGAATGTTGGTAGATCAAGTGTCAACTTTAAAGGATAAATAAAGCTTCAAATTTATTTACTAGTTTTTAATTTTTATGTACATAAGTCTTTCACACTCATATACAACTATAGAATTCCTTTGATGTAATAATAAAAAGTATATTGCAAATACTAAGTAATACTTGGGAATAATAAGCCACCATGTTTTCACATGAGTATGCATTGCAACATGTACATGCCACACTTATAATGTGAACAATTTTTTTGTCCATAGTTTGTCTATTAATGTCTTGGACAAAAGTTTCAAACATTACATTTTTTAATATGTATTCTTGTCCTTATCGTTGTAAGATATCTTTTAATGTGTATTCTTGTCCTTATCGTTGTAAGATATCTTTTAATGTGTATTCTTGTCTTTATTATCATATGACTAAAATGAACTAGAGTAATGCCTCTAAATATAAACCCTATACCTTTTTCAGATGGGTAATAATCATATTCTAGAAGAGTTGTGAAAAACAATTCAATTTGAACTTAAAAACAAAGGGATGAGACTATAGTTGTGGTGGAGAAGGAAAATCCCATCCAAGATGGACTAAATGCTAAATATTGAAGTAACGACAAAATAATAAATTTAAACTTAACAAATAATCTACAAGAAATCAATTAAATATTAGAACCATACATTAAGGACATTTTAACAAAATAACTTAAATCAAATGAACAAAAATATAAAGATATACACTTTTCAACTTTACACATTACAATTGTAGAATAATAAAATAATAACATTCATATAATCTAAATAGTGACACATTTTTAAAAAAATTATGTAATTAATTTATGTTATTTTTTGTTAAAATAATATTGAATTTCATGACCTAATTCGATGTAATGTTAACTTTATAGACCACTTAAAAGTACTTTTGTTAGATGGGCAGTTTAATTTAAAAACCATAAAATTTATTATCTAGACCATCATCATGTTTTGGTCCACCATGTGAACCACCACAATACAATTTCATTTTATGGCCTCTTAATATATAATTTAATAAGTTTTTTAATATTTAATAAAAATAATTAAATTATGGTGGGTGGATGGATGGGCTCCCTCATCGCCCCTCACTTGGGCATAAGGTGTCCAGGGTGGATATGAGGTGGCGAATGGGACGGTCTAGAAGACAGTGGATTTGGCTAGTTCTTGTCACCTCCAATTTCCCAAATTTAGCCGAATGATGGTGTTCTTCGCTTGTTTCATCGGTTGCCTCCGAATTTTGCGAAGCTTCTGGAGAAGGACTGGGGGCATGCTTGGCTCAGTTCTCACTGCGCCGCCAGTGTGACACGTCGGGCTCGTATATCCTCGCACACAGACGTGCCAAGTGGGAATTCCTATTTATCGCATTGATAATGGTTTTAAGCAGGATGAACGGAGTCTGTATATTTACTCATGTCAAGGACGTTTTCGCTTCGTCATAATCCTACTCCGTATGCGAAGACTGACTGATCATCATTCGGGTGTTTTAATTGTGCTAATGAAGCCATTTCTAAATCATGGGTTTCGCATTTTGGTTTTATCTTCTGTTTTTTTGTTGCAGGGAGCGGCTGCCAAAGACTTGCAAATGGCAAGAATGTCGAAGTCGAAATTTGTCATTCACATATCGGCGGAAGGTCTGGAATCTTTCGGCGTCGACACCCCAGTTTCTTTAGTGGCCAAGGAGAGGCAGATTGCCTTTCGAGAAGTCACAGACCAACGGTTAAAACGCATCTTGCTCGTGGATGACCCGGCGTCAATTGTTGTTGTTAAAATGGTCCTTGGCAAAGGGCATTTGGAAAGGAATGAATTCGCCAGAGACCATGCGCATATTTCATCCCGGTTTCTTACCGTACTCTTGGGCCTGGACACACCGAAGGCGGAGGCCATGGAGATGATGGTTCATCTGTTCCGGGACGATTTGCTCGGCGGTCTTGAAACGACATTGAAGGCGGCCTTTATCGGCAAAGGTATCCCTCGCCCTGCCGACTTGCCTTTTCTTTGGGAGACTGATGAAGCTGTCAAAGTTTTTCCTTTTCTTTTAGACCTCAAAGGGCCTGCATTATCAAGGCACAGAACGATTGCAGATGTGGCGGTGGATTTCCTGAAGCGAAAGCTGAAGTTGGTGCCGGTGGATGGGTCGGAATGGTTGGATGGTTTCATTAGTTTTGCAGAGTTAAATGGCTTCATGTGATTTTCATCAGGTGCTGGCTGTTGTCCGTTCTTGGTTTCTTTCGGTCTACTACTTGTTAATGTTGCTAGTTTCAAACTTGAGTAGTATGTTTTTTGTTTCTGCTTGTTGAGGCTAGGCCTCTGTTTCATATACTCTGTTTCGACACTTTTTCTTGCACTGGGACTGTATGGAGTTGTTTCTCCGGGTCAGGTTTTTTTTTGGTTGATGATGGAAATCTCTGTTATACTTCCTGCTTTGCAGATGGCTATAAATTTCTTTTATATCTATATAATTACCACCTTACGGATCAAAAAATAAATAAATAAATAAATTATGTAAACATCTTTATTTTAAAATAAATATACATCTAAACTAGAAATTTAAACCACAATTTTTTTTAAAAGAAACAAGGTACAAATCATCAAATTTCAGGTCTAGTCCATGCTAGTGAGTGCCCATACATGTAATTGAAGCTTTTGTCATATTAATTTTAGAAGTCTAAAAAATAGTTAAATTTGAATTTAAAAACAAAGGGATGACATTATAGTTGTGATTCAATTTAAGAGATAGAACAAAAGTAGGACAAAACAATAAATTTAAATTTAAAGTAAATAAATTATAAAAAATCAATTAAATATTCAAATACATTAAGAACATTTTTACAAAATAACTTAAATACTTTTCTACTTTATACATTATAATTGTAAAATAATAATATCATATAATCTAAATAGTGATAAATTTTATTATTGCAATTAATATGTTGAATTTTGTTACAATAATATTGAATTTATGACCCAATTCGATGTACTATGAACTTTATAGACCACTTAAAAATACTTTTGTTTGATGGACAATTTAATTAAAAAACCATAAAATTTATCATCTAGACCATCATCATGTTTTGTTCCACAATGTGAACCACCACAATACAATTTCATTTTATGGCCTCTTTAACATATAATTTAATGTTTTTTAATATTTATTAAAAAATAATTAAATTACATAAACATCTGTATTCCTACAAAATAAACATGCATCTAACAAAATTTAAACCATAATCTTTTTTTAGAGAGATAGGGTACAGAGCATCAAATTCCAGGCCTGATCCACGCTGGCCCAGTGCCCATCGATAAATTTAGCATGATTGTCTTTAAGGTTGTCGGTTCTCTGGTTTACATGTTGTCCTGCTACCTTGTCTAAACAAATCGAATCCCAATGATAAAAATGAAACAAGTTTTCTTTTTTAATACCTGGCTGTCATTTTCAACACCCACGTACATTCCAATTTCTAACATCTGCCTCCAAAACGGTTCAAAAAAATTTACAACTCATCAAAACGCCTGTAACTAAATAATTTATTATATCTAAACCAGCAATGATCATATCCAACGGCTCAAAACGGTTTTGATAATGAAAGACTCAAAATTAAACTCTTAACAAAGAGTCTGTATTTGCATGTCTAAATAAATTCACTATTTGTCAGTTCAGTTTACCAAAATTAAACAACGCATCGGCAACGGTTCGATTCCCCAGGTCGCTGTTCAATCTAAATACAGCAATTTAATCCCACTGTAACTGAGTACGGTAACACAAAGGATTTCTAAAGGGGGAACCTCCTCGCCTTCGGTGAAATCTAAACTTATGCTAAGTAATTTCTCATTCATTAAGCTATGAATTGATGTGGCCGTACCAGAATATTATCAGATTTGATCCGTAGCTCACATTATGCTGTTGGCTGCAACTGCTAAAGACGGTTAGGAACATGAACAGGACGCCAAAAACAGTGATCTGCAACTGTTTCAAAGGTTACAATGACCTCAAAACCAAGATTGCAATGGCCGTAACAAAGGATGCTGCTTTAAAAAAAACCTAAAAAATTATACATTCATTTCTCGTTACAGTTTATGTACAATACTCAGCTGGTTAAGAGGTAAAGATTAGGATCGTTCTTCTGCCCTGGTCATATGGCGGAGGCGGCTGGGCTGCGGCTGGAAAGACCTGCTCCGCCGCATTTGATGAGAGGTGGGTCGTATGAGCGCGGTGAGAGCTCGCCTGACCCATTCTTTTTCTACGCTGCCGATCCTGACAAATGAACTGAGCATGGAAGATCTCCCTGCATGCGTCTTGGAAGAAAAACGCGTAGATGATTGTCTGTGCAAACTGCAGCGGAAGGAGCCTGGATGCGTCGTCGGCGAGCACATGCATGTCCTCTTCGGCTGAGCGGTGGAAGAAATCGGCGGAGGAGGCCGAGAGATTCGACCCTTGGGCGAAGCAGATCGCAGGCGGGGAAACATGGTAGGCGGTGGCAATGGCAGGGGGCTGCTCGGATCCATTGGTCACCTGGTCAGCCGGTGCGGCAACCCGCACTGAAGTCTGGCGGATAATTTATAGACGCGTTTTCCAGTTTAACGGCTTACGTTTTTCAGTTTCTGGAAGCGTCTTTTGGAGATCTCGTGCAGATTTTGATTTATTGGTAATGGAGAGGCGTTCCACCGATTGCGGCTACGTGTCGTCCCTGCGATGGGGTTTTCGGGAATAGGCGGATAAATCATACGATAACGGTAAAAATCCGTGAATTGAAGATTCTCTTTTATCTTATTTATTAATTTTTGCGTGATCCACCTCTTTCCACCCACTCATCTCTCGCCATCAGTAAATTCCACTTCAATTCGACCACACCTTGCTTTGTCTTTTCTTTCCCATTCGGTGTACCGGAAAAATTCAATTTTCCAGTTTCCTTTTTATATTTTTAGCAATTGAAAGTCCGTGCTGTGGGAATAACACAATTTGATGATCTATTTGTAATTGTTTTTCTTTCTTTATCCAAAAAAGTTTCTACTTTCTTTCCAGGAAAGTTGAGTTTTGGTGATTTCACACTAACCCGTTTAAAAAGTTAGAAGGGTGTAAGAGAAAATACAATTTGTTAATTAAATATATGTTATTAATAAATATATAATTAATTTAAATAATAAAATAGATTTAGGATTAGGGGTTGATCCCATAGCGCGATGGTTAAGAAGTGGTGGTGTTGTATCCTTGGTTAGTCATTCCATCGTGTGGCTTTGACAACAACACATTCTTGTGTTCATGTCGGGGATGAGGTCCCTCGTCTGTGGCCTCATTGGTTCATAGCTCTAGTAAAAAAATCGTGCACCAATAAAAAAATTAAATTAGGTTTATATTATTTTTATATAAAATAGATAGTTTCTTAAAATTATATTACTTGTCATTTTGTGTAATATTTTTAAGTTTTCACTTAAGATATGAATGGAAAAAATTTGGACAAAC
Source organism: Sequoia sempervirens (assembly GCA_007258455.2). NCBI lineage: Eukaryota > Viridiplantae > Streptophyta > Pinopsida > Cupressales > Cupressaceae > Sequoia > Sequoia sempervirens. Next base: position 186,650,277 of record VDFB02270651.1, read on the forward strand.
ATTTTGTTTGCATTATGAGTGATACCAAGCATGGTATTATATGGCAATGCACTTGACACACTTACCAATGCACTATGCATTACGACATAAGGGAGTGTTTACTATGCTATGAGTATAAAACTCCATGATTAACTAAAAACGAGATTTGGAGGTACATCAAGACTATCATATCATAAGACAAACCCATGTACCTTGATTAACAAGCCACCCCTTGAGCATCTTGAGATGTGGAGAGACATAGGCCAAACTAGATTGGTTTAGACTTCAAAGAGAAGATTGCAAGAAAATTGAACTTCATTGTTTGAATTGCACAATCCCCATTGGCTTGATCTTCAACCCTTGGAATGTATTTTGAATACTACATAGATAACTCAGATTTTTGAGCTAAGATCGCAAAGCCTCAAGCTTCAAAGTTTGACAAATTTTGAGCAACCTATGGACAAACCTTCACCAAACATCAAACACTAAATGTTGAGGATACATCAACTTGGACTTCAAACCTCACTCCACAATTTGGACCTCAAAGTTCATGATTGCAATTCACAACTCTAGTAATTTATACAATAAGCTTGAATCCTCAATGATTTTACCCTCTTGGACCTTGGAGGGAGAATCACATTGTGCATTTTGGACTTCAGTGTTTGAAATGCAACTTACCTTCATGCAAATTCTCAACTGAAGTCCAAACTGTAGATACCCCAAATTTGACCCTTTCGTATTATTTAATTATTTTTTCTTTATTCCTCCAAAACTAAATTAGATTTTTATTTACTAAATTTCACCTTTTTCATCTAAAATTAATTAATTTTCCCCTTTCTTCTAAAAGATTAATTATTTAACCTTAAAACCCCCATCTTTCAATTCCTCTAAACCTATTAATTAATTAATCTTGTATTAATTAATTAACTAATTACCCCTTGAACCTCTTGTATTTGTGAATTGTGAGGGTTAGTAATAAACACACAAACTTAATGAGACGTATTAAATTAAAGATTTGAATCACCGAATTAAACAAATTAAAACAAAATAATCTCTAAACTCGTTCCATTGTTCTCTATTCTCAAGGATCCTTTAAATCATTAGTGCTCTCAAATTTGTGTATGCACTATGACTGATTTGGATGACAACCTAAGAAACAAGATGTTGTAAATGTAAGAATCTAATTCCTACATGATTTATCAACAAATGATAAAGATGCTAAGATTATGATACTGTTATCTAAAATGGAGATTATACTATGATAATGATGCTAGATGTTATAATGGAGATGTTGTATAACAACTAAGATTATAATGGAAATGCAAATATTAAACTTAAGACATGATACTAATCTAACATGATTCTACAATGCTCAAATGCTAAATAATAAAATGCTCTAAATGCTCAAATGCTCCAATGTGATTCCTGCATAATAAGTTTACTCAAAGATGGGATGCAAAATGTTGTAGAATGGGCTTGTATTTATAGAATTTCCAAAGCATCTTGTGATATTGCAACAATCAACGGTCAATATTTCAGCATGAAAGATGAATAGTGGAGATCGAAGAAGTTAGAAAGAGTCATGGAGGATGTTCCCTTGACCAAGGGAAATATGCCAAATGTATGAGAGAATAAAATGCCAAGTGTCCAAAGTTTGTTTTGGAATTGGTTGAGGATAATGCAATTTAAATATTAGTCATATTTAAATACATGTGACACTTGATGATGTGGCCAAAAAGTGTTGTAGACATGTGACTAAATTTGAATTTGGAATTATTCAAACTTAGTGAGAAGATATTTAATTAAACAAACTATTGACATTTGTTTATTTAATTAAATTTAGAAGAATGTGGTTTAAGATGAAGAATTTAGAAAAGTGTGAACTATATAAATAAATTGAGAATTTATTTATAAGTAGATGAATTAAAGGGGTTCATTAATTAAATAACTAGTATTTAATTAATTAATTGTCTTGACTGATTTTAGGTGTATACATTTTGCCCCTCTTTGAAGTAATGTGTTTACACGTTACTTCAAAGAATAATTTGTTGTTGATGTCGAAAAAAAAAATTGATGCCCCAGACGCTGATTTTCAGGTGATGACGGATATATGCCCCCTCGAGAGATAAATTGGTGAATTTTTGAATTTTTAGGCTTTTTTGAATTTTTTGAAAATTTTGATGATTTTTCGATGATTTGATGATGAATTCAAAATTTTATGATCCAAAAATGATTTATCTCTCAAAAAATGATGTTTAAGTCACCAGGTGATGATTTGATTAATTAAGCCCCTTTTTGACTCCTTGTGTTTGATGATTGATAATCACTTCAACTGATTGTTTGATTTGATGATGTTTGATGATGTTGATAGATTGACCTCATAATAGGTGAGGATCAATGATAAAATAATGATGATTGACCTCATGATAGTGAGGATCAATGATATGATGATGATGATTTCCCTCATGATAGGTGAGGATCAATGATATGATGCTGATTGACCTCATGATAGGTGAGGATCAATGATAGGACGATAATGATTGACCTCATGATAGGTGAAGGTCAATGATAGATGCTCAACGGGATTTGATTGAAATCTCATTAGAGTTGATTAGATTTGATTGATTGATTGATAAGATTACTGATTTGTGATATGATATGATCATAGGAGGATTTTAGAATTCTTCAGCTTAGGGAATGCTTCCTAAAAATGTGGGACATGATTTTGCATCTGGTGCAGGCCGATTTAGATATTATCAGTCGATGTGGTTTATCATCTTTGATTGATATGCCCTAGTATAGGACTGATTAATGTATTGAGACTTGATGATGTAATGATACTTGATGTATACACTTATTCAGTCAGAGATTTTGTGATTTCTGCCACTTTGTTGATGTATATCTTTGACACATTTGGATATCATTGTATACTTGACATTGTGGTTTTGAGATTTATATGATATGTAACGATGATTAGTGATCTACATGTGTTTGTGATTTCATGATGGATGCCTATGATGGATGCATTTAATTTCTATGTTATGGTGCTTATGTGATGCTTATATGATGATGGGATGATATGCTATGGTTGCAAATGATGAAACATGTGTTATGTTTCTATGATGCTTTATGAATGATGCCTATATGATACATGTGATGGATCTTACTATGCCAATAAAATGTGATGTATTTTATGTTTTTGTACTTTTCTAATGTAAATAGATGATGCAATGAATGGATGAATGTATGACAATGTTAATGCACGAGTGAATGGATGGATGGAATGATCGTATGATGGTTGATAGTTCTATGTGTTTATGATGTTTATATGATGCTTATGTGATGCTTATGTAATGATTATGTGATGTATGCAATGATTATGTGATGTATGCAATGAGAATATGATAATGCATGATTGATGGTTCTATATGTTGTATAAATGATTTTTTATGCTATGTGAGATGGATTTGATTATGCAAATGATGTGTGATGTTTATCTACATTCATGTGATGATTATGCTGATCTAGTTAGTCCTTTGTTAGTCTTGGATTTGAGTAATAAAAAATTCATAGGTTGTATTCCATACACCTTGGAAAATCTATCTTCACTACTGGTTTTAGATGTTCATAAAAATAGCATTATATCTTTACAGGGAAACTTGCTTACCAGTCATGTTCCTCAACTACTTTTTCTTCTTGGAAATCTTACTTTGCTAGATATGTCTTTCAATCTTCTTATACCATGTCATGTTCTTCAACAACTTTTTCTTCTTGGAAATCTTACTCTATTGGATATGTCTTTCAATCTTCTTATACCATGTCATGTTCTTTAGCAAATTTTTCTTCTTGAAAATCTTACTCTATTGGATATGTCTTTCAATCTTCTTAATGGACCATTTTCTTAATCCATTAATAATAGATGAAAGGATTTTGATTATGCAAGTGAGATGCAATGCACTTCTTCTTGTGTTTTTCGATGCAAATATTATGATGTGATGCATGGATGAATGAATGATGTGAGAATTCTTTCTAATGTATGCAACTGATGTGAAACTATATGAGAATGATGTATTTTCGGTAATGTCAAATGTACTCAATCCATTAATGATAGAGATAACATCATTGTGAAATTTGTTTTAGCCTTAGAAAACCCATAAATACAGATGCAAACTAACATGGATGCAATCTAACTTAACCATGCAAATCTAATATGCAAAGGTTGTCATTGTAACAGTCGATTTGTCATGCTTTTTATCATCATTGAGCCTTTAAAATATTGAAAGTGATTACAAACATCGATGGTATAATTAGACCATGATGACCTAACTACTACTTCCATGATTTTTGATATTGCAAGTTAACACAAGCATCTAGGTATAATTGAACCGAGATGACCGAAGCATTTCTCGCATAAACAGACAAAAGTGAATCATTTTCCTATGCAAATTCAGAATGTCATCAGTGATACTTTGTAGAGCACGTCTCACAACAATTTTCATAGTAGTAATGATCAACTCATAGATATCAGACAAAGAAAAATCATACTCCTTCCTAGCTCCTCTAGTTCAATACATCACTCAGTTGCTCCAGAGATATGACAACAAAAATCAAAGTACAACATTTGAAAAGACATGCCAAAGTGATAAATCCATGACTCAGAAGGAACATAATCCATTTAAAGTTTGCTTTGATTTGATTAATTGTGGCTGCCTAGATATGGGTGGTTGATTTGTTCATGGTTGTGATTGATGTTTAGTGTTGGGTTGTACTATGATCATTGTGTTTGTTGTGTTGTCCTACTATTGTTTTTCTGTTGGTTTAAGCTCAAGGTTTATTGCCCCCAGTGAGTTCAAGATTTTTTTCCTAGTCTAAGGTGAGAAACGACCACGATGCCAGGATATGTACATGAGGCTTTCCAATGATAGGTAGATTGACGGTGAAAGAAAATGGCAAAGGCGAATGGTCAGCATGCTCAAATAGATGGAAAATATAATCTATCACAAATAGCGCCTGTTGTCAGGTTTTCACTATTTGTTTTTATTGCACTTTTTCAAATTTTATGATTTTTTTGATTTTTCACTTTTTTTTTGTATTTTTCACTTTTTCTGTTTTTTTGTTGTTACCAAGACACTTGTTTGCCAGGTTTTCATCAAGGCAACCATTTTTTCTGGACATTTTATGATGTTTTTGTATTTTTTCAGGGCTTTCTCCAATGCACTGGATGATTCAGGTGTAGAATTTCTTGAGATGTAGGCTGTTAAGGGGTTCATCAAACAAATCCACTTTAGGCGTAGACAATTGATATGCTCCTAATCCATAGCTTGTCGTGACGATGCCTCAATCCTGTGTGAATGGTTGTGCTGGATGAAAGGATCTAATAGGAATGAATAATATGAGTGACAGGTGTGAAGGATGGTAGATGTGATAGATAAAAGAGACTATGATAGGATCCCTAATGTGGACACTACGTGGGCCATCAGGCTTCAGACAAAAAGGAGCTTGGGAAACCGATGAGTTACAGTACGTGAAGGGGTCGTGATCAAAGACACATTGGAAGACATCACCAATAGAAGTGTAATGATATGACAGATATGTGAACATGGATGGGTGGAAGGGAACACGTGGTATAAATGACATGAATGGAGACTGTAGATCAACAAGTTCTTTCTTTGATTTACTGCTTTGATAGATGCCCCCAGTGATTTGTGGGGGAGAGGCATGTTTGGAGATCAACTCTAACTTGCTTTTATTTTTGAATTTTATTTTTGATTCATCTAATAGCTTTTTATTTTGGCTAGGGGACTTGTCTGGATCTTTCTTTCTTTCTGATTTGTCCAATAGCTTTTTGTTTTGGCTAAGGGAATTTTCTTGATCCTTCTTTGCTTTTGATTCATCTAGTAGCTTTTTATTTTGGCTAAAAGACTTTTGTTGATCTTTCTTTCTTTGCAAGCTTTCTTTTGATTTTGGATCTCCATTTGAAAAAGGTATTTTTACCTTTGATTCTTGAATTGCCTCCTTTATATTTTCTTCAGGTGATACTTGTTGATCCATGTCTATGAGGTGGATGGATGTGGATGAGATGGATGAAGTGAGAATGGTAGTGGTGATGCCACCAATGGAGTCTTTGATACTATCCTTTTCAGTACTGTTAACGTCAAAAGAAGCTTGCACATCCTTAGTGACTTGGAAAGATGGTTTAGTAGAGGCCACAATAGGAGATTTATACCCCAACCCATGGCAGGTGGGATGGAAGGATGATGGTGGGATATCCTCATCAGGGTCATGATTAAAGAGTGGGCTATCATAGATGTCCTGGCCAAATAGGGGGTTGTCATAGGTATCAAAAACTTGAGTGGGAGTAGATATGGGAAGGGTAGGTGTATCATCAAGATCACAAAAGGTTTCAATCCCAACACGGTCATCTTTCTACATTCCTTCTATAGTTGTCTCAACATAATTGTTGGAATTTTGATCCTTCTTAATGGCGGTAGTAGTGTCTTTTGCTAACAAATTATCCAAACAGTATTCTCCACATCTTAGATCATGGATTTGGACCTTGGGGTTTGATAGTGCAGTAACTATGGTAGATGCTTTTAAGGATCCAAGATCAACATGTGCTTGAGAAGAAGGTACTTCGCAATTGCTAGGGGTTTCAACTTTAGTACTTAGATTATGGTCATACATGAAAGAATTAGGATCCCCTTGTATTGTGATTTCAACTCCCTCATGAGAAAACTTCAAACATTGATGGTATGTAGAGGATACTGCTTGCATTTCATGTATCCACAATCTTCCAAGGAGGATATTATAGGTCAAGGGGAGATCAAGGACTTGAAAAACCACATCTTTCACCACAGGGCCAACTCTGGTTGGTAAAGTAACTGATCCTTTAGATAAGCGCTCCTCTACATCATATCCCTTCATGGTAATCTTTTTACTAGAGTCTTGCATTTTCTAAATATCCTAATGCATGGATAAACTTTAAAGAGAATATATTTAGACTAGCTCCACCATCTATTAGAACACATTTAACCAAAGATTTATGGATCAAAACCTCAATATGAAGTGGAGCATTATGCGGATGGGTGAGTGATGCATCATCGTTTTCAGTAAATGATAAGCAATGAGGCTCGGTCAAGTGTCCCACCATAGCTTGGGATTGGAAAACTTTCAAATCAACTAGTACAATGTCTTGTTTATCATGAATTTGATTGTGAATTACATAAATGTTAAGAATGGTAGTGTCATAGACATGGTTTACATTCTTTCCTTTGCTGTTTGATGAAGAAAAATCCCCTATTTTGTAATTGGGTAAAGGTTTTTTGAATGCTCCATGATCAACATTTGTTTGGGGGCCTTCCACAAATATTGTTTTGTTATCAATCAAATCTTGCACCAAATGTTTCAGCTACATACAGTCATTTGTTTTTGTCCTCTGTTTCGATGAAAGTCACATAAATCTGCATCATTCCACCAAGATGGTTTAACTTTTGGGTTATAATCTCAGGCCTCTGGTAATGTTATGACTTTAGCTTCAAGAAGTTCCTTTAATGATGATTCGAGTGACTATCCCAAAGGTGTGAATCTTCTTCGATTTGATGATGGTATTTTATATGGGGTTGAAGTTGGTTTAGATTCATGATTATTCTAATTGCTATTTTGATTGGTACCTTGGTTATTGTTTTGATTGTTGGTTGAATTGTTGTTCTGATTGGTTTTGGTGGCAGCTGCTATCAAGTTAAATACTGGTTTTGCATTTTGTGTTTTAGCTGTACCATCATTGTTACCAACATTTTTGTTTTGTTGCCAAAACTTTGGTTTATCAGCACTGTTGCAATTGTTGGAGGAGCTTGTTGAGTTATTTCCTTCATTATAAATCTTTATGACTCCTCTTTTGACCAAAGCTTCTTCAATTTTGATTCCATTTTCAATCAATTTTTCAAAGGTAGGTGGGCATTGTAATTCCAATCTGTAGCTCATCTCGTCATTTAGGTTGTCAATAAAGATTTCTATCTTTTCCTTTTCGGGTATGGGACGAGAATATCTTGCCAACAGTCTTCTCCATTTTTGCAAAAATATGAGGAATGACTCGCCCTTTTTTGTTTCAAGTTGCAAAGGTCTTTCATCGTTATATCATGTTGGATGTTATAAGAGTACTGAGTGATGAATTTCTTAACCAACTCTTCAAATTTTTTAATTGGTGGTGCAATTTTGGAGAACCATTCAAGGCATTGTCCACCTAGGCTACGCGGAAACAATCTCATCAAGTAAGTTTCTTCGTGTGCAAACTCAAGACTTGCGGTTCTAAATTCCCTCACATGATCTATTGGATCAGTTTTACCATTGTATTTATTGTACTTTGGGAATTCACAATGTTTGGGAAAAGGAATCATGTTGATATTTCGATCAAAAGGATTTGGGAAAATGTCTTGTATCAAGTATCGTTTTGAGGTTCCCCTTTGCATGCCAAGAATTTGTTGTTGGAGGTTTTTCATTTGATGAGTTAAGGCAACCACTTGTTCTATATCTTGTGAATCATTTTCAGGATTTTTAGGAGTTGCTTTTAATTTATTAGCATCAAAGTCAGGTGGAAGTTTGACACCTTGATTAGCCAGCATTATGAGGTATTTTTCCCCATTTCTTTCAAAAATATTTTCTAAGCACTTGTGGAAATTTGGATCTTGTTCAACATGTTGGATGTCTTCCTCAGTTATTTCTTCACTTTTAGTATTGTGGATTCCATGGAAAGGATTCTCTTCAGGTTCAACCATGGTGTTTTGAGTTTCAATGTTCAGAGTTTTGATGTTTTGAGCTTCAAGTTATTTTTCCTTGAGTTTCTAATTTTTCAATCTTGTTTGAACAGGCATACAAGTGTTAAAATTTGACTAAACTTTGATCTTTGTTTGGAAGAGTGCCAAGGAGGAAAACTAAGTCAAATAGAATGACAAATTCTATAGATGAGACTAAGTTTAATTTGATTATACTACTTTGTTTCGTGATGAAAGGATGATAAATTATGATGATGAAACTTAGCTTAACAATTAAGGATATGATAGGTTTGATGATTTAGGCACTTTGAGATGTTTAGATCTTAATTTAGTTTGAAGAATTCCACTTGTAGAGGTCAATTTTAACAAGTTTATACTCTGTGGTACCTGAGGAATGATTCTGGGCTAAAAAAGATTTTAAATTCTGGTTCAAATTGTGAAACAGGGGATAAATTTAACTCTCGGGTTTTGCATTTAATAAATGCACTAAAATAGAGCCTGGATGCACTAAAAGACTGCACAGATTCACTAAAATAGAGAATGGATGCACCAAAAGATTGCTTAGATGCACTATAAAACTTCTTGCATGCGCTAAAACAATGAATGAATGCACTAGAAGACTACTTAGACATGCTAAAATAGGGAATGTATGTGCTATAAGACTACTCAGACGCACTAAAACAGTGAATGGATGCCCTGCCAGATTGCAAAGATGCACTAAAACATGAATGGATGCGCTGCTAGATTGCACAGATGCGTTAGAAAATGGAATGAATGCGCTGGAATAGAGGATAAATGCGCTAATCTAGAAATTTTCAATGTTTTTGATAGTCTGTCTAGTTTTTTTTCCTTTTAATTTATGAATTTGGATGTTTGTAATGTACGCCTTTATGAACAATGATGTTTGCTTGGTTTCTAGTTTGTGACTTGTGATAATTAAGTGTTTAAATGGATGATTTCTTGAATTTTGACCTCAAACATAGCAACAAGTTGTCAAACAATTGTGTCAAGCCTAGGAACTAAACATTGAGTGTGTATTCAAGAATCTGGTCTGATTCTTTTGATTTCCACGGGTATAAAACAAGAGAAGACAATTCAAGCACTTTTCTATTCTCAAGGGTCACTTAAAATACCACAACCCACATCTTAAAACCATGTCAGCTCACACAACCCTATCACCCCCTAGCGGACGCCCATGTTTGTTCCTTTCCCAAGTCTTAACCAAAGCCGAATCCTCTTCTTTTGGCCAGTAATCCTTGATGGTTATATGGTGAGTATCTTGGGGGTAGATTCTTCCCTCCCCTTGCACTATGATATAGAAAGTGTTCAGAAATTGACTTTGTTGGCTTCTACACTATGGTTCATAATAAGGGTTTTCATTCGGTGCGACAATAGATAAAATCCCTCAGGAGACCTCCCAACCTTTAGAACAAAGGATTTGGGGATGGTTATCTTGCACACTACCATCGAATTGTGGAATTTCCTCGAATTCTCTTTTGATTATGGTGGGTTGGAAAACCTGGCTTTGGTTGTTCCCACTTAGGTCGTTCCCATAGGGTGAGTACTTTTTCCCACTATAACAAGGCATCTAAAGGTGTTAACAAAGCATAAATAGTGAGTCTAGCATTCTAATCACTCAGTAAAGGGGAGAGCATAGGCCTATCACTTTCAATCATAGTAGATAAGGGGTTCAATTAACCTTTTAATTAAGCTAGATGCCTATCTTAATCAAAAGAAAGCAATAATATTTCCAACCCCTGCAAACACCATTAGTAGTTTCAACAAATGTCTTTGACAAGCGTATTTAGTATAATTGATATCAAATAATTTTTCTTTCACTTCAATGCTCCATGTTCCTCTTAAAACCTGCAATAAATGCTCAAAATGTTAGATGAGATCAAGAAATAAGAAGATATAAGGGTTAGATGAATGATTAAGCATAAAAGCCCTAAAACTTAGACCAAGTTACAATGTGATTTGAATTTAGGTGTAAAATTGAAAATTTTAACTCTACAAAAATTGAGAAACACCTACACCATTACATATCTTATGAAATTCTACCCCATTTAAAAAAAAAAGATTCGAAAAAGACCTATGTATGACCAAGATATGGCCATTTTAAGATTGACTATAAAAGCGCTAAAACAATGATCCAATGTGCTAAAAGCATGGATGCACTAGAAGACTTCATGGATGCGCTAAAATAGTCATCGGATGCTCTAAAAGATCAATCATATGCGCTAAAATAGAAAATGGACACGCTAAAAGATCAGTCAGATGCGCTAAAAGACCCCCTGTATGCACCAAAAGATACTATGGATGTGCCATAATAGGGATTGGATGCACTAAAAGAAGTTTTAGATGTGCCAAAAGAACTCATGGTCGCGGTAAAAGAATTTCACATCCATATTTGTAAGCACGCTTTCCAGAAAATGTTAAAAATGGGGATTTTGCCCCACGGTGGGCGCCAATTTATGTATGTGTGAATTATGGGGGTCAGTAATAAATGCACAAACTCAATGAGACGTATTACATTAAAGATTTGAATCACCGAATTAAACAAATCTCTAAACTTGTTCCATTGTTCTCTATTCTCAAGGATCCTTTAAATCATTAGTGCTCTCAGATTTGTGTATGCACTATGACTAGTTTGGATGACAACCTAAGAAATGAGATGTTGTAAATGCAAGAATCTAATTCCTACATGATTTATCAACAAATGATAAAGATGCTAAGATTATGATGTTGTTATCTAAAATGGATATTATACTATGATAATGATGCTAGATGCTATAATGGAGATGATGTATAACAACTAAGATGATAATGTAAATGCAAATACTAAACTTAAGACATGATACTAATCTAACATGATTCTACAATGCTCAAATGCTAAATAACAAAATGCTCTAAATGCTCAAATGCTCCAATGTGATTCCTGCATAATAAGTTTACTCAAAGATGGGATAATAAATGTTGTAGCAAGAGGTTGTCTTTATAGGATTTCCAAAGCATCTTGTGATGTGGCAGCAATCAACAGTCAAGATTTCAGCATGAGAGATGAAAGGTGGAGATGGAAGAATCATGGAGGATGTTCCCTTGACCAAGGGCAACATGCCAAATGTATGAGAGAATAAAATGTGTGAAAGAGCCAAGTGTCCAAAGTTTGTTTTGGAATTGGTTGAGGATAATGCAATTTAAATATTAGTCATATTTAAATACATGTGACACTTGATGATGTGGCCAAAAAGTGTTGTAGACATGTGACTAAATTTGAATTTGGAATTATTCAAACTTAGTGAGAAGATATTTAATTAAACAAACTATTGACATTTGTTTATTTAATTAAATTTAGAAGAATGTGGTTTAAGATGAAGAATTTAGAAAAGTGTGAACTATATAAATAAATTGAGAATTTATTTATAAGTAGATTAATTAAAGGGGTTCATTAATTAAATAACTAGTATTTAATTAATTAATTGTCTTGAACGATTTTAGGTGTATACACCTCTATTAACCTTTTCTTTTAATTTAATATTCTTCCACCTCCCAAACTTGCCATCATCTACCATTTGTCCTTCATCTTTGCATGTGCAAGCTTGCACATTCACCCAATAGTTGTTCACCTCACTTTTTATAAACCCATTAAGCACAAATTCCACCTTTCATTTTGACTTTGCATAAGGCCACCTCCCTCTTTTCTATTTTTAAATTCTCACCTCTCTCAAAATAAACAAAATTCAAAGATTGTCTCTTTCATGAATCCTATCATAATATCCCAAAATCTATATCCAATCTCCATCATTTAGCCTTCATCTCCAATAAACCCCCATAAGACACTTGTCAATTTCCTCTTACTTGAGAGAACCTCTTCAATCTAAGCCCTTGATCTTCTGACAAGATCTAAGCCTTACATCTCTTTCACTTTAAATCTATAAATTGAAGCCTTCACCCTTCATTATCATCAATTCTTTTGCTATCAAAATTATGCTTCCATTTTTCCATCTCCATATCACAATCATACCAAGGTTATGTTGAAATTAACATAGAGAAATCCACATTTGAGATGCAAGAGAAAATCCTTTGGGATTTTGGGTGCACTCCATTGCAAGCTCAGTCTAAGGGACTATGCAAGTATTGATGTACTAAGGTATTATTTATTTTTTTATGTTATTTATTTCATTTGACCTCATCAATTTTATTATTGTCAATTTGGGATGCTTGGTGGGACCCACATCCCTTTTACTAATTGTTTTTATTGAGTTTTTTTATGAATTTTCCATGCAAGCTTTCAGAATGACACCTATGATAGTGATTTAGCACCTACATCTTTCAGACTGGCACATGTGTTTGATATCTCAACACATACATTTCATATTCTAGCTCTTACATTTTGCAGTTCAATGCTTTTATCTAGTATTAGGGTGCTTTTTTTTTAGAAAGTTGCATTTTAGGATAGTTTTTCATCTTCTAACTTCTTGTGATTTTGTGATGCAAATTTTATTTTCCTAACTTATTTTGATAAGATAAGCAACATTTACAAGGTGTTGTACCCTTTATACAATGAGCGTCATGGGCCAAATAAGATCAAGTCCAAAAAACATAAGCCACTAACCAAAAAAACACAAACATAGTGGACTAATAGCTAACAATAACACCCCGCAGAAAAAGAAATAGTAGACTAACTAGCATTCTCCCAATTCTAAGAGAGGAGGTTAACAACATCCTCTCTGACCCATTCGAGGCCTTCTTCTGCAGCCTTCTTATCCATCTCATCCTTAAGCACAACAGAGAGGGTGCTAGTCACACAATGGACCAACTTGACAATGACCCGGGTCAAGCCACTAAACTTCTTCCCAAGCTTCACCATTCACTCCAACATCACACGACGATCCTCCCCTTTATCCATAGTCTTCGCAATGTCAGCACGCTCCACATCTTGGGGGTCAGAGGACTGGGAAGTCAAGTTCTCATTAAGCATTTTGTTGAAATTAGAAAATTTGATAGGCCCTTCAACAAACTCCTCCTCCTCTTCCATAAAATCTTCCACATTCCTATTACCTTTGTTGTTAGACCACTCCTCATCAGAAGAAATTTCACTAATCTACACTTCCTTGTTATTTTTTTCCAACCTACCAAATCTCCTAATGTTGGTACTTTCAACCCCAATCTACACCATAGCAACAACCATAGTATCCTTCTTGGAATCTCTTGCCACCACATTCTTCCCTTTGTTGTCAATGGTCGGCGGCTCCACCAAACCCTTCCCCTAATCTTTCACTTTCTTCTTAGCAATAGGTTTGTTGTCAGTCTTGGCAGGGGCAGACTTAAGCTTGCAAAGACTAGTCATAGCATTAGACTGGGCAATCCCCACACTTCCCTTTTTCTTTTTGGGGCCAGTTTAGGCTTAAGGGTTTCAGCAGTCACCAGAGGGGTTTTTCTTTTGGGACCCTTAGACTTAGTTAGGGAGATATTGGTCTAAACAGGGGGTTCGATTTCCTCAATGTGGACAGCAGAAATGGGTTTGGGCGGGCAAAGTGTGAGATGAAAATGATAAAGCCTCAAGATGAGGCCTTGGTGGAGCGACAGGGAAGGGGGATCCTCAGGATTTTTGGTAGCAGATTCAATGCGCTTCTCAATAGAGCTTTCCAAGTCAGTAAGAAAAATGGGAAGCTTAACAATATTTTATGGCGAAGGTGATTCAAAAGAGGTAAATGATAGAAATATAAATTTTTATATCTACCCTTTAAGGTGACATACTTCATGAGAGCGAGACAGACTTGGTCCCATGGCTGCAAGAGAGCTTCTCTTTCAAAGCTAGGCTGAGAGCAAATAGGTTTTTCATTACCCACAAAGAAGGAATTAAGGCTTTCATTGTCTCGTGCCTTTGTGTGCTTAGGGTACTTCTTCCCAGTGCACGACAACCATGTCGCCTGAGCAATCACCTCCTCATTCACCTCGAAGGAGATACCACCCATGGTAACCCTTTCTTGTCAGGAACTCACAAATTGCACAAACAACTTCAGATCATGACCCACCAAGCTTTCCATTAAAGGCACCAACCCACCTTCAACACGAATGTGCCAAACCAACGGGTCCTTGTGAAAATCCCCACAATTGTCTAGCTTTTTTCTCACCCTATCGCCACCCATGTCGCCACTCTGCACACTGAAAAACTAGGAAACCTGTGGGAGAAAAAGGTTAGAATTTTTGACAAAGTTAGAGGTCACCTAAACACTATTATTTTTAGGCCAAACAAGAATGCATTGGGAAATCAAGACCGTGTATAGGACACACGCTTGAAGAGTTAAATCCCAAAATAGAATCTTTGGGATCTCATTAAAGAAAATTTTCAAACAATTGCAGCCAAGTAAGCATAAAATGATGAAATTAGAAGGTTTGCCTGACACGTTTCCTTTGCACAAGTACCAATGAAAGTTGGTTGCGGGGCCAAATTTAGATTTGCCTAAAGTCCTGCCTTTTATTGATAGAAGCATTTTAGCTTAAATAATAGGACAAATCGAAAGCTTCACATCATAATTATTTGTCACATCAAATTTGAATTCAAAAATCTGCAAGGATATGTGAATGCTGAGACAAGACCCCAAAAAAATATTGTGTAAGGCCTGACACAACTTGGCCATAACCTCAATGTACTCCCCATTACTCCTCATAATTAGCTCTTTAATTTCAATCTCCACCCCATTATTCAAAATTTTCCACTTTTTTGACACCTCAGCAATCAACTCCATTCACAACACCCAATAGACAAGAATGTGGACCCCCCAGAAGGCCATAACAATCACAGAATTAGGTATCATCATGAAAAATACATGTGCCCTGCTCCTTAAGGATTAAGCCTTGTATACCCGACGATAGGTTCCCCATATTTTTCCAACACTTAGAATCTCTCCAGTGAGTTCTAATATTAGCCAAAGCATCAACAACTTGATTACCCTCCCAAAAAATGTGGGTAGGAATCTTCAAGTTCAACTTAGACACCAAATGATTTATATCTAACAATATGTCCTTAGTACTCCATCCCAATAATCTACCAAGATTAACAACGCCAATCATAGACTTAGAATCCCCTTCAATATGTAGATTCTCAATTCCCATAGTGACAACTAATTGAATGCCCTTTAGCATCACCCTTGCTTTTGCAATTATGGAGGATTGAGTCATTATTCCCCGCAAGTAACCCGCCACAAATTTACCCCTACAGTTTCTAATTATACCTCCTATTCTTGCCATGCCCGAGTTGCCTTTGGAAACACCATCAAAATTGAGTTTATGTCATCCATAGTCTGGGGGTTTCCAAATAGTGTCTCATCTAGCCTGGGACCTGGATTTGTCATAGGAATTAGCCTCTATATTCTTATGCCAATCTTTAGCCATTTTAATTTCCCACTTAGCAGGGGCTTTGTCTAGGATTTTCCCCTTGAAGATTGAAATATTTTTATAAATTAGCCTTGACCCTATACCCAAAACCCCCTTAGGGCTCATCTCAACATTCCTGAATATACTATTGTTCATCTCTTTCCGTAAGCACCAATAGATAATGGGGGGAACCTAGTTCCAGATCACATGAGGTAAGGGGTGAAGGAAGGGCCCAGAGCAGCCCAAGATAAAGGATTTAATGTCTTGCACATAGTCCACTGAGTGCCCAACATCTCCAAAGCTAGCTCCCACACACTAGCAGCAAACAAGTAGTGCAAAAGTAAGTGATCCATAGATTTTTCTTCATTGCATTTGCATAACAAGCACGTGTTAGGGATCTAAAATCCACTTTTCCTTAGATTATCCTAAGTAAGGATTTTGTTATGGCAGGTTGTCTGCCAAAAATTTTTTATTTTTGGGATCATATGTCTATTCCAAACCTGTTTCCAGAGTTCATGCTCAACACCCTAGCCAAACAACAGATTGTAAGATGTTTTAACAGAAAGATTACCTTGTCGATCTTTAGTTCAGTAGAAATCATCCTCCATGTTGGTTAATGGTAATCTGGTAAGGGAGAGCAGGTCATGCAAAGACTTAGCCAGAGAACACAACTCAGGAGACAAAGGACAACAAAGGATCAACTCTTTCCACCTCCTAGCTCCAGGTTGTCCAAGTAGGTAATCTTTAATGTAAAATTTGAAGAAGAGTTGTACTGGCATCATAAGGTTCCTAAAATTAGAGTGTGAGAGGGGGGTGTCTAACAACCAAGGGTCTTCCCAGAATATGATATTGTTACCATTCCCAACCTTCCATTTCATCCCTACCATGAGCAACCCCTGCAATCTGCAAATGTTTTTCCAAGCCAAAGAACCTAATGAATGATCATCAGAGAGGCAATTAATCAAAGGTCTATTGTGAAGATACTTAGCATTCATAATCTTGCACCAATCCTTTTTATTCCTTAGCTGGTCCCAACCGACCTTAGCAATCAAATCCTTATTAGTGCAAAGGATATTCTTGGTCCCAAGCCCACCACAAGGTTTAGGTTTACAGAATTTTTCCCATCTAACCAGGGAAAAAAAATTATTTTCCTCGGTCCCCAACCATAGGAAATTCATTTGAATTTTTTCAAACTTCTCAACAATATATCTAGAGATCTTGAAGATGGAGAGGAAGTAAACATGGATCCCTTGGATAGCAGTAGAAAAAAAATTTGCTGGCATGATTGAGAATGGAGACTTTCCATACTGCCAACTTCCTTTGGATCCTTTCAAGAACCGAGTTCTAGAAGGCAGGAGTGACTTCCTTGATAGTAAGGGGTAAACCAAGATACACCAATGGGAGAGAGCCACTCATACAACCGACAACAAAAATCACCCATGCTTGAAGAGTAGGAGTGCTATTGAAGAAGTAAATCATGCTTTTATTATAATTAATACATTATTCGAAACAAGTGACATAGTTATTGAGACAACTTTTCCATTTCCTGGCTTCAATCATAGAGGTTTTCCCAAAGAGAAATGTACCATCCAAAAATTGTTGGATAATAGTAGGTTCCAAAGAAGAGGCAGACTTAACACCCTTAATAGACCCCTCCAACAACGGTTTAAATATGTTCCTTCTCAAGACATCCACAACCATGATAAATAAATAGGGTGAGAGGGGATCCCCCTGTCTGATGCCTCTCCCAACATTAAAGAAACCAAAAGGAGCCCCATTAACCAGAACTGAGTACTTCACCATGGTAATGCATTCCATCAAAAGGTTGACCATCCCTTGGTCGAAACCAAACTTAGCTAGGACTTGGGGATAAAGTCCCATAACACCTTATCATACGCTTTTGAAATATCCAATTTGAGGGCCATATTGGCATTATTGCATCTATTCATTCATTGGAGAAATTCATGAGTAGTTATAGTAGCATCCAGAATATGACGTCTAGGAACAAAACCTTTTTGGGTAGGGCTAATAATTTTTTCTAGGAGGGGTTTAAGATGATTCACCAAGATTTTAGAGAAGATTTTATAAATGGTATTGCATAGGCTGATGGGCCAAAAATCAGTCATTAACTGGGGATCAACAACCTTGGGAATCAAGGCTATAAAAGTGTGGTTTTGTTGTTTGAGGAGGTTACCAAATTTGAAGAAATATCTACCAGCCAAGACAAGGTCCTCACCAACAATATCCCAGAATATCTGAAAGAAGGTCGGGGGGAAACCATCCGGGCCAGGCGCCTTATAGGCACCCATGCTAAAAGTTTCCATATAGACTTACTCAAGAGTGACAACACAGAGGATGCTAAGGCTATCATCCTGGGTAATGGTGGTCATGAGAGGATCCAGCATAGATTGTCCATAGCCGGATTGGGAGCCTCAGTAGGGGCTAAATAATCCCTTTGGAAATAGTTCACCGCCAAAAGATTGATCTGGGTAGGCGTATTGACCACAACCCCTTGCTCATTTGGTAGCGTAGTTATCTTATTCCTTTTCTTATTTTTTAGTGCAGAAACATGAAAAAAGGAGGTATTTTTGTCCCCTTCTTGTAGCCATTGAACTCTAGATTTATGTTTCTAGAAAATTTCTTCTTTCCTTAAAATTTGTTCCCACTCCATGCGACTCTCTCTTTCTTTATTGCAAGTTGGCAGGCTGAAATCCCCTTCTTCCATCTTTTTTTGGATGGTATTCAACTTGTCCCCTAGGGCTCTTTTTTTCTGAAAGACATCCCCAAAAACTTTTTTATTCCAACCTTTCACCATACATTTGATATGTTTAAGTTTATAAAAGATCTTGAACATGGGGGAGCCACATACAGGAATGTTCCACCATTCGACAATTTTATTCCTAAAATCAAGATGGCAGTTCCACATTATCTTGAACCAGAATGGGAAAGGTCTGACAACAGATCAATCATTCATGACCAGCAGCAAAGGGTTATGGTCAAAAATAGTCTTGGGCAGGGCAAGGAGATTAGCATTGAGTAGGGTCATCCAATTGTGGGAACAAAGAAATCTATCCAATCTGACTTGAATCAATCCATCCCAAAGACACCTATTGGTCCAAGGATTGACTTGACAAGTCAATGTCAACCAAGCTAGTAACACTCAGAAAATTCACCAGATCATCCATGCTATCAGAATAATCCACTAGACCTCCACTTTTCTCTGAAGGATATAAGGGAGAGTTGAAGTCCCCAACCACCAACCAATGAGACCCCCTATTATTGTTTATGCAATCAGAGAGATTCTGTCAAAGGGAATTCCTAGCATTCCTCTAATTAGGGGCATAGACATTAAGAAGTGACCAAGAGCCACCCAGGTAAGAAAACAAGACTCCCACACTACTCTGGCAGTGAAATATTTCAGACCCATTGATCCTGTTAGGGTTCCATAACACAAAAAGCCCACTAGACACACCCTCGACATCACTACAAGAGAAAAGGGCACCTGACCATATATACTTAGCAATATTATCAAAATTAGCTTTCTTCATTTTAGTTTCCTATAACAGTAAAACATCAATCTTATGCTCTAAAACATAGTTTTTCATCACAAGTTGTTTATGAGAGCTATTCAACCCTCGCACATTCCAGGACAAGACCTTGATTTTTACCTTTCTTTGAGGACACTTCCAATGTCATATGTTTACCAATGGATATCTCTTTCATTATCTCCCTCTACCTAGTATGTCATTGGTTGGGCCTTCCCAATTTAGAGTCACCACCCACATCCACTTTCCTTTGTTTCCCTTTTTTCTTTGGGGTTAACCAAAACTCCTCCTCCAAAGTTTTATCTTGGGTCAAAGCCACCGAGTCCATATCAACCATCTCATTTTTAGCTTTAGCAACCTCTTCCTCCATGATTTTTCCTTCTTCACCTCTGGTCACACTTTTCCCAGGAGAAAGGTTAATCCCATCATCCTTCAAGAAGTCACCATTATCAACATCCTCCCATAAAACCTGGCCAGGGGAGGGAGCACCAAACCCCTGAAACCCACAAATGGGAAAAACCTCGAGAAAAGTAGGTACAACAAGAACCATTACCAAGTCCCCACGGGAGGCTTCCTTCCCAATAGAGTGGCACATAGTGTTTACCAAGGGGTCAACCAAATTGGGCGAGACAAAATTGGTCGGGGAGTCAACAATCTTCAAAATGTATTCTTCAAAGGGGTAGTGGTCTTCAACAGCAGCCTCACCAGGGTTAGGCACACGATTAAAAGAAGATTTTTAGTCAGAGATTAGGTGGCTAGGTTTAACACATTTCTGGTAGTAAACCACAACATTCTCACAATAGACTTGTTGGTTCCAGGAACCAAACTTAGAGCATAGCTTCACAAAGGTAGGAAGAGATTTATGCACTTTAATATTAACACAACAACAAGAAAAAAAAAACCTGGATTTGGACCGAGTAATGGAGTCTGAAGATATGAACTGGCCCAAGGAATCCCCAATGCATTTGAAAATGGATTCATCCCAATATTCCAAAGGAAAACTAGGCAGGTGGACCCAAACCAACTTCGATTTATTAAGATCCACTATAGGGTTGAACCCCAGCTTCCCACGGAAAAAATCTAGACTATGCTTTCCATACACCCAAGGGCCAGAAGAGAGGACCGCGATTAAGTCTTCTGAAGCTGTGAACTTGAAAAGGAAAAGCCCTCCCATCATAGCAAAAATGTCCACACTTCCTTTGAGGCACCATTTAGTTGCATCCCATCTTTGGACCATTTCCAATGAAGGTCGGAAGGAGAGGAATCGACCCACCACCGTGTTTTCCATTAAGGAAACGATCCTATCACTGACTGAATCAGGGATAGCAAAGTTAATTCCCATAGCAATAACTTCTTCTTCAAGGCAAGGATAGGGTACCTTAGCACTTTGACTACCATTAGTTGGCACATTCTTCCATCCTTTAACTTCCAGTAAGACAGCGATTGCTAGCACTTCCACACCAGATGAAACTGGAATCACGAGTGACCCGAGCTGACCCAGTATCACGGGAACATTCGAATTGGACAAGCCAAGAGTGTCTCCCGAGGGACATGAGCCCACATGCAACTAGGTGAGGCTCAAGTCATCGGAGGACAAGGGGGTACCGTAGGGTATCCCCAACGCAGAATCCACCATGTGCATAGGTTGTTCAAACGCAAGCGGAGGAGAGAGAAGCGGGAAAACGTTGAAGGTCTATGTTTCCTAACTTGTTGTTTTGCAGTTCATTAATTTGATTTTCTACACAAATTAGGGTTTTTCAAATTCCAAAAGCTTTAGATATCTTTAGGGTTGTTTTACTCCTTAGGGTTCTTTGCTAATATGTAGGTTTATTTAGGCTTTTTTAGGTTCTTTGTTGGTTTGTAGAGGTAGGCTTTTGTTTCCCAACAGTTTTTTTTTTTGCAATATTTTTGGATTCTTAGGTGAAGTAGCACCTTTGTGGCAAGAAACAATTCTTTTGTTTATCAAGTATAACATTTTTTGTGCTTATGTACCTAGGGTTTTTGTTTTGGTATCATTATTTAGTATTCTAGGGTTTTTGTTGCACAAACTAGCGCTTATGTTTTACAAACCAAGGCTTGTGTTTCATAGACCATCTTTTGTGTTGCATAAACTAGCTTTTGTGTTGTAAAAAAAAATGCCTATTAATGTTTTTGCTTCGTTTATGAATTTTTAAGGCTTTATTTTTGTCTAATCTATTTTTTTATCAACATAGTGGTGCAACTTTTTTGCACTTATCAAAGAAAAATTAAAGGAAACTATTAATGTTTTGTTTGTAGTTTTATTTGTCCAATATTTTTATTTCCCACTAAATTAGAAGCTAAATTTAGAGTAGTGGGTGAAAGAACCTTTTTTTTTGTGTTTGAAGGGGTGTGTAGACATATGCTCTCTCCTTGCACTTAATGCAAACTTGGAGATAAAAAATCTCGCATTTCCTTATTTTCTTGTTTTAGAGTAGATCCTAAGGCTTAATAGCTTATGTGCATGCTCTACCCTCACACATAGTGTGATCTTGGGGATCAAAAACACCTAGCAAATTCTTTACCATTAAGAGGCCTACTTGGTGATTTCATTACCCCAAGGGACAACCTTAAACATGTGATCCAATGAGGTATATGAAGGGGGAGAATGAAAGTTGTACCCCAATATCGTTGCATTATGTCTAGTGAATCTTTGATGTATGGGTGATTCCATGACAAGAGGTGCATGGTTATTCCAAGATTTCCTATTGAAAGTTATCAATCCATGCTTGCAAAAAACTAGTGTTCATGGATGTGCCTCACATACCCTTACAGTATTGAGATGATGCCCTAGTTATCCTTGCATTGCCTAGATTATGTCCATTCAATCATTGCTTTGTGTGGTGCAAGGTTTAGTATCAACCTTGAAGTTATTTTCCATGTACCTCCTTGAGTAGAGATAGAAACTCTTTGGGCAAGGTGTAAAAACCTCCAAAGAAAGGGAAATGATGAGCCCTTGTGCTAGTGGATCCCTGCCTATCAACTCTTGAAAGATAAGTGTTTTGAACTAATCTTGAGGTATTTTATTGTGTGGTCTTGCACTATTAGAATATTCTAGTAATTTCTACTAGCTAGGATAGAGATAAGGATTGCTAAATTTTTAGCAAACTAGGATGTCAACCTATGATCTAGAATTGTCTATGTAATTCCTAAAGAAGCTTTATTTTTTCACCTCTATCCATTGTCATGCACTAAGTCAACAATCCCACTTGACTAATTTTAGAAAATGTGTTTATGTCCATAGTGTGTCTTTATGTGAAAAAGTAGTGAAATCCATTCAACCTTATCACCTTGAAAATATGGTAGCTAATGTGTCTTCTTGTTTACAAAAATATCTTTCCAAACTCAAACCAAAAAAATAGTCTAGCACATGTATTTCCTATTCCAACACATGTCATAACTGTTCTAGTTCCTATGTTGTATGTTCTAGTGCTCATATTGTATGTTTTAGTGCCTGTGTTGTACCCCCCAACACCTATGTTTGTCTTTCTAGTGCCTATGTCCAAAATATTGGTTCCTAAGTTTTATCCTTCAACACCTTTGTTGTTTTACAAAAACCACCCAATTAGGAACATCCTTATCTAAAAACTTTAGTTTCTACATAATTAAAATAGACTTAGTTCAATCACTCAAAACAACTGTGCCTAATTCATCCCTCAAAATGCTAGACTATCCAACCAAATTCACATCATCCTCAAAATTTGACCCTTCACCATTAGTCATCCATAGTCGCTATTTGGACCTTTTCATTTAGATCATTCTAAGCCCAAATTTTCCATCCAACACTTTTAAAAATAATTTCCTATCATATCCATCATTATCCCATTTTGGACCCTTAAACTTTACACAAAGCATCTCTTCTCATCATCATGATCATTTTTCTAGATCATCTTCTAGTAAAAATCCTATCCAAAACAAAATCCAATTTGTTGAAATTCAAAGTCTAGATCCTTACATATTTTGTCTCTATCTTATATATTGCTTAAGAAATTTCCTGTATTAAGTAATATATCAAGTTATCCCTTATCAATTTTGGATCACTTAGCTTAATAATTTGGCTATCCTAAGTCAAATCTCAAAAAAACCCTATCAAATATTTCTTAGGAAATTGCCTATGATAAGTAAGAAAGGATACATCATCACCCAAATCATCCCTATTATCAAGGATCTAGGATTTACTTGATTCAAGTTTGGTCGTGTACCCATCATCATTCTTAGGTCTACCATATCATCATCCAATCCAATTCTTAGTCTAAAAATCCAAGAAATGTTCAAATCCAAAATCAAATCATCCTCATCAACCTTCTTTGAGAAACATCAAAGAAGAAACATCCATTCTTCCACATAAAACATCAAAACCAACCACACTAGGTCTCAAGCTAGGAAAAGAATGGAACCACACGAGAAAGTTACCATGGAGGACATCACCTATCAAAACCAATCACCAAATGAAGAAGAAACCTATGTGGAACAACCTGAACATTCACCAAGATTACAAGAATTTTCTCAAGACCCCTATTTACCCAATAAATTATGAAGAGGAATTATGAACTTGGCAAAGAAACCATCATATTAGAACTAATAAAAAAAGGGGGGAAACTTACACAATGTTTTCTTATCACAACTTATCTAAAACAAGACTGATCATCTAACATGCCCTCATCATCTTCACAACCCTTAGATAAACTTTGTAGGACTCAACCTCTTCAACAACCATATTTTCCCAATCTCACACATACATTGAACCTTTCACAATCATCTAAATCCATCACATAACAAGTTAGACCTTATTCAAATACATCTTCACAACATCGGGTTAACATAACATCAAATGTCATACAACCAACCATAATATCAATACCCATAAATGATGTGAAAAAATTCATCCAACCTCAACAAAAATAACAAGAATTATCCACATCTAAATACCAATACATTAATCCACCATCCTCACACCAAAAAAATATAAACAAAAAATACATATATCGACATCACATAACCAAAATCCATCATCCAACCAACATCATCATATATCTAACTCCATACCCAATAATACATCAAACATTTACATAACACAACAATCACAAATTATGTGGACTATGATACAATACCTTCAAATGGGACATAAAAAGAAAACTTTCACATTTGAAGACATATTCCCTTATCCCAAAAAATATGAGATGCCCAAATTTGATAAATACAAAGGAAAAGGTGACCCTAGAGAGAACATTAAGGAGTTCTACATAATATTCCAAGAGGTTTCATATAGTGACATTTCAATTATGAGGTTGTTTCCTAGGAGTTTAGGAGGAAAAGCCTTAGAATGGTTCACACACTTTCCCCATGGCTCTATTACCACATTCATAGACCTAGCCAAAAGGTTTATTGCACAATTCTTGTCATAACCAAAATTTATCGCATTTTTAATTATAATATGATAAATTGAATTATTTGGGAAATTCAATATGTTGAATGGAAAATTTGATATTTTTGAAAAGACTGAAAGAATTTGACCATCGTTGACTATGTGGTCTTTTGAATTATCATATAAACATTATGATTTGAACATTATTGATGAATCTTGGCAAGTGCAAGTGTGTGCAGTTGCAGGGTGAGATGTTGAAGGATGAGAACATGGTTGAAGTAGGATCGTTTAGCTGGATCAAATGGTAAGCTAGATGGAATCTATGTGCACACACCACAAATGGAATGATGACTTGAATTTGAACTATTTTTGCATCCTATGAAGGACGCGGTTTACCATATAAGCATTATTGCAATATTTGAATCAAGATAGTGGCTAGCAACAATGACAATAATGTCATAATGGTAATGCCCCAACAACATGCAAAATAATGTTTCCATTTTGAATTCATAACCCAAGAAAAAGCACAACAAATAGAAGTGGTTGGATCGAAGGAAAAAAGTAAGGAAAAAGAGCTCGTGGAAGTGGAAAAATCAAAGGGAAGCTTCACAAAAAGC
This sequence comes from Sequoia sempervirens, assembly GCA_007258455.2. Lineage (NCBI taxonomy): Eukaryota > Viridiplantae > Streptophyta > Pinopsida > Cupressales > Cupressaceae > Sequoia > Sequoia sempervirens. The sequence goes on from VDFB02270651.1 coordinate 186,675,949, forward strand.
TTGAATTTTAAGGTAAATCGATTTCTTTTGGAAATAAGCTTGATTTTATTATCATTTTTGAAAAAATGTTAGTAGCATTCTTTTCATTTTGTCGAATGATTCAATAGCACAGTAAAATGTAATTCTTTGTCTGTGTTTGTTACATCCTTGAGCCGAATGTTGTGTAAATGTCGACCACCTTTTGGGTCACATGGCCAAATGACATGCCTTGCACGAATATTATCTAACTTTAGAGCCTTATTGGCTAGCTTGCAGAGCTAGGCTTAGGCTTAGGCTTAGAGCCATTTTTTATTCGGCTATCATTTGATTATTGCACGATGGTGCTAGCCATACTATGGATATCATAATTTCATTCTGATTGACTATGTATTTTAGCATATTTAAACCTTATAGAGGATCGACTATCAATCCTATGAGAGGGGCATAATACCCTGTGTTTCATTTCCAATGTATCGATACCCATTATCAGTTGGGCTGATAATGGTAAAAGGCTAAAACAATTGCTTTAAGAATGTGTCATATGTATGTATTACGATGACGACATCATTCAATAGGAATGATGGTGTAATTTTAGTTTGAGATTCATTAAACTCTTGTATGGTTCGATCTACATGATCGACAAACTGTTTCTTTGAAAATATTATAGATGTAAGTTTGCATGTCGAATATGTATGGTGTAAAACCAACATGCCTTTATGGGAATTCTTGAATATGACCCTTGTTACGAAGGAAGAAATGCATCAGACATATAAGAAATAGTCCTTCCTAGAGCGACCAGTGAATGCTTTGCTTATAACCTTGAAAAGCATGAGGTTTGTTAAGAACCCTGAAACTTCTAAGTTTTGTCTCATAACTGAATGATTATTCAGGTTTCACAGCGATGAGCATGTCGATCTTAGAATCATTTTATTCATATATAGTTGCACACTGAAATTTTTGATATTGTTTATGTATTCAAATTTTTGAATAATGGGCATTCTATTTTCATGAATGAAGTTGGGTTAGCCTGATATGGTTAATGAAATTTTAATGGCTTTGCCTTAATATTGATAGTTGAGTTAGTTGTAGACATAAATTGTTAATGCCATAAACAATACTATTCATTATTTTTTCATTGTAGACAACCCCATTCTATTAAAAACAGTGAACGTTAAATTGTAATGTTATCATTCTGTAACTGTTTAGCTAGAAATAGCATAGTATTATTGAAACAGTGAATGTTCTATTGGAAACGACATTATTTTGTTGTGAAAGTGTATGTTTGGCTGAAAAAAGTCTTGTTCAATAACTGTTTAAATGAAACAACATTGTGTAGATTCAAATTGTGAACATTCTTTATGAAACAACTTGTTTTGTAACTGTTTAGTTGGAAATAGTATTGTTCTGCTATAAGTGGAGAAATTTTTCATAAGTAAACTACATAGTTGAATATTACAACTTGTATGAAACAATCGAAACAACAGTATGTGAGAAACTGTTAAAGAATATTTAATTCTAGATTCAATTATTCTTTGAAATCAAACAAATGGAAACGTCAAAATGGAACTTTATTAAGAGATAGCAATCTGGTTTAATGGTTTTAATTTAGAATGTATACACAAACCAAAAACTTAAGTAGGAACATATATGTGTATGCACATAGACTCTCGTCTATGTATATACAAATACTTGTGACATACCTTATTTTGTTTCTTACTTGATTTATTTTTAAACATATAATGCTTTATGTAGAAAGTAAGCATGTGTCATGTGGATGATATGGCCAAATAATGTAATGTACAGTTCCATTTGAATCATTTATCTGATTTTTGTTTACTGAGGAAATTAGTAATCTGGTTTTCTTTTCTCTAGACATATGTGAGATGAATATTCTTTTATTTGAATAGAATAGTGATACCTAGATAGACTAGAGCACCTCAAGGTAGATGCTACTGGAGGGTAGATAGTTGTTATGAAACTATGTGTAGTAGAAAGTTACCTTCTAGTACAGGTGCCGAAATGGAGTTCAGAGAGTATAGGTTTCCTTTACCATAACCTATTATTTGATGTTGTTGCAATACAATTTTTATGCTTGGCCAAGCAATATAGTTCATTGGATGTACGAACTTTGTGATATCACTCTCTGCCATTCCTAGCATAGATCTTGCATTTTCTTTTCTAACTTGTAGATATAAATTACATGTTGATGTATGGGCACGCCCCATATTCCACCTTACAGATTTTTCTCGTACTAAACTTTATGTGTAGGGTTGGGTATTCTTCAAGTTGGAAGAATTCCGAGGAAGCGTAAGCTTCATCGTTGGGCAGTAAAGAGCTTCAACCATGTTCTCGTCCACTAGTGGAGGTAAGCATCAAGAGGAACCACAGATGTACACAAGGCTATTTAGTCTAAGTTGTAACTTGATGTAATAATTTTTGTACTTAATGTAAAGTTGTACAATGTAATGACTTTGAGGCCTTATGAGCGAAGTCAAACTTGATATTGTAATTGACTTTTGAATCGAATATACGAATCTTTAACTCATTTTAAATGGACATGTGTTGCTATGATTGACTATAGCTACTTAGTTGTATTTTTAATTTGAATATATTCATGTGTTATTTACAATAATACTAATTAAGTAATAATTTAGGATGGGTTATTACATTTAGTATTAGAGCTTAGGGTTCAACTCTAGGCATTTTGAGTCTACCTTAGTTTTGACTAGGGATAGTTGACGCTTGACCAAAATTTTGTTGTACTGAGAATTGATCGAACCTAGATTGAATTTAGGAATGGGAAGGTCAAAGGAAAGATGAAGGAAAGGGAAAATTGTTAGAACCTCACGTAAGAATGGCGTAAAGGAAGAAAACGCCAAGATGGAGGTTCAACCTGAAATTCTCGACGACGAAACTCTAGCTCAATCCCTTACACGAATTAAGCTAGAAAGAGGCTTGAAGATTAAGAAGTGAACACCTAAGATCAAAAAGCTTTCCGCAATTTGGTACTGGCCTTTAGGGTGTGGACCTAACACCCCCTTGTTGAATAAAGAGGAAAAGGAGAGTCTGTGTGCTCCACCATCTTCTTTTGTAAACTTTGATGTAAATTCAGACGAGGATCCAGAGGAATGTCCTCTATCTAACGACAAGAAAACATAATAATGTAACAAGAAGCCTTTTGTAAATAAGGGTCTATTGAATCACCTTTAATATAAATAAAATCAGATGATATTTTTTGTGTGTCCAAACGAAGGACTCCAAAATATGTTTATTTTGCATGAATGTGTATGTCTTCTATGAGTAAGGGATATATGCATGTGTAAATTAGGTGATGTAGAATAAGAACGTTTAATCGTAGAACCTAGTGTTGAGATGTGATAAATATGAATGTGTTGTAGGATAAGTGGGAGTCAACATGGTGACCACCAAGAAAGAGGTGGGTGCTAGTGGTTCCAACAACATACCTAACAAGAGGCTAGAATAGATTCTAGAGCTTTTGAACCGACAAGAGTCTTGCATGGATCACATAGAGCAAGAATTTAGAGTGGCACATGAGGACTAGGACCACAGGAATGCAAAAGCCAATCAAGGAGATGGTGGTCTAGGGGTAGGTCCACGAGGATGAATTGAGGGTGAGCTTGGAAAGGATCTCAAAAGAGTAGCACCACCAAAGTTTGATGGTAAGGCTATCAGAGCAAGAGTAGAGGCTTGGATTGTAGAGATGGAAAAATACTTTGGGCTCTATAACCTTTCTAATTAGACTAAAGCGGCATGGGCTACGTATCAGCTCTCAGGTGAAGTAGTGACTTGGTGGGATAATGAGAAGTTAGAATGAAATCTTCAGCCTGCTAAATCACTTGGGACATATCCCTCCAATATTTTAGGAAGAGATGGTTACCTTAGTTTTTATTTGACAAGAAAGTGACAAAATTTTAGAATTTGACCCAGGAAAACATGATTGTGATCCAATATTGGGAAAAGTTCGCCAACCTACTAAAATATGTGCCTAAGTATTAGGGAGATGAACATTTTTGCATTCAAAAATTCATAATGGGACTGAGATCCCACATAAGAGCTGAAGTGGATATGCATGATCCTCTTACCATGAATGAAGTCTTCCAAAAAGCCACCAAACAAGAACAAAAACTATAGCAGTTATCCAACCTCCATAACGATTCAAATCCTAAGTCCAGGTTCGGGAAAAAGAAATTTCATAAAGGAGACAAGAGCACCATATCCGTAATCTCAAGAGGGGAAGAGAATCACAGGAGAAGGATGAAGATGGTAACGGTGGAAGAACGAGAAGGAAAATAAAAACAAGGGTAAAGACGACCAAAAGTAGAACAACTTTAGAGAAGACAAGCCAGGAGGTTGCAAAGGGCCTCATGATGGATGCGACACTTGTGGAGGAAATCATTATACCTCAAATTATCCTTAGCAATCAAATTCGCGGAAGGAAGGAAGCTATTAGCAAAATCAACATCACCAGATCCACACTGGAGTGGATAACAAACAGGCAGAGTATCAGGATTCACCAATTCAACTGATGGGTAAGCTCTATGGCTAATCTGTCTCTATTTTAATTGATACTAGAGCTACTAAATGTTTTATAGATCCTAGAATAATATCCAAGATACCTATTAGACTTGGATACATGGAAAACTCATGGATAGTCCAGTATGGTAATCGAGTAGAGCGGAGGGTAGATACCTATCTCTTTTGTAGTGAGTTAGAGCTTCCAACCTTTTAAACTCAGTTCAACTTGTATGTGGCACCTTTAGGATCATATTATGTAATTTTGGGAATGTGAACCATGATTCCCAACCTGCACAAACACAAAAAACAATCAATATATTAGATCAAATGCAAGATTAGAATCATGATTCCTCAAGAAATTAATTTAAATGTAAAAGAAGAGGAATGAAATGAAGAACACAACAAACTTGAAACAAAAATATCAAATCCTATTCTAAAAAAAAGAAAACTCTTAATCTCTTGAGGGAGTTGGTGCCAATTTGATGTGAAAATTGGCCCTTTCCCAACTCCAATGTATGTGATGAAGATACTTGATGAAGGATGGATGCTTGTAGTGATGACTTCAATGGAGCTCCATGTTGAAAATCTACAAAAAACTTGACTATGCTTGGATGAAATTGATGATAAGTTGCTATGGATTTGAATATAATAACTTTGCATGAATTGTGGATGATAGAAATGAAGGATGAGCTCTCTATTTATAGATTGACAAGAGTTGAAGATTGAAAGATGGGATGAATGTGGGATAAAAGATAAGCCAATGACATGATGTCACTTGTCAACATGTGAGAGGATGAAGGTTGCGCAAATTTTTATCAATGTGCAAGTTTGAAATTTGAATTTGAAGAAGTGACATGTTTAGGGGGGATGAAAGAAGAGAGTTAAATGCCACTTGGCTCAAGGAAAGGACATGTAAGAGATTTTAAATGCTTTGTTGGATTTACATGTCTATTTGGGGGGAGATTTCAAATTTGAAGAATATTCCCACTTGGATGCCTTTTTGAAAGTAAATAGAGATTTAATAAATCAAATAAATTGATTTATTGTGCAAGTGGGAAAAGCTAGAGGATGTGACATGAAATTAGAATAAACTAATCAAGTTTTGATCAATTTAAGAGGAGATTAGGTGATTTGACTAATTGATTTAGATTTGTGGGTTGAAATAAATCAAAAAGAGATGAAAATGATTTAGACTTAGTTAAATAAATATTTTTGATTTATTTAACCAAAGGGGGTGATGTTAGATTAAATTAGATAAATGTTTGATTTATTTAATTTAATTAGATGAACCTTAGAGATTTAATCAAATTATGGATTATTTAATTAAATAAAGATAGGAAGATGAAATGACCTAGTTAATTACACAGAGACAATGATTTAATTAAACCAAGGGATTTATTTAATTAAAAGGGGAATTATGATGACTTTAATCAAATAAGGCTATTCAATTAAATGGTTAGACAAAGGGATAATTCAAGATGAAGCGATGTTAGCAGATTAGGATCGGATGTGTGATATCTATCAGTATATTTCCCATGTCTACATTTTTTCCCTCTTTGAAGCGATGCACTTGTTGCGTTGGTTCAAAGAATAATCTTGTTGAGATCAAAGTTGAAAAATTCTCTAATTTTTTCAAATGCCCCATTGTTGCCCCAGCGAAAAGAATTACGCTGGTATATTGCCCCCTCAAGAGATCGGGCGAAGAGGTTTGATTTGAGGGTCGATCTCTCTACAAAGATGTTCAAGATCAGTTCGACTCAAATATTTTATGTAGACAGATTTGATGATTTAGACAGTCATCATCCACGAGTAGCCTCATGCCTATTTTGATATATTACACCCACTTGATCCTGATTTGTACCATGACAGTTACATTATTAATGATATAAATGAGATGATTATGATGTTTATATGTAATCAATGATATGATGTTGCATGGATGATATGGATGCACATGATATGATATGATGATGCGTTTATGATTTTGTGTATGATGATAGATGTATGGTTTATGAAATTCTTAGAATAACCAATCTATATTATGCAATGATGGGGATGAATGCATGTGGTATGATTAATGCTTTCTATATGGTATGATATGCATTATACAGTATGCTGATAGTTTTTGGATGCAAGATGGATGCATTAGCAATGATTTATGATTAACTGTCATGGTACCATGTTAGCGCGAAAGGAAGTAGGAAGAAAATAAGATGATGACAAGGGACACCAACAAGCCAACTTTATTAGAGATGATGATAATGATGATGATGATGATGATTTTCTTACCGAGGAGTTGGGATTTTCAAAGGGCCAATTACCTTATTGTTTGATAATACACATAGATACGATGCATCAAGGTATAGAGAACTAGGATGGCGTTGTACCCAGTGTGATGGAATTTGACTCGACAAACAGATAGGAGTATTCTTGTTCACACTTGACATACTGAAACCTTGCTAGGATGTACCTGACAAAGCAAGTATTCACCAAGTTATATTACAAGAACGTCCAACAAGCACAACAGACAAAAGGATAATGATCGATGCCCCATTCCTTTTTCTCTAAATCACTTTGATTAGACATCATCGAAAGGTCATTGGAATGAGCGCAATAAGATAAATCAAAAGAAAAGATCAAGTACACAAACAAGTCAATGTTCTTCATACCTCTAGCCAAAGGGATTTGTTTTGATAGGATAAGAATCCAAGGTGATATCCAAAATGATGCCCATTGTCAGAACAATATATCCTAGGACATGCATTGTATAGGATGATGATGGGTTGATAAGTTGTTTGATAAGCTGTTGATATAAGGTTGACTGACATGTTTGAAAATGATCAAGATTTTGATTTTGCATTTAAAAGTTTGAAGTTTGATTTTTATTTTACATTTGAAGCTTGCTTTTGCTAATTGTTGTATTTGTTTCTATTTATTTTTCCAAAGGGTGAATGTGATGATTGATTTATTATGAGTGACGTTTATTGCGGGTGAAAGAGAGATGGGATGGATGGTTTTGTATTTTCTAGAATATTTCAATGTTTTTGGTATTTTGAAAATGTTTTGAGGCTGTTTTTTGTATTTTCAAGATTTTACAAATGTTTTGATTTTTTATTTTTTGAATGTTTTGGGGTTTTATGAGATTTTATGAATGTTTCAGGATTTTGTGTCTCGGGGGTTGATCAAAGAGTAGCCTTGCCTACGTTTAATCTCAAAGACGACGTATTTTAGATAACATGTTTTTGACATTTTTTTGACTTTTTGAGTGTTTTTTGGATTTTTCACAGGATTTTGACGATTCAGATATGGATATGTGTGATGATATCAGTGATCTGTTTTGGGATTTTGTTGAAAACCGAGCTAAGGTTGATTGATTGGATCAATGAATTGATCATCATAACATTGTTGAGGATGCACAACAATGCAAGGATAGTGTTATGCAACCCAAGGATTAGGATGGATATCCCAAGATGATGAGGGATTGATGATGATAACATTGTTGAGGATACACAACAATGCAATGATAGTGTTAAACAACACAAGGATATCCTGAGATGATGATTTTTTGATTGGATTTGATTGATTAGGATTGATGAAGCTTGGTTTGGAACAAAAGTTGTTTTGGATGATTTGATGTGACGTTTGAAGTGCAAATTAGATGCAACTGATATTGATTGTTCGGATTGATGTTCGATGAAAGATGAAGCTTGATAAGGAATGTATTCTCTATTGGAATTGTTGCCTCAATCTCACAGGTTGGAACCTTTGGAAGAACAAAGTCGGTGTGACATTTCTTTGGTTTGGCCGACTGGCAGTTTGGGAACCTTGTGAAATATTCTGGTCGCTGTGACCTTGCAGAAGTCTTGCCGAACGCTTTCACTTTTGAGTCTGTCTCTGTGAAATAAAGCAGTCGTTGTAACTTCTCACCGCATGGGGATCTCTTGCTAACAGGCCATTCAATTGGGCGTCGGGGAGACTCATAGTGACCGGGGGCTTCAGAGTGACTTCAACACTCGGGAAGAAGTCCCAGCGACATTGGAAGGTCTTGCCGACAGGGATACGCATTGAAGTCATTGAGGTAACCTATGGCGGCTCAGTGATAAGTCTTACTGAAAGTAACATGTCTTGGCGACAGTGTTGGAGCTTTCGGGGAAACCCTTGGGTGATCGGTAAGAAGTCTTACCGATAAGGATATGTCTCACCGACGGACACTCGGAGTAACTTAAGGATCTCAATGTGAAGTCTCAGTGATGAAGGATTGTCTTGGCGACAATGTAACACTCAAAGACATCGGGGAGACCCTTGGCTGAAAGACTTGTTTCGATATGATGTCTCATCGAATATCAGAAGTCTCACCGACAGCAAGTGGGGTCATCGGTTCGGTGTGACTCTTGGCGAGCAGTGGTTTTGGGATAACTTGGAAGCCTCGGTAAGAAGTCTTGCCGAAGGTTGATTCTCTTGCCAACAGTGGAACACATCGATATGAATTTAAGGCTTCGGTATGAAGTCTTGGCGAAAGCAGTAAGTCTGGCCGACAAGATAGACTTGGGGTGACTTGGAACTTGCGGGGTGATGTCTTGGCGAAGGGTATTTGTCTTGTCGATAGGAATGCGATGGACGTCAAAAGTTTCAGTATGACTTTGGAACCACAGTATGATCTCCTGGCGAATGTGGAATGTCTGGCCGAAAGTGACATCGGTATAACATAAAGGGCTTGATATGATCTCTCAGTGAATGACTAAAGTCTTGGTGACTAAGGAACACTTCGGAATGACTTATGAGCTCGGTGTAATGTCTCATCGAATGGCGATTGTCTCGCCGATGAGAATGCTCAGGTCGATGTGACTTGAAGACTTCGATGTAATGTTTAGGCGAAGAGCGATAGTCTTGCTGACTGATGAACTCTTCAGAATACCTTGTGATCTTCAGTGTGAGGTCTTGGTGACATGCCTCTCTAGACTCGATGTAACCTCTTGCTGATAGTGAAGCCTTGGCGGTATCGATTGTAAGGACTTGTGGCATCGAGGAGACACGGTTAGTGTCTCACCGACATGTGACACAAGTGGATCGTTTGTTGACCATTTGGGTGACTGTCCTACGTGGTGTGACCTAGACGTATTATCTTCCATGCAAGGAAGTGGAAACATCTACGTTGCTGAGCTGGATGATTCGACAGTTGTGATCTGACAGTTGGAAACAAGTCGTTTCATAGAGCCGAAGCCGAAGAGAGCTAATAGATGTGAAGGTCGTGAGGCTGGCTGGATGGCCGAGGGCCTTGAGGCCAAAACAGAGGAGAAGAGAGAGCTCCTGATCAAGAAGCATGTTTATGATTTCTCTTAAGTTGATCTGCACTGTATATGTGATGATATTGTAACAGTGCGAAGGCTGTTTAGTTTGAGAGGGTGATCAGAAACTGTAAAGGGATATCTGTTGCTACCAGTTGTATCCAGAATGAACAAGATGTAATCTCTGAAAAGGCTAAGAGCCTGAAATTGTATTGTAACCGTGCTGCTGAATAATACAATGGCTCAATCTTTGGAGTGTGGGGTTTTTTATCTGAAAGGATTTTCCCCACGTAAATCTTTGTGTTCTGGTTTTCTGTTTCATCTTTCATGTCTGTTGGTTCGTGGAGTAGAATTTGTTAATGCTTGCAATTGAATTTACATGTGTTTCTCTCAGATGGATCAATGTGGGAAATAAATTGTGTATGTTTCCGCATTAGGACATAGTTGTTCATGTATTTGAGGTAACCTAATAGAATTAAAGTTACCGAAGGCACTACTATTTGGAGTTTTCATTAGATGCGCTCCACTACATTTCCTTACAAGTGGTATTAGAGCCTTCTTCTGGTTGTTGGTTCTAGATATTTCTCCTGTGAAGATTTCTTAGCTTGATAGGCTGGAAGAAATTTGGGGGAATGGACTGATGTATTGATCCTTTGATGAGTGGAAGCCTTGTGGTATTCTGAGACAGCATGCAACTTGAAGGATGGTCAAGATGGAAAAGGGAGTTGATCATGTAGTGATCTGTGTCTCCTGGCTAGTAGAGGTTTAACCTTGGAGTATGAGGTGGTATTCTTTGCTTTGTGACTATATAGCAGTAAAGCTTTCATATTGGGCGTTTGTGTGTCAGGCTCCTAGGTGATATGGAGAAGCCTAGGTTGTTTCTCAGTCATGGAAGAGAGTGCTTATGCTAGGTGGTGTTTCTTGGTGTTGTAAGGCACGGTTTCCTGTTAACCTCGAATACATAAAGGCTATGGAGTTAATCATCAGATGATTTGCAAGCTTCTGAAATAGCCTTTTCTCTCATTCTTGGATGCATGTACATGTTGGTGGTTTAGAGTTGGCCTGAAAGGGGCCTGTATTTCCTAAACTGTTGTTTTCTTTTGAGGGAAGTTTTTTGTACTTGCATGGCTTTGTGATTTTGCAGGTTTTACATGATTAAGCAAAACTTGTGGTCTTGTGGAGCTGTTGTTAAGCTATTTTCTAGACACTAATTTTTTCGAGTGGTGCTGGATGAGATAGTTGCAGTTCTACATGCATGCTTGGTGCATGGTTTCGAGGAGGTATGACTTCTTCTCTTCATGGGAGTGTTGGTAAGTGTTTTGTCACTTAGCATTCATGTGGTAATGCTTATGGGTTCCTTGATTATTGTGCTCATTGTGGACATGATTGGAAAATCAGATTTGGTGTGATTTGGTGTTTGAGTCATGTTGTCTACGTGGTTATTCTCTTTGATATATCAGTGTTGCAGTTTTCAATGTGATAATGGGTTTACATGTTCGATGGTTGTGATCTATAAGTTATGTGGTTGGTGGATTAGCTACCCATTGGCTGTAGTGAGATAACTTGGATGTGGACTGTCTTTATCCACGAGGTTGATTCACTGATGGTGCAGATTTGTTAGTTGGCCTTGTCTGTGGTCACTTGTGCATTGGTGTGACTATTTTTTAGATGAGAGGATGGATATTCTTGAGTACCTGAATGGTCGGTTAAGGGAACCTGTAGCAGGTGGTCATGACACTTGGAGAGCTCGGGTGTCACTTTTCAGTGGGAGCTCTAGCAGTGACTGTGAATTCATCACATGGTGGTGAATTGTCTTCTTTAGTGTTGCAGAAGGGTTCTTTCACTTTTGCATGGACATTATTTGAAGATGTGCAACATCTTGGAACCATGGAGGACGCTCAGAGTCTTTGGCTAAGGTGTTGGTGGTGCTTGACAGGTGATGTTGGTTTTAAGTCTATTTGCTTTATTTCATGGTATATTCTTGCTTGTGCACTGGAGTTTTGGCATTGTGCATTGTACTTGAGACAATGGTGAGGTCACTTGAAGCATGGTATCTCCTATGGGGATGTGTAGATCATGGTGTCATGATAAGTTCCTGATTCAGATGATTGGAGCTTTGACAATGATCTGGTAATTCTTTGTGTATTGGGTGCTTTGATTATTTGCTTGATACTTCATGATAGTGCAGTAATGCAGATGGAGTTTAGCATGAGATGATCGGTTGCTAGTACACATGGATACATGAAGAATAAGGTGAGGTTGTTTTTCTCTTATGAGAGAAGTGTTGCTGCTTGTTACTCTTGTTAAATTTTTTCAGCAGAAAGTCTGAGAAGCCTACACCTTGGTTGAACATGAGTTCAATAAGAGACCTATGAGGAGATTGCTCTTGGATTAGTCTTGGTCTACTCGGCAGTTTATCTGAAAGGTATTTGGCCCTTTATATCTTTCAGATGTGTTTTATGTTTACTTTCATGATATGGATCTTGAATTGTTGTTTAATGGTTCTAGAGGATTCATAGTGGAAATTGTACAGTTTGTTTTATCTCCTTGAGCTTTTGTGTTATGTAATTTACTGATGAGAATTGGTAGGAGATGATGTATGGGCTGATTTCCTAAAATGGGAAATGTTGTAGCTTGATCTTCTTTGAGAGGTTTATATCCATGTTTTCTTGGTGATTGAATGGATGGATTTTGTTAAGGTTTTTTCTTTTGGGATGTGAAGGAGATCATTCTTGACACAGCTGGCTGTTAGAAGTGTATGTAGGAGGATGTTCTATAGAAGATGATGTGCAGTGTTTCTCTCTGTGGCCATGAAGGTTTGTGGTGAGAGAAATGTTTCTTGTGGCAGGTTGTTGCAGGTTGTGCATATCATTGTGGATTTTTTCTTTGGTACTACAAGGTTATATTTTCTATGTGCTGGTATTGGTAGGCTTGCGATGCCTTCTGATCTTTTAGATCTGGATTTCTCAGGCAGTGGGACTTCCTGTATGTGTCTTGTCTTCTTTGACTGGTTGACACTAGAACTTGTATTTGTTGTTAATGGATTGGCAGAAGTTTACTAATGGTGATATTTGTGAGGTATGTGAGATTGGATAGTATAACACGAGTTGTGGGTGCTATTTTCAATCGCGTGGGTTTATCAGTTGGATGGAAGCGGTCAGTCTGATTTTTGTTCTAACTGGTGTTGTTTATCTTGTTTCTGGAGAATGACTTCACTGTTGTGTTATGTTTGAAGCTTTGAAGTTGATATTGCTTCTGTATAGCGTTTGAGCACAGTGAAGTGGTAGCAGTATCTTGTTGGAGATATCACTGGGATCTTTTGCTTGTGTACGTTGGAATGGTGCTTATACACCTTGGTTTTGTATCTTTCTTCCACAGGTGGCATGTTGGAAGATGACAAGATTGTTGCCTGAATGGTGAACATCTTGGATGTTGGAGCATAATTCTTGATGGAGCATGAGAGCATGTTGAGATCTATGTGGTTTCTTGGAAGGCTGGGATCGGTTGTTTTGTTGGACAGTGAGTTGTAGTTGGATGCCTGGTCTTTCTTGCAGATTGTCTAATGGACTATTATATGTGGAATCATGTTGATTGGGTGTCTTGAGTATTGCAGGGTTTGAACTGGTGGAGCTAGTGTGGTCCTAGTTTCTGGTTGCTTTGAAGGTGCCTGTGTGATCTTCGTCAAGTGGGAGATTGTTGGAATTGTTGCCTAAATCTCACAGGTTGGAACCTCTGGAAGAGAAAAGTCGGTGTGACCTTTCTTTGGTCTGGCCGACTGGCAATTTGGGAACCTTGTGAAATATTCTCTGGTCATTGTGACCTTGCAGAAGTCTTGCCGAATGCTTTCACTTTGGAGTCTGTCGTTGTGACATAAAGTAGTCGTTGTAACTTCTCACCGCGTGGGGATCTCTGTCCGACAGGCCATTCAATCGGGCGTCGGGGAGACTCATAGCGACCGGGGGCTTCAGAGTGACTTCAACACTCGGGAAGAAGTCCCAACGACATTGGATGGTCTTGCTAACAGGGATACGCATTGAAGTCATCGGGGTAACCTATGGCGGCTCGGTGAGAAGTCTTACCGAAAGTAACATGTCTCAGTGACAGTGTTGGAGCTTTCGGGGAAACCCTTGGGTCATCGGTAAGAAGTCTTACCGATAAGGATATGTCTCACCGATGGACACTCAAAGTAACTTAAGGATCTCAGTGTGAAGTCGCAACGATGAAGGATTGTCTTGGTGACAATGTAACACTCGAAGACATCGGGGAGACCCTTGGCCGAAAGACTTGTTTCGATATGATGTCTCATCGAATATCGGAAGTCTCACCGACAGCAAGTGGGGTCATCGGTTCGGTGTGACTCTTGGTGAGCAGTGGTTTCGGGATAACTTGGAAGCCTCGGTAAGAAGTCTTGCCGAAGGTTGATTCTCTCGCTGACAGTGGAACACATCGATATGGCTTTAAGGCTTTAGTATGAAGTCTTGGCGAAAGCGGTATGTCTAGCCAACAAGATAGACTCGGGGTGACTTGGAACTTGCAGGGTGATGTCTTGGCAAAGGGTATTTGTCTTGCCGATAGGAATGCGATGGACGTCAGAAGTTTCAGTATGACTTTGGAACCACGGTATGATCTCTTGGCGAATGTGGAATGTCTGGCCGAAAGTGACATCGGTATAACATAAAGGGCTCGATATGATCTCTCAGCGAATGACTAAGGTCTTGGCGACTAAGGAACACTTCAGAATGACTTATGAGCTCGGTGTAATGTCTCATCAAATGGCGATTGTCTCGCCGATGAGAATGTTGAGGTCGATGTGTCTTGAAGACTTCGATGTAATGTCTGGGTGAAGAGCGATAGTCTTGCCGACTGATGAACTCTTCAGAATACCTTGTGATCTTCGATGTGAGGTCTTGGCGACATGAAAAAGTCTTAGCGATAGCTCTCTGGACTCGATGTAACCTCTTGCCAATAGTGAAGCCTTGGCAGTATCAATTGTAAGGAATTGTGGCATCGGGGAGACACAGTTAGTGTCTCACCGACATGCGACACAAGTGGATCGTTTGTTGATCGTTTGGGTGACTATCCTACGTGGTGTGACCTGGACGTATTATCTTCCATGCAAGGAAGTGGAAACATCTATGTTGCTGAGCTGGATGATTCGACAATTGTGATCTAATAGTTGGAAATAAACCATTTCATAGAGCCGAAGCCGAAGAGAGCTAATAGATGTGAAGGTCGTGAGGCTGGCTGGATGGCCGAGGGCCTTGAGGTCAAAATAGAGGAGAAGAGAGAGCTCCTGATCAAGAAGCATGTTTCTAATTTCTCTTAAGTTGATCTGCACTGTATATGTGATGATATTGTAACAGTGCGAAGGTTGTTTAGTTTGAGAGGGTGATCAGAAACTGTAAAGGGATATCTGTTGCTACCAGTTGTATCCAGAATGAACAAGATGTAATCTCTGAAAAGGCTAAGATCCTGAAATCGTATTGTAACCATGCTGCTGAATAATACAATTGCTTGATCTTTGGAGTGTGGGGTTTTTTTATCTGAAAGGATTTTCCCCACGTAAATCTTTGTGTTTTTGTTTTTTGTTTCATCTTTCATGTCTGTTGGTTCATGTAATAGAATTTGTTAATGCTTGCTGTTGAATTTACATGTGTTTCTCTCAGATGGATCAATGTGGGAAATAAACTGTGTCTGTTTCCGCATTAGGACATAGTTGTTCATGTCTTTGAGGTAACCTAATCGAATTAAAGTTACCGAAGGCACTACTATTTGGAGTTTTCATTAGATGCGCTCCACTACATTTCCTTACATTCTCATCAAAATGTGCCATCGGCTAGTGATTTGGTTTTTTTTTTCTCACAAGTGATGGACCAATTTGATTTCACATTTTCCAATGTTCAGATCACCACATAAGTTAGAGGATATATATCAATATTTATTCCTGAAGCAAGATGTAAATATTTTCCCCCAGTGTCTAGCAATGTATGGAATACCATGGGTGGATGTTTGGATAGGTGTATGGATGGAGGGATATGGATTATCTTGTGATAAGATAAGGTGTTCAGATAAAGAATGCTCATTTGGATAATGCTTCATGGCTCAGATAATGCTGGTTAGGATAGGATCAATGAAAATGACCCATGTCAAGATGTTTACTGTAAGCAAGCGTAAAGTGTGCACCAAAATTTTACCAAGATCAAGATAATTTGGACTATGGATGCAGATGGATTGGATAAATGGTTCATGGATGAAATGGATTTATTATGGATGAGATGGATGGAATGTTGGATTTATTATGGATGGGATAAGATGCTTTCACCTGAACTAGCGCATGTAGATGCTCGATTCTAAACATGATGCCTGTTTTCTAGGTTTTCATCATGGTACCTGCCCAAAGCGCCACCGAAGTGGTTTTCACTAGAGGACAATTTTTTTCTTTACTGTTTAAATCTTTTTCTAATTTTTTTTGGATTTTTGATATTTTTTTATTTTTCTGAAAGATTTTAAGCTCATGTTGAACCACCTAGTGGTGTTGATGTAGATGCCCCTGTCATAATGTGCCATAGATATCCTGCCTGAAGAAGTTGTTTTGCTAAGATAGGTGCACTTGAATACAAATTTTGAGATTCTTGATCTGCTTCATTGATACCGGAGTTGACTTTGTCTTTGTGCGCACATCACGATAGAGTGCCTTCTAAATCCTTATGATAAAGGATCGTTGCCAATACATGGTCAATGTGAGAATCAACTATCATGTGTGGAGGCGTGGATGGAGTGTGTTTAGGGATAGGAGAAGGATTGTTTGATAGTTTGGAATCTTTGACTCTCCAAACTTGGGAAGATGAGCAATGATGGGTGGATATGGAAGTGTGCATGTAATTAGGACCAACTGCTTGATATACTTTGTACGTTTCTTGAGAAGCCTTCTTTTTCTTTTGTAGACATCTTTGATGGATACTTTTCCCTTTCTTATTTTTCCCCATAGTTTCTTTGACTAATGGAGTTTGATAGGGATAATCTTTCTTTGTATTCTTTGGTATCCAATTGTATTTGATTTGTCCATTATGCTTGTCTGCTTATTCTGCTTTAATAACGTTCCTTGTGCTTTGATTCAAATCTTTCTTTTGACGTTGGTCCCAATTCGTGGATGGGGTGATGGGTGGATGAAGATTCATGATGTGGCTAGTTATAGTATTGGCATCAATTTTATCATAAGGACTCTTCGTGCTCCCTATGTTGATGCTTGCCTAAGACATAGTTTCCCCCAGTATGGTGGTAGTGGCACCTTCATTCCTTGATTATGCTTGTTTAGAGATGTCTTGTTCGGTATGCATTCTCTGACAAATAACCATTGCAGATGATGCTATTTTGATTTGCTACTCTGCTGACTCTAGAATATCCTATTCTGTCTGACCTATTTCTTTGAGTGGATAATGCTGGATATCTTCATACATGATGTCCTCAATTTGAATTTTGGATATATCTAATCCTGATGTTGAAAACTCAGTTTGACTATAGAAATCACTAACCTACTCTTTTTGTGTAATAATTTCAAGAGTAAAGGAATGTTGTTTTGAATGAAGATCATCTACGTGTCCATCCAAAGAAAGCATCTCATGGGTAGATGGAGGAGTATGTGCTATGTGGATATGATCATCTTGTATAGATAGAAGAGTATCCATTAGACCATTGTAGTAGCTTGGAGATACAAACTCTTGATCTTGAATGATTCCAGAATTGCTTTCAACACGCTTTGGATCAAATTCTTGACATGGGTCAATTTCAAAGGATGGATTACTTATAAAGGTTTCTAGGATATCTTCATTAGGAACGGAAAGTGGTTCATTATCCTCTTGATCTTTGAGTGGGCTTGGATCAAGTGTCGAGTTGAGGATTCCTTCAGTATCTGTAATCATGAGATCAAAGGGGGTCAACATGTCTTGGAAAGGACCATTGCTAGACCTTGGTGAAAGATTTTGATCATGCTTTGGAATAAATTCTTGAGATATGTCCTCTAACTCATAAGGAAATGTAGAGACATTTTCAATATGATCATTGGTCGATGGATCATAGATTATGTCCATGGGATCAAATAATTCTAACACTCCTTGAAATAGATCACTAAAAAGTGACTCTTGATGTATGGTGAGTTGATCATCATATGGGGAGCACCAGTTATCTTTGTGAAGAAGAAGGATGGAACCTTGAATCTATGTATAGATTATCGAATGTTGAACAAGGCTACCATCAAGAATCGATATCCACTCTTGAGGATTGATGAGTTGTTTGACCAAATGAAGGGGGTGACAGTGTTCTCCAAAATTGATCTCAGGTTTGGGTGCCCTCAATTGAGAATTGACGAAGAAGATATTTCGAAGACTACATTTAGAACTCAATATGGACATTACGAGTTCACAGTGGTACCTTTTGGGTTGACTAATGCACCAACAACTTTTATGGACCTCATGAATAGTGTATTCATAGACTACTTGGATGATTTTTTTTATCTTCATTGATGACATCTCAATTTACTCTAATTCTATTGAAGAGAATGATAGGAACTTGAGGATAGCCCTATAGTGGTTGAGAGAAAATAAACTTTTTGGGAAGCTATCTAAGTGTTCATTCTATCAAGACAAGGTGCACTATCTAGTCCATATCATTTTAGTTGAAGGAGTCTTTGTAGACCGTGCGAAGATCAAGGCGATCGTGGAATGGTCAGTGCCTTAGAATGTGTCAGAATTACATAGCTTCATGGGCCTTGCGGGATACTATAAGAATTTTTTGCAAGGGTTCACAGTAATCACATATGCTTTAGGATAGGGATTGGGAGTAGTATTAATGCAAGGTGGACATGTGGTAGCATATGAATCAAGAAAGCTTAAGTAACACGAGGTGAACTAACACCACATGATTTAGAATTTTCCATAATAGTTCATGCCTTACAGATGTGGAGGAATTATCTTTTCGAAAAGCCACTTGAACTCAAGACATACCACTTGGGATTGAGATACATATTTACTCAACCAAACCTTAATGCATGGCAAAGAAGGTGGCTGGAATTTCTTAGTGAGTATGACTTCAAAATTGAGTAGATAAACAGAAAAGAGAATAGAGTGGTTGATACTCTTAGTAGGCGAAGACATTTGACAACCATAATTTCGACAAGGTCTAATTTGAGACAATAGGTGGTTCAGTATCTGCCAGGGGATGAGCACTATGAGAGGGTGAAGAGCACTCTAGCAGTAAATCCTTAAGATCATCGATTTGATGGGTATGAGATCGAACTAGATGGTATTTTGAGATACCAAAGAATAATGTATATTCCAAACTCCAGAGATATGAGGAAGTTGGTTTTAGAGGAAGTTCATAATGCACCTTATTCAGGAAACCTTGGAGTATCCAAAATGGTTGTAAAGTTGAAGAGTTTATATTTTTGGCCTAAACTCAAGAAGGATGTAGTCGAGTATGTAGCTAGATGCTTAGAGTGCCAACAAGTCAAGGTTGTGCATGCACATCCAACTAGGTTACTATATTCTCATGACATACCTAAGTATAAATGGCAAGTGATCAGTATGGATTTCATACAGGGGTTGCCATTGAGCAAGAACAAGCATGATGCTATCTTGGTCATAATTGATAAGTTGACAAAGGTTGCACATTTCATTCCTGGAAACCTTAAGGATGGATTGTTGATCCTGGACAAAAAAAAATTCTAGATCTTCTGCTTGCATGGAGTGCTAGAACTATCATTTCTGATAGGGACACTTAGATGACCCTAAATGTTGCATTGGGGACCAAACTAAATTTCAGGTTGGCTTATCAACTTGAGAATGACAGCAGATAGAGAGGGTGAATCAGGTAGTCGAAGACCTCCTCCAAATGTATTGTATGGACCCATAGTATAAATGGGAAGAACATTTTCCTTTGGTAGAGTTTGCTTACAACAACTCTTATCACACATCCCTAGGAATGAGACCATTTGAAGCTCTTTATGGGTGAAAGAGTCGCACCCCCATTAGTTGGGATAAATTGGAGGAAATGATCATAGTAGGACCTAAAATGCTTAAGGAAATGGAAGAAAAAATGAGAGTCATTAAGAGAAGACTAAAGTAGGCAGCATACCAACAAAAGAGTTATGCCCAAAAGAACAAAACTCTTAGGCAATTCGCAACTAGGGAAAAAGTTTTCTGAAGAGTTAAACCTCATAAAAGTTTTATTGCTTTTTGAAAGTCTTCCAAGTTGGACCCGAGATATGTGGGACCATTTGAAGTCTTGGAAGTGATTAACCCAGTTGCTTATAGACTAGCTCTACCACCTGCTCTGGGTCAACTTCATAATGTGTTTCATGTTTCTTTACTTAAGCCATACCATCCTGATGTAGCTCATGTGCTTGATTAAAAATCCTTGCAGGTACAGGATCCAAGAGTGGTGCTAGTGGAGCCCATTAGAATCCTAGATAAACACAACATTAAGTTGTGGAGTAGAGATATTGCTCAATTTAAGGTCCAGTGAGACTAGTATTCTGAAGACAATGCCACTTGGGAGGATGCAGAAGAAATAGAACGCTCCTTTCCACATTTTCTTTCTTGAGAAAGAGACTAATAATTTTTCTTGAAAAAAATTGGATTGAGATACTATGATGTTATTTGCTTTAATTTTGAAAGTGATGTTGAAATAGACAATATTCCTTAATTTTGAATGTGATGTTGAAACAGACATATATGCTTTAATTTTGAATGTGATGTTGAAATAGACATATATGCTTAATTTTGAATGTGATAAGTTTTGACTAAACAGACATTGAGATGATGTCTCTTCCAAGAGGGGAAGGATTTCATAACCCAAATTTATCGCATTTTTAATTATAATATGATAAATTGAATTATTTGGGAAATTCAATATGTTGAATGGAAATTTTAATGTTTTTGAAAAGATTGAAAGAAATTGACCGTTGTTGACTATGTGATCTTTTGAACTATCATATAAAAATTATTATGATTTGAACGTTACTGATGAATCTTGGAAAGTACAAGTTTGTGTAGTTGTAGGGTGACAGGTTGAAGGATGAGAACACAGTTGAAGTAAGATCGTTTAGCTAGATCGAATGGTAAGCTAGATGGAATATGGGTGTATACACCACAAATGGAATGATGAATTGCATTTGAACTATTTTTGCATATATAGAAGAACATAATTACATTATTTGAATTGTCTCAATGATTGAAAATGAATGGCTTGTAGTTTAAAATTGTCTACCTAGATTTTGTGTTTTGAGAATTTGGAAGAAAAGGAAAGTATGCATTTTAAAGTATGATTAAAAAGGATAAGAGTTTCATTATGTGAAATTATATATGGATGCTTGAAATGAAATAAAAGTTCTTTATTTAATTAAATGATAGCATATGGAGTGGGTGGTAGGGTGGGTTACTCCCCACATCAAGGGGTGTGGAGAGTCTACTGCTATTATAGCAGGGGGTAACACTTGGGAAAGTCTACCATAGTCGCACAATGGACTTGGAAAAAAGGACTTGTTGGATGCCTCATCACCAATGGGGGCTAGGTTGTATTTCTTAGGCCAGATGGCGGCTAGGAGTAATGGCTTGGTCACATCGAAATGATAACAAGATGTTAGGCACTACACGAAGCTCGCTATTTAGCAAGGTGATATGTCTTGCCAAGACCACCAGTATAGATTACGATGATGAGATGGAAGGTTTTCATCATCCGATGGCTACTCCCATGCCCAACATTCATATTGAGTGTGGACATCAAATTTGCAAATGGTTAACAATTTTAACATAACATCTTCATGTTAGTCCTTTGCAAAACATTAGATTTGAAATCCCTATGAAATACTTGACTATTATGAAACATGCAAATTAGATAAACAAAGATAATCAAATGTAAGCATATAAAAGCATAGTCAAAACTTTATTCCATAGTCGATTGGTGTCACATGTGCTAGTGACCCTTTCCCAATCCTTGATCAAAGCTTAAGATGAAAATGATATGAAGATGGTGGAGTGATGATGAACAAAATCGGTTCTCCAATGGAGAGTGACTTTGCATGAGTGATTGTGGAGGATTTGCTCAATGTTGAAGCTTCTATTTAAAGATTTTCAAAATGCTAAGTGTTGAAGAGAGACCAATGTGGGACTAAGATTAGACAAATGAAAGAAGGACACTTGTCAAGTGATGATTGGTTGATGGTTGTGCAAGATTTGGGAAGAGTGCCCATGAGAGGGAGAATTTGAATTCAAATTTGAGAGTAAATGCTAAGTGGGGGACAAGAAAATGAGCAATAAATGCAATGTTGGAGGGACAAATCAACTTGCCTTTGAATTCAAAGTTGAGGGAATATTCCCCATAAATGCCATGTTGATGGAAAATCTTGGATTTAATAAATCAATAAATTGATTTATATGTGCAAGTGGCTAAATCTAGAGAATGCAAGTGGGTGAGATTAGCATTAGATTTAATCAGGATTAATTAGCTAGGATGATGATTAGGCTGATTTGACCAATTTGACTTGATTTAGGGATTTAAATCAAATCAAAGGGAGATGAATGATGATCTGAGATTTAATTAAATAAATGATTGATTTATTTAATCAAAGAGATGATGATAGGATCAAGTTTGATTTATTTGATTTAAACTGGTGACTTTAGGAGATTGATAAATAAACTTGATTTATTTATTTGATGAGCGAATGTGATGCATAATGTCAATTTGACGTGTCTACATCGAGTAATAATAAAAAAGTATTGGAATTGGCATGAGAAGAGTTATATTGTGTTCGGGTGGTAGAGTATTAGCATTTCTTTTGGGCCTCATTGTTTTGAGCTTCGTTTCACCTGTGGTTGTTTCCCTGGTTCACATGGCGTAATGAGGGAATGATCAAAATTTGTGGTACAAATGTTGGTTGAGACCCTGACAACCTTCGGGTCCAACACTCCGAGTATGCTTGATGAATAAGTATGATCCCCTAATGCTAGTTGTAGTGAAAATGATATTAGGGAAGGGGTTCTTGAGGAATACGAAGTCGGTCAGGGTGGAAACTACCATTACTTCTCATTTTTTGGTGACATTGTTGGAGATTAGTATGGCTAAGAAGGATGTAGAGGTGCTAGCAAAAAGGTTGTTCTTGGTGGATTACCTGGTCAAACTAGAGGATGTGTTGAATGTTGCCTTGACTAATATGGGTGTTTTGTGGCCAAGAGACTATCCAAAAATCTACGTGTTAGGGGAAGTAGTGAAATACTACCCATTCCTCTTGGACTTGAAGGGCATGGCCTTGGTCAAGTACTGAGAAATAGTGGTAGTAGGAGCATATTTTTTACAATGAAAACTCAACCTATGTCTCTCATTTGGGGAGAAATGGGTGCCAAATTTCAAGAAATTTGCACTGGCCAATGAATTTATGGATAAGAAAGGGTCCTCTTAATGTTCCAGTTGATATGGTTTCTTTTTTTAACAGTGTCAAGTCTAGTGTGTCATGGTTTCTTGTTTCAAAGGTGTCAGGTTTGGTGTGTCATGGGTTAAGTATGCATGGTTGATTGGTCTAGTCGTTGTATGTTAATGGTGGCAATTGTTTTTGTCTGTAAATAGATACGGTGATATAAGGGTATTGGAGTTTTTCAATGGAAGACACTAGCTACATTTTGGTTTCTTGTTGGGAAGATGTGATGTAGATCCTTTTGATTAGCAATAGACAGTATTTCTTATGTATCAAAAAAAATGATAGCATATGGAACTCATAAACTCCTTCAAATAAACAATCTATACATATATATACATGTATGTATATAAATGAAAATACACACACACACACATATATATAAAATGAAGAAAAAATATAGTAAATCTAAATGAATGTCATATAAATACATATTATATATATATATATATATATATATATATATATACATATATACATATACATATTTATATTTATTTTGAAATTGAATTTGATAACTGATATTATCCATATCAGACTGTTTGAAATCAAATAAAAATCATGAAGGCATCCCACAATGGACGTGGTCTACCATAAGGATTATGACAATATTTAAATCAAGATAGTGACCAGAGACAATGGAAATAATTCCATAATGATAACACCCCAGCAACATGCAAAATAATGTTTCCATTTTTAATTCATAACCTAGGAAAAAGCATAGTGAATAGAATCGACTGCCTTGAAGGAAAAAAGTATGGAAAAAGAGCTCGTGGAAGTGGAAAAATTAGAGGGAAGCTTCACAAAAAGCTCAAATTTTAAGGTAGATCTTTTTCTTTTGGAAATAAGCTCAATTTTATTATCATTTCCGTAAAAATGCTAGTAGCATTATTTTCATTATGTCGAATGATTCAATAGCATAGTAAAATGTAATTCTCTCTTTGTGTTTGCTACGACCTTGAGCCAAATGTTGTGTAAATGTCAACCACCTTTTGGGTCACATGGCCAAATAACCTACCTTGCACGAATATTATCTAAGTTTAGAGCCTTATCAGCTAGCTTGCAGAGCTGGTTCGAGGCTTCGAGCCATTTTTGAATTGGTTGTCATTTGATTATTGCACGATGATGCTAGTCATACTATGGCTATTGAAATTTCATTCTGATTGACTATGTATTTTAGCATATTTAAACCTTGTAGAGGATCAACTATTGATCCTATGGGAGGGGCATAATACCCTATGTTTCATTTCCAATGTATAGATACCCATTATCAGTTGGGCCAATAATGGTAAAGGGCTAAAACAATTTCTTTAAGAATGTATCATATGTATGTATTATGATGCCAACATCGTTCAATAGGAATGATGGAGTAATTTTAGTTTGAGATTCCTTAAACCCTTGTATGGTTTGATCTACATGATTGACATGCTATTTCTTTGAAAATATTACAGATATCAATATGCATATCAAATATGTATGGTGTAAAACCAGTGTGCCTTTATGGGCATTCTCAAATATGACCCTTGTTGCTAAGGAAGAAATGCATTAGACATATAAGAAATAGTCGTTCCTAGAGCGACCAGTGAATGCTTTGCTTATAACCTTGAAAAACATGAGTTATGTTAAGAACCCCGAAACTTTGAGTTTTGTCTCATAACTAAATGATTGTTTAGGTTTCACAGCGACGAGTATGTTGATCTTAGAATCATTTTATTCATATATAGTTGCACAATGAAAATTTCAATATTGTTTATGTATTCAAATTTTTGAATAATGGGCATTCTATTTTCATGAATGAAGCTGGGTTAGCCAGATGTGGTTAATGATATTTTAATGGATTTTCCTCAATATTGACA
This sequence comes from Sequoia sempervirens, assembly GCA_007258455.2. NCBI lineage: Eukaryota > Viridiplantae > Streptophyta > Pinopsida > Cupressales > Cupressaceae > Sequoia > Sequoia sempervirens. Next base: position 186,701,067 of record VDFB02270651.1, read on the forward strand.
GTTGAGTTAGCTATAGACAATAATTGTTAATTGCATAAACATCATTATTCATTATTTTTTCATTGTAGACAACCTTGTTCTGTTAAAAATAGTGAATGTTAAATTGTAGTGTTATCATGATGTAACTGTTTAGCTGGAAATAACATAGTATTATTAAAAAAATGAATGTTCTGTTGGAAACGAAATTGTTTTGTTCTAAAAGTGTATGTTTGGCTAAAAATAGTCTTGTTTAATAACTATTTAAATAAAACAACATTGTGTAGATTCAAACTATGAACGTTCTTTATGAAACAACTTGTTTTGTAACTGTTTAGTTGGAAATAGTATTGTTTTGTTATAAGTAGAGAAAGTGTTCATATGTAAACTGCATAGTTGAATATTACAACTTGTATGAATCAATCACAACAACAGTGTGTGAGAAAATATTAAAGCATATTTAATTTTGGATTCAATTATTCTTTGAAATCAAACAAATGGAAACCTCAAAATAGAACTTTATTAAGAGATGGCAATCCGATTTAATGGTTTTAATTCAGAATGTATGCAAAAACCAAAACATTAATTAGGAACATATATATGTATGCACATAGACTCTTGTCTATGCACATAAACATACTTGTGACATAACTTTTGTTTCTTACTTGATTTTTTTTAAACGGATAATGCTTTATGTAGAAAGTAAGTGTGGGTCATGTGGGTGATATGACTGAATAATATAATGTATAGTTCCACTTAAATCATGTATTTGGTTTCTGTTTACTGAGGAAATTAGTAATCTGGTTTTCTTTTCTCTAGACATATGTGAGATGAATATTTTTTATTTGAATAGAATAGTGATACCTAGATAGACTAGAGCACCTCAGGGTAGATGCTGCTAGAGGGTAGATAGATGTTATGAAACTATGTAGTAGAAAGTTACCTTCTAGGATGGGTGCCAAAATGGAGTTTAGAGAGTATAGGTTTGCTTTACTAGAACCTATTATTTGTTGATTTTGCAACATAGGTTTATGCTTGGCCAAGCAATATAGTTCATTTGTATGTGTTGATGGGTGTTTTGTGCACTTTCTCAACATAGGCAGTGCATAGGTGCACTACCTCTCTTGAAAGGAAATCTCCAACAACGAGTTGTTGAAAATTACCCCAAGGTCTCTCAGGTGTCGGGTCTTGACATGCATGGAATTTCTTAGTTGATACTTGATGTGATTTTGCTAGTAATCATAGGGCAGACTTACAGAGTTTGGCTAGAGATGAGGTGAATCTTAAAATGGAGTTCCTAAGATGGGGAGTTAGTGTGCAATTTTTTGCAGGTTCGAACAACAGTCTTGAACTCCTATTTCAGCTTTAGATTTGGCTTTACAATGTGCAATGGACCTTAGCTTAGGTTACTTATTAAAAAAAAAGGAAAAGAGCAAGGAAGAGAAGAGGTTCTTGGATCTGAAACTAGCAATGAATAGTGATCATGGAGGGTTCTACTGTGGACAGCTACCTTAAAATAGAATTTCACTTAACCAGATTGACTCATAGTATCATGAAACTTGTGAAAGCTTCTAAGGACTACAAATATTCAACCATTCATTCACCATAAACATGCATGAATAAAAGATAGAAGTTTGGAGCAACTTTTAGTTTATGCCTAGACTAACTTTACACAACTATCTACCATTAGTAAACAACAAAAAGTATGGACAAGAAAGGAATCAACACAACAAAAATCCACACAACCATTGAAAAACATTAACTAATCCATCAAAGTAATCTATAACCATGAAGAATAGAACAATAAATCTATCTAAATCAACTAATTATGGGAGATGAACCATGTAACATGCAATAGAAACTCAAGATTCCACCAAAACCCAATGAACTTCTATTAAAATTTCTGCAGCATGCCTTTACAACAACTCAACTTTCTTGAAAATGAGAGGAGACCCCCTATTTATAGTATTCAAAAATAAAACTGAATGACCAAGATTGATTTTCATTGTGTGACCAAGATTCACTACAAACTAGGGTTTCACCTACCCCCAAATATATTACAATTTAAAATTACATCTTTTTCATTTCCCTATTTTGTCCTTATATGATAGCACTGTAGCACTTTTGTCCTCTAGTTGATTTCCCTTGTTGCAGCTATTCTGTGAGGAGCTTTTCATCAATGACTGGGTTTCCTTCCTGCTTCTTCAAAGTGGCATACTCCATAAACTTGTTGATTAATGTTAGGAGCTTATCAATATCCATTATAATAGATTGGAGCACCTGGTAGTTCCATTACTTGGATCGGCTTGTGAGTGTATCCCAATCTCCATCATACTTAGTTCTATTGTCCCTGACCTGTTCAGACTGGACGAAATCCTGAGAGAAAAACACATAAAATTTGTGGTAAGCTCGCCTGACATTCCATCTTCCATCTTCTTATGGAAATAAGGCTTTATCTTTTCTGAATCAATCTCGACAACGGGCATGTCATAACCTATCATTACTTTCAAATACTAAACACAATCTACCCTAACATCCTTTTCCCAATCAATTTTAGGTTCCACCTTGCGGAGCACTTGTTCTAGTATCTCTTTTCTATTATTGAAATCTAGCTTCCACTTATCCACCAACTAGTAAATGTCCTCTTTCAGTGCAAGTTCCTTTTCCCATGTTTTTTGAGGAAGCTTGAGGATGGCCTCAATTTTAGGATAAGTGGACCCATTTATCCCTGGGAAGTCATTGTAGAACTTCCTCATGCCCTCTACGTGTCTTTGTACTTCCAAGAACTTGTTTTTTGTCCTGATAGCATGATTAATTCCCATGTTTCCAGCATATAGAACCTGTCAGAACCAATCCTTTGTGGTCTTAGTCTAGTTCTTACTTTTCTCAAGTTTGTCAATTTTCTCCTTGGATAATAGTTGTGGTGGATTTGAGGATGTCATGGGCAGCTCCTCCATGGACGACCATTGTTGAATATAGTTAGTCAAATCAGCCACCTATGCCTTTAGTTCTTCCTTGGAGATCTTGTCCTTGTGCATTTGATGCACCACTGTAGTGATTGATTCCTGGAGGTGATCTATCTTTTGATCCCTGCTGGTTGTTCCCAAGTTGATGGTGGAGATGTCGTAACTTATCTCTTCTTACCCAACAACAGGCATGGAAATTTGCATAGTCCTAGACCCAGAAGCATCCATGGTCAGTTTGGATCTAACTTTAGGCTTCTTTTCCTTTTTGGTGTTGAATTGCACTCGAGCTAAGATAGCCTCAAGTCTTGCCTTGGGATCTCTGGGAGTCAGAGTATTCTTCTCTAATTGCTTTTCTAACCACTCGGGCATCTGAGACTCTTCCTTGGGTGATTCATGATCACCTTCTTCTTCGTCCTTCCTGACCTCAATCTCTTTATCACTTGGAGCTTCTCGCTTCGTCCTCGTGTCTTCTCCTTCTTCTTCATCAGATTCTCGGATGAACATTGTGTCTTTGATCGAGGACTTGGTGGGTGTGTGTTTATTGGGTTTTTCCTCTTCTTTAGCCTCATGCTTATGTTCCTCAGGATGTTCTTCCTCTCTATGAGACTCTATCTTAGGCTTACCCATTTTAGGCTCTTCTTCGGGTTTATCTTCTTCTTTATTCTCCTCTTCCTCGTGCTGAGGTGGCACATCTTGTTGTTTCTTTTCTTGTTCTTCTTGTTCTACCGAGAGAGGCATTTCCTCACTAGGCTTGGAGCTTTCTTCCTGTTCCCCAGTTAGAAGTTTAGTATCTTCCTCCATTTTATCACTTGACTCCTTTTCTTCCTCGGAAGGTGACCTTTCTACTTCCTCTCCAACATCATTCAATTATCGAGCCAATTCCTCCTCGACATCTGCGTCAAAAGTCTCCACAATGTATTTGGTTTCATCCTCCTCTTCATCACCCTCAGAGGACTTTGTTTCTTCCCCTTCACGGACCACCTTATCAATTTGCAAATGTTGGTGCTCTGGGTGTTCATGGTAGTCATCTGCTTCCTCCTCCAATTCCCTTGTTGTTTCCTTTTCTTGCCTCTCTAACTCCTCATATATTTTCATTGTGGCTTTCATCTTTGGTGGTTCAGTCAGAGGAGTTGAGGCAGGAATGTTGTCAAGAACCTGCACCAGGGTAGCTTGGATGGTTGGATTCATCAATACTTCAGAAAGCTCTATAGGAACATTTTGCATATGTCGGGAGAATTCCTCTGGAAGTGAGAGCACAGGAATTTGTATTGTTGTTATGGCCAAGGGTAGTGATGTAGTTGGAGAAGTGGAAGTAGAAGAAAGCAGAGAAGTGGTGACAAAAGAAGATTCAACGGTTACAACATGCATGGCAGGTGGAGAAGAAGCAAGGTGGACCTAGATATCCACTACAGGCAAGGAAGTAGCTACCATCACTTGAGAAGTAGGTGGAGGGGAAACAACAGTGGAGGCAGCAGGCAAGGATTTTGGTTACTCAACCTCCATTTCCTCTCCCTCATGGAGTGGATCTTCATGAATGGTAGGCATCTCTGCGAAGCTTCCCGATCTCTTGTGTTTCTTAGAAGGTTCTCCCTCTAAAGCCTTTTTGGCATACACCTTAGGATTGGGTTGTTGCTCAATAGCCTCTTTTCTCTTCCTCAATCTGGTGGACGTAGGAGATTTTGAAGTCTCTCATGATGGGGCAACAACTGTCCCACTGTCTATTTTGCCTGTTGGCTCATTCTCGAGCCCCACATAGGTCAAAGTGACCCCTTGCTGCTTCAAGTGGGAAATTCACCCATTAATCCACTCTTTTTTCTAGGCCTCGACGGGCTTGGTTATAATATCAAGGTCATCAGCCTCCTATTAATCCCAGTTGATCAGTGACAGCAGGAGCGAGGATCTATCACTATATTTTCATCTTCTTCTACATGATCCAGTATGGGAAATAGGTTGACCCTCTACGAAATATGTCGTCATTCACATATAGTGCCTCATTCATACTTCATTATCATCGATGCTATGTAGATGGGAATATTCAGGTCCAAGTTCCTTCTTGAGTTTTCCATAGGGATCTATCTGTGGCCGGATAGTGTGGAGCCTCAAATGATATTCTGCCAGTTCCTTTTCTGAATTATCAACACACTAAGAGGTATGGAGTTCGTATAGCCCTTGGCCAAAGGAGAGGGGATAAGGCATCCCCGCCTTATGCTTGCCACTCAAGAGGGTGTGTGCATTCGTAGCTATCGAGAGAGTTCTAGCAATATTATCTGGTCATTGGATACCGGGGCAACTTGTATGGTCTTTCTAAAAAGCCTTCGACACAAATGTAGGTGATGAATAAGAATGAAAATTGTTTCAAAAAATGCATTGGCACTATGGGAGACTCTCCTCTTGAAGTCACCCCTGAGCAATCTGATAATATAACCTATGAAAGTGTCATTAACTCTGCAGTAGTCCCTCTTGAAATTTCTAAATTGTAGTTGAGGGTACTTGTCATAAACTTTCAGCTCCCTGCTTGGTTCCTCATCTGGAGCTCTAAATAAGTCTTTGTATTGCACTTGTTCGACCAATGAATAGACCAAGTAAGATGTCATGTAAAACCTAGAGGTTTTCTTAACAACCATAAATTGCTCGTGGAAGTGGTCACTGATTATCCCTGCCCAGTAAAACTTGGCTTCTCCTTGGAGAATCTCCTCAACGAAGTACAACATCCATTCTTAGAAATAAGTAGCAGTAGGAAGGCCCATTACTCTGCTTAGTAGGGTCACCAAATCATGGTAATCCTCATAAAAGTCGTTGCAGAGGAGCTTTTGGAGAACCTTTGCAGTGTTGCTCCTCTTCTCCTTCAACCAGTATTGATTAATAAGTCTTTTACACTTGAGGAGATCTTGATCCCACATAGCCTTGCCATCCTCCATGGTTGGCAGTTCCATCTCCCCGAAGGGAGGGATATGAAAAGTCCTTGTTATTGCCTTAGTAGACATGTCAGCCAAAACCTTTCCATCTCTATCTACTATGGTTTTGGTCTCCTCTTGGTAGGCCTCTCTGTAGGCCATAACAAGCTCAGGGGCGACGAGGGCAGGAGGAAAGCCCGTAGCCTTAGCCAACCCACTACTTCTGATATTTCTTGCATTTTTTGTTTTAGGGCTGATTCAAACCCTCTGTTTGAATTCTTCGATGGCTATATGTTTGATATTTGTGTCGGTGACCTCCTTCTAGGTTGAGGTGACTTTGGAATTCAGGGGTTCCCCTTGGAACTTGTACTTCATCTGATCTTTGTCATCCTTTTCGCAGGGTGCCTTATTTTTCTTTCCTTTATCTTTCTCTGTGACTGCTCCCGAAGGTCTTGCACCTGATTCCATATATCCTGTAGACAAAAGAGAGGTGAGTAGTATCAAACACGAAAACATGGGAGCGTTAGCCAAACCCTGCAAACAGAGTTAGATTGGATAATTTAGCACTTAAGAAATCTAACATATCTTTAAGATTGGCATTAGCACTTTACAAGAGGGAGTTTGGATAGTTCAGGCCCCAGGGATCAGACTTCCCTGGCCTGACGGTTGTTTTAAAGTTGTTGCAAGAGGGATGACAATCAAGGCACAACAACCTGCTTGTCTCAACCCGCCTTCATATTTGGGAAATTTGGAGGGTTCATTAAGGAAAGTGCCCTATTTCACCATGTGGGTCGAAGTTAGTTTGATGATTAGAGAGCACTAAGATCCTCTTTCGGGCGATCAGGATCTAAAAGGAGCTCTGCTGTTAGGAGTCTGCTGTTAGGGACTGCTTTGGTAGGATGGCATTTTGGGGGCGGAGTTTCGACAGATGGGACCAACGGCTCTGGAGGGTGGTCACTATCTTTATCACTTGCGCATTTTGGGCCAGAGGGAGCAGAAAGATGCGGGGTGATTGTCATTTGGGAACGACGAATGTCGAGCAAAGCTCCGATGGGAGCAACCCCAAGAGTTGGGTCTGGATGAAGGCATGGTCGTTTACCTTATGTTTACCTGTCATTTGAAATTTTTGTAGCCAGGGCAAGGTCGGGTTCTGAGTCACGGGAGGACGAGAGCAATTTTCCCTAAAGTTACGACGATGATGGGGATGAAGTCCCAATCATAAAGACCCGACACCGGGGGTCTAAAGGAGGTTGAGTACTTGGCAATTTTCACTTTTCATTTTAGACAGTTGCCATGGAACCAGGACTTAAATGGCGGAAGGATGCTACTTGGAAGCCATAAGAGACGAAAAAGTGTTGAAGGAGTCCCGATGATGGAGACCTAGGGAAAATGACCTGCCAAGGTTCATTAGTCATGTTTTTTGCATTTTGGCAGCCATGATGGGGTCGAGTTCCAGAGGTCAGAACACTGGACGTTGATGACCGCAAAGGATGGTGGGTTTAGCATGGTGGCCCACAGATGGAAGTATGTGAGGCGAGACCCAAAGGATGTTAGGCACTTGGTTGTTTATGCATGAGGTCAACTGGTAAAGAAGGAGTTAGGGTTTGAAGCGTTGGAAGGCCGAGATCAGAATGTCGTTTGAAACGGTGGCTCGTGAGTAGTGCCCCAAGGATGGAGTCCCGCGGGCGTGGACCCAAGGAGCTTCGTTGGACTCAGTTTCAGTTATTAATATTTTCACCAAGTTTTGACAATGAGAGGGTGGAGTACTCCCGTGATGGCGGACCCGATAGAGAGGTTCCTCATTTGCAAGTAACCTTTGTTTCAAGTGTTGGCGATGGCGATGAGGAGGTCGGGGCCCATAGAGCGTGAACGCTCTGGCCGAAGAACGGGGTCGAGAAGGAAAGGTTCCACAGCCACTAAGTCAATTGACTTCGATGGATTGTCAAGTTTTTGTCCCATGTGTTTTGGGCACCTTGTTTTTCTCTATCTAGTTCATGTGTTTTTCCTCCTTTTAATTTATCATTTTTGCAATAAATCAAGGAAAACAAAAAGCATGGCGTAGGCGGTGAACTCACCTTGAGAATCTGATGAAGGAGGAAAAAGATCAGCTAGCAAATGTGATGGATTGGTAGTGGCACTCATCGGGCTCTGAGGCGGCGATTGCGGGGTAGCTCTAACTTGCTCTGACCTCTTTCTGCTCAACTAACAAAGTGATAATGACAGCTCAAAATCACCTATTTATAGGTAATAGGGAATTAAATGCAGCCATTAAATGCTCGTACGAAAGACCTAAGGTTGGTAAGCTACAATTTGAAAATGACCGTGGGAGCACTAGGGTCCGACGATCAGAATGCTATCGGCTTAAGGACATTTGAGAGTTCGGAAATAAACGGACGGTGCTGGGGAGATCGAGACCTGATGGGCAGAATGCTGCCAGTGGACAACCGTTAGAAATGATGAAGAGGCGACAAAAGTCCGAGAGGGGCGGCCCGGCAGGGCGGGCCCGATGGGTCCCAAGGATGCTAACTTTGAAGCACTATGCCAAACACCTGATGGGAATCCGCAAAGACCTAGAATCTAGAAAATTTAAGGGGGCGAAACATGGTCAATTCAAGATGGACTCTTTGGGACTCGCTGGTCCTGTATGCTTGAAACATGGGCATTAATCATGCTGTTGGGACAACAAATAAGTTGTTGGAAGTACAAAGACACCTAGAGGGCACAAGGAAATTTTGCACTAACTTTCCAAGGATATACGGGTCCACTTATCCTAAAATTGAGGCCATCCTCAAGCTGCCTTAGAAAATATGGGAAAAGCAACTCGCACTAACAGAGGACGATCACTGGCTGGTGGATATGTGGAAGCTATATTTTGATCATAGAAAAGAGATACTGGAACAAGTGCTCCGCAAGGTGGAACCTGACATTGATTTGGCAAAGGACGTTAGGGTAGATTGTAGCAAGGGAAATCAGCTAGAGGAAAACAATGCTATAGTGTTGTCATATAAGGACAAAATAATCAAAAGACAAAGATGTTATTTTAAATTGTAATATAGTTGGGGGTAGGTGAAACCCTAGCTTGTAGTGAATCTTGGCCACACAATGCAAATCAAACTTTTCCATTCATTTTGCTTTTTGAATACTATAAATAGGGGGTCTCCTCTCATTTTCAAGAGAGATGAGTTGTTGTAAAGGAATGCCGCAAAATTTTTAATAGAAGTTCATTGGCTTTTGGTGGACTCTTGAGTTTCTATTGCATGTTACATGGTTCATCTCCCATAATTAGTTGATTTAGATAGATTTTCTCTGCTGTTCTTCATGGTTTTAGATTACTTTGATGGATTAGTTAATGTTGTTCAATGGTTGTGTGGATTTATGTTGTGTTGATGCCCTTCTTGTCCATACTTTTTTTTGTTTACTGATGGTAGATAACTGGGTAAAGTTAGTATGGGAATAAACTAAAATCTGCTCCAAACTTCTATCTTTTATTCATGCATGTTTATGGTGAATGAATGGTTGAATATTTTCAGTCCTTAGAAGCTTGTACAAGTTTCATGATACTATGAGTCAATCTGGTTAAGTGAAATTTTGTTTTAAGGAAGCTGTCCACAGTAGAACCCTCCATGATCACTATTCATTGCTAGTTTCAGATCCAAGAACCTCTTCTCTTCCATGCCTTTTTCCTTTTTTTTTAATAAGTAACCTAAGCTAAGGTTCATTACACATTGTAAAGCCAAATCTAAAGCTGAAATAGGAGTTCAAGACTATTGTTCGAACCTGCAGAAAATTGCACACTAACTCCCCATCTTAGGAACTCCATTTTAAGATTCAACTCATCTCTAGTCAAACTCCGTAAGTCTTCCCTATGATTACTAGAAAAATCACATCAAGTATCAACTGAGAAATTCCATGCATGTCAAGACCTAACACCCAAGAGACCTTGAGGTAATTTTCATCAACTCGTTGTTGGAGATTTCCTTTCAAGAGAGGTAGTGCACCTATACACTTCCTGTGTTGAGAAAGTGCACAAAACACCTATCAACAGAACTGGTGCTAGGAGGGCCCATCTGAGTTAAGCTGGATCAAGGTGATTCACTCTCCCTTGAAAGGTCCCCAAGAGTTTTAAGGTCCACTCCAAACAAAGGGGAATTCCAGGAACTACATCCCCCTACACGGACAAGAAAGACTAAGAGGGAGGATGCAGCCTCTTCTTCCTCCTTTGTTCCACCCACTTCACCTTTTCCTTCGACTCCTTTCTCCCTCCATTCACCTCAAACTCATCAGACTTCCTTCACCTTCATCCATTCCACTCAACTGTACCACACAACATTTCCACCTCTTGCTTCCCATAGTCGGGGTGTTGCCCCTTCCCCCGCCCTCCAAGTCCAAGGTGCATTCCCAACTATCACTGCCCCTATGCAGCCCCAGGTTACTATTCAAAAGCAAATACCACCTTCACCTCCCCTCATGGCTTGGCTTGGGAAAAACCCTTCTTCGTTGCACTTCAATGCCTACCATGACATGCCTAAGAAACCAGAGAGGTTTTGTTCAAAGTTCAATCCTCAGGACCCATAGAGGACAACTGAGGAGCACATCAAAATCTTCCAAACATCATTGAAAGACATGAAAATCAATCAAGAAGATGTGGTGTGCAAGCTCTTCCCTTATTTGTTGGTGGAAGAGGCCTTCTATTGGTATATTAACTTGCCAGCAGGGTCCATAACATCTTGGGATTTGATGATGAACACCTTCTTGCAGAAGTACAAGATCTTGATCAGCCCTTCAGAGCTATACTGACAATTCATGACTGTTCGTAGGGAAATCAATGAACCAATCAACTCCTTCAACAATCAATTTCACCGAGCCTACACAAGGTTGCAAGCCCCATATACACTCAATGATGTTGCTTCCTTGCCAGTCTATTACGTAGCATTGGACAACCTCATGACTGCATTGGTGAAGAGAATGTGACCACCTCTAACTAGACTAGTGGATGCCTATGAGGAAGTAGTTATTACTAGTACAGACTTGGGGCAAAACATTTTCGATCCGCTACCTTCATTGGGCCTAGTGGCTCATCTAATGCAGGTTAAAGGGCTCAACCAAGCATTCGCTCATTAGACACTCCTTATGAACCAGGTGCCTCAGCTGGCCATAGTCTCGCATCCAGGATAGTCGTTGAACCAGGCACCTCCCGTGCCTCCATACATGCAGCCCCAACAACAACAGACCTACTCCCAGGCTCCCCAACAATAGCAGGCATACTCTCAGCAGCCTCAAATGCCATTATACCTACAAGGACTAGATATTTCCCTAGCACAATAGAATCATTCGGTTGCTTCACCTATTTTCCTTCAAAATCAAGTGCCTTAGCCAAGTAACACCGAGAAAGATCAGCTTGATGAGCTGACTGAAATGATAAAAAAAAATTCCATGGAGATGACGCATCTGAGAAATCAAAATAATCAGCTGTAAGCTTTCTAGTGGAGCATTCAAGCCAACCTCAACAAGGAAGCCAAGGACAGTCATGATGCAGGTCCCTCCTCGGGATAAAGTTATGAAAGAGGGTAGAATTCTAACCAGAATTTTAAAACAAGGCTGGCCCAAAGACAAAATAGAACGTGGAATACTAGACCCAACAACGGGGGAATTCCCACTCCACTTAATCAACTTGCTAATGCTGAAAAGAAAACTAGTGGTGTGTACCTTGCTGAAGCAACTCTCTTTGGATGGTGTCAGATTCACAAAACCAGCAGGAACTCCGAGTTGGACTGACTTGAGTTCCTCACCGCCACGAAAATCTTCCAAGTCAAAGTTTAGAATGTCGTGGAAAATGTCAGATGTCGGGATCTAGTCCCATCTAAGCCCTATGATTCCTCCTATCTCATGGTCAATCTGGAGCCATTCCCACAGAGTGAGAGCAATGTCCCAGAATGTGAGGATGCTCCACCAAAAGAGGACGAAATCCAAGAGGTAAGTAACAAAGTAACCTGGTCTCAACTCTTTGATTTAGTAGAAAATGGTCCAATAGATGAGGAACTATATATAAATGAGGTTCATATGTTCCACCAAAGGGCGACTCCCTACTACCTTAGGAATAGACAGGCGAGAGGACCTTTCATGACTTCCACTCCGCCCAATTACTTCAGCACTCCACCTGACCCCAATGCTAGTTAAAATCCTGGTCTTCTTCATGTGCCTACTCAATACTTCAACAAGGATAGGCCATTAAACCAACCACAAAACTAACCTCAAGGTCGACCCCAAAATCAACCAAGTCAAACACAAGCCCATCCCGCTAGCTTCACCATAGGCAAAGCCTTCGAAATTGAAATTGAATAAATGGGCGAATATGTTGTAGAGGAGTTCAAGAAATTCAAGATTAGCTTATCTTCCTTTGAGTTACTTAAGGTTCCCACAGTTAGGCACGCATTCTTTAGAGTTATTAATGGAACCCCTTCTTCTAAGGAACCACTAGAAACACCAGCCAAGAGAGTCTCTTTTGAAGACCCTACAAGTGAGCTTGTTATTTTGCAAGTTCATGGAAAGAAGAGTGATCCACCTCAAAATTAGTAGATGGGTAAGCAGCCTGCAAAAGAATCAGATCAGAACAGTAGGCAAAACCACAAGGATCATCCCTCTGGGGAGGCTAAGGATAAGGCTGGCGATAAGAACAAAGCTCAAGTAGCTCAAGTGGACATGCCAATGGGCCTCTTCCAAGGAAAGTTGGAAACACCACCCTTCCTCACTACCATCCAGATATTTGGAAATAATTTGCACAATTGCTTGCTTGATTCAAGGGCATCCACCAATGTCATGCCCCTAGCAGTATGCAAAGCTCTTGGGATCACTCCCACACCTTCGAGGAGAAAAGTGACTCAACTGGATAAAACAGAGGTTAACATTGTATGGGAAATGAATCAGATCCCAATGTAGATCGTTGCAGATCCAAGGGTACAATAGGTTATAAACATTCAGGTGGCAGACATGCCTAACGCCTATGGGCTTATCCTTGGGCGAGACTTCACCAGAACGTTGAATGGATATGTTGCGACGAATCACTCTCACATGTGGCTACCCTGGAGAGGGCTACCAAATCAAATCCGTATAGATTGGGAGCCCCATATGAAGTTCATGATTACCAAATATAACAACACCAACGAGGTGTTGTTTGTTGAGACCAAGTTGGGGAACTACTCTCCCGTCTCATATCAAGAAGAGTTGCAAGATTCAGGAGAGGGGATGGTTGCAGAATTCCTCCTAGTCCAATGCAACCCTCCAATCGATTTGACCCATACACCTCAAAGCACCGAAGATGACACTTTAGGATTGTTGGATGGATTTCAGGACTTTATGGAAAAATGCATGCAAAATCAGCTCAGCTTGGGTGTGAGAATGGATTTCCAAGAGCTCCTATTGCATAATTTGTGGAGAGTACACAACTCTTCCCATTATGAGTTTGAGTGTTGTTTGTGCCAAACAATGATAGAAAATATCAAAGGACGGATCGCCCCCAAAGAAGAGTTGTCGACAGAGCAACTTGCTATAGATTCCACTCAGCTAATACCTACCTAGAAAACCTTTGATGCAAGTGTGAAACCAAACGAGAGGTCGTGCCTCATTGGCCTTAGATTCAAGGACTCACCTAAGTTTTGGACTCTGCACTTTGATGGGTCCAAATCCAAACAAGGAGCCGACACCGGATTCGAGCTTATCAGCCCCACCGGTAAGACTTACTTTGTTTCCCACAGACTTCAATTTTATTGCACCAATAATGTAGTGGAATATGAAGCTTTAGTACATGGTCTTTTAATGGCTTTAAGGAAGAATGTTAAGATGTTACAAGTTTTTGGTGATTTGGAACTGGTAGTCAAACAAGTCAAAAAATTGTACTCATGCCACGATAGAAGACTAGCAAACTATAGGCATAGAGTCTGGGATCTTTTAGAAAGTTTAGATGCATTTAATATACAGCTAATCCCATGTTCTCAGAACCATACAGCCGATGCCTTGGCCCAAGCAGCCAACACTTTGTAACCCCTGTCCCTATCTAGCCTCAAGAAATTTACTGTGGAGTTGACCTCTGCTCCATCTGTCCTGGATAATGTCACTCACTTCTAGGTATTCAATGATTATAGGCATATACTAGAATTCATCACCAGTTCTGATGTGTTTGCAACACAAATAATTGATGAAGTTCATCTAGAAGAAGCTCAATTAGATATAGAAGGCGTCATCAACCTCAAAACTAACACTATTCCACGAGGTATGGTTCAACTTGAGCGCATATTTGACTTGGATCAGATTAGAGATTGGGATCAACAAGTAAAGAAAGAGTCCATAAATAACCAATGTGACGTCCACAACCTCGGAACAACCGAGGAAGTAAAAAATGCTTTTATTGGCAAGGTGTGTACTGCAAAAGAAAAAAAAGGAATTTTTGATGCTTTGTGGAGGTATCACGACGTGGTGGCATGGAGCTATGAAGAATTGAAGACTTATGACACCTCCATCATCACACATACCAATCCTCTCAAGCCAGATGTGTGGCCATTCTGACAAAGACAATGTCCCATCAATGCATTATTGGAACCCATCATTTATAAAGAGGTGTAGAAATTACTTTCAGCAAGGATTATCTTCGCAGTCAAGCACTCCACATGGGTGGCCAAATTGGTCCCGGTTAGGAAACAAAATGGAGAAATTAGATTGTGCGTGGACTTCTGCAATCTGAATAGAGCCTCGGAGAAGGAAAACTATCCAGTGCCTTCATTGGATGAGGTACTACAAATTGTCAATGGTTCACAAATGATGTCTTTTCTCGACAAATATTCTAGATACAACCAAGTCATGGTACAGTATGAAGACTGGCACAAGACAACATTCACCAACAAGTGGGGAACTTTTTCCTATAGACAGATGCCATTTGGGCTCATCAACGTTGGTGCCACCTTTCAATGTGCCATGGAAATTTCCTTCAAGGACTTGATTGGAAAGTGCATAATCATCTACATGGATGATTTGACCATGTTTTCAAAGAAATGGAGTGACCATGTCTCTGATTTGTGTAAAGTCTTCCAGAGGTGCAGGGAATTTGGAGTTTCCCTTAACCCGAAGAAGTGCATCTTTCGAGTCACTGAAGGGAAATTATTGGGGCATGTTATCTCGAAATAAGACATCTCCATTGACCCTGAGTGCATTCAGTCCTTACTGAAGATTCAGCTACCAGGCAGCAAGAAGGAACTAAAATCTTTCTTTGGAAAGATTAATTTCGTCAAAAAATTCATTACAGGCTTTGTTGAAATCGTCAAGCCACTTAATGCCATGCTGAAACAAGATGCTAAGATCGAGTGGACCCCAGAGGTGAAGCAAGCCTTTGAAGAAATCAAGAAATCCATTGTTGAGGCACCTATCCTGATTAGCCTAGACTATCTGAAGCCATTTTACATTTATTCCTTTGCTTTAGATCACTCGTGTGCTAGCATTTTAACCCAAAAAGACAACGAGGGAAATGAGCACCCGATCGCCTTTATGAGTGGTCCCTTGAAAGATGTTGAACTAAGGTACCACAACTAGAAAAAAATGCATACACCCTTGTACGAGGAGTTAAGAAGTTCAACCATTACATCTTACGGAATAAGGTGTTTGCCATTGTTCCTAACCCAACAGTGAAGACGTTGCTAATAAAAATGAGTTGGGAGAGCGAAGAGCCAAATGGGTTATCTTATTGCAAGAGTACAACATGGACATTCATCCCATGAAATTAATAAGAGGATAGGCACTCACTCGAACAATAGTAGAAACAACAGCTGAAGTAGGACCTGAACTTATAGTGCAACAATATCAGCTTGAAGATGTTTCCCCAGGGGAGTGGTACGATGACGTAGTCTACTATTTGTTGAACCAAAAATTCCCACCTTGCTTGCAAGGAGTTCAAAAACATGCTTTTCATCTAAAAAGCAGCAGCGACATGCTACAGGGATCCATACTGTACAAGAGGAATCATGAAGGTGTCTATTTGAGATGTCTTAGCAAAGAAGAAGCTGACCGGGTTTTGAAAGAATTTCATGACAAGTATGGCACCGGTCATGGATCTGGTCCTTCCACTATGCATCACATCTTACGAGTAGGATACTATTGGCTGAGAGTCTTTAAGGACGCACACAACCATGTTCGTACGTGCCACATATGTCAAATCGCCGCAACTAGAGAGAAGAACATTGTTGTCCCGTTGTAACTAGTTCTAGAGGTCAGACTATTCGTGCAATGGGGTCTCGAGTTCATTGGTCTAGTAAGCCCTCCATCATTTGCAAGACATAGGTACATTCTAACTACTTCTGATTATTGCACTAGATGGACATAAGCCATTGCATATAGGTAATGTACAACTGAGGTAGTTATTAATTTTCTTGACGGTTTTATATTAAATCATTTTGGTTGCCCCTATGCTTTAGTGTGTGACAATGGCCCTACCTTCTCCTCACTCAAATTTTCTAGTTGGGCCTTTGATTACATAATTTCCCTCAAATTCTCGTCCAACTATTACCCCCAGGGCAATGGCCTGGTAGAGTCCACAAACAAGAACTTGGTTACTGTGATTAAAAAACTACTTGATAGGAACCCTAAGGACTGGCATACCAAGCTTTGTTTTTCCCTTTGGGCAGATCGCACCCACCATAAGGCTACCCTTGGTGATTCCCCATTCCATCTTGTTTATGGCCTAGAGCCTATATTCTCAATCCACTTAAAAATCCATACCCTCCAGTTCATCGATGACTTTTACGAAGGATGGAATCGCAGAGAAGCTCGCTTGCCTGAGCTATTACATTTAGAAGAAGTACGTGACCGTGCAATAGAAATTTTTTTCAAACATCAGGGCGTAGTCAAAAGATGGTTCGACCGTCGAGCCAAAGTTAAGGCCTTTAGAATCGCAAATCTAGTCCTATGTTGGGACAAGGCCCATCAGAAGAAAGGGGGACATGACAAATTCGACAAGCTTTGGCTTGGCCCCTTTCAAATAGATGAAATCCTTGGACAAAATGCTTTCCACCTAAAAACCTTAACTAGTGAGGACATCCCATTGCCTGTCAATGGGTAGCACCTAAAGCATTACTTCCAAACCTGAGCTCTTTTAGAGTTGTTCCTGTAAATACCTATACATAGGGTAGGGTACGTTGCTTTTGGTTTTCTTTCATCTCGTTGCTTTGCGTCGCTTTTGTTTTACTTGTTTCCTAGTTGTTTTGCTCTGACGAGGGTGTTCTTCTTTTCTATTGCAGTGGTCATGCTTGTTCAACGAATGATTCACTTTGTTGTCTGTTCTTAGTGTTCTTTAGCTAAATATTCACTCTCAACCATTGGTCCCTAATGGCAACCTCGGAAGGACTTCCTCATTTGAACTCTGCCTTAGAACTCAACCCTTGGTTGAATCCTTTTACATCCATCTCATGTTATGCATGAAACACATATTAATTATTTCCAAAGGGTTGTGCAATAGTTGTTATGAAGAATTAGCAAGAAAAAAATATAAAGTCCACTCCAGTGATCATTGTGGCTCCCAAACCCATCGTAGGCTTCAATGCTTACATGGTTGAGAAAAAGGATAAAGTGTGAAAATAAATTTCAAAAGAAAGAAAAGAAAAGAAAAGAGAATTTTGAAATCAAGCGACCATATGGGTGTGTGGATAACTCTACTGGGGCTATGGACGCCTGCCTGGCAGTAGAGCAATATTCATGGGTCATAGCGACAACTCTGTCGGGGCTATGGACATCTGACTGGCATTGGGGCAATGTCTAGGTTACTTTTGGGGTTGGACAATTCATGTAGCTTGCTCGGTCTGATTGACCGCATTTTGTCATAGTTTCTAAGGAAATGAATGAATTCACCAAGCACACACACTTCTGAGATGTTTCATAGGTTGACTCAACTAAGGATCCCATTCTCCCAGTTCACTTTTGGAAGTCGGCCCTTGGTCTGTGAAAACAGAGATTCTAGGTTCTGAATGAATACTTATCCTATAGAACACTCGGGAGTGTTCTCTAGTAGAGTCACCATTTGTTGTGCCCTCAGCACATATGCCCCATTCAGAATGGGGACCCTCACTTTCTTTCGCCTCATTGAGTCATTTGTTGTTGTCTCATTTTGCATGCCCCTATTTTAGTGTTCAAAATGGTCAGTGAGTCCCAAAGAGTCCATCTTGAATCTACCATGTTTTTCCCCCTTAAATTTTGCAGGTTCTAGGTGTTTGTGGGTTCCCATCAGGTTTTTTCCTTAGTACTTTAAAGTCAACGTCCTTGGGACCCATTGGGCCCACCTTGCTGGGCTACCCCTCTAAGACTTTTTTCGCCTCCTCACCATTTCTAACGGACGTTTGTTGGCAGCGTTCCGCCCATTAGGGCCCGATCTTCCTGGCGCCATCCATTTATTACCGAACTCTCAAATGTCCTTCAACCAACAACATTCTGACCGTCAGACCTCGGTGCTCCTGCGACCATTTTCAAATTGTAGCTTACCAACCTTAGGTCTTTCGTATGATCATTTAATGGCTGCATTTAATGCCATATTTCCTATAAATAGGGGAATTTGAGCTATCATTATCACTTTGTCAATTGAGCAAAAATAGGTCAGAGCAAGTCAGAGCTACCCCACGATCACCGCATTCGAGCCCGACGAGTGCCACTATCGATCCATCACATTTGCTAGTTGATCTTTTGCCTCATTCATCGGATTCTTAAGGTAAGTTCACCTCCCATGCCCTGCTTCGTGTTTTCCTTGATTTGTTGCAAAAATGATAAATTAAAAGGAGGAAAAACACATGAACTAGATAGAGAAAAACAAGGCGCCCAAAACCCATGTGACAAAAACTTAAAAAACCATCAAAATCAACCAACTTCGTGGCTGTGGAACCTTGTCTTCCCGATGTCGTTCTTCAGCCAGAGTGTTCACGCTCTACGGGCCCGAGCCTCCTCATCACCATCACCAACACTTGAAACAAAGGTTACTTGCAAGCGATGAACTTCTCTATTGGGTTCGCCATTGCGGGAGTACTCCACTCTCTCATCGTCAAAACTTGGTGAAAATCTTACAAACTAAAACCGAGTCCAACAAAGCTCCCTAAGTCCGCACCCACAGGACTTTGTCCCCATGGTGCTGCTCATGAGCCGCCATTTCAAGCGACATTTTAATCTCAGCCTTCCGACGCTTCTGACGTTAACTCCTTCTCTACCGATTGACCTCATGCACAAATGACCAAGTGTCTAACATCTTCTGAGTCCTGCCTCGTGGACTTCCGTCTGCGGGCCACCATGCCAAACCCATCGTCATTTGCAGCCATCAACATCCAACATTCTGACCTCCAGAACCCGACCCCATCATGGCTGCCGAAATGCAAAAAAAATGACTAATGAACCTCAGTGGGTCATTTTCCCTGAGTCTCCATGATCGGAACTCTTTTAGCACTCCATTGTCTCTTACAGCTTCCAAGTAGCATCCTTCCTTCACTCGGGTCCAAGTTCCATAGCGGCTATCTAAAATACAAAGTGAAAATCGCCAAGTACTCAACCTCCTTCAAACCCCTGGTGTCGGGTCTCCGTGATCAGGACTCTGTCCCATCACCATCGTAACTTTAGGGAAAATTTCTCTCGTCCTCCCATGACTCAGAACCCAACCTCGCCTTGGCTGCAAAACTTTCAAACAACAGGGTAAACATAAGGTAAACGGCCATGCCTTCATCTGGACCCGACTCCCGGGGTTGCTCCCATCGGAGCTCCACCCGACATGTGTCATTCCCAAATGGAAATTACCCAGCATCTTTCCTCTCCCTCTGGCCCAAAATTCCCAAGCGATAAAGTTAGTGACCACCCTCCAGAGCTGTGGGTGTCGCCCATTAGAACTTTGCCCCCGAAATGTCGTCCTACCAAAGTTGTCCCTAACAGCAGACTCCTAACGGTAGACCTCCTTTCAGATCCCGATCACTTGAAAGAGGATCTTAGTGCTCTCCAATCATCAAACTGACTTTGAACCACATGGTGAAATGGGGCACTTTCCTCAATGAACCCTCCAAATTTCCCAAATATGAAGGCAGGTCAGGATAGGTGGGCCATCGTGCCTTGATTTATGTCCCTCCTGCAGCAACTTAAAAATAGTTGTCAAGCCAGGGAAGTCTGACCCGTGCGGCCCGAACTATCCAAACTCCCTCCTGTAAAGTGCTAATGCCAATTTTAAAGATATGTTAGATTTATTAAGTGCTGAATTATCAAATCTAACTCCATTTGTAGGGTTTTGGCTAACATGTCTACTATGGCAATAACAAGGACTTTTCATATCCCTACCTTCGGGGAGATGGAACTTCCAACCATGGAGGATGGCAAGGCTATGTGGAATCAAGACTCCCTCAAGTGTAAAAGACTTATTAATCAATACTGGTTGAAGGAGAAGAGGGGCAGCGCTGCCAAGGTTCCCCAGGAGCTCTTCTGCAGCAACTTTTATGAGGATTACCATGTTTTGGTGACCCTACTAAGCAGAGTAATGGGCCTTCCTACTGCTACTTACTTCCAAGAATGGATGTTGTACTTCATTGAGGAGATTCTCCAGGGAGAATCCAAGTTTTACTGGGCAGGGATAATCAGTGACTGCTTCCATGAGCAATTTATGGCTGTTAAGAAAACTCCAGGTTTTACATGACATCTTACTTGGTCTATTCATTGGGAGAAAAAGTGCAATACAAAGGCTTATTTAGAGCTCTAGATGAGGAACCAGGCAGGGAGCTAAAATTTTATGACAAGTACCCTCAACTACAATTCAAAAATTTCAAGAGGAACTATGCAGGTTAATGACGCTTTCATAGGTCATATCATCATATTGCTCAGGGGTGACTTCAAGAGGAGAGTCTCCCATAGTGCCAATGAATTTTTGAAATAGTTTTCCTTCTTATTCATCCAGTATCTGAAGTTCACCTACATTCATGTCGAAGGCTTTTTAGAAAGACCATACAAGCTGCCCCAGTATCCCAATGACCGGATAATACTACTAGAACTCTCTTGGAAGCTACGACATGCACACACCCTCTTGAGTGGCAAGCATAAGGCGGGGATGCCTTATCCCCTCTCCTTTAGCCAAGGGCTATATGAACTCCATACCTCTCAGTGTGTCGTTAATTCAAGAAAGGAAATGACATAATACCATTTGAGGCTCCACACTGCCCGGCCGTGGATGGATCCCTATGGAAAACTTAAGAAGGCACTTGGACTTGAATATTTCCATCTACATAGCATCAAAGACTTTTGGGATAATTGCAAAGATGATAATGAAGTGCGAATAAGGCACTATATGCAAATGATGGCATATTTCGTAAAGAGGGTCAACCTATTCCTCATTCAGGATTAGGTAGAAGAAGATGAAAATACAGTGATAGATCCTCGGTACAACATAGTTTCCAATCTCCCATTGCCACTGATTGACTGGGATGAATAGGAGGTTGACGACCTTGATATTCTAACCAAGCCTGTTGAGGCCCAAACAAAAGAGTGGATTGATGGGAGAATTTACCAATTGAAGAAGCAAGGGGTCACTTTTACCTATGAGGGGCTCGAGAATGAGCCAACAAGCGAAATAGACAGTGGGACAACTGTTTCCCCATCAGGAGAGACTTCAAAATCTCCTTCGTCCACCAGATCAAGGAAGAGAAAAAAGGCTACTGAGCAACAGCCCAATCCTAAGGTGTATGCTAGAAAGGCTTGAAAGGGAGAACCTTCTAAGAAACACAAGAGAATGGGCAACTTCACAGAGATGCCCACCATTCAAGAAGATCTGCTGTATGAGGGAGAGGAAATGGAGGTTGACCAACCAAAATCCCCGCCTGCTACCTCCACTGTTGTTGCCCCTCCACCTACTTCTCAGGAAATGGTAGCTACTTCCACGCCTGTAGTGGATATCTCAGTCCACCTTGCTTCTTCTCCGCCCACCGTGCAGGTTGTAACCGTTGACTCTTCTTCTGCCACCACTTCTTCACTTTATTCTGCTTCCATGTCTCCAACTACATCACTACCCTTGTCCATAGCAACAATACAAATGTTTGTGCTCTCACTTCCAAAGGAATTCTCCCAACATATGCAGAATTTCCCTACAAAGCTTTCTGAAGTATTGACGAATCCAACCATCCAAGCTGCCCTGGCATAGGTTCTTGCCAACATTCCTGCCTGAACTCCTCCAACTAAACCACCAGAGATGAAAGCCATAATGCAAATATCTGAGGAGTTAGAGAGGCAAGAAAAGGAAACAACAAGGGAATTGGAGGAGGAATTCGATGACTACCATGAACACCCAGAGCACCAGCATTTGCAAATTCATAAGGTGGCCCGTGAAGGGGAAGAAACAGAGTCCTACGAGGGTGATGAAGAGGAGGATTACACAAAATACATTGTGGAGATTTTTGACATAGACCTCGAGGGGGAATTGGCTCAATAACTAAAGGATGTTGGAGAGGAAGTAGAAAGGCCACCTTCAGAGGAAGAAAAGGAGTCAAGTGATAAAGTGGAGGAAGATACTAAACTTCTAACTAGGTAACAGGAAGAAAGCTCCAAGCCTGGTGAGGAAATTCCTCTCTCAATAGAACAAGAAGAACAAGATGTGCCACCTCAGCATGAGGAAGAGGAGAATAAAGAAGAAGATAAACCCGAAGAAGAGTCTGAAATGGGTAAGCCTTAGATAGAGTCTCACAGAGAGGAAGAACATCTTGAGGAACATAAGCATGAGGCTGAAGAAGAGGAAAGCCCCAAGAAACGCACACCCACCAAGTCCCTGATCAAAGACACGGTGTTCATCTGGGACTCTAATGAAGAAGAAGAAGACATGAGGACAGAGCGAGAAGCTCCTGATGATAAAGAGATTGAGGTCAAGAAGGATGAAGAAGAAGGTGATCATGAATCACCCAAGGAAGAGTCTTTGATGCCCGAGTGGTTAGAGAAGCAATTAGAGAAGAAGACTCTGACTCCCAGAGATCCCAAGGCAAGACTCGAGGCTATCTTAGCTCGAGTACAAGTCAGCACCAAAAAGGAAAATAATCCTAAAGTCATATCCAAACTGACCATGGATGCTTCTGGGTCTAGGACTATGCAAATTTCCATGCCAGTTGTTGGGGAAGAAGGGATAAGTTATGACATCTCCACCATCAACTTGGGAAGAGCCACCAAGGATCAGAAGATAGATCACCTCTAGGAATCAGTTGCTACAATGGTGCATCAAATGCACAAGGACAAGATCTCCAAGGAAGAACTAAAGGCACAGGTGGCTAATTTGATTGACTATATTCAACAATGGTCGTCCATGGAGGAGCTTCCCATGACATCCTCGGCTCCACCAAAACTGTTGTCCAAGGAGAAAATTGACAAACTTGAGAAAAGAAAGAACTGGACTAAAACCACAGAGGATTGGTTCTGACAGGTCCTATATGCTGGAAACATGGGCATTAATCATGTTGTTAGGACAAAAAATAAGTTATTGGAAGTACAAACACACCTAGAGGGCACGAGGAAGTTTTTCACTGACTTCCCAGGGATATATAGGTCCACTTATCCTAAAATTGAGGTCATCCTCAAGCTGCCTCAGAAAACATGGGAAAAGGAACTTGCACTAACAGAGGATGATCACTGGCTGGTGGATATGTGGAAGCTAGATTTCAATCATAGAAAAGAGATACTGGAACAAGTTCTCTGCAAGGTGGAATCTAACATTAATTGGGCAAAGGACGTTAGGGAAGATTGTGTTCAGTATTTGAAATTAATGACAGGTTATGACATGCTCACCGTCAAGATTCATCTAGAAAAGATAAAGCCTTATTTCCATAAGAAGATGGAAGATGGAATGTCAGGCGAGCTTACCACATATTTTATGAGTTTTGTTACGCAGGCTTTCACCCAAACTAAACAGGTAAGGGACAATTCAACTAAGTATGATGGAGATTAGGATATACTCATAGGCCGATCCAAGTAATGGAACTACCAAGTGCTCCAATCTAATATAATGGAGATTGATAAGCTCCAAACATTAATCAATAAGATTATGGAGTATGCCACTTTGAAGAAGCAGGAAGGAAACCTAGTCATTGATGACAAGCTCCTCATGAAATAGTTGCAGCAAAGGAAATCCACTAGAGGACAAAAGTGCTACAGTGTTGTCATATAAGGAAAAAATAGGGAAAAGACAAAGATGTAATTTTAAATTGTAATATATTTGGGGGTAGGTGAAACCCTAGTTTGTAGTGAATCTTGGCCACACAAATGAAAATCAATCTTGGCCATTCATTTTTGTTTTTGAATACTATAAATAGGGGGTCTCCTCTCAGTTTCAAGAGAGTTGAGTTATTGTAAAAGCATGCTGTAGAAATTTTAGTAGAAGTTCATTGGCTTTTTGTGGACTCTTGAGTTTCTATTGCATGTTATATGGTTCATCTCCCATCATTAGTTGATTTAGATAGATTTATTTTTCTGTTCTTCATGGTTTTAGATTACTTTGATGGATTAGTTAATGTTGTTCAATGGTTGTGTGGATTTTTTTTGTGTTGATGCCTTTCTTGTCCATACTTTTTGTTGTTTACTGATGCTAGATAGTTGTGTAAAGTTAGTCTGGGCATAAACTAAAGGCTACTCTAAACTTCTATCTTTTATTCATGCATGTTTATGGTGAATGAATGGTTGAATATTTGTAGTCCTTAGAAGTTTGTACAATTTTCATGATACTATGAGTTAATCTGGTTAAGTGAAATTTTGTTTTAAGGAAGTTGTCCAAAGTAGAACCCTCCATGATCACTATTCATTGCTAGTTTCAGATCCAGGAACCTCTTCTCTTCCCTACCCTTTTCCTTTTTTTTAATAAGTAACCTAAGCTAAGGTTCATTGCACATTGTAAAGCCAAATCTAAAGTTGAAATAGGAGTTTACGACTACTGTTCGAACCTACAGCAAATTGCACACTAACTCTCCATCTCAAGAACTCCATTTTAAGATTCACCTCATCTCTAGCCAAACTCCATAAGTCTACCCTGTGATTACCAGCAAAATCACATCAAGTATCAACTGAGAAATTTCATGCATGTCAAGACATGACACCTGAGATACCTTGGGGTAATTTTTAGCAACTCATTGTTGGAGATTGTCTTTCAAGAGAGGTAGTGCACCTATGCACTGCCTATGTTGAGAAAGTGCACAAAACACCCATCAACAGTATGTATGAACTCTGTGATATCACTCTCTGCCATTCCTATCATAGATCTTGCAATTTCTTTTCTAACTTGTAGATAGAAATTGCATGTTGATGTATGGGCACGTACCAGATTCCACCTTGGAAATTGTTCTCTTGTTAAATTTCTCGGGCAGGGTCGGGGATTTTTCAAGTTGGAAGAATTCCAAGACATAAGCTTCCTGGTTGGGTGGTAAAGCACTTCAACCATATTCTCGTCTACCAGTGGAGGTGAGCGTCAATAGGAACCATAGATGTACACAAGACTATTTAGTCTAAGTTGTAACTTGATGTAATACTTGTTGTACCTTGATGTAAAGTTGTACAATGTAATGACTTTTAGGCCTTATGATCCAAGTCAAACTTGATATTGTAATTGAATTTTGAATTGAATATATGAATATTTGACTCATTTTAATTGGACATGTGTTGCTATGATTGACTATAGCTACTTAGTTTTTTCTTTTTAATTTGAATATATTCATGTGTCATTTATAATAATATTAATTAAATAATAATTTAGGATGGGTTATTACACTTCTCTTATAACATTGAACATGAAGTTACCATGCTAGAATTGTGCAATACTAAGGAAAGAAATGGATAGATATTTTCTTCCATTTTACAATTATGGAGATACATTTCCAATCACTTTCCTTGGCATATGCCAGAAAAACAACTAGTCAATATTTTTGTCCAAAACTTGAACCAAGAAATGGGCTTTCATGCATAACTCCAATGTTCCAACTCATTTCATAAAATAATTAACAAAGGATTGAATATAGAGAAATCCCTAATTTATAAAGGACTAGGTAAAATATACAAGGACCGCAAAGATAACAACATCCAATCTAATGAAAAATATCTCTTTTGTTCCAAAAGCAATAATATTGTTAATGGTGGTGTATAGATGCAAATAATGTTTATAAAATACAACAACAAACACCATCACATGATAAAAATAAACCTCAATCAAAATTTTCTAACATATCATTGCCATACCAAAAAGAAATCCTAGGTAGAACAGCCAACCCAAACACAAATACACCCCTTTGGGGGAACACATAGAGGTAGTTTTTCATAAACTTTCTGAAGCTAACTTGATCAAATTTCCAATGAAAAAATAGGGTAAGTGCAAAAGGATGGGGAGCCAAAAAGGGGTCTTAAGTGGCCAATTTTTTTCCAAAATCAGAAAATACTAACCTTGGATGAGAAATTAAGGAGAGTTACTGTCAAAATTTTAAGATGCAACAAAAAAATGTTGCAAGTGCTCTGAGTCTTCTTTCTAAACTACTATTTTTTTAAAAAAATGGTATAGATTAAGGGGTTCAAAACAGGAAGCCATAGAATTTGGTTTTTTTTTTCAAAAAACATAACATAGCGTCTTTTATGGCTCCCTCAAAAGGTTTTTTTTTTTTGTATTTTTAGAATCGCTTCAATAAGAAATTAGCTAACAGTATGTAGTTTATGTCTAATTTTTTTGATAATTTTTTAATGAATATTTGATTTTTTACTAATTTTCAAAGTGGACACATCCTAAAAAACAAAATTTTGGCCATGCTACCCCTATAAATTTTGAAAACTAATTGAAAATCAATTTTTTTAATATGTGTAGAATGGAGTCTAGTTTCTAAAAATGTAATTTATTTGAAATTTTAATGAATGATTAGGCAATGGGCCTAGCTAGATAAGCATCTTGTTGTAGGAAAGAGGTCATGAGGTCTAGTCCCCCCACCATCCCCATGGTATTGGAGGGTGTGTCATGCCAACGTGATTGGTCACATCAAAGAAATTTACCAAGCACACTACAATTTATAGGGGGCGCCAACCCATTTCTGATTCCTGCAGTCTAAAACAAATTATAAAGAAAAAAATACCAAACATTGGATTTTTCCAAAAAAACAGGCACACAAATAAAAGAAATTAAAGATGAAAAGCTTAACATTGTCAAAATGTGAAAAAATTACATCATTAAATAGCTAAGAGAGAGCCTAACATTACCCAGGTGTCTGATTTGTTTGACCTTGAAACACATGCAAACTTGACAGTTAGCACGAATGTGATTATGTGAAATCTTGTAGAATATGCAAAAACATGTATTTGGATGTTGGGAAGGCACTCCAAGCCTTTGGGTTTGTAATCCAAATCAAGTACCAAACCTAAGGCTTGGGGATTCCCAAAGCAAGAAATAGTGTGAGCACATTATTTCATAGTTTTGACATATTTTTTTGTGTTTGTGCTTGAGTTGCCTAAGCGAGACATAATGCGAGCACATTATAATGCGCTTGTGTTATGTCTTTCTTTGTGTTAAATGCTAGTTTGTTAAATGTATGTATATATTTGTATGTATGTATGTATGTAAGCTTGTATGACATGTATGTATATATGTATGCATGCTTGTATGTATGTACACCGATATGTATGCATCTGTGTATGTATGTAATATTGTATGTATGTCTACTTATATGCGTGTATGTATGTATGTATTTAGAGGGAGGGGGAACTTTAAGAGAGAGAGAGAGAGTTGTCTAGGTAGGGAGGGAAGGGGAGAGGGAGGGAGAGACCTGAGAGAGAGGGAGAGAGAGAGAGAGAGAGAGAGAGGGGTGGGAGAGAGAGAGATTGGAGTGATAGGGACTTATCTAGGAAGTGGGAGGGAGATAGAGGTGGGGGAGAGAGAGAGAGAGAGAGAGAGAGAGAGAGAGACTTGAAAGAGAGGAGAGAGGGTGGGAGGAGAGACCTGAGAGGTAAGCAGAGAGAGAGGGAGTGGGAGAGAGGGGGTTGGAGTGAGAGGGAGAGAGGGAGGGAGGGAGCAAGAGAGAAAGAGAGAGGGGGTGTGAGAGAGAGTTATCTAGGTAGGGTACCAAAGCGAGAGACCTGAGAGAGAGAGATGGAGGTGGTAGGAAGAGACCTGAGAGATAGGGAGAGAGAGAGAGAGAGAGAGTGAGTGGGAGAGGGAGGGTTCCAAAGTGAGATACCTAAGAGAGATATGGGGGTGGAAGGGAGAGACCTGATAGATAGGGAGAGAGAAAGAGAGAGAGAGAGAGAGAGAGAGAGAGAGAGTTATCTAGGTAGGGTGCCAGAGTGAGAGACCTAAGAGAGAGATGGGAGGTGGGAGGGAAATACTTGAGAGATAGGGAGAGAGAGGGAATGGGAGAGACAGGGAGTGGTGGAGAGATAGACGAAGTGGGAGAGATATAGAGGGAGAGAGAGAGAGAGAGAGAGAGAGAGAGAGAGAGAGAGAGAGAGAGAGAGAGAGAGAGAGAGAGAGAGAGAGAGAGAGAGAGAGAGAGAGAGAGAGAGAGAGAGACCTAAGAGAGGAGGGTGGGAGGGAAACTTGAGAGAGAGGGAGAAAGAAGTGATGAAGTAGGAGATGAGGGATGAGAGAGATAAAGGTAAGAGA
The DNA here is from genome assembly GCA_007258455.2 of Sequoia sempervirens. Taxonomy (NCBI): domain Eukaryota; kingdom Viridiplantae; phylum Streptophyta; class Pinopsida; order Cupressales; family Cupressaceae; genus Sequoia; species Sequoia sempervirens. Next base: position 186,729,533 of record VDFB02270651.1, read on the forward strand.
CCTAAGAGATGGAGAGGGGTGCAGGAGAGAGAGATGTGAGAGAGAGGAGAGAGAGAGAGGTGGGAGAGAAGGGGTTGGTGAGAGGGACTTATCAAGGTAGGGTGGGAGGAGGAAGGGAGGCCAAAGAGAGAGAGAGAGAGAGAGAGAGAGAGAGATGGTAAGAGACCTGAGAGAGAGAGAGAGAGGGAGTGGGAGTGGGAGAGAGGGGGTAGGGAGGGAGGGAGAGAGAGAGAGATTAGGGTTTAAGGTTTAAGGGTAGAGGGATTAAGGTATAGGGTTTAGGGATCAGGGTTGATGGTCCAATGTATAGGGTAGAGTTTTTATAATTGAGGGTTGAACTGGTTTAATGTATAGGTTAGAAAGTTGAGGGATTAAGGGTTTCAGGGTTGAGGGATTAAGTGTTTAAGGGTTGAGGGATTAGGGTTAAGGGAACTGAGGGATTAGGGTTGAGGTAACTAAGGGAATAGGGTTGAGGATATAGGGTTTAAGGGTAGACGGATTGCAGTTGAGGGTATAGGGTTGAGGGTCCAATGTATAAGGTAGAGGTTTGATAATTGAGGGTTGACTTTTTTTAATGTATAGGTTAGAGGGTTGAGGGATTAAGGGTTTAAGGGTTGAGGGATTAATGGTTGAGGGATTAAGGGTTTAAGGGTTGATGGTTTAGAGGTTGAGGGATTAAGGGTTTAAGGGTTGAGAGGTTAAGGATTTAAGGGTTGAGGGATTAGGGTTGAGGTTTGAGGGATTAGGGTTGAGAGATTAGGGTTGAGGGAATTGGTGGATTAGGGTTGAGGGTTTAGGTATTAAGGGTTTAAGGGTATAGAGTTGAGGGAAAGAGGGATAAGGAGGATGGAGAGATGTGGAGAGGGAGGGAAATAACTAGAGAGCCCTAAGGGATATAGAGGTGAGAGACCTACAACCTAGGGAGAGAGGGGTGAGAGACATAGGGGGAGATAGGGGTGAGAGAGATAGAGAGGGGAGAGGGGTGGGTAATCAAACAAGGAGTGATATCCCTTCATAGCTAAGGAGGGATGGAGAGGTAGAAAAGGAGTGATTGAGACGCCTAGAGAGGGGAGAGGTAGAGAGGTGAGGGGGAGATAGACCTGTGAGAGATAGAGAGGTGAGGGGAGAGATAGAAGAAAATGAGAGAGTGAAGTTGACAAGTTGAGGGAAAGATGGGTGAGGAGGGAGAGAGGTGGAGAGGTTCAAGAAATAATTAGAGATCCATTTGAGAGATATAGAGGTGAGAGACCTAAAGCCTATGGAGAGAGGGGTGAGATAGATAGGGGGAAAGATAGGTGTGAGAGAGATAGAGAGGGAAGAGGGGTATGTAATGAGACAATGAGTTAGGAAACCTCTAGAAAATCAACATTTTCATATTGTGAGCATGTTTTGAAGAAGTTGAGATATAACCATTTTGTATAGAAAGCCAAAACGTGAGCATGTGATAACACAAGTGCATTTTGGCTTGCTCTAAAATGGTAAAAAAGTCAGCACACCTATTATCCAGGCCCACATGCTCTGTTATTCTGCTAGTTATGCGCGTGTTTTGACAAAAAAAATATTTTTGATGCTATTAGGAAGTGCACATGCAAGTTTTTCACATTCTACCACATTTTCATGAACTTTCCACCATATTTTTATGGTTTTCCAACTTAGGAAGGAGGAAATAACAGAGTTTTCACATCGAATTTGATATATATCAATTCAAGTCTCAATTTTTGTAGTGTTGCAATGTTAATTGTGATTGAATAGTAGGAATTTAACATTATACATTGGTTATTTGTATTGTTTTTAGTAGTTATATTTGAGTGATATACAATTGAAAGTTGAAAAGGAAGCAAGCTTGTGAAAAACTCAAATTTTTGAGGAGTTTGATGCAAGAAGAAAAAAAGACTATGTAATTGGGCAGTTCCTCCATTTGAATCTTTGTTTTTCAAGTATGTCAAGTCCTTACACATTTTCTTTACATTTTCCTTAATTCTATTATGTTTCTTTATCATCCCTTATCATACATGCTTAATACAATGCTTTGATTTTTTTATTATGCATATTCCATGTTCATTAGTGTTTGTTTCTCATTATAACCTTATCCCCTCTTGGCACATTTTAAACTACACAATTATTTACACTTTCCAATTACATTTGCTAGGAAGTTTCAAAAGATTGTTCAACAAATCCACTTTGTTAAAATCTTGTAATCATTATAGTCCATGAGACCACATCTCTTTGAGGCATTTTTTTAAACAATTGACCTACCTTGTGTATGTTTCCACATTTTGTATACACATTTACAAGAGTAGTTATAACTATGTAATGTAATGCATCATTTCTCAATCCTTTTTTATGGATGTGCATACCCCTTTCTAAAGCTTCCATTTTGGTATAGGCATGGGGGATGTTGGAAAATACTTTGGAATTTGGTTTTACACCTAGAAATTGCATTTGCTTGAAATTTTCTAAATCCGTTTCAACAAATCCATTTTGTGCATATCTTGCAATCATTGTAGTTCATGAGGACATATCTCATTTAGGAATTTTGTCAAATAGTTCAGGTGCCTTGTCTATACATGTCTACCAAATCATTTTATCAAACATCATAGACAAGGAAATGAGTTGTTTGACTACCACATTTTGCATACATGTCTACCAAATCATTTTATCAAAAAGCATAGACAAGGCAATGAGCTGTTTGAAAAAATGCCTCAAAGAAATTACATTATAAAAAATGATATATTTAACAAAATAATTACTTACAACATAGAGAAGGAAATGAATTGTTTGAAAAAATTCCTTAAAGAAACGTGGTCTCATGGTGATGGAATGCCATGATTTCTTTTTCTCGAATAGTTCATTGCCTTGTCTATGCTATTATGTTGGGATGGGGTGGATGGTATAGTGTGGTCTTGGTTATGAGATGGAGGGGGATCATGACATGAGGAGGGAGGGTTTTTTTTTATTATGAGGGGTAGAGGATCATTAGATGGGGTGGAAGGTGTACTTTGAGACCACATTTCAAGAGAGATCATACAATGGAGTGTAAGAGGTACTTTGATTTGGACACGAAAGGATGTCATTAGATGAAGTGGGGGAGAGGGGACTATGAGAGGGGGATGAAAGCATATCTTGCTCTTGAGATGGAAACATATCATTAGATGATATGGAAGGGATATGTTGTTCTTGATTGAAAATGGGATCATGAGATGGAAGGGGATAATATGATGGAGGAGAAGGGTTTCCTTGATCTTTATATGGAGGTAATCTATGTTAGCATGCTTTGGATTAGGATATGGACATAGTTCATTTGATATGGATGGTGTGATAAGGGAGGAAGGTTTTATAGACTCTTCAACTTGGATAGATGGATTGATAGGGGATTCATAAGATTTAGGGTACTAGGGTTTATCTTGATGTGGGGATGATGAAGGTGGATGCATGGTATGGGGAGATTGCACCACTTTTTGCATGGGGAAATAGCCACGTTTGCAAATAGTCCTTGGAGGAATTTATTATGAGAGACATGGGATGACTTTGCTTGGTAATAGTGGGGTGATGTGGATTTTAAGGATGTGGGATATGAACAAGTGGAATAAGAGGTGGAAGCTTCCATGGATCGGTAAATTAAGGATGGGGATGAGGACCTTGAAAAGGATTTGGAGGGGAATTTTGGCTAAAGGCTTGGTTTCTGTTGTCAAATGAATGGGAAGGATAAGCAAGAGGAGATCGATTGGGATTGGATGAAGGTAGGGAGGATGGAAGCTTAGCACCAATGCCATGGAGACATCTAAGCATGGCATCTTTATAATTATGGAAGTAGTAGGTGAGGATAAAATTAGTGGTGGTGAATGGGGATGACATGGATGGGACTTGAGGGGAGCTTTGGATGGGGGATTGGTGGAAAATCTGAGCATTTTTTCTATTAAAAATGGATTCAAGGTGATCCAAAATTCTCTCATTATAATCATTGGGATTATATTTGGGTTGGTCAAAAAGGCTATCCTCATCATCATCGATATGGTTGGGGTTGGTTGGAATGGATAAAGGTGGATAAGAATAGATTAGGTTGGATGGAGGATAGATTAGACAGTTAGACATGGTGGAGGATTGATTGGAAGAAAGATTGGTATTGATTTTGGATGAGGATGGAAATTAGGATGATGGATTAGAAATGAACTTGGGGATTGGAAGAATAGGATCTAAGGATGAAGATGGAGGATGGGATTAGATTTGGGGATCAAATCCAAGACCTTAAAATGATTTGATTTGTTTAAAGAGGATTATATATTCTTAAGGAAGTGAGTTTTTTAAAAAAAATCCTCAAAGAAGTGTGGTCTCATGGTGATGGAATGGAATTCCATCACCATGAGACCACATTTCTTTGAGGTATTTTTTTCAAAAAACTCATTGCCTTGTCTATGATATTGCTTACTATTATGCTTTGATAGATTTTTTTCAAGAATCCATAGTTTGTTTGAAAGCACTTTTTTTAGGTTTTTAGCCATAGTAACAATGAAGTGAACTATTTGATAAAATTATTTGGTAGACATGTATGGAAAATGTGGTAGCATAGACAAGGTGGTGAGCTGTTTTAAAAAATGTCTCAAAGAAATGTGGTCTCATGGTGATGGACATCACCATGAGGCCACATTTCTTTGAGGCATATTTTCAAACAACTTATTTCCTTGTCTATGCTATTGCTTACTATTATGCTTTGATATATTTTTTCCAAGCATCCATAGCATGGACAAGGTAGTGAACTATTTGAAAAAATTCCTCAATAAAATGTGGTCTCATGGAATTCCATGACAAGAAAATGCAATTGACAACTGCTCCTAGTTATCAGTTATGCAATGTAAATTAATTGCATCACTGCTTATGTTGAATTTCTAAAAGACTATATTGTAATTTAATTCTTGTCATCTATCAACATATAGTTATTAGTTATACAATGTGAAGTAATGCTTTGAGTTTGAAAGATGTGCAATCCAATGTAATCAACGATATGAATATAAACTACACAAATCTATTAAGTACAATTCATTAGTTAAAATATTTATTCTATTACCTGAGTGAAGCTTCAAACTCCACCACCACTTAGAGGTGTTATCATGAAATATCCAAGATTAACCTATTCAGCATCCAAATTGAAATATTAGAATACCATTTATATAACAATGCTAGATTCACATGTAATATTTATAACTATTTACTAGTTACATACCTCGGCAATACATGTAGCGTAATACGAAGGTGGAGGACCATTGAAAATTGAATGAACGCTATGACCCTGAAATTTCATTACAATCATTAAACTAAATTAGTTAATCTTGCATTTCAAAAATTAAATTTAATAAATTAAATTCAATGAACTTGCTAACATTTAGTTGAGTATCAAGGCCGAAAGCCTCATTTAGGAGAGCATCTGTCATCACCAACTGGTCAATTGCAGATGTAGCTTGTGCACTTGCCTCTTGACTATCCATGGGGTCATAACCACAGGTGGACCCACAAGCCTAACAAATATGGGGTGGAACCCTACCCCTTGAATTCTCCCTTGGCTCACGCTATATTGTAAGACTAGAATGCTCTATGATGCTTTGGGTCAAGGAACTAATAGACTATAGTGTCTCGACCTTAGCACTCTCCTTCACAATGGAAGGGATAGCCATGTGCTCATAAGCTAGTCTGGCGAGTGCTCATCTCACTGGTTGTTGAGGATCAAGAGGTGCCCCTAGTCTATCCTAAGCAGACCCACCACCTCTACCCTGGAAATCCCACATATCAAAATAGTTGGGTATTTTGTTGAGGAAAAACTCACAGTAGAGTTTCCTCAAGAAAGATTATGGGACCTCGTTATTGTTACATGGAGGATGGTCAAAAACCATCCACCACCTCTACCAAAAATGTTCCTTTATCCCTTGGTGGTTGCACCAATGGATTGGAAACCTCTTGATTTTTAGGTATAGAGGTTGATATTTTCATGGGTTTATGAAAAGGGAACACATGTCAAATTTCGTAATTTTTTCATTTTTTACTTGTGTGTAGGATAGTTTATCTACATAATATTCTTTGTACTCCTGTTTCTTCTCCGCCCAACCACTTAATTTCTTGCTAATTGAATCTATATGTGTTAGCATAGCTTCAAGTGATTTTTCAAGTGTGGTTCTTTGTGAGGTTGAACTTGGAGGATCTTTCAACCTCACAATTAACTCCTTAATTTTTATTTTTATTTTTAATTTTCCCCATTAAATTTTGTTGATTTCCAGGAGGATGTTGAGGTATTGTTGGAGGATTTTTTTGGGGTGGTTGTTCATCAAGTATTTGGTCATGAGGTGAAGAAGTATTTTGAGGAGGAGAAGGAGGTGAAATATCAACTACTGAAAATTAAAGAAATTAACATAAAAAACATATTAAATCTACCTATTTAACAACAAATTCACACAAAAAAGCTTACTCTTTTGAGATCCCTATCAATGTGGCAACATTATGGTGAATAATTGGTGAAGAATCGATGAAGAAATGGTGAAATATGGGCTCTTAATAACATGAGCACACTTGGGAAGGGTTTGTGGGCCGTAGATGGAGGAAAAAGAACAATGAAATAATGAATTGAATTTGATTTTTTTACTTATAATATGACATAATGCGAGCATGTTATAGCTTCGATGTGACCGATCCTTAGGTTTGGTCCACTGAAGCTATAATGCGAGCATGTTATAATGTGAGCATATTATAGTTATGGCTTTTCAAAATTGTGAAAAAAAATTGGCCACTTTTTGGCCCCCCATCTTTTTGCACCCGCCCAATAGTTTGATGAAAACCAACCTAAGATTTCATGGTACAAGGATGATGAATACTATGAATACCATAGGGTAAAAGGACATCACACATCCAAATGCATTAGACTCAAAAACATTATCCAAGATATAATCAATAGAGGAGAAACAAACATTGAAGGTCAAACTCCTCAATCCTCTAATGATCAATTAGGTATGTACACACAACCTTTTCGTCTCCATAATGAGGTTAAAGCTTCCAAGTCAAAAAAAGTGGTTCCTTAATCACATATACCAATAATATAAATTCCCCATCATACGATTCCATTATAGGTCACATTGAAAAATTTCATAACCAAGTACCTACAATGACCATAAAAGTATAAAAGTGTTATGTTACTACACAACTTGGTCAAGTCACTATAGAAGGGGAATCATCCTCTTACCCATATATAACTAAATACAATATCCTTGACCACCTAGGGAAAATTCTTGCACAAATATCTATCCTAGAGCTACTTAGGACCTACCCTATTCATAAGGAAATCTTAGATAAAGCATTATAAGAATCATGTATCCTAAGTGAAATTAATATTAATCAATTTTAAGCCATGATAGGACACCTCTCTTCTCCACATCACCTTTCATTTGTAGATAAATAATTTCATACCAATTCATACCACAATAAAGTACTTTACATCAAGAACCTTATCCACAAACACAAAATCAAACATTTCCTAATATGTGGTGGTTGGGAATAAACTTATGTACTTTCAAGTTAATCAAGAAATTGGGATATTTTGAAGGTGTCATTGATTCTTAAAGAGAATAACTATCAAATCATTATGTCTAATATGAGTCAATTGGAACCATAAAATTTCACATACAATTTGGACTTGTTACCATGGTGACTACATGTCATATTTTAGACCTTGATATCCCCTACACTCCACCTCACCCCTATGGCCATCATCTCCGACTCCTCCTCGCCTCTCTATCCATCATCCCCTCTCTCTCCCACCTCTCCCTGAACAGGTACACATCCACCACCCCCATCACCTCCTTTGACTTCCTCCATTTGTTGCCTAATCCTACGATCCCTATCTAGCTTAGGAACCCATCTCACCCTCCTCATAGCCCCACCATCTAGATGTGTGAATAAAACTAGATGATGTACTACCCACAATTAATCATACTTTTGGTTATTCCTCACATCCTCTACTATTTCATTCCATGTCCAATGAATGAGCACAATTCCAAGGAACTCTCCCACTACTACATGAGGGACTATCATCACCCCCAGTACCCAATATTTTGTTAAGTGTAAGAAAGCATGGAAAATTCCATTGGTACACCCTGCACCTCCCCAAATTTCCTCCTAACACTATCAAGAAGATATCTCAATAATATGAGGGGTGCGTCCAATAAGCCATCACATCTATTTGCAGAAAGGAAGATTTAAGGCATCGTCATCCTATGCCTCACAAAGAATCCATGGTATCCAAATAAACTAATCCATATCATCAATGCAACATCTCTAGTAATTTAAATTGTCTAAATGGGAGTGTGTCAATCCAACATCCTAGGCATATACATAGGGAAACCCAATCCAATGAGGAGCATGTCCCAATAGATGAGTGATGTAAATATGCTTGCATGCCCATACATGTAACAGAGTAACTCTAGAGGATAGAGTGGTAGCATGTTGGTAGACAACCTAGTGCAAATCATGATATAAATGATCCAACACGCATGGCCCCTAAGCATAAACATTACAATATGTGAGCATCCTCTCTAGAATGCATCCCCATCCAATAGATTATCCTTGAGATCGGTGATCAAGAACAATGACACTAGAAATTAATTCTCCTAGCACCAATGGGATATCATCATATCTCCCTACCCCTCATCTAAGATCAATATCGCCATCCTTAATTTCAACATCGTCATAATGAAAAAAAAAATTCAATGACTCCTCGCTATTTTTCAATATTGTAAACCATGTGAGTACCAACAATAGAGATCCTTAAGATCCTCCATGCATCCTCAAGCATAATATTTTCTTCTCCAATTAGAGATATGAATGCAAACCTCTCACTATGCCATCTCTCCATGAGGATGATCATCATAGCCCTATGTTCTCTAATCTAGGGCATGTATGCAATATAAACCAATCCAACAACACTTAGAAATGCTTGATCTAGCTCACTTAGATGAGAAATCCTCTATAACATGATAGGATGTTGCCCCCTCAATATAATAGGATCTATAGTAACTTGCAAACATAGTACATGCAACATCAATTTGTCAAAAAACTAGAAAAAATCCTAAGTTCACTAGCCTTTGTTTCAAATGTGACTTTTGCAGTCAAATACAAATTTGCATAGTCATTTGCAACCCAAAAAATCAAAAGTGTCGAACTGCCAAATCAACTGCGAGCATCTTTTTCAAAGGAATCATTTTATCCAATTCAAATGTGAACCAAAAACAAAGGCATCACACTTTCTAAAATGTGATCAAACACCATCAAAAGCATCATGTCGCATATAAAATGTGTCACATCAAGTTTCAAACATGTTACTTCATGAATCAACACTTTTGATTACGTACTTTCACCTAGTAATTAATACACTTGAAAAAATGCTTAAAGACCTAAGGGCTAGAAACAAACCACCTAAGTTACTCTGACTAACCTCTAGAACTATCAAACTCGATCTATGTGGTGGACAACACATGGAACTCCCATCATCTCTATAGTAAATTCGTGTTAAAATCTCTCTAGGGGCTCAACAATCACTAAACTCTAAGTGTACAAATAAGTTGAAAATGACATCTCAGTGCCTATAAATTGACAAGAATACCCTAGATTCCACCATCCCACCCACCCTCATCTCATTTTCATCATTCTACACTCTTCGTGATCTATTTATTCCCCGATCTTCGTCCTCATCTTCACTAAATCTATCTTGTTACTTGTCGTAAGCCTGACCTAAAAATTATTTTTTCTAGCCAATCTCTCGACAGGGAAACCTACCATCCAACCATCATCCCTTCATCCATTAGGGCACAATGGGGTATCCTATCACCAAATTTAATATATTAGTATCCTATCTTTAAAACAATACAACAAAGTGCATTATCTCAAAGAGGGCAAAATGTAGACACCTAAAAATGTCTAATGCATTTTTTTTATTCATTATTTGTCGTCATCATCACTCATCACCCCTTTCATCACTATTCATTAAATATTTTTTAATTATTTGATTAAACTAACCCATTTCCCTCATTAATTAAATAATTTTAATTATTCCATCATTATTCCTTCATCACCTTTAATTAAATAAATAATTTTCATTTATTCTTCATCTCCAAAATTAAATAATTTATAATTATTTAATTATATCTTGCATTACCTTCTTATCCACATAATTAAATAATTCTTAATTATTTAATTAAATCTTGCATTATCCCCCATCTCCCATAATTAAATATTTTTTAGTTATAATTAAATCATGCATTCCTCCCATCCACATAATTAAATAATTTTTAATTATTTAAATTAGCTAATTATTCTTCCAAAATTAAATAAATTACTTAATTTATTTAGTTTGCATATTCCTCTAAAAATAAATAAATTTATTATTTTATTTATTTACTAATTATATCATTTTCTATCTTATTCTTCTAAGGCTAAATTTAGAGACCAAAGCTAAATTTAGTGATCATAGTTCAAATTAGTGAGTGAATTGAACTTCACTCCACTTCATATCTCCATAAAACCTCATGCATGATCCTCCTAACCTCTCATCAATCCTTATTTGTTGACCTCATTTAACATCTCACATCATTGATCCAATACCCTTGAAACCTATAAATCATTCATCTTTTGATCAGTCAATCCCTCCTCAAATTGATAGTCAAAGTATACTCAATTTTCCTCACACTTTTTCTTAACAAGGTTTTGCTAAGTTTTCATGAGTACACCACATATCATACTAAATAACATAATATTAGATTTGAAAATGGAGTAAGGTTGGGCATTTTGTTGGAGATAAAGTAGGTTAATTGATTTGATTTATGTTCTTATTATTGCTTTCATATTGAATTGTGCACACTCTCTATTGAGATTGGGACTTGTTGATCACTTGAATTGGTTTTTGTTTGATTTCCTTTTATTTTTAATTAATTTTGATCACTAATCCAAATTTACAAATTCAAAACACCAATAATACATCTGAATATGAAACTCTTATTCATGGATTGTAATGGGCAAGATAGAGGAAAGTTGATTTTCTGCAAGTGTTTGGTGATAGTGAGTTGATTTTCAATTAGGTAAGAGGCTTATATATGATAAAAAATATTTTTTTAAAGTATTATAAGCATAGGGTATGGTATCTAATTGAAGAATATTCTACTTTTAATATAATATACATACCTATAACAAAATATAAACATGTTGATAGGCTAGTTGCAATAGGGTCCCAATATGATATTCCAAGTGATTTCAACAACAATGGGGTACAACAATATGTCAAAGTGGTGGTAAGACCCTCTATCCCTAATAATGCTTATTGGAAAATGGTCGATAGTGATTAGAAAATTATTGATTTTTCGCAAGAGGAAGGAGAGTTTGTAGCTAGTAACCAAGAAAAAATGCAGCAACAATAGGGTGAGCAAATCATACAATTGAAATCTAATAAGTTATCTAAAAGGTTGGTCACTTGAAGTCCATTTTAATTCTTGATGACAAGGTCAAAATAGGAAGATTGGGCATGGAATTCAAACAAGAACACTATGAGGATGTTTCCATCTTCAAATAAAAACTCTTGAAACTTGGAAAGGTATGTACAATAGAAGAAAAGCATGGTTTTATTCAATTATGTCAAGAGTATAGTGATATTTTTGCTTGGAAATATGGTGACGTAAAAGTTTTTGAACCTAATCTTGCACAACACACCATTGAGATAGATCCTAATTCTAAACAGTAAGGTAAAACAAAATACCCTTGAATCCTAAACTTGAGCCCCTTATGAAGAAAGATTTGAACAAGTTGATAGAGGGCAGCATTATATTCCCTATCAAACACACAACCTAGGTCTCAAATTTAGTGCTTGTAATAAAAAAAGAAAGGAAATATTAGGCTATGTTTCAATTTTAGAGACTTAAATAGGTCTTCCTTAAAGGATTATTATCTTTTTCCTTCAATAGAGAAAATATTGCAGGTTGTTTCAAATGGCATCCTATTTCCAACATTCTCCCACTTGACATTATACATTGCAATTATTCTAAACAAGAAATATGTGAGGGTGTCCATAGTGAGTTCCTAAATAATAGGGGCACATGGGGCACCCACATGGTAAGGTGACGCTTACCTTGTGTTCAGTTAACTATACGGAGTAACAGTTAACACTTCTGAATGCATGTAAAGATCCTAGGAGTTAGGATTTGATGTTTGCATGCTTGAAGTTCAGTTTAGTTTAGTTTAGTTCAGAATCAGTTCAGTTCAATTCAGTTCAGTTCAGTTCAGTTTAGTTTAGTTTAGTTATGGTTTAGTTGTCTTCAGTTAGTTTCAATTGTATGTTAGTTAACTTCAGTTAACTTGGAATACATGGCTAATAACATTGAGTTGTATGACAGATAATAGGGACTACCTCCAGTTAACAGGGGATGACCATTCTTGCATGAATGGTGTTGAGTAAATGTTTCAGTTAATAAGAAATCACTTGGAGCCAACTTGGGCGCCCAAGATGCTTTCTTGGAATTAACTCCAATGCATGATAAGATATTTTTGAAGGCTCTATTAAGTGGGACCCTCTTTTGGGCGCCATCTTTGAGGAAGAGCTTTGTAATTATCACTGAAGTGAAGGATGAGTTGTAGCTTTAGTTTGGGATGCCCACATGGGTAAAGCACATGTTCTAAGCTTTGGTCTTCACAGTAGAACTCAACTTGAAGCAATATTGCATACCTTTTCAAGGGCTTGAGCTTGTGCATTGTAATTATCACTATTTGGAGATTACAAGGTTGCATATTGTCTCTATATCTCATTCAAGTTGAAGAGAGTTTTCATAATTGTTATTACAGGTGTGAAGAAGATTGGTAAAGATAGAAGAAGCATTCTCAAGCAAGAATTGGAGCTATTGTAATTCAAAGATTGAATAATAGAATAATTCTTGGTGGAGTTTTTTCCTGAAAGGGTTTCTCCATGGTACGTCTTGTGTAATATTTCTAATATCCTGTATAGTTCTTCTATCAACTTCTCTCTTCATTCTACAACAGTAAAATGAATTAATCAAGATAATCACCCACAAAGAATATATGTAACAAAGAAAGAGCTTACTTAGATCAGCAATATTAAAGTTTTATAGAGAATTAAGCTAAGAAAACACCTCATTTTTCAGCAGTTTCAAGTTGGAAATGCTTCTCTCTTATTGATGGATATTATGGTTATAACCAAATCTTAGTGAAGGAAGAAGACTAATTTAAAATAATCTTCACCACTAAGTCAGGAACCATGGAATACAAAAATATTCCCTTTGGATTTTCCAATGCAAGGGAAACATTTCAAAGAGCCATGGACATGGCTTTCAAGTATTAATAAACAAGATTGTGTTGGTGTATCTAGGTGATATAGTTGTTTTCAAAGATGCTAAAGATTACTTTGTCCATCTAAAAGATATTTTTGATAGGTGTAGAGAGTTTAGCATTTAACTTGATCCAAGGAAATGCATTTTTTATGTTCATGAAGGTAAGTTCCTTGGTCATGTTGTGTCAAAGGATGGGATTTCTATTAATCCTTGAATGGTAAGCTTCATATTAATTTTTCATCTACCAAGTCACAAAAAAGGTTTACAAAGTTGTGGACAAAGATTTTGGCACCACAAGGCTCTCTAACACTTCTAAGGTTTTTCACCTAAAAGGAGAGAGGTATGCTAGAAATTACAATGTCCCCACTCAAGACTAATGCAAATATGAATGAAATATGTCTAAATAGAATGTCCTAGATGTAAATAATTGATAAAATATATTGATTACTAATGCAAAACAAATAAAATGTAAAATGTTTGAAAACACGTTGTAATATGTAGAAGGATAGATTGAATGCAATATGCAACAAGATAAAGAATCCAAATAGAAAGAGTGCACCTAGAAATTGACAAAGGCCGGGATGAAGACTGTAAATGTCTCTGAAATTCTAGAAAATCTAATTTTCTAGCCAACTGGGAAACTTACGCCAAGTTGGGCGACTTAGTCCCAGATCTGGAAAATTGTTCTAGAGCTCGTGGGACTAAGTCACCACGGATGGCGACTTAGTCCACTTTTTCTTTTCAAAAAATATGAAAGTGGAAACGGAAGCTTTCGGTTTGCACTTTCTGTTCCTCCAGGTGTTCGATTTTGAAACTGCCAAATTCGGGCCTGTAGGTGACTTTTTGTGTAGATTTTGACCTAGCCAACAAGGAGACGAATTCAACAAGTTTGCAACTTATTCTTCAATTATCTCCAAGTCTTCAAAGTACCAAAATCTACAAAACACACAAAGAAAGAAAGAGAAATGTTGAATGTTAGAGAATAGGGTTTGCCTTAGTCAAACCTCTTTGAGGTAATTAAACCAAATGAAGAAATAAGATGAAGCATGAACGTGAAATGAAGGAATTATTACCTTTCCATAATGATAGATCTTGGATTGTTGCAACAATGGATGAAGAATCTTTCTCTTGGATGCCTTAGAATTGAGCTTGAATGTTATCTTGAATGCTTGATTCTTTCTTGCTTGACTTGAGATGAATAATGAATTAAGGTTAAAGGTCTCATTTTATAGAGAAGAGTTAAGTGAATGGCTAGAATAAGGATCATGATCAAGGACCAAGATTAAATTAGAAAATAATTTAATCAAGGGTGGAGGTTAATTGAGTGAAGAAAGAAATGGATAGATAAAGACTTGAGGTGGAAGAAAAGATTGGCATAGAAAAAGAGGTGATAGGAGAAATTAAATAATGGGTAAGTGCACCAAGATGGTTCCCAAAAAGGGGGCTTAAGTGGCCACTTTTTTTCTGAAATCGGAAAATGCTGACCTTGGACGTGAAATTGAGGATAGTTACACTTAAAATTTTGAGATGGGACAAAAACAAGGATCAAAGTGCTCTGAGTCTACTTTCTAAACTACTAATTTATTTTGAAAATGGTTGAGATTAAGGGGTTCAAAAGATAGATGTACACAAATTGGTGTTGTTTTTGTCAGAAAAACATAACATAGCAACTCTTGTACGACCTGAGCACGATGAACTTTTTTGTAGTATTTTTAAAATCGCTACGGTCAGAAGTTAACTACCAACATCTAGTTGATGCACAATTTTTTTGATAATTTTCTAATGAATATTTGATTTTTTACTAATTTTCTAAGTGGGAACTTCCTGAAAAGCAGAATTTTGGCCGTGCCCCCCCTACAAATTTTGGAAAATAATTTAGTTTTTTTTCTTTTCTTTTTTTAAATTTGTAGAATGGAGTCTAGTTTCTAAAAATGTAATTTATTTGAAATTTTGATGAACGGTTAATTTATAACAAAAACACCAAACACTGCTTTTGGAAAAACTAGACATACAAACAAAAGAAATTATGGATGAAAGGCTTAACATTGTCAAAAAGTGAAAAAAATTACATCGTTGGATAGCTAAGAGAGAACCTAACATTACCCATGTGTTTGATTTTGTCGATATTGAACTAGATGCAATCTTGATGGTGAGCACAAACCCGATTATGTGAAAAATTGTAGAATTTGCAAAAACACGTCTTTGGCCTTGTTGGGAATGCCCTCCAAGCCTTTGGGTTGGTATTCCAAGGAAAATACTTTCACTTTTTTCTTTTTTTTTAACGTGAAATAACACGAGCGCGTTATAATGCGCTCACGTTTTTTAAAACTATTTTTCAAAAGTGGCCACAAAATTGGTACCCAACTTCATGCACCCACCCTAATAAAGATTATTTAATTTAGGTGGCCAACATAGGAGAAATAAATAAAATATTTATTTTATTTATTTAAAAAGAAAGGTGAGAACAAATAATTAGATAATTAAAAATAAATATTTAATTATAGAGGAAAGGTGGAGTGTTAATAATCAAAATCAATTATTTATTAGAGAGGGAAGGGATAATTAAATAATTAAATAATTATTTAATTAGGGAGATAAAGAAAGGATAAATAATTAAATAAATATGACATTTATGTAATTATAGAGAGAAAAGACTAATGAATAATTAAATAATTGAAATAATTATTTAATTATAGAAGAAGAGGGAAAAGCTAACTTTTGAATAATATTTAATTCAAAAGTAGGGAGGAAAGGACCATTAGGCTTAAATGCTTAATAAAAGTCTAGAAAAGTGTGAAAGTCATTTACAATTCTTTACAACACCTTTACAAGACATGCATTTTATTCAATTTGCAAGAGTACAAGACCTAATGTGGATGTGTAAAACACCTCACAACACTAGATCTATGAGAAATTAAGTCCAATTTATTATTAATTATTACCAAATCAAGCAAGGAAAAAGGGATACTTTTTCAGTGTCCACATTTAGCCCCCACTTTAGTGAGAGGATGAACTTGCTTCAAACTCACACTAAAGTAGGCATTCAAGAGGGGCCCAATCATACCAATGTGGATGACAAAGGATGAAAAAGATCAAAGGAGGTTACGCAAGCCCCTAAGATCCAAGATCCTAAGTCAAATTGACATAAGCACAAAAGGACACACACAAGGTGTATAATATGCAGCATAGCAAGATACATGATCATGCAATGTCAAGAACTAAAAAAAAAAGAAAATGAATAATGAAAATGACATAGATCAAAGATCTGCTCACTCTGGGGCCATAGAACATTAAGTCGTCTATGGGGTGAGTTGTCCCAAAGAAGTGGTTTAGTGAGAAAGTCATGCCAGTGTGTCAGTTTCGCACCGTATAATGAGAAAGTCATGCCAATGTGTCATATTCCCATTATACTAACCATACTAAAGTTATCCTCCTAATAAATTTAATAAGGCACCACAATGAAAATTCTTTTGTAAATTTTTTTGAATGTCATGTAAAAAAAATTAAAGGGGATTTTTCTTTGTTCATGTAAGGTCTTCTTCTTAGGGAGCATTGTGCCTAATGTCTCTAAGAGAGGACAAGTCAAGGTGTCAGATCATTTCCCATGGGATGCCTCATTCATATCATGCCATGTCAATAGATCATATGCTCTTGGATGACATCAAACCCAATGACACCACCAAGAAGAGGACATGTCACAAGAAAAAAGAAAAGTCGCGCCATGAATTTTTTGCCAAAAGATGTCGTTTATGTATGCCCCCACTTTAAAGCAATTGTTACAACATCACTATGAGAAATTTCTTTAAAGTAGCTAATGATAAATCCTAAAAAGAGATGAGAGCCAATCTGGAAAGCCCTATGCCAAGTCATATGTTTCCAAATTGAGCTACATCATGAATAAGTACGTCGCATGTGAGTCAACTTAAGGCATGTCATCCACATCTGAAGCTTTCTCTTATATGTTCATGAAAGGTTAATGACTAGCCAAAAGAGACAACGACAAGTGACATACGGGCATAAGGCTAGCTAACACCTTGCCCCCACTTAGTGTAGGACAAGGGTGAGCTGAGAAGAGATAATGATATGCTGCTCCTTGCGATGAATGTAAAACATGCAGCAATGGAAAGGAGCAACAACTAATGTTATTTATTATGATGAGTAAACAAAGATTCTACTTAATACAAATGTAATGAGATATCTATCAGTTTAGGATGTACCAAGGTTAGAGTTTTCTTGGAAGAATTGTTTGTGACGGTGTTGACATTGAATGAAGGCTTTTGTTTTAAGGGAAAATAACCAAGATCATCAGTCATTTCTTGTGTTTGAGGCATTATAGGGACATGGATACATTATTCTATAGCATCACATCTTTTCCCAAGTTTTTTTGTTGCTTTTGTTGGATTTGGTTGTTGTTCAATTGCCTCAAAGTTTGTCTTGGATTTTGTCTTTACTTGTAAGGTGGTTGAAGTGGATATTTTTGACATTACCTCTATTTCTCGTCCCTTTATAGATTCTTTGGTCATGACCATGTATTCCCCCACAAATGTAGAAATGAAATCAAAGGTTTTTGAAGCCTCTTCCAATAATTTTGTGGCTTGTTAAATTTGCTTTTGTCTTTCTATATTGTTTTGCTTGGTACTAATCATAACACACGTAACCTTTTTGTTTTGAGGAGTAGAAGGAGACTTGTCATAAACTCGTAACATTGGGTTCAAATTTTGATCCATATCAAGAAATTCATGATGCTTCAAAGTGAGGTTGATATTTGGTTTGCACATGATAGTGTTGATGTTTTCTTGCACCATGATATTCTGCCTAGCAGGAGATTTTTTAGGAGACAAGCAAACAAGATGTTGATCACATTCCATTAATAGGTTTTGTAGAGTAACTTCATCACAAGGAGAGGAGGCATCAAGAGAAGAAAAAGCATCACATTCATGTTTTTCAATGATTGGATACTTTTGCTCAATTATGTATTCTTGGATGGCGGAAACATTAGGAAAGGGAGTGAGAAGATTCTCATGAATTTCAAGGAATAGTTCTTCTAATCCCAAAATATCTTCTTCATAAGTAGGAGATACATTAGGAGAAGAACAAGTATGATTATCACAATGATCTGTGATTACATCCCTTTGTCCAATAATGTCTTCTAAAATAGGGGAAGAAAAATAAAGAGAATTGTCATAGGTCTTAAAGGTTTGATCATCTAATGCCAACATATCCTCCTCACAAATAATATGATTGTCATGATTGCTCACAAATAGGAGAGGAGTTAGAAGATGAATATAGACTAGGTAGAGTGATGTTAAGAGATGCGTTTATAATTTCATTCTCTTGTGCCATAATATCTTCCAGATTAGGAGAAGTTATAGAAGAGGAGCTTTTAACATTGTCATGATTCTCAATAGGTGCATCTTCTAGCTCCAAAATACCTCCATCACATGTAGGAGAGATATTGGGAGAAGAGAAACTATGATTATCATGATTGTCTATGCTTTCATATTCTTCTATCACTTCATTCCCACAAATAGAAGAGCTATTAGAGGGTGTGGAACTATGGAGTGTATCAACATTGTTATTCTCTTGTACTAAGAAACTCTCATAGCTAGGAAAGAGATTGGAAGGATGACTATCATGCTTGCTAATAAGCTCATAAAAAATTGAATGCATGATTTTTTCTCGAAGGCTCTCATGATCTTCTTCACCAATAGGAGAGATGTTAGTAGAGGGGGGAATTTGATTGTTGTCCATAATTTCATCCTTTTTCTCTAAGATCTCCTTCACTTGTGCCATAATGTCCACCCTAGTAGGAGAGCTTTTAGGAAAGTGACAATCAATAGGTTCATCACATTTCATGGTTGGATGTGATAAAGTAGCTTCATTGCTCATAGGAGAGGCATCAAGAGAAGGATAACTAGGAGTTTCATGGTTACCAATGATTGTATTTTTTTGTTCAAATAGGTCTTCCCAAATGGTAGGGGCACCAGGAAAGGGAGGAATAAGATTCTCATGAGTCTCAATAATGATATCTTCTAACGCTAAACTATCTTCTACATGTTTAGAGAAGATATTAGGAGAAGAAAAGGTTTGATTGTCATGATTATCTACATTTAAATCCTCATGTCCTAGAATGTATTCTTGAGTGGGAGAGGTAGGATTTACATAGCTCTCAATCATATCCTCCACAAAAATGTGTTTGTCATGATCATTCATGATTTTATCCTTATGCACTAAAGCATTTTCACAAGGAGGGGAGGCGTTAGGAGATGAATGAAGACTAGGTAAGGTAGCAGCCTTGATTTCACCTTCGTGTGTCATAATGTCTTTGCAAGGGGGAGGAGAAGGAAGATAAGCAAGACTTCATGATTTTCAATGATTGTGTCTTCTTTCATCAAGATACCTTCATCACCAATGAGAGAGATATCGAGAGAAGAAAAATTATGATTCTCATGATTATCAATGCTTGCATCCTTTTGTGTCAAACCTTTAGTGGATGATTTTAGTGAGAGGAATTCCTTAAGGGATTCATCTAACATGTCTAAGTCATCACTACTAAAGGGCTTGGATGATATGCTTTTTCTAAATTGAAGCATTTTTTGAATTGGTTCTTTTGATGTTTTGAGTTTTTTATTTCTATTTTCTAATGGATCTTATCTAAAGGAACTAGGAACTAATGTTGAAAATGAAAATTGTAACAATCTAATGCTATCCATAATTTCCATGAATGTAAACAATGCTTATTTCTAATGATTTAAATGTAATAGAAGCTATGCAAACTTAAAATGCAATGTAAAGGCATAGGATGAAATTTACAACTTTTCAAATTTCACACAATGCAATGATCTAAAAATGAAATGTTGTGAATGCAAAATTGAAATTAAGCAATGCATGAAATGAGTCAAATTAAGCTAGATTTAGTGAAATGCACGTAACAAAAACTTAACCAACTGATACAGATAGTTAATGGTAGCAAGCAGAAGTGCAGAAAGAGGGTTGTTAGTGTTGTGAAAGGTAGTTTCAGGGGTGAAAAGGGACTAAGTCGCCGAAGGTGGCGAATGAGTCCTAGTGGGGATTTTTTTTAGAATTTTCAGATTTTTTGATTGGTTTTTATGTTTTTTGTGTTGTATGATGCAAACCTAAGATGCAAATGTAGAATTTCAAAAAAAATTAATGATTCAAGATGCAAAAATGCAACCTATATGCACTTTCACTAATGCAAAATGTGAAACCCTAGAATGCAACTTAACTAATGCAAAATGCAATGCAAGCTAATTCTAGGATAATGATGGACTCCAAATTAGACAAGAAGATATTCAAAAATTAGGTTCACCAAAATGTGGACAAATATTTTGGCACCATAAGGCTCTCTAACACTTCTAGGGTTTTTCACCTAAAAGGAGAGAGGTATGCCAGAAATTGCAATGTCCCCACTCAAGAATAATGCAAATATGAATGAAATATGTCTAAATAGAATGCCCTAGATGTAAATAAATGATAAAAGATATTGATTACTAATGCAAAACAAATAAAATGTAAAATGTTTGAAAACACACTATGATATGCAGAAGGATAGATTGAATGCAATATGAAACAAGATAAAGAAGCCAAATAGAAAGAGTGCACCTAGAAATTGACAAAGGTTGGGATGAAGATTGTAAATTTCTCTCAAATTTTGGAAATTTTGATTTTCTGGCCAACTGGGACACTCATGCCAAGTTGGAAGACTTAGTTCTAGATCTGAAAAATTGTTTTGGAGCTCGTTTTAGCCAAATGGGTATCTAAATCTACATAAATTTATGAAAAACATGTGCAGTAGGACTAAGTCACCATGGATGGTGACTTAGTCCACTTTGGCTTTTTTGAAAATCCGAAAGTGGAAACAAGAAGCTCTCAGTCTGCACTTTGGTTCCTCTAGTTGTCTGGTTCTGAAACTACCAAATTTGGGCCTATAGGTGACTTTTTATGTAGATTTTGACCTAGCCAACAAGGAGATTAATTCAACAATTTTGCAACCTATTCTTCTATGATCTCCAAGTCTCCAAAGTACCTAAATCTACAAACACACAAAGAAATAAAGAGAAATGTTGAATGTTAGGGAATAGGGGTTTGCCTTAGTCAAACCCCTTTGAGGTAATTAAACCAAATGAAGAAATAAGATGAAGCATGAACATGAGATGAAGGAATTAGTACCTTTCCATGATGATAAATCTTGGATTGTTGCAACAATGGATGAAGAATCTTTCTCTTGAATGCCTTAGAATTGAGCTTGAATGCTATCTTGAATGCTTGATTCTTGCTTGCTTGACTTGAGATGGATAATGAATGATGAATGGATAATGAATGATGAATGGATAATGAATTAGGGTTAAAGGTATCATTTTATACAGAAGAGTTAAGTGAATGGATAGAATAAGGATCATGATCAAGGGACGAGATTAAATTAGAAAATAATTTAATCAAGGGTGGAGGTTAATTGAGAGAAGAAAGACATGGATAGATAAAGACTTGAGGTGGAAGATAAGATTGGCACAGAAAAAGAGGTGATAGGAGAAATTAAATAATAAAGATTATTTAATTTAGGTGGCCAACATAGGAGAAATAAATAAAATATTGATTTTATTTATTTAAAAAGAAAGGTGGGGAAAAATAATTAGATAATTAAATAATTAAAAATAATTATTTAACTATAGAGGAAAGGTGGAGTGTTAATAATTAAAATCAATTATTTAATAGAGAAGGAAGGGATAATTAAATAATTAAAATAATTATTTAATTAGGGAGATAAAGAAAGGATAAATAATTAAATAAATATGACATTTGTTTAATTATAGAGAGAAAAGGCTAATGAATAATTAAATAATTGAAATAATTATTTAATTATAAAAGAAGAGGCAAAAGCTAACTTTTGAATAATATTTAATTCAAAAGTAGGGAGGAAAGGATCGTTAGGCTTAAATGCTTAATAAAAGTCTAGAAAAGTGTGAAAGTCGTTTACAATTCTTTACAACACCCTTACAAGACATGCATTATATTCAATTTGTAAGAGTCTAGGATGTAATGTGGATGTGTAAAATATCTCACAACATCTCACAACATAGGATGTTTTTATTCAAATAAAGGTATTCATGTGTTTAAAAGAATGTACTTTCCATTATTAGAAGCCTTAAAAAAATAGGCATTCAATTTCAAATAATAACATCCATTTGATGGTTTTTCACCCAAGTGTCAAAGAGTTTTTATTAAGAAAATATTTGAATGAGAAGAGATTTGGGAGGATAACCAAGGTGATGAAATATGATGTTGAAATCAAAGTGAAAAAGTTGATTAGATCTTGATGTTGGGTTAGAAAATGATGAATAAAATGACAAGGAGGTTGTCCTAGTTCTTGAAAATAATCCCCAAATAGTTGCACCTTCATGTCTTACAAGCTACGTACAAGATATGGTGCACTTTCTCAAAACAAGCGAGTGTCCACAAGGGTTAGACAAAGAAAAGAGAAAGTATTTAGATTATAATCTATCCCTTATGTGTTATTAATTGGTGTGTTGTTTAGAAATTATTTTAATAGCATCCTATTGAGATTCATTGATACTAACCATGTTGATCAAGCTTTGCACAAGTTTCATGATGGGGCAGTAAGAGGTCACTTCGCTCCAAGAACAACACTTAAAATAATGAGAGTAGGCTATTATTGTCCTAGTTTATTCAAATATTATCATTCATGGGTAAGAAAATATAAGAAGTGTGCATGCTTCTCAGGAAAAGAGAAGATAGGGTCCTTTCCTTTGCAACCTATTCAATTTGAGCAACCATTTATGAAGTGGGGACTAGATTTTATTGGATCAATCAAACCACCTTCAATTGCAAGCCACAAATGGGTACTAATAGCTATTGATTATTTCATAGGGTGGATAGAGGCCATAACACTGAAGGAGGAAAATGAAAGTGCAGTCTTGAGCTTCTATGAAGACCTTATCAGAAGTTTTGACATACCTGATTCCATAATATCATATAATGCCATAGTTTTTATGGGAGAAAAGATAAGTGATTGGGATGTGAAGCATGGTTTTTATTTGAATGCATACTCTAAGTATTGTCCTCAAGGAAATGGAATAGATAAGTCCACAAGTAAGAATGTGATCAAGATTATTAAGAGGAAAATTGAGGACAACCAAATATATTGACACATTAAGTTAAAATTTTCCTTATGGGATGATAGACTAACCCCTAAAAGATCAATTGGAAATACACCATACATGGTATTTTATGGAAAGGAAGCAAGGATTCCCATGTACTAAACTTCTAGCTCTTGATTTGAGCAATCAAATAGAAATGATGGAAGAAGAACCAATGACAATAAGGTTTACATAGTTGATGGGATTAGAAAAAATAAGGAATATGAATATGAGGAAAATGGAGATTCATCAAGATAAAATTTAGAGGTCCTTTGACCAAAGAGAAGCCCCAAGAGTGTTCAAAGAAATAGATTTTGTCCTCAACTAAAATGAATTAAAGCATTGGACTAAAAACACCAATTTTTATTCAATGTGGAGTGTTCCTTACATGATTTCTAAGTGTAAGAAACATAATGGATTCTTTTTGTCCAAGTTGGATGGAGAAGATCTACCTATCCCAGTCAATAGGATACATCTCAAACTTTTATACTGAGTTTGAGATAATCCTCAAACTTTTATACTAATTTGATAATCTACTTTGTATACATTAGGAGATTTTTCTACAAGCTAATAAGTGTTGTTGCATAATATTGTAATTTATATTTCCTCCAAGAGTTGATGCACAAGGAACTAGGTGTTGTTTTAATTTTTCTTTTGAGTAGTTTGTTGTTTAGTCCTTATTTTTGTTGTCTTGAGATGTTAATAGTTGGTTACCAACTATTTTAGTCTATTCCAAACCCTTCACTTTGTGCCCTGTGAGCATGATCATAACCTAAGATAAACCTGCTTGATCCATATGAAATAAGCCAAGATCTAACTAGTTAAGTCAAAATCCCAATGAAATACTTGAGGACATTAAACAAAGAAGCCATTAAACAAGAACAAACAAGAAATGCATAATGGAAACTAATCTAATGCCTCAAACCTCATCCCATTGGGGGATTGGTGTTGCATTGATGTGGAATGTTAGCCCTTTCCCAATCCCTTGATTGAAACAAGCTTTCAAATGGATGCCATTAATGAATATTGATAAAAATTGATGGAATATAAGCTAAAATGGATGCAAAGGTTAAATAAAATAGATTCTAAATACTAAAATGCTAATGGAGAATGCTCTAAAATTCACTATAGTCTAGTTACTCTAAATGAAATTGGATCCTCTTCTCATAGAAATGAGGACTATTTATAAGAGAAATAATTGAATCAATGGTCATGATTGATTTGATCAATCAATGGATAAAATTCATGAGAGGAGATGGCATGGATCAAGGATTCCCATCAATGGATTAGAATGCAAGTTGACAAGGATTAATGATTTTAATCAATGACTCTCATTGATTTGAGGAAGCACACTTCCTAAAAATTAGGAAGTCATTACAAGATATTTCCCATTTTGGAGGAGTGCAAATGGAGGAATATTCCATGGGAATATTCCCTTGCAAGTGGGAGGGTGAGAGAAATTAGCTAATTAAGTAATTTAAGAAATTACTTAATTGTGCAAGATGGATGAAATTAGGATTGTAATTAAATAATTTATTTATTTAATTAAAGGAGGATAATGCATTCAATTAAATAATTAGGATTATTTAATCAAATGAGAAGACTTAAGGGGTTTAACTTAAATAGTTCACATTATCCAATTAAATAGGATGAAAATTTGTCATGAAAGGGGATGAATTAGCCAAATAACATTGATTATTTGATTAATAAGAGAAAATAATAAATTTAATTAAACAATGAAGATTATTTAATTAAATGGTCAAAAATGAGGTTATTCAGGATTAAATGGTGTTAGTAAATGATTAGAGAGTAGATTAAATTGAAAATTCAAAGTAGACATAAAAATTTAACTCTCTATTTTATTTGACAATTGTGTCGCTTTGGTTCGGATAATTGCATCGTTTTCAACCGTGTCACTCTGGTGAAATTCAATAGCGTCACTTTTTCAAAAACCAAAAAGGTCAATTGGGCTAGAATAAAACAAATGCATTGCTATTACAATTGTGTCACTTTGGGTCACTTGCAATCACAAAAAAAATAGAATAGTCAATTGAGTCAATGAAACAAATGTGTCGCTACAAAAAGTGTCACCATATTTCAATTGTGTCACAATATGCAATTGCATCGCTCTATCAAAATATCAATTATGTTGTTGCTTGCAAATGTGTCGCCCTACTTTAGAACAATTATGTCGCCAGGCCCTGCAACCTGCAAATCACGAAAAACTCAAGGAAAATTCATCAAATCTGGTTAGTATAGCCCTCCCTCTATTTCCAGAATGTGAGCATGAACATAACCTACTCTAAACCTGCTAGATCTATATGAAATAAACCAATATTTAACTAATTAAGTCAAGCTCCCAATGAAATACTTGAAAACATCAAACAAAGAAGTCATTAAACAAGAAACTAACTAGAAATGCATAATGGAAACTAATCTAATGCCTCAAACCTCATCCCATTGGGGGATTGGTGTTGCATTGATGTGGAATGTCAACCATTTCCCAACCCCTTAGTTGAAACAAGCTTTCAAATCGATTCCATTGATGAAGATTGATGAAAATGGATGGAAGATAAGCTAAAATAGATGCAAAGTTAAGCTAAAATAGATGTTAAATGTTGAAATGATAATGGAGAATGCTCTAAAATTCACTATAGTGTGGTTACTCTAATTGAAATTGGATCCTCTTCTCATATAAATGAGGACTATTTATAAGAAAAATAGTTGAATCAATGGTCGAGATTGATTTGATCAATCAATGGGTGAAAATCCATGAGAGGAGATGACATGGATCAAGGATTCCCATCAATGGATGATAATGCAAGTTGACAAGGATCAATGATTTTAATCAATGGATCTCATTGATTTGAGGAAGCACACTTCCTAAAAATTAGGAAGTTGTTACAAGATATTTCCCATTTTGGAAGAGTGCAAATGGAGAAATATTCCATGGGAATATTCCCTTACAAGTGGGAGGGTGAGAGAAATTAGCTAATTAAGTAATTTAAGAAATTACTTAATTGTGCAAGATGGATGAAATTAGGATTTTAATTAAATAATTAACTTATTTAATTAAAGGGGGGTAATAACATTCAATTAAATAATTGGGATTATTTAATCAAATGAGAAGACTTAAGGGGCTTAATTTAAATAATTTGCATTATCCAATTAAATAGGATGAAAATTAGCATGAAAGAGCATGAATTAGCCAAATAACATTGATTATTTGATTAGTAGGAGAAAATAATAAATATAACTAAACAATGAAGATTATTTAATTAAACGGTTGAAAAAGAGGTGATTCAAGATGAAAAGGTATTAGTAATCAAATTTAGATGTGCAATATCGATCATGACAATTTTAAGTGTCTACATGCCCAATAGATGTTGAAGGATTCTAGATTAACATGTTTAGCAGGAAAACATCCCATAGAAGTCACCAAAGATGTTGGCACTTTGTGCCACCCTTTTTTCCAACTATTGATAACTAATTTGAGAGATATGTGTGGGTATTTGAGTCAATTGCATTTATGTGTTATGATCTCCCTTTTCTTTCCACTTAGTCATCTACCCAAGTTCAAACCCAAAATTTTCACCATTGGAAATTTTTGAGCTTGTCATCTTGTAACGAATTGAAATGGGTACCCATATTCCAAACTTTAAGAAAATTAAATGAGAAAAAATGGTGAAGTTATGTAGTTGTGGGTTTTTTTGTACCATATATATTTGTGAGGATTTTAGGTCCATCTGGATGAAGGCTAAAGTTCCATAGTTCTTCATGTCAGTCCTTTTTCTATAAAGGGTATCTTTGTAGTTGGTTTCCCCACAATGAGGAAAATTTGAAAAAGTGGTTGTATAATTTTGCAGGAAGATAGAACCCATCTTCCCACATGGTCCAATTGTGGGTAAAAATCCCCTAAGTATAACTTTGTAGATTTTCCTATTGCAAATGGTTTGTAGGATTTCTCATGTGAACCAGACTAAGTTCAAGGTGTAGATGTCAACCGAAGTCTCACATTGTAGATGGAGTCCATTTTTCTGCAATCACCCATTAAGGCCCAAAATCGACTA
Organism: Sequoia sempervirens; assembly: GCA_007258455.2. Taxonomy (NCBI): domain Eukaryota; kingdom Viridiplantae; phylum Streptophyta; class Pinopsida; order Cupressales; family Cupressaceae; genus Sequoia; species Sequoia sempervirens. The sequence goes on from VDFB02270651.1 coordinate 186,757,136, forward strand.
AAGTAAAACTTGGTAGGAAGATGGTGGCCATCTTCTCATAATTTTGATGAAGGCCAATAGTTTTCAAGTTTATATTTGTAGAGATTGGATGGGCAAGTGGTTTGCACAAATTTCCATCTAAACCATACATATTTCAAAGTGTATCTATGTTGATAACTTTTTCACATGTGTAGATGATTTGGTTTATTCGCAAAGGAAGTTGAAGTCCAAAAATCAGATAAGTAAAATTTTGTGGGAAGTTGGAGGCCAACTACTTTCATCCCAATGTTGATGAATTTATTGCAATAAGGCACGATCATGAAAATGACTATATTTCTTTGTGAGAAGTTGGAGGCAAACTTCCCACATGTAGATGAAGCCAACCTTTTTGCATGTTCCAATCAAGGTCAATTTGTTGCATTTGTTTGGATCAAGTGACCGAGTGGTTTGTGGGGATTTCCAAGTGAACCTGACTAAGTTAAAGGTGTAGTTGTAGATGGAAGTTTTATATGGTGTAGATGAAGATCAATTTTTTGCATTTGGCTTGATCAAGTGAAAAGTGGCTAAGTAAAGATTTGTGAGAAAATGAAACCCATATTCTCACATGGTCAAGATACAAGTAAAAATCCCGCAAGTGTATGTTTGCAAGATTCTCTGTTGGAACTTGTGGTTTACAGGTTTTTCCATTTGAACAGGATATTGCTCAAAGTGCAGTTGCAGATGGAAGTTCTACAGTGGTCTAGATGAAACCTGATTTCCCACCAAAGAATTTTGAAGTTGAAAGTTAGTTAAGTATGGATTTATGGGAAGTTGTAACTCATCTTCCTGCACAGATCTAGATGGAAGCAAAAATTTTGTAGAATGGTTTTGTGGACTTCTCTAAGTGAACTAGTCTGATCCAAAGGTATAAATGCAAATAAAAATATCATATGGTAAATGGAGTCTAAAGTTCTGCATGAACCCGTTGAAGAAAAATGACTAAGTATGGTTTTGCAAGAAGATGGATGCCATCTTCCCACATGATCCTAAGGAGCATCGAAGTTTCAAATGGATTTTTTTTTTTACGGTGCAAACACTACTAACTTTTTTGTAGGTATAGATGAAGAGGTTTTTTTCATGTAATTCTAATGAGGCTCAGATTTCCACAATTGCGGAAATCCAAGGGTCATCCAAATTGATGAGTTTTTTTCAAGAAAATAGGTACATTTTACAAGTTTCACAAGATTCAATGGAGCTCATTTCCTTGCCAATAGGTTCAGTATCGCTTGAATTTATGCAACTTATCTAGCTACACCTTGTTTTCTCGTAATGAACATAAAACGCATGTTCGAAGTTCATAAACTCATTATTAACCTCATGTCCCCATGCAGCTGCTTAACTCCATTTTCTACTTAAATTTAACCAGCAAGAGTGTTCCCATGCATAAATTTTATTGTTGGGAAAGGATAATTTGGAATCTTTTCCTATTTTAATGGAGCAACTATTGTTTAGGAATTGAAAATAAGCTGTTGGAAAAAAGGGGGGGCTAGAAATAAGCAGCAACTACATATTGTTAAAAATCCACGTGGCTCCATAAATTTATTTCCCTCTTTTTTAAGATTTGCTTTCTTTTTTTTTTCTAATTCTTTTTTGTATAAATTATTATTAATACTGTTAATACAAATTTAAGCTGGTTGCTAAAGAATAGGAAGAAAAATTAAGCATTCATGGGGCCATCAGCTCCACAAATAACTCCTAAATAAGTTGAGTAGTGGCGCTGCTAGCCAAAATAAGCTAAGCAGTTGCATGGGGACATGAGGTAATTCTTTCCAGCGATCACCAACCACTAGGATCAATCTAATAAGGTTGCAGATCACATTTCAATGGCTCCCTAGGGAAAAAAGTGATTCCTTCAATAGATTTTTAATGTTTCCCATGCCCTGTAGATAAAAAGAACCCACAACAATATTCTTTCAGCCTCTTGCAATATTTTTTTGTCATCACTAACATTGATTTCCATCCTCTACAAAATATTTGATGGGAAGCTTGCATTAAGTCTTGAGTGCCATAAATACCCAACCATCCCTGTGCCATTAGGAATGTCTCTTCATGTCTTTTAGATCCTTTTTTATCTTCCTATATATTTGTTTCCTCGATAAAATTGTTCAATTGGCTAGGAAATTGATGATTCGTAACATCCCTCTATTATGCTTCAATATAAAAGCAACCTCTATACTCTACAAAAGGGTTCTTATTTTCTATTTCTCTAATAGACTTATGCAGTTTTTTGAATTTTCTATAATTGTAAACAAGGCTTTAAGGCTTTGATCAATGAAAACAACCTTCTTTTTTTTTACCTCTCATCAACTTTTTTTTTGTTGCACATATGATTTTCCTTCATTTTTTAGTGTATTTTCTTTGTTCTTTGGTTTTGTATGTTGTGTTAGCATATGTTTTTAGGGTTAGTTGGAGGATGTCTCTTCGTTCCTATTAATTTTTAAAATCTAACCTTCACATCATACACTCACGAGAGTAGCAAAATTGAAGACTGTGTGAATTTCTCTAGAATTTCATTGCTTCTATGTGCTATAAAAGCAAGAATCACTCAAAATATCTAGTGCATCACCATTTTTAGCTTTAATTTATAGTTTTTTGTTCTTTTCTTCCCCTTTTCCTTGTGAGAAAGTAGTAGAATAGAGTAGTTTAGGTGAGGCATCAAGAGAACTGAACCTCTCTAGGCATTCATCCTAATATATAGGCAACCCACGAGCCTCAGGATGTTTCCATGCTTGTGAATTGGGGAGAGAGTCTATTTTCGCTCTCTAAGGTACACTCAGCATTGATAACAATAAACATGATCCCTATTAACTGTGAAGTTATAATTTGTGTCACATTGATCCTTTCTACAAACTATAATAAGTGGAAGATCTTTAATAGAATGTGGTAATTTCTTTGACATATTTTTAGTATTTTGGGGAAATCTTATTATGTGTCCTTTATATTTAAATTGACCACCATTTGCATGTGTCACTTACAAAATTGGATTGACGCATGCAATAAACATTTCTTCTACTTGAGTGAGATTTGCAAGTTCCATTGGATGTGGACCAGGATCCATATTATTCACATATATTAAAATCTATTATTTCCTCGTTCTTGTCTACATATGTTGCAAACAAGATCTTGGGGACTACAAAATAGTATGATTCCAATATAACATTCTTGGAAAATATATAACACATTGTTGGAGACTCCAACGTATCTAAATGATGAGGAAATACCATTTTCATTCTTTTAAAATCACTAGCAAATAATCTATTTGGGTTTGATATGTTTTCCTCATCTAATTCTGAAGCGGATTACAACTCATATTGACTTAAAATTGAGGGGTTTATGCAACATATTCTATTGATTTGGAAGCTTCTTCCTTGAAATTCATGTCAATGTTTTGTTCAATTTGAATTTATTTCCTTTCTCAAGGTTGTGAATTATTTTTCTCCCTTCCCTCTCCATGTAAATGAGATTGTTCTTTAGATGTATGCCAACATGTATTTTTGTTATTATTATTGGATTGTGGATTATATTCTTGTCTCTCCAGATTCTGTGAATGGGATTGTTGTTGAGATGTTTGATCACCTTTGTTGTTGTTACTATTTTCATGTACTTTGTTTTTAGCTTCCAATTTCTCTATTGTTACTTTTGATCTTTGTCTAGCATATCTTTACATGTCTGCTTCATTGTCTTGTCTTCTTTGCTCATCTCTTTCAACATCTATATATTTTTTTCTTTTTGACATCTTTGATATTCTCTTTTATATTTTTATCTTTGTTCCTCATATTCAAATTTATTTCTTCATTGAACCATAGCTAAAATATAAATGACATATAATAGTTTAATTAATGTAAGATAAAAAAAAAAAAGTAAAATATGTATATATTATGTATGTCATAATCATAATATAGTCATACATATATGAAGTTGAAGAAAGCTTCTAAACACGACAAGATAAAAACCAAATTATACACTAACTATATATGTCATAATATTAGGCTTATGGTTTAATCAAGGGTATGATTACAATTCAATTAGGGTTAGTTTTCATCTACATTTATGGTTAGGGTCAACTACCGTTAGGGTTAGAGTTCAATTAGGGTACCTAAGTGTTTAGTTAAGTTTATGTTTAGGGTTAGGGCTAGGGGTATACAATAAAACATGGGTTAGGGTTAGGTTTGGGTTTCATATAGGGTTTAGCTATCATTTTAATTAGAGAAAATGTTAGGGTTAGGTTTCACTTTCGGCTAGGGTTAGGTTCTACACTAATGCTTTGGATGGGGTTAGGGACATGGTTGGATAATTATTTGTAAGAATTCATTTACAAATGTAAATCATCTAAAATTGTTACAGACAAACATAAAAGAATATATTATTTTGTAGCAAAAAATTATGAGCATTCAACAAATATGAAGATAGTTGATTTTTTTAACATTTTAGTAATGGTGGGAAAAATATTATATGATAAATCAATAATTGATTGTATGTGAAAAACAATAATACTATACTTTTATTTATATTTTATTTAGAAATTAAAAAATTAGAGCAAAGAAAACATTTGAAAATATTGGAATAGAATTGGAATAATTTATTAAATAATCATTGATTACATAGAAGTAACAATAGTAGTCTATTCTTGGGCATAGTGGCACTCCCATTGGGAAATCAAACCAATCACTATGCGGAAGCTGAGGCTATGTTCATTAGTGTCAAGTTTGCATTGGACAAGGGCTACTCCAAGATTTGGATCGAGGGAGATTCACTTAACATTATTAACTACCTACTTGGCATTCAGAAGCCAAGCTGGACAATTGACTAGTTGATCGAGGATGCTATAATGATGCTTAGATATTTTGAGGAAACTCATGTTACTCATATCTATAGAGAGGGCAACTCATTGGCAGATTTCTTTGCTAATGAGGCTATTAGAATTAATGATTTTAAGGCATGGGAGGAGTACTCCCTCTTTCTCGAGGATGTTAAGTTTTTATTATGAAATAATGAATACGATTGAGCTCACTCTCTGGATTGTTAATATCATTATTTCTTGCATTGTCGTCGTACGCTTTGTGGGTGTTGCTTCACTTGTTTGCTTTTTAATAGTTGTATCTCTCCTAGGGCTTTTGTTTATGGTGAATGTGATCATGGAGGGTAACCACAATAGGATTGAGCCCCATTCTCGTGGAATGTGGAGAAAGGATCATAAATTTTGGAGGATTTTAGAGCATGGAAATTTCACGCCTTTCCTAGAAAGGCTACACGGCCATGATCCCAAGGCTTCGGCAGATTTTATCAGCTATTCGCATAATCGTAGGCTATAGGTAAGGGGAATGGAGTTTGTGATTAATGAGGAGTTTACCACTTCCATTATTGGTTTTTTGTTGGTGGGACGAAAATGTTTCAAGGAAAGGAAGAGTAATGAGGATGTCATGGGCTAGTTTTTCAAAGGTGATGGGTGATCCCACAAAGTTGGTTTACAATTTCTAGGAGATTCTATTTTTTGTTGAAATCACATATTTTTAGAAAATATAATGATTTAAGACTTAAAAAATTTCATGTAATGCATTCCAATTGAAGATGGTTTGATCAAACTACCTTAGATCAAACCCCCTTGGATAGAACCCTGCTAGTTTTAAACCATACCTATAAAAGAGTCTCCTTTACACCTATCAAAATGTTGATAAAAAACCACTTTTGATTTACCTTTTGGGGGATCAAATGAATTCATTTAAAATTTATTTTTTGTAAGTATGTAGTCCTTATTATAAGCTTCCCAAAAAGTATAATTTTAAATAAATTTAATTTATTATTATATTTATTTTTATTTCTTGTAAATGTAGGTTTTTCACCAAAATCAAGCTCTTTGTTCTACATGTGGAAAAATAGAAGATTATAAAAAAAATTTGAAAAATATGAGTGCACCAGATATTGAAGTCCTTGATCCGAAAAAAAATAAAAATTGAATTTTGATACATACAAAAAAAATTGTGTTATACAGTCCGCCTATGTCTAAATTGTAATTGGTTTGACTTCAAAACTTGATTAAGGAAAAAATATTTAATAAAACACTATGAAACCAATTGGAAGCACTAGATATCATAGCTACAAATCTAAATTCAAAAAAATTATAATTTTATCCTTCATGGAAAAAAAGTTATGTGATATACAGTGAGTGTCACTCCTTAAAAATGGTGTTTACTGAAAAAAACTAGTTTTCGAAGGAGATGGAAAAAGAAGTGCAATATGATTCCAAAAATTTTGAAAAAAATATATCTAGAACCTATAGAAAAAATGTCACAAATCACTAGTTTACATCATCTTCAAATTCCTCATGGTTTAGCCGCTATAGGTGCCCGAAAGTGAAGATTTAGTTAGAAAAAATCAGTTCAGTGTCCAGTTTGGCCAAAAATTGTAAACCAGTATTGTGGGATCACCCTGATGAATGAAATAAGTTGATCAAGATGCCTTCTTGGGGATACAAATGGTCGTCTCTGAAGAAAATTTGGGCGGATGTAGTAGAGGTCATCATGCAGTATGTTACCCTAGACGGTCAGTTTACTACAATTTTAGGTCACCATTTCACTTTGTTGAGTCATTTCAGACATGGGTTATATATCTTGTTCCATTTCTTTCTTTTTTATTCATTGGAAGTGTCGATGTATGCTCATCTAAAAATAGGAGTGCTCTTGTTCTTCATGAGGGCCTCATACTGCTCATAATGGAGTATGTGAGAGCCCTTATCCCTGCTAAGACAATTAAAGGTAAGGAGAAGGCTATCAGTGAAGAATCCCTCTTGATTGGTTCAAATACTAGTGTTGCTAGTGAGGAGGAATGGAAGGAAGAGGACGAGGGTGGGTCTTCCTCCCCTGTGGCGGCCCCTTCTAAGAAGAGAAAGAAGGGGAACCTCAAGGGTAAACTTGTTCTACATGAGTCAGAGTCCCATTCTGTTGGCAATGACACTGATGTCGTGTCTGGGGGTTCCTGGGCTAAGGGAAATATTGTGTTTAATGGGTAGGATTTTGTTGCAAACGACCGTAAGGAGGAGGACATGCCTGATGATGTTTGGGATAAGGAAGCCAAGGAAATTTTATGAAGGACTTCCAAGTGTATTGCAAAGTTGAAGAAATAGGGTGTGAAAGATGATTTGAAGGGTACCAAGGAACAAAGTAAGGAGAAGGGTGTTGTGGATTCTATTGTTGAAATCAATGGCTCCCTTGTTTGTCAATCACCCAATGTGGATATTTCTGGTGGGAGGTCTATGCATGAGGATGACGAGTTAATCTGAGTCCTGGTAAGCCAAAGCCACTTAAGGTGAATCCTCTCTCTGAGGAATTCTCATACCTTAACGATGACAATACTTCAATGATCGAGCTTTTAGACATGGCTCGTGCGAGGGCTACTAGAACGTTCAAGCTAGCCAAGTGGACACTGGAGGAATTTAACAAGGTGAATATCATGATCAGGGGTCTGAAAGAGAATATGTCGAAGGGTACTTCCTCGAATATTTTGATTAAAAGACTTGTGGATTTAGAGTGCTCCTTTATAGATTTTAAATCCCTATGTGAGAAATGCCTCTTTGAAATAGAGGTTAAGATTAATGAAATTAATACATACATCAAGAAGCTTTTGCAAGTTAGCCATAGTTCGGTCAAGAATAGTGTTGAATCCCTGGAGGTCCTCTTTCACAAGATAAGTGAACTAAGGGAAGATCAACTTTACTTTGCAAAGTTGATGGAGAACGACCAAGCTTCAAAAGGGAAGGGAAAGAAGGTCGGAAAAGATGAGACAAAAGGCCCATGTACAAGAGGTAAGGGCAACCTGAGGAAAACCTTTGAGGAGGAGAAGAAAGAACTGACAGACATGGTCAAGCTGCATTGTAACTAGGAACTTGAGGTGGCTAACGCCTTAAAGAACATGAAATAGTGTCATGTTTTGTGTTGTTTTATTTTTCTGTCTTTTGCTTTTGGTTCTCTATTTTTTGGTTTTTGTTTTGTTGTTGGCTGCTACTAATGGTTCAATGTTTTATCTTTGAGCAGTTTTTTTTTCCGTTTTATTGTAAAGGGTTTCGGTTCCCTTCAAAATTTGTTTCTCCCTTATAATCAAAACAATAGTAGTCTATTATATTTGGTTTAGAAAGCTTTGAAAAGATTAGATAATGAAAAGAGAATCATAAAACAACTTAAAGTATAATATTTCCAAGTGAAGGGTGGTATAAGTTTAAGAAACATTAAACTTTAAAGCAAACACATTCACTAACATTTGTACATATAGTTCTTATAATTTTGAAATATTTTGAGAATGTGAGGAGCATTACTTTCTCCATAATACTCATCATAGTTTAATTCCCTTAGGAAATCCTAGAATCTGACAAGTTTGTCATGTATGTAGAATGGAATTTTTGTAGATTTTCCTCCATCTCCAGCACTTTAGCATCTTTGACAAAATTGGCATGCAATCTTGTTGGTTTCACTTATTCAACAATCTATGTACAATATAGTGAAATATGTCTTGCTAATTTTTGTATAACATTTTCATTAACCCATTCCAATTCATTTGACCCAAGTTTGGAACTAATGGACTTGTTATCTCATTTTTAGTTTCACTACTTGAGATTTCGCTTTTTTTCATTTGATCATGCAGGATTTGTCATGATCTAAAAAGAGAAATGTCAATTATTTTGAAAAAGATAGTAAAATTGATATTTTAAACAAGTTAAATACATTTGTTTGAAATGAACTATAAGAAATAAAAATATTGTTAATATTAAGTAATTAAAACTATTTAAAAATTATTTTATCTTATTTACATTATTTAACTTAATTTTTTTTTTTTAAATCAATACTATCTTAAATTACTCTATTTTTACTTTTTGGTTTTAATTTTTTTAGTACTAACAATTACAAAATTATAATTATAATTATATATATATATATATATATAATCCCCATCACATTATTACATATGAGTCCATCAGTAGACTTGACAATATTTTTATGCCAAATCGCTCTAAACCTTTCATATTTTGGGAAAAACAAAAATGAATACATTTGACTAAGAAAAGGAGATTATTTATTAACATAACTTAAACTTGGTCATTTCCCACTAAATTGTAAGTCACTTTATCAAAATCGAAGACCCCACAAGTGTGAGATCTCAAAATTACCATTGTGCAAAGAATGACATTTCCTTTTTCTATCCAATGGATTGAAAAGATGTTGAAGAATGCTTGCTATTCACTATCCATCCATATTGCATGAGCAAGTGAAAAATAAAATCTATATATTAAAAATAATGGACATCACCTATTGGGGCTCCAAATATTTCAAACTAGAGAGCATGTTCTAACATTAGGATGGAGTAATATTAAAAAAACAATGAAAGAGAACGAAGAGTCCATTCAATCAAATTAACACTATCAACATAAATGAAATTAATCATTTAATGTCTCATTTTTAACATTTTGAATGTTTAAAAATTAATAAAAATTATTTATTTTTTCTATTTAATATGATACTATTGAAATGGAAATATAATTAAGTGGTCTTTGTATTTACAAATTTGAAGCATTCTCTCACAAATAACTAATTTAAAGAAAAATATAGCTCAATTACCTTACTACTAACAACCTCCAATGCTACCAAAGAATCAATATGACGCACTTCATCATTAACCAACTCTTCATCTTTAAAAGAGATCAATGAATCAACACAAACTGAATCACTTATGCCTCCCTCTCCATGTGAATATTTTGGTGGTTGATCTACTAAGTGTATGCTCAAATTTGAATCATACCTTTCCAATTATCCACCCAAATATGCATATTCTTTTAGCTTGCTCTCTTCAAGAGACTTTTCCTTTGCTTGCTCCCCCACTAAGCATTCTTCATGAAAAAAAAATTATGTGTTATACGGTGAGTGTCACTCCTTAAAAATGGTGTTTACTGAAAAAAACTAGTTTTCGAAGGATATGGAAAAAGAAGTACAATCTAATTCCAAAAATTTTGAAAAAAATATATTTAGAATCTATAGAAAAAATGTCACAAATCACTAGTTTGCATCATTTTCAAATTCTTCATGGTTTAGCCGCTATAGGTGCCCGAAAGTGAAGATTTAGTTAGAAAAAATCAATTCAGTGTCCAATTTGGCCAAAAATTGTAAACTAGTATTGTGGGATCACCCTGATGAATGAGAGAAGTTGATCAAGATGCCTTCTTGGGGTTACAAACGGTCGTCTCTGAAGAAAATTTGGGCGGATGTAGTAGAGTTCATCATGTGGTATGTTACCCTAGATGGTTAGTTTACTGCAATTTTAGGTCACTATTTCACTTTGTTGAATCATTTTAGACACGGGTTATATATCTCGTTCCCTTTCTTTCTTTCTTCTTCATTGGAAGTGTCAGTGTATGCTCATCTAAAAAATAGGAGTGCTCTTATTCTTCATGAGGGCCTCATATTGTTGATAATGGAGTATGTGAGAGCCCTTATCCCTGCCAAGACAATTAAAGGTAAGGAGAAGGCTATCAGTGAAGAATCCCTCTCGATTGGTTTAGATATCAATGTTGTTGGTAAGTAGGAATGGAAGGAAGAGGATGAGGGTGGGTCTTCCTCCCCTATGGAGGCCCCTTCTAAGAAGAGAAAGAAGGGGAACCTCAAGGGTAAACTTGTTCTACAGGATTCGGAGTCCCATTCTACTGGCAATGACACTGATGTCGTGTTTGGGGGTTCCCAGGCTAAGGGAAATATTGTGTTTAATGGGTAGGATTTTGTTGTGAACGACCGTAAAGAGGAGGACATGCCTGATGATGTTTGGGATAAGGAAGCCAAGGAAATTTTGTGAAGGACTTCCAAGCATATTGCAAAGTTGAAGAAACAGGGTGTGAAAGATGATTTGAAGGGTACCAAGGAACAAGGTAAGGAGAAAGGTGTTGTGGATTCTGCTATTGAAATCAATGGCTCCCCTATTTGTCAATCGCCCAATGTGGATATTTCTGGTGGGAAGTCTATGCATGAGGATGACAAATTAACCTGAGTCCTAGTAAGCTAGAGCCACTTAAGGTGAATCCTCTCTCTGAGGAATTCTCGTACCTTAACGATGACAATACTTCAATGTTTGAGCTTTTGGACATGGCTCGTGTGATGGCTACTAGAACGTTCAAGCTAGCCAAGTAGACACTACAAGAATTTAACAAGGTGAATATCAAGATCAGGGGTCTGAAAGAGAATATGCCAAAGGGTACTTCCTCAGATATTTTGATTGAAAGACTTGTGGATTTAGAGTGCTCCTTTACAAATTTTAAATCCCTATGTGAGCAATGCCTCTCTGAAATGGAGGTTAAGATTAATGAAATTAATGCAGATATCAAGAAGCTTTTGCAAGTTAGCCATAGTTTAGTCAAGAAATAGTGTTGAATCCCCGGAGGTCCTCTTTCACAAGATAAGTGAACTAAGGGAAGATCAACTTTACTTTGCAAAGTTGATGGAGAAGAACCAAGCTTCAAAAGGGAAGGGAAAGAAGGTCAGAAAAGATGAGACAAAAGGCCCATGTACAAGAGGTAAGGGCAACCTGAGGAAAACCTTTGAGGAGGAGAAATAAGAACTAATGGACATGGTCGAGTTGTATTGTAACTAGGAACTTGAGGTGGCTAACGCCTTAAAGAACATGAAATAGTGTCATGTTTTGTGTTATTTTCTATTTTTGTCTTTTGCTTTTGGTTCTTTGTTTTTTGGTTGTTGTTTTGTTGTTGGCTGCTACTAATGGTTCAATGTTTTTATCTTTGAGCAATTTTTTTCCGTTTTGTTGCAAAGGGTTTCGGTTCCCTTCAAAATTTGTTTCTCCCTTATAATCAAAACAATATTAGTCTATTATATTTGGTTTAGAAAGCTTTGAAAAGATTGGACAATGAAAAGAGAATCACAAAACAACTTAAAGTATAATATTTCCAAGTGAAGGGTGGTATAAGTTTAAGAAACATTAAACTTTAAAGCAAACACATTCACTAACATTTGTACATATAGTTCTTATAATTTTGAAATATTTTGAGAATGTGAGGAGCATTACTTTCTCCATAATACTCATCATAGTTTAATTCCCTTAGGAAATCCTAGAATCTGACAAGTTTGTCATGTATGCAGAATGGATTTTTCGTAGATTTTCCTCCATCTCCACAACTTCAACATCTTTGACAAAATTGGCATGCAATCTTGTTGGTTTCACTTATTCAACAATCTATGTACAATATAGTGAAATATGTCTTGCTAATTTTTGTTTAACATTTTCATTAACCCATTCCAATTCATTTGACCCAAGTTTGGAACTAATGGACTTGTTATCTCATTTTTAGTTTCACTACTTGAAATTTCGCTTTTTTCATTTGATCATACATGATTTGTCATGATCTAAAAAGAGAAATGCCAATTATTTTGAAGAAGATAGTAAAATTGATTTTTTAAACAAGTTAAATGCATTTGTTTGAAATGAACTATAAGAATAAAAATATTATTAATATTAAGTAATTAAAACTATTTAAAAATTATTTTATGTTATTTACATTATTTAACTTAATTTTATTTTTAAAAAGTTCAATACTTATCTTTTACTCTATTTTTAACTTTTATTTGATTTAGATTTCTTAATACTAACAATTACAAAATTATAATTTTATATATATATAATCCCCATCACATTATTACATTTGAGTCCATCTCTAGACTCAACAATATTTTTATGCCAAATCACTAAACCTTCCATATTTTGAAAAAAACAAAAATGAATACATTTGACTAAGAAAAGGAGATTATTTATTAACATAACTTAAACTTGGTCGTTTCCCACTAACTTGTAAGTCACTTTATCAAAATCGAAGACCCCAAAGTGTAAGATCTCAAAATTATTATTGTGCAAAGAATGGCGTTTCCTTGCATGAGCAAGTGGAAAATAAAAATCTATATTAAAAAGAATGGACATCACCTATTGGGGCTCCAAATATTTCAAACTAGAGAGCATGTTCTAACATTAGGATGGAGTAATATTAAAAAAAAATTGAAAGAGAACGAAGAGTCCATTCAATCAAATTAACACTATCAACATAAATGAAATTAATCATTTAATGTCTCATTTTTAACATTTTGAATGTTTAGAAATTAATAAAATTTGTTTATTTTTTCTATTTAATAAGATATTATTGAAATGGAAATATAATTAAGTAATCTTTGTATTTATAAATTTGAAGCATTTTCTCACAAATAACTAATTTAAAGAAAAATATAGCTCAATTACCTTACTACTAACAAATTTTAAATTAGTAGTAAGGTAATTGAACTATATTTTCCTTTAAATTAGTTATTTGTGAGAGAATGCTTCAAATTTGCAAATACAAAGACCACTTAATTATATTTCCATTTCAATAATATCCTATTAAATACGAAAAATAAACAATTTTTATTAGTTTTAAACATTCAAAATGTTTAGAAATGAGACATTAAATGATTAATTTCATTTATGTTGATTGGTGTTAATTTGATTGAATGCACTCTTCATTCTCTTTCATTTTTTTTTTATATTACTCCATCCTAACGTTAGAACATGCTCTCTAGTTATATTGATAGACGTAACTCTACAATGGTAACACGACATATAGGTGGTCAACAAATCCGTGATGTAACCCTACAAAGCACAACATATAGGTGGTTAGCAAATCTGTGAAAGAAAATTAAAAAAACCACTTTCTATTTCATGTGCAGTGATTTTTTATTGATTTTTTCAATTATTTAAAAAGTGCACGACTTTTTATTCATTTTTTCAATTATTTAAAAAGTGGACAATATCACAAAATTCTATTTTCTTTGTTTAATTGCAATATTTTTTGTTTTTTTCTATCTAATAAATCATACAATGATTTTTTATTTATTTTCATAAATGCTATAGATTATTTTGAAGATATATATACAAGTTTTGAAAGGCTAAAAGACAAGGAAACTATGTGAAAGAATTACTTCTAATGATATATAATTTGAAGCATTTAAAAAAAAAAAATTATTTGAAGGCAAATATGCAGAAATACATATATTAAAAACATTTCAAATGACATATTTGAAGCATTTATTCAAAAATAGTTGAATTCTTTAAAGAAAAATATCATAAGACAAAAAGAAAATCATATTGAAGAATTATCTCTATATTGGCATATGTAAAGTATTGTTTTGCAATCACGTGTTATATTTAAATAGAAGATAAACAAAAAAGCAGTCGTACGGAAAAATTACCTAATATTGCCAATAAACAAAAAGAAAAATATATGAAATCACTTTAAAGCATGAAGTTTCCACAGTCCATGGTAGTAATGTAATATGATTTCTGAATTAAAATTGTGTGTCAATTTTTACATCAACGGTTTCGGATCATACTCACCAAAATTTAAGACAAATATAAATAATCACTGTTTTCACAAAATGTTGTTTTCGCAACATTTCATAAGACAAATATCAGATAATCACCAAATGAAAACACATAAAAGAATTAGCTCTAAACTCCTAGTTACATATTTGAAACATTGTTTACAAACTGCTTATTTATTTAAAGGAGCATATCACTGAAATATGTGAAAATCCAAACATATGGAAGAATGCCTTTATATAGACATATCTGAAACAAACACAATTTATTTAAAATCAAATGTTGCAAAAACAAAAGAGGGAAATCATTTCAAAGAATTCCCTCTATTTTAGTAGTTTGACATACTTGAAGAATTTTTTTTCACATAATCTTAAGGCCAAGATTGCAGGTATATGGAAAAAAACCATAGAGATGTATCTTTTCACAAACAATTGATTTATTTTAGGGCAAATAAAAAATAATTAAAAAGCAAACATATAAAAGAATTCCCTCTGGAACATTTTTTCACAAACCACTGGTGCATTTCAAGACAAATAGCACAGAATCATGAAAAGGCACACAAATGGAACAATTACCTCTTAAATAAAAACAAAAGCTTCAAATGAATCAATCTAAAAACACTTACTGAAAATGTAAAATGCCACAAACAGCTATTAATTTGGACAAACTTAAAATGCAATGGAAAATACAATTCGTGGTGCAAACGCAGACGTCTGATAAAACCCCACGCTGATGCAGCTCTGGAAAGCTTGAAGAGAGTGAATTTGGAAGGCAATCTTCTGAGCTGGACATAAAATTTCATGGTGGAAAGACTGCATGTATAGTTATAAGCAAAAATTCTACCAAACATCGTTCCAAAAATCAATGGAAACTTGTCGATTGAACTTGCAGATGTAAAAAACAACAATCATTTGTACTTATTCTCGCATATGGAAACATTCCGTTTGGAAGATGTAGTTTCAGATTGGAAAAATAAGAATAACGAAATTTGGGGATGAAATAAAGGCGGAGTTGTTTTTTTTATTTTAGGGATTTGTTGATTACTTATAAGCGCTGTTGCAATTGTAGAGTTACACCTTTTGACATGATTAATCATACAAATCAAATAAGTATATATTGCATATGTAAATAAAATAAATATAAGGAAATTGTAACAATTAGACAATTGGTTTAGCAAGAATCTTGATTTTGGTCCCAAAGCTAGTGCTAAGAAAAATATGGCTCTAGTCAAGACATATATCCTCCCATTTTTACAACAAAGTATTGGATAAGCATAAAATAAAAATGGTGGGAGGTATATCGGTGTTATGTTTTGAGGGATAGTCATATTGGGACATGTATGTCAGGTGAGGGGAAGGGACTTAATCATTCATGTTGGTTCTCCAACATGAACGATTAAGTCTATAAGAAGGTTTAAGTTTCTATGCTCAACTTTTTTGGGAGGATGACCAAAAAATGAGAGAATATTTTTTTCTCTTTTACACTCTAGGCTCTATAGGACCTAGGGGGTATTATTGTTAGAGCTCCCTAAGTTCTATGTGAATGTAATAGGTTTATCATAGTGTAGTGTCAAAAATTGCATACCCTTGCAATTTCACACTATCTTTCATGTCCACTCTAGTGTACATTCCTTTAGTGTTTATATAGGCTCATTTCAACCCTTGCATCAACATTTTTCCTTCTCAAGGTTCTTAGGTCTTCTCTTTCAGGGTCACATTTTCATGCCACTTTTGTGTTTACCTTATATTTTTCTTGTCTCTTGTCATTTTCTAAGTGTAAATTGTTTGGACACTAGCGCCTAGTAGCATCCCGCAATAATTTGTCATTTAAAATTTATTTTTGAGCATTTCTCCACTTGTCACCTTCCCAAGTTAGCAAAAATGACTTGGGATTCATCCAAACGGCACATCAAAATCCTTCTCTTCCCTCTTCTCTCTCTTTTTCAATCTATCATTTTGGAAAAACTCTATGGGCTTTCTTGGCTTTTTTGCACTCTCAAGCTCACATCCAACTCTCTACAACACTCAATTTTTTTACAACATTCTCTCATCAACTCTCTTTCTCTTTGGTTTTATCAAGCCTTGTAAGTAACATTGTTCTTTTTATTGTGCACCTTGGGCACCTTGGGATTATCACATCCCTTATCAATTCATTTTATTTTATCATTGTTCTTACTTCTAGACACACTTAAAATAACAACACATAATATTTCTCTCTATATCCATCTATCTTGGCTGTTATGGAGGTGGAGACACTAAACCGGGGATTTGACTGGGGCAAGTCCCCAAACAACCCCAAAAAAAATTCCTCTTCTTTGTGTGTATAGGTATTTAGAGAGCATTCAACCTCACTAAGGTTTGCAAATGCTAAATTATAAATTCACTTTTGTTATTTATTTAAATCATTTAAATCTCAATTTATTTATTTATATTATGTTGTATAGTATTTGTTGGTGTTTTCTAGTTTCTAGGTTTTGCAATTAAGGTGAACAACTAAGTTATATTTTTCATGTTTTATGGGCACTTTTTGCTTAGGGTTTGTACAAGACAATAGGCTACACACGAACATCCACATGACATGCTAGCATCCTAGCCAATTACTTTCTCCTTCAGACTTTGGGTTCTTCAATGTCTACTTTTTTTGTCAAAATGTTATCTTTATTTACCTATGTTTAGTAATTTTCACTACATCGTTGTCTTCAAGCATTTTAGATAGTTAATTTTATTTGAATGTAATTAGTGAAATTTACTCTCAAAGGAACCTAGCTTTCATTTTGTCGGAGTCAAATTTCCTACATTATGCATAGTATAAAGCATATTAAATATTCATGCATACATGGAAAGGATTCTTAAAGTATTGCACATTGTTAGGGCATGAACATATATTATAAAAATAAAGTATTTATCTAATTATTTTCACTCTTTAAGTCTGAGTGGGTTGGGAGGGTTTCTACCAACTAACTAGTTCCTATTCAAGGAAACACATAGTCATCAAATATACCTCTAATTTGCATTGATAGCAATGTTTCGTGTGGTTCAAAACATATATCATTGTCTTATAATGATAGAACATGTGGTTTGTGGCTTGACCAAATATAGCTCTACTTACTAATTCATTGTGAATATTATGTTCCTCATTACCACTCATGAAATATTTACAATTTAATCCTTGAATATAAACTAACACAAATTGGTAATTTAAAACAATAAATGTGTATGAGATCTCAAATAAAAATAACATAAAAAGGATACAATTGTAGAAGCATTCATTCATATCAAGCAACCAAGAATAAGTATCAAAACAAATTGGATCTAGAAAACACTAAATCACTAATATTTCTTCAAACAAGTGTGGTGTGTGGTACAAAAACTTTTTCTCCCTCTATTCCAACCTCTTTACAAATGAAATTTTTCATCCCTTATAGAGAAAAGATTACAAAGATAGTCCACATAGATGGGAGACACTTGGCACAAGATTAACCATTAAAAAATAGCCAACCTCTTCCATCAATCACTAAGGAAAATATTATGAGATATGTTGGAATGGAGGTCATGAAGACAGTGCTACATTAATGGTTGCATGGGTTGTTTCCCTCTTTCATTGTTGCATATGGGGATATATTCCTTTATGTTGAAATTTTTGTTTTGAGCAAAAAAAGTTGATCAAACAATTGCAAGGCCTCAATGGATCAGTAATGGTGCTCTATTTGTGTAGGAATGGTGTGGCATGTTAAATGTTCTTTTAACACACTATTATGTACTTTAAAAAAATGATGTGATCATTAACTCATTCAAGTTTTTCTTGAATTTTTGTTATTGATGTCTTTAAGTGAAGAAGATCAATGGCTACCATACATCATAGTATTGTGTTGAGTACATTTCTTTAAAATTGTGATGTAAAGAGCCAAAGAATCAAATTTATGCTCCTTTTGCACCTAGATCCATTAGAGATACATGTTGTAGTTGCAACCAATAGGAATACTCCATTTTTGGGGTGACTAATATGTGGCCCAATAATATGATGGGATTTTTCTATGCATATTGACAACTAAGACATTATATGTACTAATATTTCACCTTTATTTCCTATCACACATTGTACATACAAAAATGGGAACTGCATTCAAAATTACAATGCAAAGAGCCTCTACAATACAATAATAATCTAAGATTTTTTTTCCACCACATATAGTACTACCAAAATAGAAACCACATCAAAAATTCCTCCCAAAAGAAAAAAAGTCATTGTGCATCACAAGAGTGAAGTTGGGGTCCACATTCAAAATTGTAATGTAAACAAGCTATGTGATGCAATATAATTTTTCTAGATGTCCCAAGCTAATAAGAGTTTTGCACTTACTCCATGAAGTGCACACATAAGAATTAAAAAACCAATCATAAATTTTCAACTTAGTGTGGGGACAACACAACACTATAAGAAATGGTAGGTATGATTCCTAACTTAAAAACACATGGCATGATACCATTAGCTTGTGGTTTTATAAAAAGACTTCATAAGCAAACTTTGATGTGGAATAACACAATGCAATAATAATTTGACACTTGTTCACAACCACATAAGATATTGTTGAGTTGGAACCAAAATCAACAATATGAATGATATCCAAAAGCCTCCAAATGACCTTTGTATTTATATCAATCCTCTCTTATGACTCCCTAACTGGCCAACCCAACTTGGGTGCCAATTTTGCATTTTAAAATTGCTTTTAATTTATTTTATATTCCTCCTTTTTGGGCACCAACTTTTCTTTTGATTTTGATTTTATTTTCTTTATTATTTTTTCTCCTTATTTCTCCAAAAGGGATCGCCCAAAGTCCAAATAAAAAAATAAAAAATATTTTGCTTCCTCTAAGATTCATGGTAAATCAATTGAACCCTTTTTCCATCATTTCCACACCAAAAAAAATTATTTAAAGCCAAAAGTACATTTTTCTATTTTTCCAAGGCTCTGAAATTCAAAAATAATAAAATATTTTTTTCGCTTAATTTTTCCTTGTTCGCCTTGAGAAGGGACAATACAATCCTCCCTTCCTAAAATTGTTTGTCCTCAAGCAATGACAAGCATACCACCACCTAGATCTCATATCATCACACTACCATATTTATCAAAATTGAGGAGATAGATGTACCTCAAGGAACCATCAACACCAACCAACTCTCCAACTTCGAAGGATTCCTCACGAATGTGAAAGATGCTCCTTGTAGGTGCATAGGAGAACGTATCAGCCCCACCTATGTTGCTGATATAAATCAGAACAACAAGCTCCCAACTGAAAATCAGACCCAAGTGAATGCACTTGTATCATTACCAATGTCATGTAATGATAGAGTATCATTCATACGCCATTCACCAATGATGGAGTGATGATCCAAACCTCTCCAAAATACCCAAACAATTGTTGTCCTCCAAGAGGCATGTAGGATATCTATGTGCAATAAGTAAAAACAACCATTTCCTAGCAAAGTATGGAGTGGATCCTCATGAACTAGGGTAGGAAGGCCAAGATCCTCATGCTTTCTCCCAATCCCTATGACATAATCCAACTGGAATGCAAGCATTAGTAACTCAAAACCAAACATTATATCAGTACCTCCATACCTTATGTCAAAGTGCAACTTCACCTCCCAAATATGCCCAAATAAGGCAAGTGCCTCTATGGTATGCATCACAAATCTTTGAAATAGGGCAACCTCCAATGCTACCAAAGAATCAATATGATGCACTTCATCATTAACCAACTCTTCATCTTTAAAAGAGATCAATGAACCAACACAAACTGAATCACTTATGCCTCCCTCTCCATGTGAATATCTTGCACTAGTGGCTGATCTACTAAGTGTGTGCTCAAATTTGAATCATACCTTTCCACTTGTCCACCCAAATATGCATATTCTTCTAGCTTGCTCTCTTCAAGAGACTTTTCCTTTGCTTGCTCCCCCACTAAGAATTCTTCACTTGGAAGAAATAGAGATCTAAGGTGTGACTCTATTTACCTCCTTGCTTGATCTAACTGGTTACAACGTTCCTTGACCTCTTGCAAGTGTTGTTTTGCTTGGGCAGACATCTTTGCTCTCCTCGCTCTTTGTAGCCACCCATTACACATCTTGTGTCCTTTCCACATCTTTCATAGTATGATATGAAAAATCAAAACTTTTGTGGCTTGGATCCACCCTACATCCCTCATTTTTTACCTTCACATCTTGAGTGCTAACATTGGGGGACCCCTCATGTGACACAGTTGCTATCTCATGGTTATACATAGAAATATGGATGCTATCATAAAGTGGAAAATCAAAACTTTCATCACAGGTCTCTTTGTAGTTCCTTCAAGCAACTCAATCAAGTCATCCTTTGTTAGATAGTTGCATGTCTCTCTAGTTATGATAAGGTTGACATGCATCTCCATCCTCTTGGTTTCCATTCCCTTTGGTAGATCATTATTGATAGCTCTCGACACTATTTTTTTCCCCTTTGATGTGAACACTAACTCCCTCCTTTGGAAGTCCTGAACATATTGACCAAGTGATTGTAACCATTGGATTCCTAACACAAAGTTAGTCCACCAATGTTGACTACATAGAATTCACCAACCAATGAATAATCATCCAATTGAATGCCCAATTGGGGTATCTTCCTAGTGCAACTCATCTTGAACCCATCCACCAACATGACATTGAATCCAAAAAACTCCTCTACTTGCAATCCTCCCTTAGTCACAAAACCTTCATCAATGAAACTATGTGTTGCACCACTATCTACTAAACATGAGACTTGTTTCCCCGTCACAATTCCCCTCAAGAAAAAGGGGCGATACTTAGGGACAACTGAAAGAAAAGCAATAGTACCTTGTGCCTTAGCATCTAGCTCCAACTATGGCTCCTCGGGATCACTCTCCAAAGTGTGTCTTGGACTTCATCATCTTCAAGGTCAAGAGTGGCCTCAATGTAGTGTACTTTGCCTTTCCCAAGGCATTTATGTCCTAGTTCCCATGGTTCCTTGCAAGTGAAGCAAAGTTTCTTCCTCCTTAGCTCATTCCTTGTATCAAAGTCCAACTTAGGAGGTGTGGACTTATGTTGGTTATCACTTTTCTGAAATGGTTTATCTTCTCTAAAACCTTTCCTTGGTCGCTGAAATGTTGGAATAGTATCAAGATCAAGAGTTGTTGATGTTACATGGCAGTGTCGGGCTTCTACTTTCAACCCAGATCGTTCTATTGAAGATCAAATTAAATGATAGCCTAAACGGCTATTTAATTTGAAAGGCAACGGTTGATGAAGAGGCGCTTCATCATCACACAAATTAATATTTAAATATTATCTATGAGGCCAACTTGATTTATTTCACCACCTTGAAGAGATATGATGCTTGAGAGGTTGGCTTCATATTTTCTAGAAGACACGACTCTTGTGAAGGCCGACATGAAGATTGGGGAGATGCGTCTCTTCCTTCTTATTTGTATATATATATGATGTTGGTTGATCATTCATTCATCGATTATCTTATTCATTCCTCATTGTGTGAGTTCATTCATTGCATTGTTTGTGAGTATCAAGGGTGATATACTTCAAGTGTGGTTCTATATATATTGAAGGAGGTCGATCGTAGCATTGAAGGAGGCTGAGTTTATCAGCAAGAAGCATTATATTATTTATGTGTTAGCATCAGATTGTGGTGTGATTACTTGGCCTCTTAATTGGCCTCATTGTAAAGGAGATGATTGTTCTATATTCAATATATAAGTGATATATTGTTGTTGGGTTTTTCTCCCTCAAGTGGAGGGTTTTCCCAGGGTATATATTGTGTTATTGTGTCTGATTTTGAATTAAAATCTGCGTATCTAATCTGATCATAAAAAATAACATGGTATTAGAGCGGGTATAAGAAAGATCGTGATCAGATTTCTTCAAGCAGCGTTATCCTCTATTCTTATTCTCATCCTTGATTGCATCTATCTTATCATCAAGATGGTGAATGGGCTCAAGATCGAAGATAGACTTAAGGGCGCATCAAACTTCACATCTTAGAAGTTTAGAGTCATGCTCGCTTTGGAAGAAAATGAGTTAGTTGAGTTCATGGAGGGAAAAGTTCCTGAACCAACCGATGAGAATGAGAAGTCACAATGGAAGAGGAATGGCACTAAGGTGAAAAAGATGTTGGTTGATTCTGTGAAAGACCACATTGTGCCAATCAGCTCCAAGTTGAAATCAGCAAGAGACATGTTCAAGACCTTGGAGGAGATGTATGAGATCAACAACAAAAGTCAAGCTCTTGCATTAAAGCAACAACTTCATCATATCAAGATGGCGAAAGGAGAATTTGTCATCTCTTTCTTCATGAAGATCATAGAGTTGAGAGATCAGCTCTCTACCATTGGGCATTTGGTGGATGAAAGGATTTGGCTATGTTGGCTCTCAATGGTCTTCTTCAATCTTGGGATCCATTCATTCAAGGAATCAGTGGGAGATCAAAACTTCCTAAGTTTGATCGGTTGAGGGTGGATTGTATTCAAGAAGAATCAAGGTTGGTTGCGAGAGGCATTGGTCAAAGCTCTACAAATGAAGAAATTCATGTTCTTGCCACTCAATCCTCGAAGAAGAAAGGAAAAGAAGGGAATAAAGGCTACTTCAAGAGGAATAGAGATAAAGGATCAGATGGTGCCCCTGCATCTAAGAAGAAGGACCTCTCCCACATCCAATGCTTTAGATGTGACAAGTTTGGTCACTATGCAAAGGATTGTCCAACCCGACCTAAGCAACAGGCTTCAATTGCAGATGTGGGTGAGATCTCTCCATAGAAGGAATCAAGTGGTTTTCTATTCTATTATGCTTTATCTAGCAATGTGCCTACAAACAACAGTACTTGGTTGATTGATAGTGGTGCCTCTCGCCACATCACTAGATTTAGAGAGCATCTATCTAATTTGGTGGAGAGATATTCTAGTGTTCAAGTCATTATTGGTGATGATGTAAGTTATTCTATGAAAGGAGTTGGGACCTCCTCTCTTAACCTAGATTTTGGCATCTCCTTACAATTGAGTGATGTTCTATTTGTTCCTAGTATTAAGCGAAACCTTGTCTCTATCTTAGCCTTGGAAGACAAGGGGTACCAAGTTGCATTCTCAGAAGGAAAATTTCTTGCATGGCCAAAGAACTCAAATATCAAGACTGCTCGGGTGATTGGAGTTTGACATGAGAGTCTCTACAGACTTTGCACTTTTCCACTTCAGGCTTTGTTGCATAATTCATCAAGTTCGTGTGGACTTTGGCATAGAAGACTTGCTCACCTTCACTTTCGAGCACTACCAACCATGGAGAAGATGGTCATGGGCCTTCCTAAACTCAACTAGGAGCATGAAGGCACTTGCAGAGGTTGCGCATTGGGTAAGAATACTAAAGGTCCATTTCACAGTAGTGAAAGTAGATCTAAATGTATTCTAGATCTTATTCATTCTGATTTATGTGGTCCAATGTTTGTTGCTTCTTTGAGTGGTTTCTTGTATTACATTATTTTCATTGATGACTACTCTAGAAAGACTTGAATTTGTTTCTTGAAATCTAAAGAATCTGAGGAAGTACTTGAGAGGTTCAAAGAGTTTAAAGCTCGGGTAGAGAACTTATCTGGGAAGAGGATCAAAGTTCTGAGATCTGACAACGGAGGAGAGTACATCTCTGGAAGCTTCTGTAACTTTTGCATTCAAGTAGGGATTAAGAGGGAGTTTTGTGTCCATTACAATCCTCAATAGAATGGTGTTGCATAAAGGAAGAACAGATCTATTGTAGAAGCAACCAAAGCCATGATTCATGATCAAGATCTGCAAACTTTCCTTTTGGCTGAAGCATCTAGGACAGTTGTTTATGTTCAAAATAGAAGCCCTCACCGCATTTTGGAGAACATGACTCCCAAAGAAGCATTCACATGGGTGAAACCGGAAGTAAGTCATTTGAGGATCTTTGGTTGTCCAGTGTATGTTCATGCACCTAAAGATAAAAGGGAAAAGTTGGAACCATCTAGCAAGAAGGGAATATTTGTGGGCTACAGTGAGTCTTCAAAAGCCTATAGAGTGTACATTCCAGGTCAAAAATTGATTGAGATCAGCAGGGATGTTACATTTGAGGAGGATGTTGCATTCAAGAGATCTAAGGGAACTCATATGGAGATAGACAATAAAGACCAAGAGTCTCCTTAGGATATGGAAGTTGTCCATACTCCTGAGATTCAAAGGGAGGCTATTGATCCTAAAGAAGATGATGGTCCAGATGAGCCTTTGGAACCTACTGATAGGCCGAGAGACATTGTGATTGGTCGTAAGAGACCTATTTGGGCCAAGCATACAATGCAGGAGGCAAAAAGATTTGTAGCCCTGAGAGGAACATTCAGAGAAAGCAAGAGACCTCACAAGTTTTCAAGCTATGTTGCATTGATGAGTCAAATCATTGATTCTGAGCCTTCCAGTGTTGAGGAAGCTACTAGTCAGCAAGTATGGAAAGATGTTATGGCTGAGGAGTATCAATCCATTCTCAAGAATGATGTTTGGGACATTGTACCTAGACCTGAAGGAAAATTTGTTGTTTCTTCTAAGTGGCTCGTCAAGATCAAGCATGCGGTTGATGGGAGCATCGAGAAGTACAAGGCTAGGTTTGTGGCTAGAGGATTCTCTCAGAAAGAGGGAGTAGCCTATGAGGAAACCTTTGCTCCAGTTGCTCGTTATACATCCATCAAGACCATCATTGCTATTGCAGCATCTAAAGGATGGAAGATACACCAAATGGACGTGAAGACAACATTTCTGAATGGTGTAATTGAGGAAGAGGTATATATTGAGCAACCTAATGGCTTTGAGGTTCATGGGAAGGAGTCTCATGTTTGCAGGATAAAGAAGGCTTTATATGGCCTTAAGCAGGCTCCTTGTGCTTGGTACAAAAGAATTGATCAATACTTGTTAAGCTTGGGCTTCTCCAAGAATGATGTTGATTCAAACGTATACTTCAAGGTAATTGATGGCAAAGCATTGATCTTGGTTCTCTATGTTGATGATCTAATTCTTACTGGATAAGATCACCTCATTATCAAATGCAAGGAGTTAGCTTCTGAATTTGAAATGAAGGATCTTGGTCTCATGCACTACTTCCTTGGTTTAGAAGTATAGCAGAAGCTGGATGAGATCATTCTGATTCAAGGAAAGTATACAATTGACATTCTAAAGAGATTTGGTATGATGGATTGCAAATCCATGTCTACGCGTATGGAAACCAACTTGTAGAAGCTAAAAGAGGTTGCAGCTAGTTCAGATCTGGTGGATCCCACGATGTACAGGTAGTTGATTGGATCGTTGATGTATCTAGTCAATACTAGACCGGATATTTGCTATGTAGTGAATGCACTTAGTTAGTTCATGTGTGAACCAAGGCAAATACATCTAGTTGCAGAAAAGCATATTATTATGATACTTGTGTGGCACAATTGGGTATGGCTTGAGATATTCCTCTGGTATGGATTTGAAGCTGCATGGATATTCTGATTCTGATTGGGCAGGGTGTGTTGTTGATCGGAAGAGTACCTCTAGATGTTGCTTCAGTTTGGGGTCTGCTATGATATCCTGGTGTAGCAGGAAGCAGTCTTCAGTGGCATTAAGCACCGCAAAGGCCGAGTATATTGCAGCTGTGTGGCAGCTCGAGAAGCAGTGGCTTCGAAAGCTCCTTGCAGGATTGTTTGGACAATCATTGGAGTCAATTGTCATTCATTGTGATAATCAAAGTTGTGTGAAGCTTTCTATCAATCCAGTGTTTCATGATAGAACTAAACATGTTGAGATCAAATACCACTATATCAGAGATATGGTATTGAGGAAAGCGATCCAGTTGAAGCATATAAGCACTAATGAGCAGATGGCAGATATTCTCAAGAAACCTCTCCAAAATAAAGTTTGTGTACTTTTGAGACAAGCTTGGTATGGTGGAGAATGAAGCCCTAGCTGAGAGGGAGTCTCAGCATCAATGATCTTGATAAGTAGGAGGTATTTTTCCACAGCGTGTCAAATTATGATATTGCTATCAGGATTCAACCGTGTAGTTTCGAGTCAAACTCATTGACCCATGTTTCATGAGTAGGTTCAACAAGAACCCATCTCTCATGATATCGAATGGTCCACTTAGCACTATTGCATCTAGGTGATGCTCACAGAGGTGAAGCACCGGTCCGTCCCGAGGTCACCCATCCCAAGATCGCTTCTGCCAGCTGCCTAACGGTCAGTTTTTCCCGTTGCTCTACAACAGCAAGTGTTGTGCCTGATGAACCATTCATAAGGAGCCCCTTAGCTCATCAATTGATAAGTAGGAGGTTTTCCACAGAAACAATTATGATATTGCACCTGATTGAGCCATCCATCAACATCTCGATATCGATCACCCCCGGTTGCTTTGGAGCGGCAACGATATGGGTCCCATCCCGGGAAAGAGTTTGCCTCCTGGAGATATAATCACCTAGATGCCGATGAGCAAGGACCATTCGATATCATGAGAGATGGGTTCTTGTTGAACCACTACTCATGAAACATGGGTCAATGAGTTTGACTCGAAACTACACGGTTGAATCCTGATAGCAATATCATAAATCAATGATCTTCTTTAATGCATTTCTCTCTGTGAGAGAGATTTGAGGTGCAAGCCCTTGTTAATGCATTTCTCTCTATGAGAGAGATTTGAGGTGAAAGTCCTTGTTTCCACCCTCTGGGAGTAGCCATGGTGGATTTCATGTGTGTGACTCCATGACAACATCACGTGAGAGAGTCTGTGATGATTTTCTTGTACTTGTGTTTTTCACCCTCTGGAAGTAGCCATGGTGAACGTCACAATGAGGTGACGACATCACGTTGAGTGATTCCATGATAGGCACTTGTGCACATTTACCATACATGGGAGTAGCCATGTTGGTTGATATCATGATGAGGTGATATGTTCTTTTTCCACATATGGGAGTAGCCATGGTGGTTGACATCATGATGAGGTGATATGTCTTGCATAGCTAGAAGTATTCGTCCCTAGCTGAGAGGGAGTGTTGATGTTACATGGCAGCGTCAGGCTTCTACTTCTAGCCCAAATCGTTCTATTGAAGATCAAATTAAATGATAGCCTAAATGGCTATTTAATTTGAAAGGCAACGGTTGATGAAGAGGCGCTTCATCATCACACATAAATTAATATTTAATTATTATCTAGGAGGCCGACTTGATTTATTTTGCCACCTTGAAGAGATACGATGCTTGAGAGGCTGACTTCATATTTTCTAGAAGACACAACTCTTGTGAATGTCAACATGAAGATTGGGGAGATGTGTCTCTTCCTTCTTATTTGTATATATATGCAATGTTGGTTGATCATTCAATCATCGATTATCTTATTCATTCTTCATTGTGTGAGTTCATTCATTGCATTGTTTATGAGTATCAAGGGCGATATACTTCAAGTGCAGTTCTATATATATTGAAGGAGGTTGAGTTTATTAGCAAGAAGCGTTATATTATTTTTGTGTTAGTATCAGATTTTCATGCTATTACTTGGCCTCTTAATTGGCCTCATTGTAAAGGAGACTATTGTTCTGTATTCAATATATAAATGATATATTGTTGTTGGGTTTTTCTCCCTCAAGTGGAGGGTTTTCCTAGGGTATATACTGTGTTATTGTGTCTGATTTTGAATTAAAATTTGCTTATCTAATCTGATCATAAAAACTAACAAGAGCAAGTTGAATAGCATCATCAAGTGTGCTAGGCCTATGAGCCTTCACCAACCCCTTCAACTTATCATTCAATCCTTCCACAAATAGCAGTCACCCTTCTCTCTATCATATTTGGTACCATCACTGCAATCTATTGGAATTCATTGATGTATGAATCCACATGCCCAACTTGCCTCAACTGTACCAAATATTTGTAGTAGACTTCTACATCCTTCGTATCAAACCTTGCAATGAGCTTGTTTGTGAACTCCTCATAAGAATGTATCATGTAGCATGGTTTTGCGTTATAATTCCATGATACAACCAATCATAAGCCACTCCCTCAAGGTGCATAGTTGCAAATTGAATTGCATCGTCTTCTGGCATAGGTTTGAGTTTCAACAATGTGTCTAACTTGTGAACCCATGCTCTAGCACTTGTCTTGTCGTCAAAGTGTGGGAGATAAACTTTATTCAATGATTCTTTGTGCTCTTTGTGTTTCTTTTGAGGACGCCTTCCTTTCTTGCTTCTTTTCTTATTCCTTTGCTAGTCCATGTATTGGTGTAGGTTGATGGTAGCTCTAACTGCCTCTGGAAGCGCTAGGTACTCATCATAAGCAACCAATATGTCATCATTAACATGATTATCTTCTTCTTCCTTGGGTGTAGTCTCCAAAAAAGTGGTCCAAAATGGCCTATCTAATATTGTAGTAGTGGCTTTCCTAATATAGGTTGTTGCTCTACCCATGTTATTGTTGTTAGCACTGTTGTTTGCTCTTGGGGTTTGCTTGTCAACCCTCAAATCTCCAATTGCAGCCACTATCTACTCTTGGAAAGCTTGCAACACTTGTTTTAGTTGCTAGGAAAAAGCATGCAAAAAGTCTCCCTATGGTTGATTATTCCTTCTTGAACTATCTTCACCCATTTCTTTTCGTTGTCTTGTCCTCCTTTGGTAGTGAAACCGAAATGGTGATTGCATAAAAGACCCTCAAGCTGGCAAGATCCAAGCTTTGATACCATTGAAATATACACAATTTTTTTTATTTTTGCAATGCAAATTTAAGCCCTAATTTTTTGATTTCGCAATTTTGCTCAAACCCTAGTTTGTTGATATAAATTTGAGTTTAAACATCCAACAACAGTAACATTTAATCTTTCCAATGACATCAAAATCACTGCAGATTTGTCTAACCAAGAATAGGAATGTAACCATCACAATAACCCATCAAAAACATCCACCAAACACGTGCCAAATTTTGATAAGCAATTGTTTGGTTTGCTGCTACAAATCAAACCTATCTATTGATGCAATTTCACAACGAAATGGGCTCCAAACATGCCCAACAACATACAGAAGTTTGTTGATATGAAGAAACCCTATATTATGCAATGAAAATGATCTCCTACCCTAACCCTAGCTGGGCGAATTGCTCCAACTCACACCAATGCAAATAACATACAAATATTTGATGATAAATGAATCCAAAACCCTACCACAAGGGTGCACTAGCCTACTAGTCTGATTGTAGGGTTTGCAACCCTTGAAATCTGAAGTGAACCTTCCAACTTGTCCAAATTTTCCCCTCCAAACTAGTCACCTATGTTGATGTAGAAATCTAAGCATGAAACTAACAAAACTCACCATTGAAGTGCAAGCGAACCTCCATCATGAAGTCCTCCATTGAAGAGCTAGGTTTTCGTCCAACTCCAATATTCTCAAGGGTTTTCGTCCTAGAATATTCACCAAAGTGCAAATAAAAAAAACAGAGATAATTCAAATGATATCCAAAAGCCTCCAAATGACCTTGTATTTATATCAATCCTCCCTTATGACTCCCAAACTAGTAGACCCAACTTGGTCACCAATTTGCATTTTAAAATTGTTTTTAATTTATTTCATATTCCTCCTTTTTGGGTGCCAACTTGTCTTTTGATTTTTATTTTATTTTTTTATTATTTTTTCTCCTTATTTCTCCAAAAGGGTCCACCCAAGCCCAAATAAAAATTTACAAAATATTTTGCTTCCTCCAAAATTCATGATAAATCAATTGAACCCTTTTTCCATCATTTCCACGCCAAATAAAAATTATTTAGGCTAAAAAGAATATTTTTCTATTTTTCCAAGGCCCCAAAATTCAAAAATTCAAAAATATTATTGTTGCTTATTATTCCCTTGTTCACCTTGAGAAGGGACATTACAAAACCTCACAAAACTTCTTGAATAATTGTTTTCGTGGAAATTGTCTTTGTGTGCTTGAACCATCAACAAGCGAAAACTAGTTTCCTATAAATCTAACCACTCCAAGAGCTTTCCAAAGCTGAGAGATGCCAAATGAACCCCAAAACACACAAAAATTGAAATTCAAACCTGAAGATTTTTTTTTGTTGATGTCAATTGCCAGTCTACCTGGATGTTCCTGCATCAATAATCCTAGTTTAGCAAAAGATATCATGCTTCTCCAATCATCTTCAAATGTCTTCTTGAAAATGGGTTCTTTCTTCCTCGATTCAAAATTTAACAATGAAGTATAAGTTCTAGCTCTCCTTGAAGGGTTGTGTTTAGCTTACTTGCAACTTTGCAAATTGGAGGTATAAGGTGATTTGAAAATTATTATTGAGAGTTGTGTGAAAGGCAAGACACTAGACTAGAAGTATTGGTGTTTGAGGAAGTAAGATAACTAGCAACAAGTTTTGAGGTTATTAATTATCATCATTGCTTAAAAAAAAGCTTTGAGTTGTCAATTATTTGGCTGATGTAGGAGCTTTGCAATTCCCTATCTCCACTTAGCTTGAATCAAGTGATTGGCATCTTGAACAAATGTTAAAAACCGATGCAACTCTTTTATCACCGCCTACCCCTAGTTTCTCAAGCCAAAAAGTTGATTCAAAGTAATGAATTTAGCATTATCTTGTGTGGAATTAATTCATGGTAGCTGCCACAACATCCCATTCCTCCATGTGCATTGATGATAATTTTAAGGGTGCATTCATTCTGCGTCATTGGGTTATATGAGGAAGTCTTAAATCTCCACACATCTCATGTCTTCCCCATTGTTGACTCTTGCAAAAGATACCTTGTTGTATGATTTTGTTTCTACATTGCTTAGCTCGATGTTAAGGCAGAGAAGAGGTTTAGGGCCTTCCTTTTAGTGTTGTTGTCTTGTATAAGATACTAAAGCACATGATTAATATTCATAACTTATCCACACTAATGTTCATCAAAGAGGTGTTGGGTAAGGATGGCCTCAAGCACACTAGTGTGTTGTGTATTATGTATTCAAGAGTCATTTGTAAGAAATTGTGCTTCCCAAGTTAAACAAGTGTTGCAAATGTTGCAATCAAAGAATGGATTCTCCACACCATTGGTGTTGCATGAGGTGTAGTGTATTAACAATAACTTTGACAAGGATTTCCCTGCACTATTCTTGGGTACCAACTTATCTCATGTGGGTGACATTGACATTCTTGGGTCTCCTTATGTTTCCCCTCAGTCTCAACTTGTATGAGCCTTGAAGATTTTTCCTTGTTTACTCTTGACACAACATGATATATAAATAATCTTAGCATTATCTTGCAAGATGGCAACCTCCTTGTGCCAAGTCTCTACCATTCCATTGTTGCATAAAAGGGTTGTGTTTCAAGTTGTTAAATGCAATCTTCTTAAGTCAGGTGTTAGTATTGTGAATAATAATGATGGTGATGTTGGAGCTAAACCAAGGCCTTTCTAGGTTCTAAGTGTTCTTGTTCTATTAGTTTTTGTTTGTATTCAATTTTGGGTCAGTATGTGTTGTATCGGCTTTCTTAGCTCTGTGTTTTGATTTTTTTTTTATATTGGACTGGCAAGTGTATTCTCCAAGCTCCCTTTGATTTGATTTGTTAAGTTGGTATATGGTGATTATTGTATGTAACATAGTTTTTCACATGGGAGTGGGCCCCTACACAACCCATGATTTATTACATTAATGCTACATAAACATGTTCATAACTTACTACTAAAATTAATAAATAAAAATAAATGCACATAGCTCTAAATTTAATGTCAAATAAAATGTAACAAATGGCACTTTGTGATTTGTCATTGTAACTCATGTTTTGAATTCTATCAAACAATTGTTGTCAAACAAATAAATTCACCATATCACTTTGGGTCATTCTTGCACTTCTAAAAACAATAATGTTGTGAAGTTGACCTCCTTTCAATTGATTTGACCTACAAAGTCAATCTAGAAGTATCTGACCTTTGAATTATCTCGAAACTCTAACCTGCAACAAAAGAACTAGATCATATCTACAAATAGCATGGAAGTATGCTATACAAATATTGTTCTCCTTAGTCAAACCCCTATAGCAAATTTAATGATTTTTCACAAGCACACTTAAAGCGCCCATGCAAATGCCTAACCTAATCTTATTGATGCTATGATGATATCGTGCTAAAGTGTTGATGTAATAAAATTATTCCTAGATTAGTCCTTAAATTATTCAAATGAATTAATATTCACCCTTTGCCCTTTTATACCCCTAGTGAACCAATTTAAAAGGAGACAGCTTGGACCCATAATTAAATTTGATTTTGCAAGTTTGAAGGTCAAAACCACAACTGCAGATTTGGACCAAGTTTAAATCCACACCCAGGGAAATGACTCCAATTAACAAAAGGTCAAGCTGCAGATGAGGTTCAGACCCTTTGGATGTGTGGAGCCATGATCCATCAAGGCTCATGTCATTTTCAAACTTTTAAACACAAAAATACTCCCCTGGTATGCTAGTCATTGCACTTAGGCAAACGGATCGAGTCCATGACAAAGGGGAAAAGTGCTAGGTATGCATGCATACCTATACAATGTGTCATGACTCGTGAGTGTTGTGCATGTTTTTAAAAAATCTGTGTTTTATAATTTGCTTGCTAGTGTTTCTCAATCAAATTAGGAAGATCAAGCAAAACCCGTGAGAGCCCCAAGAAGCATGGGTTTTGCTCAGGGGTTAAAATAACAAGTAAAAACAGGGGAAACATTTGTTTCCATTTCAGGTGATGACGATGAAAAAGCTCCCCGCTGTTCCATGCACCAATTTCTGTTTCCAAAATGTTTGTGAGGCCACAAACGAATTCCTACCTACCACCTGGTGTTTCCTGCAACTTTAAATTGCCTTTTTCAATTTGCAAACACCAAATAGATTTCTTGTCAATCCAAGCCAAGTAAATTGCTGTCAAGATTAAAAATAACTCCAACAAAGAGCATATCGGACTTCAACGTTATTCCATTTAACTTACAGAAACAAAGAAACATTATCATATAAAATGTAACAATTTTTTTCCCCCATATATCAGAAAGAAACAGTATAGTCTATGCACTTAACAAAGAACACTTCATCCCCTGCCCGTATCATCCTTCTATAAATGGGGAATCAAGACTGTACCATTCTTTAAATGCATTTTGATCACTTTTAAGCCTCAGGGAAAGAAACTGTACATCGGGCAGAGCTCCTTTATTGAATTTTATGCCCAACAGAACGATGGTTTTAAGTATAACAAAGAAAGAGTGCAATTTAAAAACATTTTCAACCATAATCTATTTTGGATCTAATACAATGTGGTATATTAAAGAATGTTATATCCGTTACATAGTTTCTGCCATAAGCATGGCGCCACTAAATAGAATACCAGTGGTAAACATTTTTAGTTTTTCGTTCTTCTCTGTCAGCAATGCCCATCACAATAAATATAAGAAGAGCATTTTATAAAGGAGCTCTGAACTGCAGAACACACTTGATCCATAGCAATTTAAGTTTTCTCAAAAGGTTCGTTAAAACTGTGTAATAGTCTCAGATCTTAACCCTAATTTACTAAGCAACAATCTAGGACAATTCATTATCTTATTTTTCTTGTATATAACCAAACCAGTATGAACTCTGTAAAAGCATACCACTGAACATCAGTAGATCTCGAAAGAGTGAAATTTACAAGGGCCTACTTTTGCTCCTGAGAATCATCAGTCCTTGGAATGCGAAAAGAACCTCCAGCATATAACATTTCATAAACAGGTTTTATCCTATATGTAAGATATATGCTAAAAAGAGAACCCACGGCACATACCCCCGCCAAGATCAAAAAAGTGAGCCTGAAGCAACTGCTGCCTACACACTCAAGATCTGATGTTCTTAATAGAAAACTTTGTTTTGCAGCTTCTATGTCATAGATATAGCCTGCAAGCAGGCCTGAAAATAAGAGAGCCCCTAATGGATTCCCTATGGTTAGGAAATTGTAAATCATTCCAAAGTGCTTAAGCCCAAAAAGTTCAGAAGCAGTGGGCACCATAACAGAGAATTGAACTCCGTAGCATATACCCAAAAGGACACAACCAACCTCGAGGGACCCTGTAATAGCTGATGCAAATAAAAGATGAGCTGCAATCATTACTGTCTGTGAAACTGTCATCCAAATTGTCCGAGGTATTGCTTTTGACCTGTTAAATAGAAAGCAATCTTCAAATCACAGCATCACTCGAGCAAAATTTTGGTTTTCCCATTTATTATGTTATTTAGTCGGATCACATAACCAAAAAAACTGTAAACAATTTTATGAAACTCCTGGAGTTGAAAATGAATTTTGTGAATATACTTGAATCTCTTAAGATCGCTTATTGCCATATAGAACCCAAATTAAATTATTATAACATTGGCTCATTCTTTCTCATCTGACTAAAACATAGAAATCATAAAAAATGAAGTTTTCTTTGCTAGAGGAGTTGACAAATGATGCAGCATATGTGGTCAAAGTGGGCAAACCTGACAAAATGTTCTGATACTGCACCACCACCAAGGCGTCCAATAAAATTGGCAATGCTAAACAGTGATAGCAAAATGGTGACATCATCTAAGCCTTCAGCAATACCAATCTGTGCTAAATTATTTAGGACTGTAACACCAGAACCTACGCCACAAAAGTAGACTATAAATAGAAGCCAGAAATCAGCCTTGACAAGTGCCTGACGTAGTTTGAAATCTTCTCCTCTTCTTGGTCTTCTTTTTTTCGGAACAGCTCCCTCTCCTTCTGCTAAAAGAATTTCCATATCCCATTCTGAGTCTTCTGTAAAGGATGGGTGTGCTACACAAAGGTATATATTTGAATTTTCCCTTTCCATTTCATTCTTATCTGGCATACTTGATAGAAGATTTTCACTTGAGGGATTCTCTGCCAAGCTTTCATTTGCATCAGACTTGGACGTAGAACCATTATCCTCAGTACGCAGAAGGGGCTCTCTGTGACGATCATCTCTGATTGCAAGAAATGTGAGCTTTAGAGGAATTACAATTGGTGTCAGAAGGAGGACAATTGTAAAGCCCAAAAATATCTTAGAGATAAAATTTGTATCTAGGGAGAAAACATCGTCTATAATAGAAGTAGTTAGAAGATAAAATGCCAAAACAATGCTTGTAGCTTGGATAAAGATGAAGTATCCATGCTTCTCTGAGTCTTCTGCCGAAGCTGGTGTGCAAGGCCTAACAAAATACATTAAAAGAAGACAAGCAGCAGGAATACCCACTGTAAGAAAAAACAGCAGCTTCACAGAATCCTTCTCAAGACCTCCAATGTAAATTTCTGTATACACTGCTGCACTAAGCCCAACATAACCTTTAAGAATGCCTGCTAAAGTGCCCCTACTGTAGGGGAAATTTCGCATATTGGTGACGAGAACGGCAGTATTGAACCATGTTGCGCTGTTTGTACCAACACATAGTGCTAACCACACCTGAAGAAAAATAACCAGGAATCAATGAACCAAATCACAAAGGAAAATATGGTAAACTATTTTGACTCTATGTTGGTGATCTGTTTACTCAGAGATGAAGACTAAGACTTAATAAAAATCATGTCAACTACATTTTTTATCTGTGTGGGATTTGACCCATTTAGTGTTTAGTCATCCCAAAATGATATCAATGAGTATAACTTACTTACACTAATCACATATTTTCTCATTTATGTTGGTAATATTTATAAGGCAAGGGAATACACTTGCATGTAAGCATTTGTTAGCAAGGGAAGAATGGCGAATACATTCATCACTTTGGAACTTTTACCTTATAGTATTTTTCCTCATTGGAAGAGTCTTGTGTATCTTTTACCCATCTTATGATGACCTCGATAAGTAGACAGTACACCAATGGCATGATCCCTCATTCTGTTGGTATTAAATTATTAATCACAGGTAACAGAACCCACTTGGCACATAAGCACTTTTAATCATTTGTTAGAAGGGTAAAGGAAGGATGAATATGTATTATGTTCACAGCTTTGGGTTTTCATCCTCTAGCCTCTTTCTCCATTAGCAAAGCTTGTGGACCATGTAATGCCTTATAAATTAAATGTTGTTTCGCAATTCTTACCAATGAAGAATTAATCCAATTACAACCCTCTCATATATTTATGTTAGTAAGTTAATGCTTTTGTTGTTAATTTGTGTGGGATTTGACCTGCATTGTTTTAAATCATCGCAAGACCTCAATGATAGTCATTAAACTAATGACAGTTTCTACATTAATGTAAGTTACAATGCAAGAAGGTCCACTTACCACCCAAGCACCTTTAACCATTTGTTAGTAGGGAGGAGGAGCGGTGAATACATTCGCTGCTTTGATTTTTTCACCACTGGACACTCAAACACCCAAGACACTATATTGCAGAATGCATAAATGAGATTGGACTAGATGTAAAGAACTTACTGTATCAAATAGATAGAGAACTTGATTGAACTAAATTATAAATCAGTTTGAAAGTTATTCCATTTCGAATTGTTGTATCCAAATTTGGGAGTTTGAGGCTTAATGGTGAAGGAAAGCAAAGTATGATTTCAACATCATCCATTGCAACATTGTCATGGGGCATTGTTGGCACCAAAACGCTTCTTTCCAGAATCCAAGTCACAAGGATGGATGTCACTCGATTGGTTGGAATGAGAACATTTGTTGCAAGGAGTACTGTTTCCAAAACTATTGACCTGAGGATGAAGTTGATGCTATTTTGTGAAAACAAAGATTCAAGGATATTCTATCGCATATTGTCCAGTGAACAGCATGCAGTTAAAAAGCCAAGAGCAATTAGCAGGTACCTGTTGCAGAGAGTTATCACTAGCATTTATTAGGCATAAATTCTATAGTCAAGTAGTACATCTCATATCAGCATAAGTATCACTAAGTTCGGATCTTCAACTACAGTAGGGTGCATATTGAGTCCCCATCGATTTTCAGGTCATTGGTCTGTTAGCCTTACTCTGTGTATCCTCAGAATTTTCCATGTGACCTAATTGTTCTGGTTTAAAGTATTGATGTTTTGTTGAGAATTTAGTATCAAGCAAAACAACATGTTTTTATTTATTCATGCCTTCGGTAAATTGACTAGTATTGCATGCCTGTAATTTGTATGCACTAAATAATTTATTTATTCTGTTAAGATATTCACTTGTTGAACATGGCGTTTAAGGGATGCTTTAATAGTTATTAGGTGCTTCCTATGCAAAGGGATGGTTTAAGAGGTCATTAAATTCCCAAAGATTGGGGTGCAAGTTGTAGCACAGCATGGTAACAAACAGTTGCAGTTTGATGGATGTCTGCACAAAGCAAGAGATTAGGCAAAACCTGCCTAAGATTTGTGCTATCTTTTTCTACTTTTCACTAAGATAATGGTTAGATGATATGAGGAGGATCTTCTAATGCCAGAGTATGATGAGCAACAAAGAAGCTAAGGTTTTTTTAACAGACCCCCAATAGTGGCTCGAAGTTCAGGAAAGAGTTGAACACAAAAGAAATTATAGAAAGCAAAAAGAGAGTGTGCAAGCAAAGCGAGCTGATTTCAACACTGCAAAATCAGTTGGCCAAAAGAAATAAGAGATGAAGAATAAGAGTCAAATAGAGCCAAGAAGTGTCAACAGAGAAAAAAAATTTAATATCAAATGTCGAGACACTTCCAAAGAAGATGAGTGGTGGAGATGGAAACTTACTAAAGAAATACCAATATCAGCATTTGATGGAAGATAAGTTAGTCGCATAGCTGAGGCATGTGATTAGGTATTTAGAAATGTTTTTTTTGTATGATTTCTCTAGCATGAAGTATAGAATCATAGGAGGGAACATCACAAGTGCATGGAGCCAGATTGAACAAAAGTTCAGAAAATTGTAGAAATAATCACTACCTAGAATAGGGACAAAAGTGAAATTTCAATATTGCATGTTACTTGGCGATGGACAGGTTACTGATTATGGCATGGACCAATCCATGAAATAAATGTACATAAACTTGACAAATTTTCTTACAATAATAAGCATCAGGATTCAATTGGGATGTCACCATTCAAAGCATCGCATGGTCAATGGTAAGTGGGGATAATCATGATGGCCGGTTTATCTTTAGCCTGACATGTTGAAATAAATTGGGAAGCAAGTTGGCTTGATTATGTAGGACCTGAAGATTGCACAAGACAGGTAGAAAAGTAAAAGTATAAGCATCGAATTGCACGAAATTTTAAGTGAGACAATCTGACAATGTATGTTCTTTAAAGTTGGACTAATGTAGATTGGCACCAAAATATTAAAGACTGTTTGAAATTACACAGAGCAATTAAGACCAGCATCTTATGATTTACTTTACCTCTTAATTTGAGTGTAATGCATTTTCTTCATACGTATCTTTGTTATATAAGCATGTGATTTATTCTACTCACGTTGTTGACTGGTTTGTTGTTCAGGTGTAACTACTGATCAGTGTCATTTCCATGTTGAAGTAGATCGCAAAGAAACACACCTTGAATTTTTTTATATTATTAGAAAATTTCTTGCACCAACCTAAAGCCCAAGTGATGAGAATTTAGGGTGAAAGAAAATATGTGTACAAAGCATATGATCAAATCAGCATATCAGCTAAACACACCTTGAACTTGCTGAATCAAGGTGTCACTAAAGTAAAGGCATATGAGTAACACCTCAAGATGAATGAAGTTAATAAGGGAATGAAAGAAGGAACAGGGTTGTTCCTTACCTTTTTCCTTGAACACTGGGGAATATGCTTCTTTAAGAGGGTATGTTAGCTCTTCCTTGGTCAATCCACCAAAGTCAGACTAAGTTGTAGGCTTCTGTCAATATGTGTGAATAACAGAGAAACAAAAAGTATTGGTACATTCTATTATCCATTATTCATCAAATCCTTAACTGTGAGTTGAAAATAAATAGAAGCAAATAATCAAAAAACATTATACATTATATCCCATGAACTCATAAATCAGAAAAATACAGAGATTTCTGGTGCAAACTCAAGAATTTTCCTTGATCATTCAGATCATGCATAGATTATTTTATCCTCACAAAAATTTTGACCTTCTTACTATCTTCTACGCAACTATAAATCCATATCCACACATCTAAGTCAGTTGTAAGAATCCTAAACAAGCTATTACTTAATCATTTTTCATTTAGCTAACAACTGGCTTATTAATAAAACTTTATATATACTACTTGCCTGTTTATTTACACCATACATCACATAAATTTGTACTTTGTGTTTGTGCTTACAACAAAATATATAGTCCACATCTTATACCCCCCAACAAGTTGAGAGAATCGATTTCCTCGTTTGTATAGAATCTATAGAGTATACTTTTGCTTTTGAATGCAGACAACCGACTTTATACTCAAGGTACTGTGTTGATTGAGAAAATATAAAATGAGTGTATATTTGGAAGAACTCCATAGTGAAGAAGGTTTGATGATGAACTTACCACATGCTTGGACCCAAATTAACCCCAAGGTGCAATGGATGGATCCCACAGATTTTGCAATAAGATAAGGACATAGATTTTCAGTCCACAAAATTGAGTAGAAAGCTTTTGGAAAAAACTGTTTAGCACATCATAGATTTTCCCAAAAGCTTTGTACTCAATTTATAATTAGTTGTTATTTTCATGGGGTGGAAAGAGCTAAGAAGATTATTTGAGGTCCAAATAAACTCGGACTGATGCTATAATATGTATAAATGGCAATGGGGAACCAATCCATAGCACATTTAGAGTGACAAAAAACAAAGGAATCAAAAAGTTCAGAGTTGCTAAATTGATAATATCATAATATAGCATGGAAGTGAACCACATAGGTCTCTAAACTCTAAAGAGTTAATCCAAATAAATACCAAACAGATTTGATGTAGATTACTTGATTAATAATCAATTTAGAAGTTATTGTATTTTGGAATCTAGGTGGGCAAATTTAAGAATTGGTGCCTCGTAAAATAAAGATGCCTATTGAAATGTTATCATCAAACCCATTTAACATCAAAAGACATGTTTTTAGAATACTTGTTGCAAAGACAACTGTCTCCAAATTGGCTGGTGCACAAACTATTGGTACAAAAAATCTTGGCTTCTAGATTACAGCTATGTAACAGATTTTAAATCACAGTTGCCAAGAAACTCTATTATAGGAATGTGGAACATGTACCCATCCCCATACCCACAATTTATGGTGACAACATTTATATAGAATATAGCTCTCTCCTTATTCATTTACTCGTATCCTAAATTTGATTGTTCTCCCCGTCCCTGTATTGGTACCAAAACCCTTTTACCTCCTAGTAACCATGATATTTTTTATATAAAGACTTTGTACAAGGAAGTATCTGCACTAAAACTACTGATGCAAGCATAATCACTACAAGGGCCATTGCCACA
>VDFB02270651.1:186798082-186903335 GCA_007258455.2 Sequoia sempervirens
AAAAGAGGACATATGTTATGGCAACCCAAAGCCATATTGAGAAGAGAACTTGAAGGTGCAAAAGCATAAAACTCTTCTTAGGTCAATTCCCTCTAGATTATATTCAAATGTAGTGAACATTGTAAACATGAGAATATTTGAGGTATACTGAAAGAAACGTTTTATGATTTATTTATGATCACTTGATCATTACTTTACTTTTGATTGAAACCCTAGGTTGAGAAAAAACTATTTGGTTGGGTTATTTACTTGATTTTTGATTGAAGCAAATAGATTGGGATTAACCTGTTGGAATCAAGGAACACTAAGAGGGGGGGGGTGAATTAGTGTTTTGCAAAATTTAACTTTATTAACTTGATCTTTAAACCACTTATAGCATTGAACCAAAAGAAAGATGCAAGAATGCAAGGCAATCAACCATAACACCATAACACAAGGAATTTTATGTGGAAACCCTGTTAGGGGAAAAACCATGGTGGATATTAATCCACAATATGAGTATACTCAAAATAAGTGTTTACAAATGGAATGCACATGCATTTAGGCACACTGCCTAGAGCTTAATGCTCAAATACAAAAATGCTTACTTCCCAAAAGAAGACTCATTGTCTTATAGTCATAGTTGGAAGATAACTGGAGAGGATGAACTATGAAATAGCATCTACTAATGCCTGATTATAGTTCTGGTTAAGCACATTGATCACATTCTTCACATTCTATCTGATTATGCACTTGAAACTCTGTTTGCTTAAATTTGGATCACCAATCTTTGTTCTACGCAAGTGAAACTGCGCACAATCGATCTATATTCCTTCTAAATTTCACATCATATTGCAACACACATCAAAATTATATGAATAATCGATTATATATATCTGCAACTAGAGATTACTTGATCAATTGCATGTTGGCTTTTACAAAATATAAAACATGTACAAACTGTCAGCCCAATCCATAAATAATTATCAATGCGAATCAACCAATGTTGGCCAAAAAATAGTGAGGACCCAAAACAACATTCTCAAATATGAAAAAACTTAAACAATTATGCCTGAAGATCCACAACATGCTATACTCACTTAGTCGGCCTTTCTACTTTGTTAGACTGAAAATCAATAAACTAGATCTTCTAACTTGCACACCAATCAATGTGAGGCCTTATGATTCAAAGATAAGATAGTTCATACATCAAAATACCTTCCCTGAGATCCACATCTCAAAATGATAACAACAATTTACACATGAATCGGTGTACACAACTTTGTCGGATGCCCTGTTTTGACTTTGATAGTTAACACATATCTTCAATCTGACTTCTAGTAAGAGCAAATACTGAAGTGCAGATAGGATTATTGAATAGGGTTTCCATCAATGACAACACCATATAAATTTTGCAATGTATCTTGCCAACAATCTCCCCCTTTGGCATTGATGGAAACACTTAGTGAAAAATGACTAAGTGTCAGAATCAGTACCAACATGAATACACTGCAATCCTCAAAACTTCAAAAAAAACTTTTAATCACAACTCCCCCTGAGATGAATGTGACATTTTTCACTGTCCCACACTCCCCCTTGGACATCAATGGAAAAGAAGAGAATTTTCATACCAAAATCATACAAAATTTCTATGAGTAGACTGTATATGTACAAACATGTCTTTCTAACTTACATGGATTTCAATATATCTGCAAAATTGTTCTTCAACAGGCTTAAACTAGTGTCCCAACCCTTTTTGAGACTCTCCAAAATAGTCATGTGACCATAGAACAGATAGGATTGCATCTCTGTTGACTCAATATTTGTTGGATCACTGATAGCCATAGCATCCTGTGCTTCCTTCAATGCATTAAGCATTGTCTCCATTTTAGGACCAATTAGTCCTCTCAGCTCACATACCCTTTCAACAATTATTTCTTTTTCATGCTTCAAATTTTTAATTTTTTCAAGCACAAATATGACTTGACCTTCTTGCTTACCAACAAAAACGGTTAGAGGATCAAAGGCTTCAGAAATATCTGCTAACTGTTTCTCATATTCCTTAGTTTTCTTCTCAGTGACCTCAGTGAACTTTGACAATGATAAGCATGACTTGTAGATATTTCCACCCTCGGATAATGCACCTTGAATGTTCTTCTCATAGGTAGATAATAAGGACTTATCATTAGCAATCATACACTTCAATCTACTGAACCTGTTTGCATCAAATTATTTTTGGACCTTATCCTTAACTGACCTTTCAAGAGACTCAAAGTGAGTACTTACAGAGTTAATAAGTTTCTCCAGCTGACTAGATGGTGAATCAGATGAGTCCTTGACATATGTGGGCATGATCTTCTCCAAGATATCGGATGCAAGACTTAACAGCTCACTGTCCTCAATGTGAGATTTAAATATATCCTCCCTTACCCTGGCCTGAGGAAATGATGCTACCTTCAGCTTCTGAATAGGAGATAGAGTGGCCAAGTTGATAGGACTTTCAAGCAATTCAGGGTAAAACTCCTCTTGTTGTTCTTCTTAAAACTTCTTTACTGCCTTTGCAATGTCTCTTGCTTCCATAGCAACCTCCTTTGCCCCAGCCTTCTTTTCTTCAACCATAGATTCTTGCTTGGCTTTGGGAATCTCTATTTCTTCAACTGACAAAACTTTAGGAGCTTCAGTCTCCATGGTAATTTCAGTATCTTGCATATCTAGAGGATTGAGAGTGTCCTCAATTGTTTCTTCTTAAATTTCTAGATCAGATGGAACATCTTCATCATGAGTTTCTTCATAAACAACATTATATATGTTCTTCAACAGAACTGCTTTAAGAATTTTCTCTGTCTTTTGCTACATCCTCAGTCTGCCCAATCATAAGCTTATTCACCTTAATTTTCTCTTAAAATCCTTTTTAGCATCATTGAGGATCTTCTTCATTTCTTCTATTGACATTACCAAACATAAATTGACAAGTATGTGTTCTCTCATTTGTTCATCTTTAGTTCTTGCATTTACTCTTCTCATTTCTAAGACTTCATATAACTCTTTAGGTAACTCTGACATTATTTCTATAGGAGTCATATTAAAAATATTCAAATATTTTATTGTGGCTTCTTCAAGAGTTCTCTGACCAACACTATCAAAAGTGTCATACCATTCAAAAAGTGGTTTGAGATTACCATCCTTAATCAAAGCTTTTTCCACTTCCTCTATAGTCATACTTGATCTATCAGTTTTCACCTTTTTCTTTGCTTTTTCTTCACCAGAGGGCTTGTCCTTAGAGACTTTTGATGCCTTTGCGCCATTATGCTTGATTTCTCTTACTTCATTAGATTTAGTTTCTTCATCTTCTTCGACAACATAGACTCTTGTGTTTTTATCCTTCTTCATCTTTCCTTCTCTTCCAGATGTCTTGACTTGATCTTTCACTGGGCTT
The DNA here is from genome assembly GCA_007258455.2 of Sequoia sempervirens. Taxonomy (NCBI): domain Eukaryota; kingdom Viridiplantae; phylum Streptophyta; class Pinopsida; order Cupressales; family Cupressaceae; genus Sequoia; species Sequoia sempervirens. The sequence continues at coordinate 186,801,498 of VDFB02270651.1, forward strand.
GATTTCTTTGTAGGACCATATGAGAGTGCAGAGCTCCTTATAGATCTAGATTTGGCAAAGGATGTTGTCAGACTAGTTGACTCAGTTCTAGCAGGCTCCCATTCTTCATCTTGTTCTCTTTTCTTCCTAGCTTCCCTCACTGCTTCAACTGATATATTGATGCTCTCTGCAAAAGCTTCAACTTCCTTTCTCACCTTCTAGACTATCATAGGCTTCTTTAGTTCTGCATGCACTTGCATATTTTTTTCTTCAAAGGTACCAAACCTTTCTTCTATCGAATCCTGAGGTTTTCTCAATAGGTGTTGGGAATACAACTCCAAAATGTGTTCTTCAACCTCATATCCCATAGGCATTATCCAAACCATTCTAGGTTCTGTTGCCTCCATCAAACTCTGATCAATGTCTATCATGAAGCAAATAGCATCCTTATATTTTTCGACAATAGATTTAGGAATCCTTTCCCTTGCTTTCATTTCACTTTGAAAGTTTTTGAAATAACCCCAAATAGCAGTTTTTCTTGCTTTGTTATCACCAATTCTGTATAAGATGTCTCTGATTTGAATAGCTACAGGTTTGTCACCTTCCGATTGCACTTTACCGACTCCCGGAACTTCATTCATGAAGTAGAAGAATAGACATAGCAACAGATTGCCATACTTGAAATATTTTTTCTTGTCCTTTTTGATTTTTCCAAGATTTTCAATTAGCTAGCTCCAGAGTAACTCACATAAGTCATATTCTGCATTTTCCTTGACCATTTGATAAGTTGCATAGATTGCAATACCGGATATAGAGTTATCCCGGCTCGAGTGATATATTTTATATCCAATAACCATAGAGGAAAATCTCACATCCAATTCAATGATGTCATTAATTTCCATGGCTCTCTTGTAAAAAATGGAACTGATTGCCTTAGTGACTGTTTGGTTCTTCACAGCTTTCAATGTGGGAAACCCACCAGATGAATTTAGACTAGTAACAATGCTTATAGCTTCTCTTGTGATCTTGAAGGGTTGACTTAACCACATGAACTCGGCATGCACTCGACTCAGTATGTATCAGACCCATTCATTTTTGTAGAACATGGGAAACTTCCCAATTTGTGTGAACTTCTTCTCCTCCAAAGTCTTAAATTCAGGTTTTACACAAAGATCTTCTCCCACAATGTGATTTGTGTACAAATTTAACAACTAGGAGTTTCCTAATTCCTCAACATTTGCATGAACATATGCCCTAATATCTTCAATGTGCAAAACACCACATGGAATAGAAGAAAATGCACCTAATGGTTCTATCTCAATGGATTTGAATGGGTGCCATTTGAATTTTGGGCGGGGTCTATCCTTAATGTCACAACCAATGGAGCAGCCATTTCCAAAAATTTCAAGTTCACAAGTTTTGCAGATAAATACCTTTCGTTCAATTAGGGTTTGATCGTTGAATCGCCTTCAGACTTGTATCTCACAAAAAATCACTTGTAGAGCTCTCTAAACTTCTTCTTCTCGAAATGCAATGTGACAAATGAAGAATAGAAGTAACCTTATATCATTCGCACACCTAAATTTTTATCACAATAAATGCTTTTTCCCTAGGTCTTCTGGATACCCTATTTTCATAGTTTGAGAAAGAAAATTCTTCTGCAAACCTTCAATTTTACATAGATTTCCTCCACAAGTGCTCCCAAAACATCTGTAGATCACTAATGTAGTTGATGCAATTTGCCACATTCCGGTACCAAATACCAGTAGGGGAGTAAAATATTTTCTTCAGAGCTCCCCCTAGGCCAGAGGCCTTAAACTAATTCCTGGAGGAATTTCCAGAACCAGATTCTGGTGCAGGCTCATTTCCTACATCAAACACACTCTTCTTCACCCATGTCTTCTTCATTTGATTCCTGATCTCATCCACAGTAATTTTTCCTTTTCCCTTATCATCCCTTTGCACATTTTTCCTTTTGTTTACCAGACCCTTCCTACTTCTACAAAATCTTGCAATGTGACCAAATTTGTTACAATTATAGAACACAACATTTCTTTGTCCAGACCAATTATTCCATTGATTTTCTCTTGATCTGCACTGGTTAGCAATATGGCCAAATCTATTGTAGGCATAACATCTGACATTTCTATTGAAAATTTTATTTGTCATATTTCTGCATTTAACTGACTTATGACCATACTTATTGCAATTGTAACACTAACCTGAGAATGATGGACCACTTGAATTCATTCTACTTCTACATTGAGCAGCCATATGACCAAATTTATTGCAAACAAAATAGTATCCATTGAAATTTTGAGCATTGGGTTGTCTTACCGGATACCTTCTAGCTTTGTTCGCCTGATTTCCTGGCCTAAATTTCCTTTGTCCAAATCCGGAGTTTTCTCCTTTCTCATATCCAAGACCTTGCTTGTCATTTCCAATCTTCTGACTTTGAATTAGTTCATCAAGCTTGGCTGAGATAATCTTGAACTTCTCCTTGTATTCATTTGTAGTGGCAAGTTCATCCCTAAGAGTAACAATTTGTCTTTCAAGCTCTTCTTCATTATTTCTGGATTGTTGCAATTCGAGCTCCAATTGATTGAATCCATCATTAATTCTATTGCATTCATCTGATTTTTCTTTCAAGGATTGAGAAAGATTCTCTTCATTCTTCTTTTTCTCTTCAATCTCCTTGGGCAACCTCATCACAATAGATTCCATCTCGTGCTTTAGGACAACATTATCTCTGGTGATATTTTCACATTCTTCTATCTTTTCCTTCAAGGCTTGACTTAGGTGTTCATCTTCCATGTTTTTTCTCTCTTTTTGTTTGAGCTGATCATAGAGTTCCTTTCTCTTTTCCTTGAACTTATTGATTTTATCTTTGAATGATTGAACGAATTTCCTAGCATTCATGAGGCTTGCTTGCAATTCCTGGACTTCAGATTTGGACTGATCAAGATCATCTAGTGCCACAAAAATTTGTTGATGAAGACTACTAGAATCCATTGAATCACCTTCCCGGATCTTCCCCAAGCTATTAAACTTCTTCTGAGGAACTAGGCTCTAATACCAATTATTGGAATCAAGGAACACTGAGAGGGGGGGTGAATCAATGTTCTGCAAAATTTAACTTTATTAACTTGATCTTTAAACCACTTATAGCATTGAATGAAAAGAAAGATGCAAGAACACAAGGAAATCAACCACAACACCATAACACAAGGATTTTTACATGGAAATCCTATTAGGGGAAAAACCACGGTGGAGATTAATCTACAATATGAGTATACTCAAAATAAGTGTTTACAAATGGAATGCACATGCATTTAGGCACACTACCTAGAGCTTACTGCCCAAAGAAGACTCAATGTCTTACAGTCACAGTTGGAAGACAACTGGAGTGGATGAACTATGAAATAAAATTTACTAATTCCTAATTATAGTTCTGGTTAACAACATTGATCACATTCTTCACATTCTATATGATTTTGCACTTGACACTTTGTCTAGTTAAATTCGGATCACCAATCTTTGTTCTGCGTAAGTGAAACTACATACAATCGATCTATATTCCTTCTGACTTTCACATCATATCGCAACACACATCAAAATGATATGAATAGTCAATTATATATATCTGCAACTAGAGATTACTTCAACTGCATGTCAACTTTTACACAATATAAAACATGTACAAACTGTTGGCCCAATCCATAAATAATTATCAATGTGAATCAACCAATGTCAGACAAAACATAGTGAGGACCCAAAACAACATTCTCAAATATGAAACACCTTAAAAAATTATTCCTCGAAGATCCACAACACGCTATACTCACTTAGTCTGCCTTTCTGCTCTGTTAGACTGAAAATCAATAAACCGAATCTTCTAACTTGCACACCAATCAATATGAGGCCTTATGATTCAAAGATACGATAGTTCATACATCAAAAGACCTTCCCTAAGATCCACATCACAAAATGATAATAGGAATTTACACATGAATCGATGTACACGACTCTGTCAGATGCCATGTTTTGGCTTTGACAGTTAACACATATCTTCAATCTGACTTCCGGTACGAGCAAATACTAAAGTGTGGATAGGATTACTGACTAGGGTTGCCATCAATGACAACACCAGATAACTTGTACAATGTCTCTTTCCAACATAACCTATATGATTTGATTGATCATTCGATTGTTTATTATATCTTTGATTGAAGTCACTCATTGTTGAAGATTATACTTTTGATTGAGGTCATTTGTTGATGAGATTATACTTTTGATGGGATTCATTTATTGTTGAGATATACTCTTGAATGGAGTCATTTATTGTTGATATTGTACTTTTAGAATAGAGTCAATTAATGTTGTGACATTATGAATACTATATGGTTAGTTTGGTTATTCCTGGGTTTAGGATAATCCAAGCGAAAAGGGGGTAACCTATGTATAGGGTATAAATGGTCAAATAAAATTGAGCTATGAATGTGGTGAAATAGATGAACCTCACTTGAAGTAATGGGTGATGAATCTTTGGCCAAAGTAGTGTAAGTAGCCACTGTTTACACTGTCAATTCATTGTGATCTAGATTTACATACTAGGCTGGGATTTTCATACATGTAGTTGTAGCCACATTATGGTAGCTCTAGTTATGTAGGACACATCACCATGCTCAGAAAAGGCTAGGATTATGAGGTTAGCAAACCAATCTCTTTGTTGAAAGGAAGGGCCATCTCACCAAGTTTGGTAGATGTGTGGGGGACCACAGTGAGTCCATGGTTGGTGAAAAATCATGTGAGTGATGTTTCTCCTCATGTATTTTGTTGGCCTCCTACAATGATTTAATAATTATTCCTTTACAGTCATAATTCAGAGATTGGACATCTAACCTAAATAGCTATTTGATCATCATGAAGGTGCATTTAACTTGTCAACCCAGGGACGTGAACTTGAAATGGGTTAGCACAGTATGTGCACTAGGGGCTCAAGTAGCCATTGTATTCTATGGCTAAAAAACACAATACTGAAAGTAAATTGTTGAAAAGAAATGAAGGAAATGTTGAACATCAACCGACAACTATGCTAAGCTGAAATGCAAAATAAGAATGGAAATATGAACAACAAACAAGAAACTACTCTGTTTGCTTTGGCTACAAGAACAGTCACAGAATGAAATTCTAGTGGATGCAGGAACAGTCGATATCAGATGTCTAACTAAGCACTAAACAGCAAGTAATACTAAGCTAATGCTAAACTAAGAAGATGGATTACTTACCAGGTGGGCCCCCTTGGATAAGTATCCTCTAAACTAACAAGAACTCAGATGCTAAAACTTAGAATTTTATTTCATTCACTGTAAATCATGCATACAAAGAGTAATGTATCTATATTGCAGAAATTGGAGAATGCAAGTACAATGCCAAATCGTGCAACTCCCAAGGAAGGATCATCAAATTATTATTTATACTATAGTTAACAAGGCAGTCAACTCCACGACTGGGAGGACACCATTTAGGGAAAACAGGGGAAAGTGGAGCGATGGCAGTTATGCATGCAAGGAATCTAGCTAGACATGCAAGTCAAGCGCAGATTCAACACAATAGTAATGCCCATGCATGCTCGATCATTAAGGTCCACTACAATATGGTTATGCTCAGTTGCATGAAGAATCTTTGCTACTGGCTTCCTTTGACTTGGAGCAATTCCTCAGCTGGACGTTATGGTGCATTCCAAGCTAGTGGTGTCTTCCTCAACTTAGCTCATTAAATTTGCATGACAGACTCAGTACACATAATAACTGCACATCTATAACCACTCTAAGAAACATACATTAATCACATGAAAAATCAATATAGATAAACCACATATTATGCCAAATGTCATTAAAGCTTGCAGAGATAGGATATTGTCAAATGTTAATGGTTTGAGGGAAACATTATTCCAATACCAACACTTAGGCATCAAAGACCATGACATCTATTAGCAAATAGACTATAGATTTTACCCAAAATTAGACCAAAAACTAGGCTCATCACTCCCCCCAACCTAATGTTTTGTTGGTCCTCCAGCAGGGGAAGCGTTGTTCTTCTACTTGGTCAAACCTCTAAAATTTGCAACAGAGAGTTGTCCAACATCAGTGGCTGCAGTGCGTGAATCTGGGTCCCAATAGAATCATCCCAATCTGTCAAACCTGTTCCATCTCTGCCTCTCTGCAACAACATCAAACTGGTAAAATCTAAAATTTGGCACAGGCCACATGAGCATGGGTGGATGGAAATTCAGGGCAATCCATTCTCGCCCCTGTGCTCTCCCAATCTCAATATACCTCTCAATTCTTTTTAGCACTGCAGCATAATTGTGGATGGAATGAGGCTCAGCCTGTTTCAACTCATCAGTTAAGCTATTCCATCTTTGGGATAAACATCTCCCCATGGCATCTTCCTTTGTTGTTATCTTTACCTCATACTCACTGTAAACTGCCACAATCTAAGGCATAATTTTATTGGCATAACTTGGTCTGAGCAACATTTTGTGCCATTCTTTGTAAATGTCCCTTGGGTTGCTTGATTTAGCTCTAACATGTAGGGGAATATCGGATTCCAATTGTTTATAAGCACTATGTTTTTTTCCCCAACTAATCTCATTTTGTACCCAAGACATGAATGCTCTCAATTGAATATCTCCAACATACAACAGCAGATTCCAATCATGGTCTTTTATGACAGCATAATTATGTAAATAAAATTCACATAGCAAATTTTTCATTTTAGGTGAAGCAATCCTATAAGCATTGAAGAATTCCATGGGGGTGTCAATAGAAGGATTCAAACCTGAGGAAATTCTTAAAATATTAAAAGAGAGATACCTCTCATTCAGGAGCAGAGCATAGACTCTTGGAGGATCTCTACATTCTAGAATCTTTGGTGCTAAGGCTACCATATCATCTACCCTTTGCTTCAGGGTGGCAATTTATGCATTCTTATCCTCAATTTCTTCATCCTTCTTTTCAATTTCCTCCTTTAATTTTCATTTTTCCTTTTTCCATTCTTCCTCTCTTCTTTGTATTTCTTGCCATAAATTCAAAAGAACTGCATGCATTGTAAAATCAAAAGGTTTATGGATTCCTACCAGTATTTTTGGTGGTTGCTCCTCATATGGTACTATCTACATGGACTTAGGTTGTCCATTTTTCTCAGGCTGCAAAGGTACTGTTTCTTCTTCCTTTTGTTGCAGGGACTGTTGTTCTTGCTCTTGCAATGGTTGTAGGGCTTCTTGCTCATGCTGCAGGAAGTCCTGATTTTCCTCCAATCCTTCTGCAATGTTAGCAAGATTGGCTAGTGTTATATTTGTTGCTTTCTTAAATATGTCTTCTTCTCCTTCAACATTCTCCTACTCCATTGGAGCTTTAGGGTCCTCATGTGAGGTATCACTAGGTTTAGGGCTTTCCTGTGGAGGCGTACCAAATGCAGGCCCAACTGGTCTTGATTTCCTTGAAGATCTCTCACGTTTTCCTTTGGCTATAGGATGAATAGTATCAACCTTCCTCTTCTTAGAACTTGGAACCTCTCTTTTTACAAGCTGTGTTTTAGCCTTCCCTTTTCTCGTTTCTACTTCTCTCTATTGTGCCCTAGTTTTCACGAGGGTTTCAAGCAGGATTTCATCGTCATAACCTAAGGAAGGGATCTCTTTTTCTGCATGCTCTATTTTAGAAGAACTAATTTCTATAGCTTCTTCTGCTGCAGGAAGATTCACACTAGAGCCAACACTAGAGGTTGAAGCACTAGGAATGGCTTCAGTCATGCTTACCCTCTTGCTAGACCTACGAGATTGAGGTATAGCCCTAGGTGGAAAATGATCAACTTTGATAAAATCTTCCCAAGCCATTCCAGATACATCACACAGAGATTTTTTGACTAGCAATTTAATCAGGCAATGGTGGGAAACAAAATTATCCCTACCTTTTTTAATTTCCGCCGCCATGATTGAGAGAAGATTTCACAACACGTTAGGCACATTCATCCTTCTGTCGTGCCTCATATGATTCAAAAGCTTGAAGTGGACAGAGTGCAAGTTTGATTGGTGACCCTCACAAGTGATGTATTTGATGACATACACAACTATCTACTTCCATAGCTCGGGCAGAGACATTCTCTTTGTGCCTTGTTTGTCTATGCTCAATGGGGGATCATTTGGATTTGTAAATTCAACCCTAGTTGACTTGGCGTCTCTGGAAGTAGGGTAATTTTCACCATCAGCAGGTAACCCTGTAACCTTTGTAATTCTTTCCTCTATTTCCACAACTTCCAACCCTTTTACTATGGCTTTTCCATTTGAAAATGTCTGAGCAAATTCAAGGGAAATGCCTTCATCAAAACCATCCAACTTCAAAAAGTAATCTATCCATCCAAAATTTTGAAATTCGGCCAGGCATTGTGCATCCTGTAGTAAAATATTATGCACCATGGGTTCGTTTCGAATTAACCTACCTCCCATTGTCTGCAATCAAACAAATGCTTTGCAACTTCTTTTCCTACAATTCCCCTTCTTTCCAATACCACCCTGCTAAATTTCTAGTGCTACTGCCAACTGACTTTCTTTCCTTTTGTTTTGCAACTATGGCTCCTCAACTCAATATTTTGATAGGGTCAATAAGGCAAGAAAACAGGTGATGACGGAGAGTCATGATAGGAAGAAATGGCAGCTACAGTTATTATCACTTCACACATGCAAGCTGTCCTTTCACTTGGATTTCAAATCAACTCATTTTAAATTTCTGACATAGCCTAGTATGAATTGACACATGGGAAATAAATTCACAAAATATTTGCATCTTTTTCCTTCCCCTCCCCCCAACCTAAATTTGGACATGTGTCCACACATGTGAGATGGGAGTGGTGATTGATAGGTAATGATGGCATCTATGTGAACATCTATACTAACGTACAATGATTAAATGAACACTCCTAAAAGATGATTAAAGATATAAGTTAATGAACACATACCTAAATGTGTGGAAGATTTGTTGCAAAGATCGCAGATAAAGTAACGCTCGCCTTGTTGGAGAATGAATTGAGCAATAAATGAAGATGAAGTGGAATGAAGTGATGGAAGAGAAAGAAAGGTGATGATGGATGGGTGGATGGGCGGATGACGAAGAAATGGACTTCCACGTAAGTGAAAGTCTTTATTATGAAAATTACATACCTCAGTTAGGCAGAAGGAGGGACACTAGGTCCACTACCTTCGGTTGCAGGAAGCTCGGGTGCTAAATATTGAGTGAATTGCTACATGAACTCTTCTTTAGAGGCTGGTTTGTGGTATAATCTAAGGCAATGACTTTTGACAAGTAATTTGAACCTGACAGGATTAATGGTGGTGAGCTAGATAGATCCATTGGGAAAGACCTCAACAACTTCATATGGTCCTAGCCACCTTGTCTGTAATTTTCTTGCATTGTCCTGGTATTTGGAATCATAGAGCAAGGTCCAATCTCCTAGTTTGAATTTCTTGCCCTTGATAAACTTGTCATGCCATTTGATTCTCTGATTCTGCACTACTTTTGTATGATACAGGGTTTCTATTCTTATTTCATCCAAAGCATTTAGTTGCATGATTCTTTCTTTCTGTGCTTCAAAAATATACATCCCCAAATCCACTATAGTTTGCAAAGTCTTATATTCAAATTCAACGGGCATCATAGTTGTCTTTCCATATAACAACTCAAATGAGGTGAAGCCTGTAGTTGTTTTCCATGGTGTCCTATAGGCCCAAACAACTTCTGGTAATCTGTTTGCCCAATCCTTCCTATGGATGGCTACTGTTTTGGCCAGAATGGCTTCAATCTCTTTGTTCGTCACTTCAACTTGTCCATTAGCCTGGGGGTGATAAGGGGTAGATTTCTTGTACCTTATGTTGTACTCATTAACTAGTGTTGCAACAAGAGTTGATGTGAATTGAGCTCCTTGATTAGTTACTATCTCTCTAGGGACTCTGTATCTTGTGAAAATCTCTTCATAAAGAAACTCTACAACCTTGTTATCTCTTGCATGCTTCATGGCCTTAACCTCTACCCATTTTGTTACATAATCAGTGCATACTAATATGTAAGACTTACCATTTGATGGAGGGTCAATTGGTCCTATGAAATCCAATCCCCACTTGTCAAAGGGAGTGATTACTAGCAGAGGGCACAGTGGCATCTCATCAGATCTAGTTGGTCTGCCCATTCTTTGACACCTATCACATTTTCTGGTATACCTTCTTGCATCCTTGTGGAGTGTTGTTCAGTACTACCCTGTGTTCAAAACCTTCATTGTTGTCCTCTTGGCTGCAAATTGTCCTACACATGGTTCATTGTGACATGCATGCAAAATGTCATATGTCTCATCTTCTCTTACACATCTTCTCATGACATGGTCTAGTATACTATTAAATAAAGATCTAGCAATCCAAGAGAAAGGAAAAGATTTTTCAATAAGTTCCCTTTTCTCTTTTGGGGAGAAGTGAGAAGGAATTCTACCTGTGACCAAGTAATTGGCTATATCAGCATACCAGGGTGTTTGTACACTGAGAGATAATAGATGCTCATCAGGGAAAGAGTCATCTATGGGTTGATTGTCTTCTGATGTAGTTAGCATTGAAAGAAAATATGCAACAACATTAGCTTTCCCTGGCTTATCCACAATGGTTATATCAAATTTCTAAATCAACAATAACCATCTAGTCAATCTACCTATGATCAAAGGTTTATTCATAAGGTACCTAATGGTTGCATGATTAGTGTGCACAAATATTTGGTAGCCCGTTATGTAATGTTTGAATTTTTTCAATGCATAGATTACTGCCAGCATTTCTTTCTCTGTCACTATATAATTGAATTCAGCTCCTTGCAAATTTTTGCCGACAAAGTAAATAGCATGTTCAACCACTCCCTTTTTATGTCCTAAGACTGCTCCTATGGCATAATCTGATGCATCAGTGTGGATGTGGAAAGAGAGTTCCCAATTGGGTCCCTTGAGTACAGGAGCATGAGTTAAAGCTGCCTTCAAGCCAGAAAAGGATTTTTCAGAAGCTTCAGTCCACTGAAATTCAACATCCTTAGTGAGAAGGGTATGCAATGGTGTTGTTACCTTGCTGAAATCCTTGATGAATTGCCTATAATATCCTGCATGACCCAAGAAACTTATAACATCCTTCTATTTTGCAGGTGTAGGTAGATTTGTGATTACCTCAATCTTTGTAGGATCAACTTGGATTCCCTTGTGGGAGATGTAGTGGCCAAGAACTACACCCTCTTGCATCATCATGAAGCACTTTTCACTATTTAAGGGCAAGTTCTGGTCTTCACATCTTTGTAGGAATCTCTTGAGATTCCCTAATGCTTGATTAAAATCAACACCATAAGTGGTGAAGTCATCCATGTAAATCTCCATGCAGTCATGAGAAATGTCTAAGAATATGCTAATGACTATCCTCTGGAAAGTTGTAGGTACATTGCACAAGCCAAACGGGAGCATCGAATAAGCATAGGTCGCTCAGGGACAAGTAAAAGTGGTCTTCTCTTGGTCTTCTGGTGCAATTTGGATCTGGTTGTAACCGCTAAATACATCTAGAAAAGAGAAGTATTGCTTCCCTGCAAGTGTATCCAAAACTTGATCAATGAAGGGTAAAAGAAAGTGATCTTTCTTGGTGGCAACATTGAGTTCCCTATAATCAACACAAACCCACCATTTCCCTCCTTTCTTGGGCACAATCACTAATGGAGATACCCACTAACTATCTGAAATGGGGTAAATAAATCTTGCATCTAGTAATTTCTGCAGTTCTCCTTTCACCATTTCTCTTAGTGCAGGGTTAATCCTTCTTTATGGTTGTCTTACTGGAGTGCAATCATTTCTGATATAAATTCTATGGGTACAAAGTTTAGGATCCAATCCCTTCATATTATGATAATCCCATGCAAATGCATGTTGGTGGGTCCTCAATAGATTTTCCAATAATAGTTGTTGCTCTTCATTCAATTTGCTATTAACATTCAGATATATTCCTTCTAACACCTATACTTGTGTAGTTAATTCTATCATGGTTGCTTCATTAACACATGCTACCTTTAGTTCATATGGTAGAAATGTATGGAACATACCTATTGCTGCAGGAAATTTTTCTATAGAGACAGTGGCTGCAGGAAGAACGTCTGCAAGAACAGTGGTTGCAGGAAGTGGCTGCAAGAAGAGCATATAGAAGTGTCTTGATCAAAGTAGCAAGATGAGAGGATGATGCTTCCTCTACTTCACAATGATTCTGAATGATGTTAGCCAATACTTCATCCTCATCTTGGAGCTGCATGAAAGAGCTTCTTCCTAGCATCATAAGTTGCACCACATAATGAACTTCCTCGACCTCTTCACCAACTTGTGGCCATACAAAATCATCTTCATTATGAGATGGCTAAGTAGGCAGATAAAGAACAAAAATTTTACTACTCCTGCCATCTAAAATGGTCATGTCACCAGACTGACATCCAATGTATGCATATGCAGTTTCCAACCAAGGCCTTCCAAGAATAATGGGATACCCGCCTAGTGTAGCCTTGGGGAAAAGAATCATAAAATCTGCTGGGTACTCCCAGGAGTCTAGAACTACTACAAGATCCTCCACTATACCATCAGGCTTAATAGTAGAGCTATCAGCAAGTTGTAGGACAGTAGGAGTAGATCTCATGGTTGCAATATTTAGTTTTTGTAGGATGTCTTTGGTCATTACATTTATTGCTTCCCCTAAATCAATCATAGCATTCTTTACCTAAATCTCGTTTATGACAACTGCTACCATAGGACTGTCTGGGTCATTATACTTGGGAATAGTCACTTTTCCCAACATGATGTTAGTTAACTGACCCACCACATGGACTGTAGTTGGTTCTTTCTTATTTCTTCCTAGCTTCTTGAGACAAGCTTCCTTGATAGCTTTTTCATAGATTAGAACATCCTTTTATGGCCTAAAATAGGGATATCTGAACACATATATGCTCTAGCTGATCTAAGATGTCAAAGTGGTATCCTCATTTTCTTCTTTCTTCTTGGAAATTTCCAACCTCTGAGGGAATGGTGGTTCTTGTTTAGTCTACTTGACTTGAATTGGTTCAGGATTTTTAGGTGCATCTGGCTGAATGGGATCATTTAGAGGCTCCTCTTCCTCTTCCATAGGAAGTTTAGTGATAATGGGCTTGGAGGGGGATGATAGAGTAGTTCCTAAACACAAGTGGATGTCACTTACATTCATAGCATATGCAGGGAATTGATTTGAATCAGCAAAGTATGCAGACTATTGTTGTGGTTTGTTATTTGGATAGGGTGTGGGCTGAGCTGGTAGTTGAGTGGGTTTAGGTGCATTTGAGCTTGGATTATCAGGTGGAGGCATTATAGAAGGTTGTTGGGGTTGAGAAGGTGGTTGCATGTAGCCAGTTATCTAGGTAGGTCATTGTTTTCCTCCTCTCCATTGATTTGTTTGTTGCCAATTTCCTGGAGGTGGTTGCCAGTGCCCTTGAAATTGTTGCCAATTTCCTTGAGGTTCCTGCCACTGGGGTGGAGAATTTTGATGACTAGGCCAAGCATTTGGAGGGTTACTCCAAGTTTGTGGTGTATATCCTCCATAACTGGTTGTATATGGGGGCTACCATTGATTACTAGATGAATAAGAGTTAAAATATGGCCCAACATAGGATAGTGGATCTGGTGGCATACCTTGTCTGGAAGCCCAAGGCTTCCGTTTTGCAACATAGTAGACTTGGTCTTCTTCAATCTAAATTGGCTTGAACTCAGGTGGAATCTGATTGCTTTCAAGATTAGCTACCATCTTGCATCTGCAGTCCTTCTTCTTTTGTCTACAGTGAGGGCAATACTCTGCTAGCATTGTCTCTGCCTCCTCTTGCTTCTTGGCCTGAAGTGTATCCAACTAAGTAGCTAGATTGTTGATAATGTCCTGCTTGAATTCAGCCAACAAATGAGTGATCTCCATTCTCGAAACAACATAGGTAGTTGACTTACCCATTGAAGATTGATAAGCTCTCCCTTTCTTTGAAGCTACCCTAGAGTAATTCTGGCATATTTTCTTGATATCCTCCCAAGGGACTTGAGAGATATCTCCTCCTGCCATGAGATCCAAGGCATCAATGCAACTTTCATTAATTCCTCTCAGGAAAATAAAATTTTGTGAGTCCTCATTAAGTGCATGGTGTGGAGATTTTTGCAAGCAAAGCAAAAACCTTGCAATGTAGTCTTCCAAGCTCTCATCTTCCTTCTATTGCATCCTGAAAATGTCACCTCCTCTCATGTCACTACCCCTGCAATATTCCTTGTATTTCTCAAGGAATTTTGTCTTCATGTCTTCCCAAGTTTCCACAGTATCTCTACCTAGGCTCATGAACCATCTTAATGCATCCTCTTTCAAAGTGGTGGGAAATAGCTTAAGCCTATGGGCATCAATGGTATAATCATAACTCTTGTAGAGTATGTCAAACTCAAATAAGAATGTATCAGGATCTTCTATCACAAGTCCATAAAACTTGGGGAGTGTTGAGGCAGGAATTTTCTTGATGTTGTCAACTTCATTTTGATGGGCAATGGGGAAAGGAAAAGCTAGTTGGTTCTATTTTTTCCTATTTGCTTCACCCATGCCTGCTTGATGTGGTTCCAAAACAAAGGGGTTTTCAAGTTGATTTTGATCCTCAGAGGAGACTTCAGAGCTAGTTAGATCAGGATATGCATTAGCAAAGGGGTTGGATCTTCTTCTTCTTCTTCTTCTGATAGGTGTCGGTACTCAACTAGTTAGAATGGATGTGGATTGTTAGGAATAAATCTCCCATAAGCATCCCTTCTCCTTCCTCTATGCATACGGTATCACCCACTATCAGTCAGCTCACACAAAGAATTGGTAAAGAATAAGGGGGGTCATTACTTCCTAAATGAGGATGTGCTAAGAACAACTTCCAAAAATACTATAGTAAGAAAAACTACCAATGACTCCAAAAGACTTCCTAGCTTGACACCATCCCTGGCAACAGTGCCAAAAATGTTAGCCTCCTACAATGATTTAATAACTAAGCTTTTACAGCCGTGATTTAGAGATTGGACATCTAACCTGAATAGTTATTCGATCATCATGAAGGTGCATTTAACTTTTCAACCCAAGGACGTGAACTTGAAATGGGTCAACACAATATGTGCACTAGGGGCTCAAGTAGCCATTACATTCTATGGCTAAGAAATGCAATACTGAAAGTAAATTGCTGGAAAGAAATGAAGAAAATGTTGAACATCAACCAAAAAATATGCTAAGCTAAAATGTAAAACAAGAATGGAAATCTGAACAACAAACAAGAAACTACTTTGTCTGCTTTGGCTACAGGAACAGTCACAAAATGGAATTCTAGTGGCTGCAGGAACAGTCAATACTAGATGTCTAACTAAGCACTAAACAACAAGTAATATTAAGCTAATGCTAAACTAAGAAGATAAATTACTTACCAAGTGGGCCCCCTTGGATAAGTATCCTCTAAACTAACAAGAACTTAGATGCTCGAACTCAGAATTTTATTTCATTCATTGTAAATCATGCATACAAAGAGTAATGTATCTGTATTGCAGAAACTGGAGAATGCAAGTACAATGCCAAATCGTGCAACTCCCAAGGAAGGAGCATCAAATTATTATTTATACTATAGCTAAACAGGGCAGTCAACTCCACGACTGGGAGGGCACCATTTAGGGAAAATAGGGGAAAGTGGAGCAATGGCAGTTACGCATGCAAGGAATCTGGCCAGACATGCAAGTCAAGCGCAGATTCAACACAACAGTTATGCCCATGCATGCTCGATCATTAAGGTCCACTACAAGGTGGTTACGCTCAGTTGCATGAAGAATCTTTGCTACCGGCTACCTTTGACTTGGAGCGATTCCTCAGCTGGACGTTATGGTGCATTCCAAGCTAGCGGTGTCTTCCTCAACTTAGCTCATTAAATCTGCATGACAGACTTAGTACGCATAATAACTACACATCTATAACCACTCTAAGAAACATCCATTAATCACATGCAAAATCAATATAGATAACCCACATATTATGCCAAATGTCATTAAAGCTTGCAGAGATAGGATATTGTCAAATGTTAATGGTTTGAGGGAAACATTATGCCAATACCAACACTTAGGCATCAAATTCCATGACATCTATTAGCAAATAGACTATAGATTTTACCCAAAATTAGACCAAAAACTAGGCTCATCATATTTTCAACCAAGATTTTTGGATGTATGTGCCAGTATTGGGGACAACTAGAACGTATACACCAAGGAATGGGGACATCTAGAATGTATGCACCTATGTTGGGACATCTAGACCAGTTTATATCATTGTAACAGTAAGCTCTTAGAAGCTATGTATGTATTCATGTATCCATCTCTATAGATAATTGTAAATGTGAAATCATTACTTGAATTAATGAAATGATTCTTTGATTATGCAATGTGAAATTTTGGAATGCTTGGTTTCAAATGTGCATTAGTTATTCAATTGAAGAGAAAAATTTTATTGGTCATAATGTTAGCAACGTAAACTATTCACTTGTGGGTAAAACATATAATTTTTTTTGGGTAGAACAATGGGCATGTTACATGTGGTATCAGAGCTACCAAGTTCAACACTAGAACCTATGAGCTCATTACGTAATTGATACATAAACCTTATCAAAAGTTAATGGATGAAAGGTTCTTACGCCAAGATGGAAGAGGAAAAGAACAAAGGGGAAACAAAAAGGATGTTAAGTTTCTTGAAAACTTGTCTATATTTGGGACTAGGAAAGAGTCATCCCTGGATTTGAAAACTCCTAAACCAACAACTCATTAAGATACACCTTTGGATTGTAAAAGATTATGCAACCAGGTTCGGTAGGAAGGTTATGGAGGATTACCAATAAGTACCTTCACCCTATGAAATAGTTTAAATGACTCTGAGGGATAAAAATAATTGAAGTAATCCTTCTTATTGATAGCATCTTGTAGATGTGAAGCATCAAGGATTTTGGATTAAGGATACTATGAAGCTATAAGTATGCTTTATGAAAAGGAACTAATTGATAACTTAAATTGGAAACTTAGTTGAAGTAGGTCAATGTTTTTTGAATTAAAATCAACTAGAAAGGTATTCAAGAGGTAGGATAACCCTTAACATACCTTATTTAATACAAGGTTAAAATATTGCAATGATAATCAGAGTCAAGAGTGAAATTTGACACCTTAGAATAAAGGTTAGAGACCAGAATGGTTAGTAAAATAAGCAACCTATGGAGAATAAAAGCTAACATGATTCCACCAACTGGAATAGGTAAGGTCAATTTGGAGTTTTGATTAAAATGGGGAAAAGAAACTGAATAACCTTAGAATGTCTAAGGTTATGAGAAAATGAGATTACCAAGAATTTGAGACAAAATTACTTTGAAAGATTATTGCAAGGTAAAAGCTTGGAAAGAAAATCAAACAATTCGGAAAAAGGGCTCAGATAGAGCATACCTTGGTTGAAGTGCAAATTGAACTTACCATTTTATCAATGAAAGTAAACTTTAGATCCTTAAATGATCATATGAAGATGTTCCAATGGGAAATTTAATATGGTTAAAATGCTATTAGTATACATGGGAAAAGAGAATTGGTATGAAATAATAGAGTATCTCTTAGCTGGCAAAGTTGTTGATTATTCATTATATCTCATTACTATGGATCCAATGGATGATTCTGAGAGATTTAAAGGTGATGATGAATCCAATTTTGGAAATAAAAAGAATATTTAAAGTATATTGTGGAAGGTAAGAAAGGAAAGTAATAGTCAATCAACTATCAAAAGCCAACAAGGAATGTTAAATCAATTTGATCAATTTAGAGAAAAAGATGATTGATAAGAGTTCAAATTTAAGATGATCTAATGCCTTGGAAACCCTAAGGGGGAAAGAAGGAGAGTAGATGGACTTAGATAAGTACTCTATTCAAAAAATAATAATTTTTTTGATTGATTAAGCAGGGAAAGGGCCTTGACCCTTACAAAAGAACAATAGTCAAGAGACCAGCAGCATGACAAAACAACGCAACAGAGGAAGAAGAATAGAAAGAGAACCACTTCCCCCGTCCCAATCAACCAAAAAGAATAGCCTCTACCCACCACATCACTTTATAAACCTATCAATCCCTGAGAGATATAACCAATTCATCTTAATATCCATCCACAAAAATAGGTTATAACAACATAACCTTAAAAGAGTATCCAACCGATAACCAAAGTTCTTAATAGAAATAAAACTAGAAATATAACAGTCCAGGCACCTATGGCTTATACCAACTAAACATCTTATAGAATAGCAAAAAAAATTCATGGCAGCAAGTAACAAAAAGCAAGAGGAACAAGAGCCAAGGATTAAGCATCCTCAATCAGGCTTCAAGCCTTCACTAGGTCTTCAACAGAATCTTCAAAATTATCTTTGAGCTCCATCTTCCAAGACAAATCAGCCTCATCGTCATTCACCTTTTTCCTTTGATATTTCTTTATTTTTCCTTGTCCAAAGATAGTGTCCATGATATCTTTTTTCATAAACACATCCACGACCTTGCACAAACTCTTCACCGCACTTTCAAGTGCCTGGAACCTACTGGCATTATCATCCTTTTGCATCATTTTTTCCAAAAACTCCATCCTTTTCTCCACCTTTTGAATTCTAACAGTATCTAACCTGACATGTTTTATTTTAAATCATCATTACCAAGGTTAGTAATCTCCCTATCCTTTGATTCATTGGTAGCATCTCCTTTATCAACGGCCATATCAGTGTTTTCTTCAGCATCCTACCCATCCTCTTGTTGTGAATCCCCTTCCTCCTCCTCATGGCTATATTCTTCCACTTCCTCTGATTCTTACTTCTCCTCCTTAGGAGACTCACCACCAAGGTTGTCTGACACTTCCTCTAATGATGAAACCTTTTCCTCCCTTACCACCTTATTCCCCTTACTGTCCAGAGACTCTTTTGCATTCTTTTCTTCCAAACTTTTAGATTTGTTACTATTGTCAGACCCCTTTGACACAGCTAAAGCAAGCCAAGTCAATCTTTGACCCAATAGAGTTGAACATTTAGAGTTGTTTTCATTGTCATTAGGTATCATTATAGTGTTGGGGTCAGCTCCCAACTCACGAATCAATATTTTTCTCTTCTTGTTCACCATGGGAGCAATAGGAGTAGCACTATGTTTCTCCAAAGTAATTTTGAGTGGGTTTGATCAAGAGGGATCTGTTGTGCAGTTTTTGCACACACGCCCCACTTGGAGTGGGGACCCTCTTTTTGAATGTCTTTTGACCTTTGGTTTTATTGGATTTATCTTTTGAGGTCTTGACACGTTGATCTTGCTAGCTTTAACCTTGCCTTGAGGCTGGAATTGATTGAAATTGGGTTTTAAGCAAAATTCAGGTTTTCACCTAACTCCGGGATTTTCCAGCTCCGACGAATTTTCCCGGGCCCTGGTTCTTTGTCCGTTTCTGGCTGGATTCTCCGAATCCGGGTTTCTGCCTGAATCGGGGATTTTTCAGTTTTGGCGGATTTTCCCGGTCTGCACCAAAATCCCGAGCTTCGTTATATTCCCGGTTTCTGCATTTCCGCGAAATTTGCGTCCATCCGGATTTCCGCGTATCTTGGGATTTTTCAAAATTCTGTTTTCGGCTCGGGTTTCTGGATTTGTCAGAAGTGTCTTGTCGCTCATTAATGACCAAGGTACCTTTGCTCAGACGCGTATATGGGCGGATTTGGGCATTTTAAACATCATTCTGACTTCATTGTTCACCTTGCTCGTTGCTCTGGCGATTAAGTGTTTTCCATTTGAGCTGCGAAGATTGATCTTGATTCGTGTGCGTAAGGATTGTTCGAGTGCCGGTGTCTGGATTTCAGTGCCTGGGCGTGTTCATGTTGCAATCGCTTCTTTGAGTTCGGATATTACCAGCATTAATCCATGGTAGGTTGCCTCTGACCCTTCCTTTTGTTGCGTCTTGATTAAATCTTTCCAAGTTGGTTGGTAGCTGGTCCAGGTCGGCCTTTGCTTGATCATGAGTTTACATCGAATTAGGGTTGGACTTAAATCCACGCCAAGGCATTGTCTCCCGTGCTAGTATTTATCCATTAGAGGGTGCGTGCGTCCGTTTGGGAGGGGTTCTGGGTTAGATTGTTTGCCCTTTTAGTGCGAAGTTTGTCATATTATGCGAGATTAGGGTTTCCTTGGTGCTCGGCCCAGGATAATGGATTAAGTTGTGATTTGCCAATCTTGCCTTTGTATTGCGCTGACCCCCGCCCTGTGAGGATTCAGAGTGCCTTAGACTGCTCTTTATCGATGATATTTTAAACCTCGAGCTTGCTGGTTTTAATGGCGGGAGGTTTTTTCACCAAAATTAGGGCATCACCATTTCACCATGTGGATTCGTCATTTGAGAGCTTTGGGGGTTGAAATCCTTTGCATTCTAAGTTTTGTTGATTAGCGTTGATTTCTAAACCATTAGAATCCAAGTAGAGAAGATTGCATGATTGTTTGATTAATGGTTCGCGTGTCGCCGATCGTCGGGTTCCCGTGGTGTCCGCGGAATTTCTGCGCACTCGGATTTTCCCGGTTTAGGCTAATTCCATAGATTGGAGTAATTTCTGAAACATTTTCGAACTGTCCGCAAAAATCCGTCCCATCCGGATTTTTTCGGATTTCCTGTCTGACTTTATCCCTTTTGGTTTTTTCGATGATAGGACTAATGGAACAAATGCTGAATGCTTATTTCTTGTTGTCAATAAATGAATTTCATGATAATCTAACGATCTTTTGGCTAAATTAATGATTTATTTGACTAATGGTGCTTTGACAGCGAGAATCCGTCTGGGTCAGATTTCTCTGAAATTCCGCCCCGACTGGATTTTCCCGGTTTGCACGATTTTCTCAGACTGCCTTATTTCTCCGGATCTTCAAGGATTAGCAGTTTGCGATGGATTTTAATTGCTTTATATGATTTTAGGCTAACCTATATGCATGATAATTAAATACTAATGATGTCTTTTGTGAGTGCAGGCCGGATCAAGCAAACACATAGTGGAGTAATTTCTGAAAACATTTTCGAACTGTCCGCGAAAATCTGTCCCATCCGGATTTTTTCGGATTTCCTGTCTGACTTTATCCCTTTTGGTTTTTTCGATGATAGGACTAATGGAACAAATGCTGAATGCTTATTTCTTGTTGTCAATAAATGAATTTCATGATAATCTAACGATCTTTTGGCTAAATTAATGATTTATTTGACTAATGGTGCTTTGACAGCGAGAATCCGTATGGGTCGGATTTCTCTGAAATTCCGCCCCGACTGGATTTTCCCGGTTTGCACGATTTTCTCGGACTGCCTTATTTCTCCGGATCTTCAAGGATTAGCAGTTTGCGATGGATTTTAATTGCTTTATATGATTTTAGGCTAACCTATATGCATGATAATTAAATACTAATGATGTCTTTTGTGAGTGCAGGCCGGATCAAGCAAAGCTGCTGCCGAAAAATCTAAGGGTGGCATGGAGGGGTCATCCATTTCTGAGGCAGAACGACTAAGACTGGATATCAAGAGTCAGCTTCTTGAGAGCAGGATATCCTCCGTATGGTCCGAGGTGTCTGACACCAATATTGGGGCTAGGAGGTATGAAGAATTTAAGTAGAGGACAGCTGAGAAGGATCTGTCGGCCTTAAGGAATGGCATGATGAAGTCTGGACTTGTGCATGTGGCTGGGTTTCCTCCAGCAATCCAATGTTATGAGTTGATTCTAGAATGTGCCAGGCAGTATGATTTTGATACGCAAAGGGTTGTCAGTACTGAGGGAAGGGTCTTGGCTAATTTCAGTCCTGTCTCCATTGCTCAGGCCTTTGACATGCCTGACCTGCCTTCAGTGTGCGCTTTAAACATAGACACGGCTAAGACATACTATGAGAATGAGCCAATCAAGGCTCAGCAGATAATCAATTCATGGTTAGAGAAACCAAAGTCCCACCATTCTAAATTGCCTAAGCAGTTGCACAGAGTTAAGTTCAGGTCGGATGTTTATGATGCCATAACATTTCTGAGTAGAGTAGCTGGTTTGAAGACTGCCGGGGTGCTAGAGAGCTGGATGGTCCACGTGATCACCAAGGTTGAGCAAGGAACTAACTATTACTGGGCAGGGCTTATTAGTGCTGAAATTGACAAACAGCTAAGGAACGTCTTGGAGACTAAGAGGTTCACTATGTCCTCTTATGTCATGTATGTGTTAGCCAGATTCTACCCATACAAGGGTCTGAATCCACGAGGGACGCTTGGACAAGATATAGTCTATGAGGTCTATCCGGAGCTGCATCTAGGACACAAGGATTATCGGAGAGCCAATGATGCCTTCACGATGCATATCACCAGGATGCTACAGAATGCCGAGCATATGAGATTGTTTCTTCTCCACCAAGCGCACCTGAAGAGAAAATTCTGGAGGAGCATGAAACTAGCGGAGAGGCGGAGCCATTCGAGGAAGGGACACTCTTTGGTGAGGCAGCTGAGTTCGAGGCAGAAGAGGTTGAGAAGCATCCTTCCCCTCTCGTGATGTATGAGGATTCTCTAGAGAATGGCACAGGTAAAGGATCCCCTGAGCAGAAAGAAGACATCCCTGTTAGAACCCCATCACCGGTGCAGGAGATGGAGCTTGAAGAAAAGGATCAAAGTGAGCAACTCCCTAAGAGGGAGGAAGATAAAATAACCGCAGAAGAAGAAGAGAAAATGACAGAACAGCCGGGGGAAGCAAGAACAGAAGAAATCTGGGTAGAACTTGCAGCCCCGGACTGGCTTGAGAAAGAGATTGCAAGAAAGAAACAGGTGGTAATCGAAGATACTCCCTTAGATTGGGATGAAATGCTATCCAAAATTGGCAAGGGGAAGAAAAAGAAAGCAGCTAAGGTAGTCTCAAGGGTGGAAAGAGATGAAACAAACAATAGGATTATCCACATTGCCACCCCTGCCGCGGACAAAACTAGGGAAGAGGTCACCGGTCAGGACTACAATGTGCAAACTATCAACCTTGGACCGGCCTCAATGGAGCAGGACATAGAAGAATATGAAGGGTCTAGTGCTGTGATTATTGGAAGATTGAGGAAGGAGACCCAGACCAAGCATGAGTTGAAGAAAGAAAATGAAAGGCTAAGGAAATTCTTGGAGGAAGTAATGAAGCCTCTCCAATCCCTCCATCCCTCTTCTTCAACTACTCCTCGTTTTCTTCCTAGGGAAACCATCTCCGGGATTGAGAAAATGAAGACCTCAGCTCAAACCGCAATAGATTGGCTGAAGGATGTACAAACAAGGGGAGATGATACAATCAAGGACATCCTGTCGGTTGGGAAAGATGCAGTCCTTGCCAAGGAATTGTTAGAGCATGTGCTATCACAGGACGAGGAGGACATTGACCTCTTGTTGCAAAAATCTAAGGTCATCATGGAGCATGGTAAGGAACAACTGGCTGTGGATGGGATTCTTCCCTCCTCCAGATTAGATGAACCCTAGGAATGGTTTGAGGCTCTGCAGATTAGACAGAAGGCTATGAGGAAAATCCAGAAACGAAGGAAATCAATTGATAATGATTTAACCAGTGTCTATGAAGGCTGCATTGCCTTCTTTGAGGTCATGACCGGCAGAAAGAAGATTGCCCCGAAATATCTGAGTCTGGAGCAATTAAGAGAGTGGTGGCATGAAGTTTATGCCCCAGATTCTGAAAGTGTTGTAACCGGCCATCAGTTAGATGGTGCAGCTACCTACCTGGCAGTAATGGATAGATACCAGGCCAATAAAGAGGATTGGGATAGGGTTGTTAAACAGTCAAAGGAGGAGATTGAATCCATTAAATGCAGACTTAAGATATTGCCTCTGCCACCTGTCATCGAACTGGATAGAACATTCTTGAGGGTCCAAGGATCATCGACTCAGAGAAAGGATAAGGGAAGTGACAGTTAATGCCCATTTTGAGATTTGTGCTTCCCTATTATTATAGGGCATGCATTGGACCAGACTACATTGGGGACTGTGTCAAGGCCGACCTTGATGGTGGATGGCATTTAATGTGTGCCTTATTTTGTTTTCCTTAGGCCGACTTGTTTTTTTGGGCGGTTATTCTTATTTTGTAAAAATGTTTGGCTAGGCCGACATCTTTTGGGATCTGCTATAAAAGGCACTCTTGCCTCGTTGTAAAGGGGTTAGCTAGAAATTAATAGAGATAAGCAAGAGCAAAAAGAGCTAGAGTACTTTGTAGTAGGAGTAGTATTCAATTTCTTGAAGCAAATACTGTATCAGAATAGTGGAATTGTTGTAGCCTTTTGATGATTTAATGCAATTGAGGACATTGTGGTTTTTCTGGTGAAATCTCTTGTGTTATTTTGTCTTGCATGGTTTTATTGTTCTATCTTTTAAATTGCTTAAAGATTTAGGGTTTAGTGTTCAGAATTAAATTAGTTTTAGTTTGATGAATGGTGTTTATGATCTCATATTTGGAGTGTTTGTAGAAATCTCTGGTCTATACTCCCAGTAACTATCTGATTGTAGTAGGCTGGTGAAGTCAACCTGGACCATATATTTACATGTGCTTGAGTTCGATTGTGGATGAATGTTTATGATTTGAAAATCTACATGCCTTAGAAGATTGCATCATTCTTGTGATATTGCATTGTGGGTTGATCAAGGATTGGTTAATTGAGATTGGTCCATTCCAAATATCTGCCATTTGCATTGTTCATTCTAGGAATAGTTTAGATTTCATCATATCCTTGCACCCCCTATCTTTTGCTATTTCTTTATTATTTGGTTAGATTTAGGATCAAAGATCATCATATTGCAAAATCTGATAAGTTGAAACATACAGTTTGCTTGTAGTAAGGTCCCTTTGTGATTACCAGCATTTTCACATAATTATCTGAGTTGTTTATGCATTGTCATGACCTGACACCCGAGAGACCTTGGGGTGATTTTCAGTGATTTATTATCGAAAATAACCTTTCAAGAGAGATAGAATATTGCATTCTGTCTGAGTTGTTGCTGTGTAGAAAACACCATCAACAGGATCCATAGGATTGGGGGAGGCTTTAGCAGAGTCCTTGGTTAGGGAGTGGGGTTGGCTTTCTATAAGCTTAATTTTAATAGAAATCTTGGGAGTAGGATTTTCAGCAAATTTAGGAAAATATTTCTTTGCAGGGAAGTAGCAAGTACATATTTACATATCGCATGAATCAAGCCCTAGTGTAAAGGAGGGTTAGCGCCATTGGTAAGGCTTTGGATCAGAGAATAAAAGAGGACAAATGGAAGATTAATATTCTAAAGATGACGGATGTGGTCTAGAATCAAAAAGTGATAGCCATGGGCAGACTGAAAATGACCTTCCAACGTAAAGTATTTCATTACAAAGAAGCAAACATTATGGTACGCTGGAGGAAGTAAAACCCCAGAGTAACCATTTTGAAATCTCTGAGCTTTTTGTTTAGCCTCAAAAAACTTATTAATATAAGTTTGATATTTGACAGTGCTTACCTTAGCCACCTTCTTCCCTTCATAAGCAAGCCCCATCACTTTGGCTATGAGCTTAACATCAACAGTAAAATGAATGCCACACAACTCAACTTCCCCATCTTTCCAAGAATTCACAAATTTTTAGCTCAGCTTCTCACTATAACCTTCCATGGATGCAAAGTAAGGGGTAAACCTGACCCAATCAAACAAACCCCAAAGCTCTGCATCCTTTTTTCAGGGATTCATATTTACTCGGCCTCGTCCTCTTTCTAGGGCCTCCCATGGTTTTATCCTTGGTAAAATCATTCTTAGGAAGAAGTCAAAACTCATCTCTTCGACCTTCCTCATTCACGATAGTAGCAATAGGTAATTCAAAAACTTCAGTTTTAATAGAGACCTGGTGGCTTTTCATTTGCAAGAATAATGGCTCAAACCTTCTGGCAGTTTGTTTAAAATAATCAATCTGAATGCAAAGCCAAATATCATATTTTTAAATCATGTCATTATGATAACTAACAACTCTGCCACCTTTATGAGCCATGATTACTCTTTTTTTATTACCCTTCATATCGGTGATAACACATGTCAAAATGTCTTTTCCAAAATCAAACACAAGATTTTTAGAGATGTGAATAATGATCCCTATACCCTCATTAACAAATTTCTTTTTAACACATGAGGTTTCCAAAATAATCTTTCACTTCCACCCCTTTCTTTTTAAATCCTTCAAATCAAGCGTACCACTACCTTTAATATTGTACCTCCCAATCCATCTTATCAGCTTGCCCAATTGCCACCAAAGAAAGATGGCAACCAACTTGATAGTTGGATGACACTGCGAGCCACTATTTTTAATTATTACCATTCTATCCATGATAAATCAAATCCCCCACTCTATCCTTAGCCATTATTTCCTTAATTTGGTTTGATAAATTGGAAAAATCCCAATATTTTAACACCTCCTGCCTAAAGCCAAAATTCGCTAAGGCATCGACAGCCCTATTACCTTCCCTAAAGATGTGGCATATCTTGCAACTTTGGAAATATTGTAACATATTTTTGCAGTCATCCAACAAATCTTTTATCTCCCAAGTGGCCTCTGCTTTATTGTTTAAATAATCAATTATTAACTTGGAATCACCCTCCAAAATTACCTTCGTGTAGCCATTATCTTTAAGATAACATATTCCTATCCAAACATCATAAGCCTCCGCCAAATTATTTGTTGTTATTCATAGGCCCTTGTTGTGTCCAACCACATAGATGCCACAATCATTTCTAACAACCCCACCTACCTCCGCCAAGCTTGGATTCCCTTTTGAACATCCATCAAAATTACATTTAATCCACCCAGGGTCCGGGGGAATCCAAATAGTGCTTTTCTTAATTTTTTTTAGCCCAATTAACATTATTAAGATCATAAGAAAGTCCCCATTGTTGCTTGATTCTCATCTCTTGATATGAAGGCCCTTTCTTTGATGGAGCATACTTACATCTTTCTATGTTCTTTTGAATCTATTTTTTGATGGACATACATAGCTCTTTATTGCTTTTAGCAACATCCCTAAAGACCCTATTATTCCTCTCTTTCCACAAACCCCAAGTGAGGAACGGGGTGAATTGTCTCCAGAGGTCAAGAAATATATTGTGCGAATAGGGGCATATACTCCAACAATTAGCAAACATTTTAACCGAAGGAGGTTAAACCCAGTCAACCATAAGACTCTTTAGAAAAAAATCCCAAACTTCTTGAGCATAAGAACATTGAAAGAGTAGATGCATAATTGTTTCTTCCTCTTCATTACAAAGGTAACATTTATTAACCAAGTACCATCCCCTTTTCTTAAGGTTGTCAATTGTAAGAATATTTCCATGCACCACTGTCCACCAAAAGCAGTTAATCTTGGGGATTAAGTTCTTGCTCCACACAGTATTCCAGTTAAAGACCCCTAAATGGACAGGCTGCAAATCCATAGTCTCATAAGTTGATTTAACTAAAAATCACCTAGAAGCATTTTTTTCCAAAATCCACTCATCATTCATATTTCTTGAGAAGAGATCAGGGTTCCCAATCTACCTCAAGAGGGAGGCCAAAGTAGCATCCCAATTCAGTTGTCTACCACCCCTAAGAACAACATTATTCAAATAGTTTTTGAATTCAATCCATTTTGGTCTTAAACCATCCCAATTTAAATAATTTGAGACCTTTTTTCCAATGCTTCTCTTGAATCTGATTCTAATTTGCTGGAGGTTGTCACTAGTTTACAAAGGAGCACAAACAGACGAAGCATCCTCCCAAAAGTTGGCTCTAAACCCATTTCCAATTCTCAATTTTTCTCCTTTTGTTAGAGTGCCTCTCACCTTTAGCGGGTTATTCCAAAAGATAGAACCATAGGGAAGTTCCTTATTCCTGAGGAAACAACAAACATCCTTGTTACCCAAGTATTTAGCCCATAGAATTTGTACCCAATATTTTTCTCCTTCTAAAAGAAACCAACCCATTTTTGCCACAAGAGCTTTATTGAACCTTTTTATTCTTCTTATTCCCAATCCTCCTTCCCTCTTCGGGGTGCAAACAATTTCCCATCTAATAAGCGCCATTATTTTCCTTTCTTCCACACCTGACCATAGGAACCTCATTTGAATCATTTCAATTTTCTCAACAATATAGGTAGGAATGTTGAAAAGAGAGAGATAGTAGACAGGTATGTTTTGTAAAGAAGCTTTTAAGAGTTGAACCTTCCTAGCAAAACTTAGCAATTTACCTTTCCGCCCTACCAGCTTCTTCTGAATCTTTTCCACAATATAATTCCAATATTTACTATTTAGTTTTCTTGAGATTAACGATAACCCCAGATAGGTAGCAATAAAATCATCCTCCTAGCAACCTAAAATATTTATCACTTTGTCCTTAACAATCTGGTTGGTATTGAAAAAATAGATTTTACTCTTCTAGTAATTGATATATTGGCCAATAACCTTATTATATTTATCAAGGATCGCTTCCCATTGTTTCGCTTCCAAAATAGAGGCCTCCCCCAAGAGGATAGTGTCATCAACAAACTATTGATGTGAAGCAGTGGAAAGGGAAGAAGAAACACATAAACCTTTCAAAGCTTTATTTGCAAGTTGTTTCTGGATATTGCATCCCAGAGCTTCAGCAACAATGACAAACAAATAAGGTGACAATGGGTCACCTTGTCATAGGCCACGATCGGAAGAGAAGAAGCCTTGAGGAACCCCATTAATCAAGACAAAATACTTAGGAGTAGTGACACATGATCTGATTAAGTTGAAAATTTTACCTTTAAAACCAAAATTTTTAAGAATAGCAAATAGGAAATTCCAAGAGACCCAATCATAAGCTTTAGAAATATCCAGTTTTAAAGCCATACCCTATTTTTTGTTGTGATCCATAGAATGTAACACCTCATGAGTGTAAATAGCTACATCCAATATTTTTCTTCCCTGGACAAACCCTTTCTGATTAACAACAATCATTTTATTCAAGACTAATTTTAATCTATTAACCATAATCTTAGAGTAGATCTTATATGTGGTGGTACACAAACTGATAGGTCTATAGTCATTCATAGAAGCAACTTCATTAGTCTTAGGGATAAGCGCAATAAAGGTGGTGTTCATCTGATTTAAAATCCTTGACCGCATTGAATAGGTCAGAAGAGACAATGTCCCAATAGACCTGGAAAAAACTTGGAGGGAAACCATTCGTCCTTGGTGCTTTGAAAGCACCAAAGATAAAACAACCTCCTTAAAATCACTCATAGAAACAACTTTAGACATTTTGATTAAATCATGATCTGTGATAACATTAGGAATCACCTGCAAGAAGTCATCCAATTTAGAATTATCAACCATTGGAAATTCAGGAAAATTTGAAAAAAAAGAAATAGCCTCCTTAGCAATGTCCTCCTTATCAAGTCTAGTCCCATTAGAAGTAACTAGAAATCTAATCATGTTTCTTCCCTTGTATTTTAAGGTATATTGGTGGAAGAACTTTGTATTTTTGTCCCCTTCCCTCAACCATTGGATTCTTTATTTTTGTTTCTAGAAGATTTCTTTTTATTTATTTTATACCATTGATAGCTAAGATCCCTTTCTTGGTTATAGGTCTCTTCATCCCTAATTCTCAACTCCATCAGATCTTGAATCTCCTTTATTTTTAAGCTTAAATCTTTTTTGGTGGTAAAAATGTTCCCAAATGAATACTTATTCCACCCCTTGACCTTGTCTTTGACCATTTTTAGCTTATGAGCTAATTTATACATGGGAGTACCATCACAAGGAGCTTTCCACCACTCTTCAACCAGGGATTTGAAGTTTGGATGAAGAGACCACATTATTTCATATCTGAAAGAAAGGGTCCTTTAACCATTTTATCATCCCACTCCAAAAGGAGAGCACTATGATCAGAACCTGTTATGGGGAAAGCAATAAGGGTGAGATTCTGCAATATGTTCCAATTGGAGGAAACAAGAAACCTGTATAACTTAACTTGGATCAGATGCCTACCCTTCCTCCTATTTTTCCAAGTAAAATTAGATCCATTCAAAGGAATTTCCATTAACCCCACTGAGTTAAGAAACCTCGATAAGTCCATCATGCTATATATGAGAAATCAGTAAGACCTTCAATCTTCTCTGAGGGATACAAAGGGGAATTGAAATCCCCACCAAGCATCCAAAACTCTTCCCTTCTATTAATAATGATACCCTCTATTAGGTTCCATAGATCAAGCCTATCTAGTCTTGAGATAGGACCATATATATTGACCATATTCCACTTGACCGAGGTTATATTATTTTCCATAGAGACTATGAGATGGTTCTTATTGCAAAAATTCAACCTTCCAGCAAGCTTAGAAGGGTTCCAACAAGTCACAACCCCTCTAAGGCCCCCTTAGCATCACTAAATTCAAAACTAGCACAAGGCCAAAGTCACTTTATCACCTTCTCAAATTTTTCTCTTTTCATTTTGGTTTCTTGAATTAAGAGAACATCCGGTTTGGCATTAGCCACACAAGATTTCAATAGATGTTTATAGGGGCCATTAATCCCCTCACATTCCAAGACATCAAATGCATCGAAGCAAAAAAAAAAAAAGGAAAATTAGTATCACCTTGATACTACAAAGAGTGGGAGAAGATCTCCCCTTACTTCTTTTTGGATTTACTCCCAACCAGGGATTCAAGAGTTCTTTTAGTAGCCGTCTTCCCACTTTGGTATTTCGTCAGGACTACATCTGGTTTCTTCTTTTTCCTTTATTTTGTATTTATCCATTCCTCGTCTACAACACCCTCTTTCTGGGGGGAACCAATATTCATCAAGTTTTCCTTGCTTTCGTCATTACCCTCCTTCTCATGCTTATCTTCTAGCATATGATCATCCACCAAATCCAAGTATGTCATAGGGAGCTCAGGAGAGGAATTTAGTAACTTTTCCATCTAACTATCAATCTCACCATTCTCCAGGAGATCACTTTGTTGTTCTTGAATTTTAGAAACACCTCCCTCCATTCCATGTGACAATTTTGTTAGGTTATCCACCTTTTCATTACCATTTTGTGGTTTGATATATTTCTCTAAGGAAGGTGGGGTGTTAAACCCAATAGTAGCCCCCTCAGAGAGAGCCATTTCATTCAACATCTGACCCTCTTCCTCATTCA
This sequence comes from Sequoia sempervirens, assembly GCA_007258455.2. NCBI lineage: Eukaryota > Viridiplantae > Streptophyta > Pinopsida > Cupressales > Cupressaceae > Sequoia > Sequoia sempervirens. The sequence continues at coordinate 186,832,780 of VDFB02270651.1, forward strand.
ATATTTGAGAAGCCGCCATCGCCTTATCAAAAAGTAGCAATGCCAAGTTAGGAACTGGTGTAACAGGCTCCTTTATTAGGTTCATTAGAGCCACATTTTTCAAGGGAGAGCTCTCTAGGACTCCATGTTAAGGCTTTTTAGGTTCAAGTAGGACTTTTTACAAACATCCTGTAAGTGACCAAACTTATTACACCCTTGGAAAAAGACCAAAGCTTTTTCATATTACAACAGTTGAACCCATCTTCCAAATCTTGATTTTAAGGTCACAGAGGTGGGAATAACTGTGTTGATAGCAACATTCACACACATTCTAGCATAAACCAATCGAAACTTGGGAAGGGTTACTTTATCCACCATAACCAAGGTGGAAAATGAATTAGCAATACCTTTAAAGACATTTTGGTGCCAAAATTCCAAAGGAAAACTAGGGAGCCTAACCCAGGTAGGGGCAACTTTACCCAGGTCAACAGAGGCATCAAACCCTGGTTTCCACTTGCATAGGGACAAAATATTCTTAAAGATTCTATCAAAATCCCAAGGGCCACCCGTGAGAACCCTAATCATATCCTTAGGGATAACAAAGGTAAATAAAAATAGACCTTTAGGCATAGCACTTATGGAGACACTGCCCTTGAGATTCCAAGTGTCAATGGCCCACTTATGTACCTAGTCAATATTAGGACGACCAACAAAGAACTTTCCAACCAAGGACAACTTCAGACCTTCCATAACATCATTCAAGATTACATCTAGTACACCCACTTCATCCCCCTCTATAGTGCAGAAAGTAAACAAAGAATCCTGGGGCACCTTTGTCTAAACCTTTCCACCAACAAGCTTTTCCACATAGGATACAATGTTCTCACTAGTAAACAAAGTGTCCTTACCCTAGAGAGAAGAGGTCGACCCATTCAAACCCCCAATAAAAGGAACATGTGAAACGTCAGGTGTACTTTTAGTCCCCCAGAAGGCGAAGGTGAGGAAGCGACATTCTAGGAAGGAGCAGAGTGCATGGGTGGGGGAGCCTTGATAAGGCCCCCGCTAGGCCGATTCATCAAGAAACACAAAAGCTCATAAATTTGAAAAAGGAGCACGCGCAGAGAGCTTAGATTCTTATCTTCCAAGATATATCATTTAATGTTGTATCTCTAGTAGGAGATATTTTTTTTTAACCGAAGTTTTGTATTCAATAACCACGACAAGGTTGGTAAAGTAAAAGGATAAGGTATTGGAGCTATTAGTGAAAGGTAGTGGAAAGGTCAAGGCTTATGACCAATGAGAAAGAAATATTTACAACACAATTTTATATGTATTTGTTATGGAAGATTCATTGATGCTTTAGAAGGATAGGCAGTATGCTTAATCATGGAAGGTGAGATTATCACCTATGAAATAGGGAAGGGAAGATTTATGTACACATGATTTTGAGTTATCGAGAAACATTCATGCTTGGTAACTAGGCATGTAATAATTGTTGACATCTTTTGGAAGATAATATCAAGCTAGCATGATTTAACGAGAAACGCTACTCAACTAATATAAATGCTCATCAGAAGAGATAGATTGAGTTGGGAATCAGATTATGACTTTGAAAATGATTAAAGGATGAAAGAAAGCCAAGGTATGATGCCTAGGATGGAGTTATATCTCCAAAATAATAATAAATCATTAAATTTTGAGAATTAGATGTGGCATAAGTCCATGGAAGAGGTCTTGTTCAGTCGGAATGGACTATTATGAATCAACAAAGAACCTATGTACCAATTTTTTGGGATATCAATAAATAAATGAGGTGAATTGATGCCATACTCAAGATGCATTGTAATGACAAATGGGAAACCACTATAATTTGTAAGGGAATAGAGTAAGATGTTGTAAGGTATGTAGAAAATTTTTGTCCAGTATGCTAAAGGATGAAGACACGATGTCATCATTGATAGGATTTGTATACTCTCAGGGAATTATAGAGAGGAAGTGATAGATCATAAGAATAGTTTTGATCTTTCTATGTCAATGGAACTGTCATAATGTTATGGTGGATGGATTCACTAAGATAACCAATTCTAATTGGAAATTTTTGATTTATAGGATTAACCTTAGACTGAAAAGGTTGTAAAAATGGAATAATAGATCAAAATGAAGGAAAACCTTGTTGATACAAATCTTAAATTTATAAGCAATACTATTATGCTTAAGGTAAATGTTTGTGTCAATGATGGACGGTCTCTGTAGAAACCCCTTGTTTCCCCTGTTCCTGAATCTGTCTATTTTTGTTTGTTTTCTGAAGTTTTGGGTTTTTTTGTGTTTTTGCAAGAATAATGAAAATGGCGATTTTTGCAAATAAATGATAGAAAATCTAAATAAAATCTTATAGCTCCGGAAATAACAAAATATATTGCAAATATTGATGCCAGTCTATTTATTTAACTTCTGGACTTATTACAACTGAGATCCAATAGCATGCAAATAAAAAGGCAATGATTTTATTTGATAAAAAACCTGGTATTTGCAGCTTACTGATAAATTGCTTGAGATGGTACGGCTGTTGTAAATTTGCACTTCTCCCTCTGGAAACAATTGTAATGTGACCCAGATGTTGTGGCACCACCAAATGAGAAGACCAGAACCCCAAAGCATAGGCGATTTGCACAAGATCTGAGGACGGCTTGAAAGAGAGATAGTACGGCCTACTGTAGTGGTACGGCTGTGTCAGAACAGCAAGTACAAAACGTACGGCCTTCTGAGATCAATGTTCAAACTCCAAAATATGATGCGCCTTGATGAATATATGCCCTCTGGATGAAACCCTCAACAAACCTCTGATAATGAATGATCTGTGAAGCTCTATGATCTCTTCTGGATGAAGAAATCTCTTTGCTGGCAATAGATCGGATGATATTTCACACCCTCTGAATCGCTCTCACTGGAGATGGCTCGTTCCCCAATGCACTGAGACTGAAACCCTAGGCTTCTGTGCTCTGACGAAACTTGATCAATTTTCAATTCACAATAATCATAATAGCTCGATTCCCAATGAAAAATGCCTTATACACTGAAAAGTGTGATTTCCTTAATAATAGGGAATCATTAAAATAATTTGAACTTTTAATTTTAATTCTTCAATAGTCTCCAGCCAAATTTTTAATTATAAATTTAATCGTCAAATGGCCCCCTTTTCATGATGGGCAACCCCTTCACTGAAATCACTTAAGTTATAATAAAATATTATAACTTTATATTATAATGCTTCCATAATTAATATTTAATTAAATCAATTAAATATTAATATCTCTCTCAATATGTACCCGATGCTCGAGCCATCTGAAGCTGTCGACTGAGGAAGTGATTCTGCACGTAATCCATCCATACTGCTAAAAATAGCAGGGGTCCCACGTTGAGTGTTGAATACTGCTAAAAATAGCAACTCAGGCTAGAAGTGTCCGAATGAGCCCGAACAAAATCCAACTGATCAAAACTGCCAACTGAAGTTGAGCCAAGCTCCAACATGACCCTCTATCCAACCTATCAGCCTACGAGGGTCGCATAATAGGCTAATCCTGTGCTCTGAGAGATGTCAACTAGAAGGGGACATGACAGTCTCAGCTTCTAAGGAATTCGATGGTGTAAAGACAAAAGGGAAGGATGGGACCCATGGTGTAGTGTGTAATACACTGACATTTCTTTTCTATTTGAGTTACACTAAGAATAATTGTATTAGTCAATGAGAATGTGTTTTCCAATCACTGTGGTATAGGTGTCATATAGAATGTGGTCACTTTTATACTTATGATGTACATACATGAGTTAATATGAATGATATATAGTTCTCTAGACAAAAAGTTTGCTTGAGCACACAATTTCTCTCCATGCATTAGCACACTCACTCAGTGCAAGGTCTAGGAAGGACGAGATTTCAAGGGGTCATGCTATGAGGGAAGATTAGTTGGAAATATACTTATTTCTTGCATGATTTGGAAAATAAAAAGTAAAACCTTTATTTGAATTTATCTGTATGTTTAGTACTTTAAATCATTGGGGACGATGATTCACAAGGGGGGAAGTATGTTACACCCTATTTCTTAGTTATTGGATTACCTTTACCTTTTGAGTAAATATGATGATAAATGTATATCATGACTTTAGTATGATTAAATAGGTGAATGAAATACTTGAATATGCATTAATATGTTATTTATTTTGAAGGTATGATTATGTTTTATACTGATGGAAATGCGATGTAGGAATATGTATTGCAATATGAATAATTTAAAACTTTGATGATGCAAATGATTTATTATGTAAGTGAATTCCATATGAATGGCTAACTATTGTTATGATGTACTAAGCTAAATGTAGGAACAGGTTCAAACCTCTAGAAGAGGGGAAGTATCACTCAGGAGAATAACTTGGTCTAGTAACCCTTAATGAGCCTATTTGAGCATACACATACTCACACCCTAGTTGGTCTAAGTTGAGTCAAGTTAGTTTAGGTAAATGGTAGGTGATCTTCAATTTTGGTTGTGACTATTTATATTAGTTTATGACCTTATTTTATGAATGTTTGGATTGAGGAATGTGATTAAGTATTGATGTCGAGTGGAAGTCCTTCCTTTTGTGTTTATATTTATATTGATGAGATATATACATAAAATGTATATATATGTATATATGTACGTTTCTACGATAAACTCATACATGTGAGTAAATACATACATGAGTATACGTAGGTAGACATATCTACACATGCTCATGAATGGATTACCCATATGCATGGGAATATCGATTGGATGGAGGAGACACACATATGTGTGTGTATACACTTCATGTATATATGTCAATCGATAGAAATGAGAGTATAAGTGTTAATATAAAGATATTAAAATAATATTATGAATATATATATATATATATATATATATATATTAATATATGTATAAAATAATATATATACATATATATTAATATATTTATATATATATATGTGTGTGTGTGTGTGTATATGTATAATTGTTATTTCGATATATGTTTATATATATTTGTTAATTGGAAATTAATGCATTTGATAATCTTGAGTAAATAAGTATATATTAATATATATGTATATATATTAAGTTAAATATATATATACATATATATAATATACGAAATGATAATTTTTTGGAGTGTATTCAAAATGCATTATATAGCGTTGAAGTTGATATTAGTAAATCACTTTAAATAAAGCTTATGCATATAGTGTTTCCTTGTGTTAATGCCTTGCATAGTGTAAAATCTATGCATGAAACAAAGAATAGACCAAGTCAAAAGGCTGCACATGTTTAAAGGAATAAATTTTAAATATGGGTAAAGGAAATGAATACAGTTTTGAATGTTGGAAGAGTTTTTTGATAGCGCTATTCATAAGGGTACTAAAACTTATAGCTTTTGGAAGCAAAAATGAAGTCTTAAACCTATAGATATGCATAAACCCAATCAATGATAAGTTGATAGCAATATATAGGGGTAGCCAACTTGCAAACCAAGTAGGAAACCTGCTAAAATTCTTGTTGCTCATTTGACTCAGTAAAAGAGCTTTGTTGTCTCTTGAAACAAGTCGACTCAACCATTTGGAATGTGAGGATTGTCATGTGTTACAAATTTGTGAGTTAGTTAGATGAGTCAATGCATGTGAATAGAAAAGTGGCAAAAGTATTAGCTTGTTTGTAGCCTTTGGTTGCTCATATTTTAGTATATATAGAGGTGCTCTCTCTACCATTTATTACACCTTCCATTCTAATTACTCCGTTTTTATTTTGCTGCATTTTTTGTGCGAGTGAGTTGAGATCTTGAGAGTTAGTGAGTTTCTTTGTTATTTTGCATTGGAATATTTTGAGAGATTTGGTAAGAGGCTAGAAGTGGGAATTGGGTTGATCTTAGAGGAAGTAGCAAGCGGGTTTGAGGAACTAAGCTAGGAAGGAACGATTATTAGTTGGAGCTTTTATATAGGCATGTTGATTTCTATTCCCTTGTTATTTATGTTTGAAAGGTTATATGTTTATGGTTGTCTTGATTGTAAATGATTGATTTAAATATGTGTTAAAATGATTTGGACAAGCTTGCATATTTTCTTAGTTGTTTCTTGCTTTGGTGGAACCTATCTATTGGGTTAATACTTTTATATACCCTATATGGGAATTTATATGATATACTATTCATAGGTAGCATGAAATGTGAAACATGGATTATGTTGATGCCTTGAGGTAACTTGAATTTGTTAGCTTATAATGCTAGGTAAACCCTTGTGGGTAATGAGGATAGTAATACAACGACAATGATGGTATGATAGACATCATTATTGATAGGTTGAGATGTTATCCAAACCTTATTGTTAATCTATACTGGATTGATTAATTAAATCTCCTTGAAATTCAAAGAGAGTCTTATCCTGAGGGTTAGGGTATAAACTTGATGATTATATTAATAATCAATGGTAGGGTTGAGAAATGTATTTTCTGGTTATGCTATTTTCTTATTTTGATTTAAGAGTCTATTCCCATTCACAAAATTCTAAAAGAGGATATATATTCTAGCAACCCAAAGTCATATTGAGAAGAGAACTTGAAGGTGTAGAAGCACATAACTCTTCTTAGGTTAATTCCCTCTAGATTATATTCAAATGTAGTGAAAATTGTAAACATGAGAATATTTGAGGTATACTGAAAGAGAGGTTTTATGATTTGTTTACGATCACTTGATCATTACTTTACTTTTGATTGAAACCCTAGGTTGAGAATAACCTATTTGTTTGGGTTTTTTACTTGTTTTTTTATTGAAGCAAATAGGTTGGGATTAACCTATATGATTTGATTGATCATTTAGTTGTTCATTATATATTTGAATGAAGTCATTTAATGTTGAAGATCATACTTTTGATTGAGGTCATTTATTGATGAGATTATACTTTTGATGGTAGTTGTTTATTGTTGAGATATACTCTTGAATGGAGTCATTTATTAGTGAGATTGTACTTTTAGAATGGAGTCAATTGATGTTGTGACATTATGAATATTGTATGGTTAGTGTGGTTATTCCTAGGGTTAGGCTAATCGAAGGAAAAAGGGGGTAACCTATGTATAGGGTATAAATGGTCAAATCAAATCAAGCTATGAAGGTGGTGAAATAGATGACCCTCACTCGAAGTACTAGGTGATGAATCTTTGGCCAAAGTAGTGTAAGTAGCCACTATTTAGACTGCCAGTTCACTATGATCTAGATTTACATACTAGGCTGGGATTGTCATACATGTAGTTGTAGCCACAGTATGGTAGCTCTAGTTATGTAGGAAACATCACCATGCTCAGAAAAGGCTAGAATTATGACGTTACCAAACCAATATCTTCATTGAAGGGAAAGGCCATCTCACCAAGTTTGGTAGATGTGGGGGACTACAGTGAGTCTGTGGTTGGAAAAAAAATGCGTGAGTGATGCTTCTCCTCATGTAGTTGTCGACCAAGTTTTGTGGATGTATGCACCAGTATTGGGGATAACTAGAATGTATGCACCAAGGAATGGGGACATCTAGAATGTATGCACCAATGTTGGGACATCTGGACCAATTTGTATCACTATAATAGTAAGCTCTTAGAAGCTATGTATGTATTCATGTATCCATCTTTATGGATTATTTGTAATAGTGAAATGTTATCTTGAAATTATGAAATATGAACTCATTACTTGAATTAATGAAATGATTCTTTGATTATGCAATGGGAAATTTTGGAATGCTTGGTTTCAAATGTGCATTATTATTCAATTGAAAAGAAAAAAAATATTGCTTGTAATATTAGCAACATAAACTGTTTACCCTGGAGGGTCGTTTCTAGTCTGTGCATGGTTACCACTTCCCTATCCTTAACCATATTCATCATCTCCAAAAGATAAATCTTCCTTTTTTTTTTGTTCTCTTCCCTGAGTCAAAGCCTTACCCATGGGGAAAATCTGTCATTACACCAAGGCTTAATTAGAGATATCTACAAATATGTGTTAGCTACATCTCCTCAAAAGAATCTTCCCCTCAATTTGATAGAAAACCCTACCCCTAAGAGCTCTATGAAAATAGAACTCATAGAGATTAGAGATTCGCCCTCATACCCCTGCTAAAAATCCCATTAAAAAGTTGCCTAACCCTAAGGACCCTTTATGGGATGATCTCCTACAAGTCACTCCTGAAAAAAGGAGCGTTGCCTTCATTGGCTCTGTTGAGAATAAAAGGAGGAATCTGCTTATCCCAGAATTGGGGGAGGAAGCCAACACTATTACAATTCCTGATGATAATGAAAACCCTGAGTGCTCAACACCGGTTGGTAGAAGGTCTACAAGGCTTGCTATGGCTGCTTATAAAGGGTTAGGCAGCAGTTAAAAGTCTAAGGATTCAAAGGAAAAATGTTCTTCTAGTTCGCAGGAAAGTAAAAGAAAAAATATGGTGAAGGAAGATAGGGATTCCTCTATGGAGGAAATCCCAAATAGTTTGGAGGGAGAGTCTGCTGAGGAGAAAAAAATTGAGTCAAAGGAAGAGGAGGGTTTTGACAATGAGGAAGTGGAAGGAGAGTCGCAACAAGAGGAAATTCATGAGGTTGAAAAGGACAATGAGGGGATGGAGGAAAATGTTAAATGTAATAAATGATCAAGAAGCAATGGAAACAAAATACCATGAGGAAGAGAAGATAGATGAAGTTGATAATGTTAAAATCAAGAGGATGGAGGAGAGATTAGAATGGCTAGAAAAGATGATGCAAGAGGAGGATAAGGAAAGCAGAATCCAAAATCTTGAAATAGTAGTAAAGAGTCTTTGCAAGGTGGTGGATGCAGTTATGAAGAAGCCTATCATGGCTACGGTCTCGGGTCAAGGGAAAATTAAGAAGCAGCAAAAGAGAAAGTCGATGGACGAGATGGTTGACTTATCGGGAAAGATGGAGCCGAAAGAGAAAGTGGAAGACACTGTCGGTGACCTATTGAAAGCTTGGAGTCTGATCGAGGATGCTTAATCCTTGGTCACTTTTTTTCTTTTTGTTTTGCTTCTATGGTTTTTTTTGGTGCTTCTCCTGGCGATACTTTTACTAGTGTTGGCCTTTGGTGCCTGGACTATCAAACTTTTAGTTACATTTCTGTTAGTAGTTCTAGTTTATGCATGGACATTACTTCAAGTATTATATGGTATTATAAGTTTAAGTGTTGGGATCTGAATATGAACTGTATGTATTTTTTTGATATCTTTGATAGGGCTGAAATTTTTTATCGTGAGGGAATTGGTTAAGATTTTTTTTGGGGATGTTGGGGAAGCTTTTTTTGTTAGCTTCCTTTTGTGGCTATTTTGACTGGTTGTTGTTCTCTATATTGTTGAACTTTTCTATAAGGGTCAGGGCCCTTTCCTACTTAATCAATCAAATTTATAAACTGTTCACTTGTGGGTAAAACATAGAAATTTTTTTGGGTAGAACAATAGGCATGTTACATGTGTATTTGGCACATGTTAGGTTACCTTTTGTGAAGGATCAATATGTTTACACAATAGAGCATGGGCAAGTTGATTTCATGCTTCTCACGTTTTGTATTAGGAATTCCATTTTAGTATTAGGAAACATTTAAATGTTTGTTATAGTAATCATGTTTTCCTCGCTTGAATATAAATGTTATTATGAAATATAGTCATGACAAATGTTCTTGGATTATAGCAATTATTATCTTGTTAATTCAAACACATCAAAGAAGACTTGTTATATGCCCACCTTTTTAATCTTAGTCTAGAAGTTTTGTTGAACATGCTTTCATGTTCAAGGTTTTTGGAGCTTCTTAGAAGAAAATTACTCATACCATTACATTGAGAAAGGTCCAAAATCTTAAGAATGTCTTTCATTTCTAAAGAAAAGGAGCTCCAATGAGTTTGAAATGCTTATTTCCAAGTTTATTTTGGATCAATGTGCAAATTCAAAGTGGAAAAAAGATACAATTTTTTTCTACTTATAAAAAATAATTTGTAAATAATAGGTATACTATTATTTAAAAAATATTTGGATTTTTCTAATTATAAAAAAAAGGACAGTAGACAAATTTTTTCCCTTGCATATAGTAGCACTAATTATTGTGGAAAGACAATGTTTCTCCCTCACTCCCAACCCATGCATTCCCCCTCTCAATCTCCACACATCATTGAGCCAACAAAAAAGAATTTATAAAATGTTCCATTTTTCAGAAGTCCATTCAAAAACTTGTGTATATGCAATGCTTTTTTTTTATTATCCTTTAGCATCATCTACCCTATCCATGACCTTTTTTGAAGGTAACCCTATTGGCTTTACACTTCACAATGTTAAATTTGGTGGTCATTTGATCATCACCACCATCTTAACTTTGTATACTTGGGATTTTTTGTTTGTGTTCGCCAAGGAAATTTTTCTAGAATATTTTTTGCAATCAAGTGTCAAATATTTTGGGTGATCTATGCATGAAATGCAAACACATCCCCCACACAATACTATTTTTGGTCATAGTTCTCGAGCTGCATGACAGTGGCACCAAAATTTTGGAGGCCCCAACTTTTGACTTTGAGCTCCTTTTAGTGTGTTGTTCTTTGAAAGTGCATGCTTTTCATGAGTAATCATAATATGTTATTTTTTGTACCCATTGATTCTATTAAAGACTAATCAGTGGTCCTAGTTTGATAAGTAGTTAGACTACCCCACAACAAAAGAGTTATTTTTACCATTTAACATCTCTACCACATTAGTGTATCCACTCACCTCATGTGAACCACATTCCTATAAATTCAACTTTATGTATCACATATCTCCAATATGCACCATTCTAGAACAATATTTTCTAGAGGTCATATCTTAGTTAAATAGGAACATTTTTTAGTGTTGTTTTTTCAAATGTATATTTTTTGAGATTTTCATAGTAGTTATGCATTTTTCAAATATTTATAAATTGTATTCCTGATATTTTACATTTTTGGTCTTTCCTTAGCTCATTTCTATTGATATGACTTATTTTTAGCATGTATTACACATAAAAGCCTATTTTTTTGCAAATGAAATATATTGATACACTATTTTTAAAGATATGATGCACTATTTTCTCTATGTTGTAAAGGTTTATAGTGCCTCATTTTTCCATTTCTTAATGGATGTGTATTTTGAAATTAAATCTACCCTCTTGGGCATATAGGAATGTATCTCTATACTCATATAGTAGAGTGAAGATCATGGGCATTATGGTGATCCAACCCTTGATAGTTTTTAGTAAAACACTGACAACTAATAGTTTGAAGTTTAATATAATCAAAAGGCAACAACCTTCCTACTCTTGTAGTATTGTAAATTTTCATTTATATAATATAATCTATAGGAAAAATGTGTTTTGCTTAAAAAGAAATAGTTTGTCACAATGTATAGAAGATTTCCTTGTTTAGTATGATGGGGTTAGTAATTCTCTTGTGTAACACCCATAGGTGTTCCCTAGACTAGTGTTCCAATGAAGTGGGTTATGCTCTTTAGGAGCCTTGTTGGGACTTCTTCACACAAGCTCCTTATTTGATCATTACAAGTTCAATTGAATTTGAACTCCACTTTCCTTCAAGAACCCTTGCTACCCTTAATGGGTCACTTGTGTAAGTTTTGTCATATGTTGTGGTGTCTTATATGAATTGATTATGGCATTTCCCCTGCTTTGTCTAATTGCTTATAATGTTGAGTTATGAAGGGGCATCCCTTATGAATTTAAAATATTCTACTAGCTTTCCTTGTTTTATTCTAAATATTTGAACAAGTTATTGGTCTAGAATTTAGAGAGAATTAGGTTCTTTATTTTGAGATATTAATAAATTGAAGTTTCTACACTTTTATAGCCCAAGAAGAGTGAATGATTATTGGAAAAATAATTTTCTTGTTTCACTTTACAATATCAAATATTTCCTACACAACTAAAAGTTGAATGATAAATTTCATGTAAGAAACCTATAACAATTATGATGCATTATTCTAGCACATTTAATTAAAAAGACATTTTCAAATACAAGCATTGTTAAAGAGACACTATAATAATTATTGGTACTCAAAAGGTATCACTAAAGAGATCCCTTTCCAAAAATAGCTCGAAGAGACATTTAGTTTAAAAGATTTTTTGAACACAAGTATCATTGAAGTGATGTTGCATGCATAACTAGTTGTTAGAAGGTCCTAGAAAATATAAACCTTTGGATATATATCACACTACTTTCATTAGTGGATAACTTTATTTTAGTCTCATTTTAGATTGCTAACTAACACCATCTAGATATGTGGTGTGGCATGTTTATCTCTTTTAGATTACAATCCTTGTAAAGTAATGAGACAAAAATGAGTTGAAAAAGATAAGTGGAAATGCAATTTCATTCGTGTTCGGTGGAACAAGTTAAGCCTGCAAATATGGAAATCAAAAGTTGATGTCTTGTCCCAATTAACTCCCCGGAAGGTACTTCACATCAAACTACCTATCGGTGATCACCTCTCTTTCCTTTTTCCGCCACATGTTTTCCCTTTTTGCTCCAAAAAAGAATCCATCAAACATGTTTTTTAGCTATGCAGCCATGTTCGCCAACTTTGGCACTCCCTCTTCTTCACTCTGTTTTCTCAGTCATCGACATGGAAAGCAGCTCTCCTTAGGAAATCACATCATCACAACTTCATCACCCACACACTAAGACAAGTTATTATCACGCTCATTTGGAAGTTTCGATATCTAGTTGTCTTCTCACACTCTTTTTTCCCTTAAAATTAGAAACCCAGATGGTTTGCTTGAGGTTATCTCTCTATGTTCATGTCATGCAAACTTTTCCTCGGTTAAGCTCAAAATTTACTGATACTCTATATAATATTCAAGTGCAAATTAAACATTTTGAGGATCAGTTTCAGAAATCTAATTGTTCATGATGATTTACCTAAAGATTGTTGTTTCTCAAATTGAACTATGGACATGGGACACTTCAAACTCACTCCTAGATCATGGCATTTGAATCTGAATAGAGTTGGGAGGCTACTAAGTTCTTTCAGCAGGATTTAAAGTTTCTTCAATTGCAATATAAGCCAACTTTGACAACATGCTTTTTTTTTAAGAATAGGAACTAATCTATATTAATTATAAAGATTAAAATACATATTCACAAAAAAAGGTGGGTGGTAAGAAGGCACACCCCGAGAGTCATATGGGCAATGCCCAAAATCCAAAAAACAACCAGTCACATGGGCCCAGCCCAGAAGACCAAGATAAAGGCCATTAAGCAGCCAAAGCAGTACTAGTAGAGCCAAGAGGGTCTCTGTCATCCAGATCAACATGAATGTTGCCACAAACAGACAATTTGGCTAGTTGGTTCAGCGTCATCCTCAAGGAATGCATGGCCCATTAGTTTATCACCACTAGAACAACAAAGCAAGAAAGCTTATGAGGGTATTGAAACAACAATTTTTTCTGCAACTTACTTCAAAATGGTCGTTGAAGACTATTTGTAAACTCAAGGTGGATTGTTGCTATAAATTATTTGTTGTTGTAGTCTATTTGTTTCTTTAGACTATTTGTAAACTCAATGGTGTAGACAATTGCTGCTATAAACTATGTAAACTCAATGGTCTTTTGTTGTTGTGTATTTTCCAATTTCTACTTGTTCACTTGGCTAGGTTGTAAACTGTTATCTCTGATATTCCTTTTCAGGCATTTGCATGCCTTGGATTTTGATGTATTCATATTTTTCTTTTTAAAGTTAAATTTCTTATTCCAATAAAAAAAGAATTGAAACCAATCAATTCAATTGAAATTTTGAACAATAATCAAACTAGTATTTGGAGAGGATTGGATTCTTTATTTTGTGAAAATAATTACCTAATGTTTCTACACTTGTTGTAGGTGAGGGGGATGAAACAACATTTGTCAAGTCCTCTAAGTAAGTTTTTAATATGATATAATAGAATTTTAACCTAGGTAAAGATTGGATGTTTTTATAATGTAAGAGGCCTATCTTTAGAGTGATAATTTGGTGCAACACACTTAACTGAAACATTTTTTTTTGAAAAAATGTATTGTTGAAGTAATATTGCACTCATTACCAATACTCAAAAGGCATCACCAATGTGAGGCATTTGAGTGATAACTTGGAGCATATTTAATTCAAATGAAATTTTTGAATACATCTTTGAATTGATATTGCACTAATTATTAACAATCAAAGGGTGTTATTGAAGAAATATATCATATTATTCCTTTATTATTTATTTGATGTAATTCAAAAATGGAAGATTTCATTTGTGCAACCTTTGACATATTTGATTTGGTTATCTTTCATCTTGAAAAATATGTTCACCTTGAAGTTTCTAAACATGTGATGCAAAGGTTGGTATCTACAAGTACACTATGATTCGTTGTGCACAAGACCTTGTCTTCAATCAATCCCCTTGAGCTAGTTTAATGGTCTAGACAATTTTAAAGATACTTTAGCCATCCTTGCAAATGGCTAATATATTATCAATATTATTGTTGATGTTATGTGCCTGTAATGGTGATGCATTGATATCATGTAATGTTCTAATGTGTGTTCTAGAAGCTTTAAATGAGTTTGGGTTTTTACTTCTATACATCATAGTGCATCAAGTTGGATATTTTACACCTAAAGTCAACAAACAATGGTTCATTTGAAAGAGGTTGATTTGGCCCTTAATTAGTTTTAATTTTATAAGTTTTGATGCTCAAAATCATAACTATGATTTCAAATTAGATCTAAATTTACACCTACTAAAATAACCTATAATTAGCAAATAAATAGACATTAAACTTAGACCCTCAAAATACATAAAATCAACATCAATCAAAACTCCTATCATTGTCAAAGGGTTGTAGTTCAATTGGTAGGGCACAATTGGTGAGGATGATGGTGTTATAGAAAAGCCACCCACCCAAGGTATAAACCACTAGAGGCGCATTTGGGCCAAGTTTGACACTTGAATTACTTTGACAAACGAAATCCCCCTACACATAATTGTTTACCCGAAGGATGATTTTTAAGTTAGATGTATACATATTCATATATTTATAGTCTGCTATATAAAGACAAAAATACGGCATCTATAAAATCCAACTAATTCTACGAAAAACAAAACAAAATAAAAAATAAAATACTCCTATCATAAAACTATATAATTTCTATAGGTACCAAACATTAGATTTAAAACAAAGCAAAGACCACAAATTCAAAAGAGAAAGAAAAAGTAAGATACAATACTTACAGCTGAAAACTATGAAGTCAAGTGTAAATAAAAGCTTTAGAACAATATTAATTTTTTGCGTACTTAAAAGGTGAGTAGGTGTACTAAAATGACAAGGAAATTACTACACAACACTTTACCCCCACCGAAAAGCGAAAGAAGCACAACATGCAAGTATCATTGAAAACAACACCATGACGAAACATACCTCATCAAAATAAAATTCACCCAAAACAAGTGACGAGAGAATCACGGCCTAACATGGCCAAAGACAAATAAAGTCAGACCTCTAATAAAGGACGGAACCCCTACATATCAAACTCTTCTTAAAATTCACAGAACTTGCATTGGAATTCACAATTACAAATTTTTTTATGAAGAATTATGTTAATAAAAATGAGAAGAAAAATAAATAAATTATATTATATATTTTAATTAAGCAAATAATTCTAGTCATCTAATTGTTTTAGACAAAAATATATTTTATTTTTGAATTGTAAAAAAATTATTTTTGATAAAATATTATTTTGTATATAATATATTACAATTTTTTTAAAAGTAGACCTACCTTTCTTCTTAACAAATAAACAGCTGCTATATGGAATTAAAAGGTTAGGATGTAATTACAGGATTATGCAGATTTTTCATAAAGTTTTTACTTAATGGTAATATGATGTATTTAATTATACTTTTTATATAATTAAATAGTTAATTGTTATGAAAAATAAAGTCAACTGAAATATTTAACATTTAAAAAAATTATTAAACTGTTTAAAATCTGAATGGTAGGTAAGCCGGTGAGGGTTACCCTTTGATTCTTTTAATTAATCAGAGGTTATCCTCTATGTCTTCACATTTTCCTGCACGCATCACACAAAAATGTCAGTAACGTAACGACCAAGAAACTATTATTAAAAAAAACCTTACAGAATAAATAAGAATTTACCTCGACCTGCCTGAAGCAAAGGACGTTTTTTACGCACACTTCCTGCTTTGGTCAAATTCATATCTTACTGGACCTGCCTCTGTAAAAGGACTTTTACGGCTTAACCAAACGGTAATACGGAACTTTAGTAATTCGTAACAAACGGCTTGCGGAAACAAAAATTGTTTTTACGGCATAAATTCCCGCAGTAAAAATCCTGCAACCCTAAAGAAATACGCACTTGTTACCCTGGTTTAACGAGGATCATCTGATATGTGCTACAGATAATGCCCAGGCGTTTATCTTTTACAATAATAATATTAAATGATAATCTCATGGTTGTATGGAACTTGACAAAAATTCACTCATTTGTGTCCACATGATAATAATGGCCGCCAAGCAAAAAAGATGAAATGGAAATTGAGAGTGAATATTATGTACATTTTACAAGCTGTGTCTAGAGGGTTTTAGTTTCTCTGAATAAGGATTTATCGTTGCAATCAGCCGGTCGTATGGGGAACCGTATGAGACTCGTATCTGGTAAAAATATGAGGGCCAAAATATGAACAAACCCTTAGCAAACAATAAAAATATCGCGCTCTGGTCTCCAGGCATGTAGCTAGCGCCCGGCCGCTAACGGCATACTCCTCAGGGGCCGGCCAAAACGTAGGCTGTGTAGTGAAGGAACGGACGGCCTTCAAGAAACGTCTTCCGCCCTGGTCATATGGCGCAGTCTGCTAGGCTGTGGCTGGAAAGATGTTCTCCTTCGCACCTGGTGAGATGAGGGGCGGATTAGCGCAGTGAGGGCTCTCTTCATCCAGTCTCCTCCTTCGACGCTGCCGATTCTCACAAGCGAGTTCTTCATGGCCGATCTACGCATGTGCAGCTGAGAATTGCTAGAGGCGGAAGAACAAGAAGAGGAGGGAGAGCAATTCCTATGGAGGCTGCAACGGAACGCACCTGGATGATTGCTAGGCGAGCACAGGCACATCTTCCTCGCCGGAGACGACGGAACGCCTTTCCTCTGCCCGGACTTGGGCGGAACCGAACGGACCGGTGAGCGCGCTTGCAGATTTCTCTTTGGCGACCGGGATCTGGCTAAATCGAAATTAACAGATGAGGAATAAGCATAACGGTTAGGAGACAGAGATCTGCCAACGGATAAGTTGAAAGGGGAAGAGGAAGAAGACGAAGAGCTTGAATAGAAATGACGGGTAGGTGATAGGGAACGTTGGAGAGTAAAGCAGCTGAGAGGAAGAACGGGGGCATTGGATTTGCTCTTGGAAGACGCCATTGCGTTTTGCCAGCGAGCGGGGCAAACCGAGTAGAGCTGAGTCCCTCAATTTATAGGCGGTAGGCCGGCCTGGGAGGCGGTTTTCGGGTCTCAAACGGCCTTCTTACAAAGGCGGTTTACCATTTAACGTCTACTTTATTGCCTTCAAAACTTGCGAGTCCCTGTCTTGGGGGGAGAATAAACCCTTTCTTTATTCTTTCTTCTTTAACGTAGAATGCACTTTTCGTCTCTTTGTTCCATTTTCGAATCCGTGGACGGCTTCCTATTTAACGTGCTCACTACTTACGCTGCATTTCTTTTTACTTTTTTCTTCTTTAGGTAAGACCTCCCATTTTTACCCAAAAACGGAAGGGCACAAAATTTGTATTTGAGACTTCAAACTTCAAAAGTATAAATACCTAATCCATGTCAATTCTTTTTCTACATCACATTTAATTTTTCAACTAGTTCTCATAACGTGTGACAAATTTTTGGGAAGGTAAAGGTTTTTTTTGGGAATATTTAATTCTTATTTCTTCTCATCTAATCATGGTAAGTGGGACGATAAGTTTTTTTAATATTTTATTTTTTGTCTCACCTAATCATGGTTTATTGAGAAGATAAGGTTCCTTTTTAATAATATTGTAATGGTGAAAATTATATATGTATATTTTTTAATATATTTTGAGGCTATTTAACTCACCCCCTTCACCTTCCATTGAATCATTTTATCCTAATGAAATAGTGAAAACAAAGAGCCTTATTTTAAAGATCTCTTTCAAAGAGTAGCTTGTCATCCCAAAGCTACCTAATCAAGGAAACTATAATTATTCTCAACCTATTCTAATAGATTGTAGTTATTCCAATATACACTCTTCTGAAGCTTCAACTTTCCCCACAAGATAAAATCAACATCACATGGTGGAAAAACAAGTCTTCTTTATAGGTGATGAACATGGAAGCAATCTTATTCTATGTCAAAGTAAGAAAAGAGGAGATGTTTCTATTATAAATTTAGGTTTGTGGTAGAGCAGTTTAATCCTTTACATGAAAAAGGAAATAGATTAGAAATATCCCTAAATATTCTTTAATTCATTTTAGGATTTCTCTCATGTTTTTATAAGGAAAGAAAGAGGAAAAATAGTTGTTTCATGCTACAAATATTCTCATGCAAAAGGAGTATATAGAACTATGTTCTTTAAGTTAAAGGTTGAAGATTGAAGAGCTCATTGAAATTGAAGACAAAGATGGCTTCTTAGCATCTTTGGAAGTTTGTTAATATTCATCCATAAATGAAGAATATTCGTCTCCATCAAAGGAACTCATTTGGAGAGAAATTCTTGAGTAACATTCAAATATTGAAGATTATACAACGATATGTATAAAAAAGATGCAAAAAAAAGAAAGGACATATTTCAATCTTATAAGAAGTTTATATTCTTCTTGTTGAATATGTGGTTATAACATAGAGTTTTAGTTTTTATTTAGAACTTTAGAGGATGTTGAAGAGTGGTTTGTTTATTTAATTTTGGGTATAAAAGACATGGACTTGCTTTTTATTGTGAAAGAGGGGTATACTATTATTTGAGAAGAAGATGAAAAAGTGTATGAAATTCTAATTGTATTGTAGGGAAGTTCCATTTCGAGGATAAATATGTGATATCATGAATCTAAATAAGTGCTCCAATGAGATTCAAAACTATTTGGGGACTCCAATCCATTTCAAGCCAAATATTGACATTTTTTAAAATAGTGAAAGTGAAAAATAATACAATGAAGATGAAGAAATAATGAAGAACACAATGAAAACAACAAAATAGATTGAATCCTAATTTAAATTAGCAAACTCATGATCCCATGGGGGAATTGGTGCCAAGTTGATGTGAAAATTGGCTCTTTCCCAATTCCTATGATGCAAGCTTGATGTGTTGATGATAATTGATCCACTTTGATGAAGGATGATGAATGCTCCAAGCTAAAAACCTGCATAACCTAGCTAAGATTCAAGAATGATGGATGAAATTTGATAGATATTTGAGCATGGTGACTTTACATAATTTTTGGATGATCAAATGAGGAATGAAGCCTCTTATTTATAGATGAGATTGAAGGATGAATGTCCAAATTTGAGCAATGTGGGACTAACATTCATCCAATGGAAAGATGCCACTTGTCAACCCATGAGTGGATGGAGGATGTGCAAGTTTTGAGGATTGTGCCAATAAATGCCTATTTTTGAATTTCAAATTTGTTGAAATGACTTGCAAGAGGGAAGGGAAAATGCATTAAATGCTACTTGGCTCAAAGCAAAGGACATGTAAGATGGAGTAAATGCCTTGTTGGATGTACATGTCAACTTGGGTTTTTGAATTCAAATTTGAAAAATATTCCAAAAAGATGTCTTGTTGAGGAAAATAGGGATTTAATAAATCAATTATATCTATTTTCATGTGCAAGTGGTAAATGTTGGAGGATGGGACATGATAAGAGATTAAATTAATCAAAGTTAATTAATTTAATGAGAGATTAGAATGATGTGACAAATTTGACTCAAATTTATGGATTTATTTAAATCAAATAATGAGAAGAATGTGACAAGAGATTTAATTAAATATTTTTTTTGATTTATTTAATTAAAAGAGATGATGTTAGATTAAACTAAATAAGGTTTGAATTTATTTAATTTAATAGATAGACTTTAGAGATTTAATCAAATAAAATTAATTATTTAATTAAATAGGGATAATTAGATCAGATTGTTTGATTTAATTAACAAAAGAGAGAGACTTAATTAGATAAAATGATTTATTTAATTAAGGGAAGGAAATTGATGAATTTAATCAAATAAGGAAACTTGATTAAATGGTTAGACCGAAGGATGATTCAGGATGAATAGATGTTAGTAGTCGGGATCATATGCACAATGTCAATCGGTACATTTTACGTGTCTACAGGATAAACTCATGATCCAAGA
Source organism: Sequoia sempervirens (assembly GCA_007258455.2). Classification (NCBI taxonomy): domain Eukaryota; kingdom Viridiplantae; phylum Streptophyta; class Pinopsida; order Cupressales; family Cupressaceae; genus Sequoia; species Sequoia sempervirens. The sequence goes on from VDFB02270651.1 coordinate 186,853,215, forward strand.
TCAAATCCTAGTCACTCATCTATCTCATCATTTTTTTATAAATTGAAATTAAATCCATCATTTCATCATTCTAATCTAGAGTAAGTATATGTCCTTAAACTTAGCAAAAAAATATTGTATTAGTTATAGGGCACATCTATTTGCCAAGAAGTATCACATTTTGGTTTCAATTCATTTTACTTATGCAATTCTTTTTTTCTCTCTATCAAAGGAGAGTGTTTAATTTAAATTTTTTTTTGCATTTCTTTTCCTAAAATCTCTCTTTTGTTTGATTTGCATGCTCTTACAATTTGGTATTCCTTATGGGACCTACTCCATCTATTATTTTTTTGCAATTTTAGAGCATTTGAAATTATTACAGTAATTTTCTTGTGGAATATCAACATATTTATGGATATTGAAGACTTGAAATGATTTAAATAGATCAATCTTTCTAGATTGGCATTTTCAAGTTACAAGTTTGTGGTAATGCTAAATACCTTTTTTAATGCATATTTGATTTCGACTTGGTAGATCTTTGGTGTTCTTTATTGTTCTTAATAGAGAATTTTTGGAAGCACATTGTTGGATTTTAAAACTTATTTTATTTCCATTTCTAAAGACTAAAAAGGAGATTGGTTTAAATTTATTAATTATCCATATAAAATTATAATAACTTCATGTAATTGGCTTTGGGAATTTTAATTCTTTTAAAATAATTTGGAGCACCAATAATATTCAACATTTTCTAGAAATCATAGAAAAAGTGAATTTATCTACTTGAGTTGTGGTTGTATCAAGCCACCAATCAAGTGTAAGTGTAGGTGTATGATTGTAATCCATTACAATATTTATGCCCTCCCAATAGTTGTGTATTTATATAATAGAAATTACAAATCATTCATTGAAAAAAACCACTTAAAAAAATTGTACAAACCAATATCAAATAGGCTTTTATATTGATTAATTTTATGGAAGATGGAAATTTGGATGTCTCATTACAAAAACACAATAGAGAATTAAGAATTGAGTATACAGCTAAAATGTGCATTACAAGTAGATTTCATCTCAACTAATATATAGTAGTGATTTCATAATTGTTATGCACTAATTTAGTGTAGGAATATGGTTCTATTACACTAATACTATTGTATTTAGTTGTATGGTAAATAAAATAAAGATATCCTTAGGGACAAGAGGATCAATAATGTTAGGAGTATTCTTGAGCATGAACATATTCATGAGATCAAAAAATTAAGGGTACAACATTTCAACAATACCCCAATAACATTCTTTCTCTTTGCTTTTCTATAACAAGTACAAAGCATGTTGCACATTTTTTGTATTGAGGAAATGCAATACAAAGAATAAAGAGTAGTTAAAAAACTACAATGAGAAACTATACTAAGAGAAGATTCATTACATCACAGAGAGTTGTACAAACAATCACAACTAAAAAAAAAACAAGACTCGTGTACACAACATCAATATAAAATGTTCCAATAAGCTAAAAAATTACATCTACAAGCTCAAAATACAAGAGCATTATACATCTTGGAAAATAGAACTTCAACTTTGACTGACACAAAATCCTTTTCTGCTCAGCAACTGTCTAACTTGCAGCTTGATTTGTCAAATCTAGTAACTCAACGTAATGTTCTTCGAAGCCTCATTCTAAAGCATGCATAGGAAACAAGGCAGCAAGACAAAAAAGTATATCAAAGTAAAGCCTTAAAAATATAACTTCTTGATAATCATCATTGATAGTAAAAACAACTTTGCATCTAGTTCTCCATATATGTAACAAAATAACATGTCTCACACTATCAACAATTTGATTATTATAAAGACCAGCCCCAAGAAGAGCTTCTTTTCAGCTTAACTTATGAGTAAAGATAGTGAAAAATTCACTGAACACAAAATTCCATAGCCTTCTAACCAACTAGCAGTTCCAAAAAGTATGCTTCATGTTTTCATGAATGTGAAAAAATGGACAGTTAGTTGGCTGGATCATAATACATTTTAGCCTATCCCCAACAGGCAGTTTAAAGTGTAGTATCTTCTAGGCAATTAATTGAGCATCAAAATTAACTTTAGATTTCCAAATTTGAGTAGATAATTTTAACCAAAACTTATCACTGAACCTGCACTTCCATTTAGAATTCAATCATGACTTCAAGGAGGAATTAGGAAGCATCTTCAAGTATATATTTTTTAGAGGGAACAACAAGAAGGGGTATGAAGACAACCATGACCAGTCCTTGAAAAATTGCAATGGATAGGAATACAAAGCTTCATAGACAACATGTTGTACATAAAAGGGGACCTCACATTCTAAAGAGGCATGCTAACTAAGCAATAGCCTATAAAATAACCTAGGAAAAATTACTTCATTACAACAAAGATTTGCATGTATCACCATATTAATGTAAGAATTGTTCCTATTCTAAAAAGGTTTTTTTGGGGTGGCTTATTAGTTATTGGGTTGGAATACAAAAGTTTTAATTTATTTGGTGGCTTGGAAGAAGAAAGCTAAACAATTAAAAAATACCTAATGTTTTGTGTGTAGGTGAATATTTGCATTTCTAACATTTTTGTTTTCCTAGATAGTTGTTAGTCCAAGTAAAAAATCAAAGAAAAAAACAAAAGATAAACATTTTTCTAACTTTTTATGTTTAAGACATTTAATAAATAATATTTTGCAAACTACTAACTTGTTACATGTAGCCATGTTCATTAAAGAATTTAATTTGAAACTATCACACATTAAATTTTGGGTTGCTAAAATTAACTTGTTTTCTTTTTTTGTTTATACTAGTGTGTTTGAGTGGTTGGATTCATGTATGATCTCCTCTTGAACCTTTTAGATGATCTTAAGGATCAAAAGTGATCCAATTCACCCTTTTACGTTGGAAGTTGGATACTTATGCTCTTTCTTCATGCATAATTGTGATCTAAGAATAAAAAATATCCTTTCCTTTTAGATTTTAGCAAGATTGTATTGGGATTTTTCATTTGGTAGGATAACAAAAACCCACATCTTTTTGGCATGATATACAAATGAGGGATTGATAATCGAAAGACTCACCTCGATGGAGGATCTATCATTTTTGGTGTAGATTTATTCTAGAGGACAAAGTAAACTAAGGAGGTATTTGACCCCAATCACACACTTTAGACAACACTCTTTTACATGGAATCAAGCCTCAAATACCTTTAGGTATATAGAAGACAACCATAGTAAGAATTTACATCCTAAGTAAGTATCCTCAAGTAGTCATCTTTTACTATAGTATACTTGTAAGAAATTATACCCAAGAAGTTACTCACAACATACCCATAGGAAGTGAGAGTTGTAGGCCATGGGTGTAGGAATTTGTAGTTCTCCCACATGCTAGGTTGTGGGTGATGCCTTGCTCCTAGCAACTTGAGGTCCTAAATAAAGGTTTGAGGCTACCCACACAACCTCAAAGGTGGTAAATCTATGATCTTACAACAAATGACATGCCCACTTGATTAGATAGAATTTTTGGTGTGTATTATGTTTCTTCATTTAAAAATCAATTGGGTCACCCTCCTCACTTTAAACTAGCACAAAGGGGAAAAATTTATCCATTTTAAACTATATTTATCTATAAATCCTTTGTGTGTAGTCTAAACTCTAAAAAAAATAAGCATCATGGGCCCTTGGCTCTCATTTAAACATGATTATGATGATAGCCTTGTCAATTAATATGAATATCCTAAAACCGATAGTCTTGTGGATCAAGATGAATATAAATGAATCTCTTGATGACATTATCTTTAGCAAGCTAGCTATAAGCCCTAAATTCCTAAGCATAAACCATCAAGATTCTTTAGCCCAAAAGAATCCTCCAACAATCTATACCACAAAGTTAAGTCCAAAATCTATTAGTCATATCCATGTCAAGATCAACACCTCATTCAACTATATCCTAAGTCAAAAAAATATGATATGCTTACATACCTTATAAACATAAGAACCAAGCTTCTCGTAAATTATGAACTTGGAAACTTATGTAGGAGAATTATTCCAAATAAAAAACCATGCATATCTAATCACCATCCATATTAAGCATCATTTATTCATCCATATAAATAATATTTCATTAAACCATCCACCTAAATGTATAATCCTAGATCCATTAAGTTCAACCTTTATAAATACCAAATTAGTAAATACTTCATCAACCCCTATAAATTTTAAATCATTAAGCCATCCACTTAAACATATAATCCTTCATCTATTAAGTCTTCTATCAACCATTAAAGGATTCAAACCATTAAAATCTCCATTAATACCTATACATATTAAAACATGAAATCCTCTATCCATCCATATTAGTCCTAATCCTAATCCACTTACCCATAATTATCCTAGTCCATTAAACCTTCCATCCATCCCTACAAACCTTATAATATAAGTACTACATATATCTATATCAATCATGATTCTAATTAGTCCATCCAATTAGGTCATAATACCTTGAAAAATGAACCTCCTAGTCCAAATTATATATATTTTGATATAGATAGAGAGGAAACCATTCTAGTACAAGAGGGTCCCCCATGCTTAAATCAAAGTTAAAAACACAATTTTATTAACAAAGTCCATGTCTTAAATGAGAAAACAACAATCCTATCTCCTTGCATAAATTATCCATCAAATAAACCCTTAAATATTAAGCAACAACCTAATAAATCCAAGGAAATGCACCCATATTAAAAAATGAACATCAAAACCCTTACCCTACATATAGTCAGAATTGTTCACACCAACTCAAGGTCAAGGCACCTCCATTGACCTCATTAATCCTAATCAAACAAAATCATCCTCTCAAACCCCCATAGATCCCATCCAAGAGCCAACATACTATCCATTGGGCCCAATTACCTTTATTGGTTTGGTTTCCTCACAAATAAGTAATTTAAAAATCCCAATAGCTCCAAGCTACTTAATAAAGGATTTCTTTCTTTCTTTCAAAGTGGAAAGTATCCCATCAAAAATTGGATGTGCAAATAATGAAATACCAAGGAAAAGGATTAAACCTTCATGAATAAGGATACCTCAAACCTATCATTGTATATGCAAAATAAGGATTCCAAGGTATTGGATATAAATCTCTTGATATGCAGAATTAGGATGTTACTCCCATGAGCACTAGGGTAATTTCTTCCACCATCATGATAGGTCCCTCCCATTTTTTCTTCAAGGAAATTTCTATTATCAATCATTTCATTGACTTCAACTATCTACTTCCTCATCCATTACCCCACATAAATGAAACACACATAATTTGAAATCTTTCATAATAATGATTCTATCACCACCTTCATGGGACTTCAAGATAAGATCTCCCTCAAGGATCATAAAATTGGTTTTGAAATAGACTCGGATATATTATCATATTCTAACAAACCCCTCAAATGATATCAATCTCAAGCATTTCAAAGGCCAAAGGCCCAAAACTATACATGGATGAAATAGTAATGAATTCCTAACTAGCCATCCCAAATCTAAGAACCCCAAATCCTTGTATCTAGAAAGCTCAAACTCCAAATTTTAATATGGGTTCTAAAACATAGTCTTCTAAATCAAAGGAACTTAAAGAAAAAAAATCCATGAATCTAAAGCTAGAAGATAGTAGTCCACAATCCCTAAAGCCTAAAAACTTTCAATCCACTTGAACCCCAAAATATAACAATTTAAATATTCAAGTAAAGATCCAACAAGCCAGACCATGAAACTCATTTGGGTCCCAAAATCTAGAAATGTGTATATCCACTCAAAAATATTAAATTCCCCTATCTAGGAGAATAAAAATATGACAAATAACCCAAAATTCCAAAACTCAAAATTCACCATCATATCCAACAAATAACCCATCTCTAAACTTGGGATGGTGTGTGAACTTGTTGGACCCACTTCCCATTAGTCCTAGGATATATTTGCATTCCTTCATATTCCCATCCTTCCATCGACCCCTCTTACCTATCCTAATCCATTACCTTATATATATCCATAACTACATCCATTTGATTCAAAATTTTTCATAAACCTATGTCCTTCATCCGACCTACCTCCCACTCTATTTTCCTTCATGACAACTTAAGACAAGATAAACTTGAAAGCTTCAAAACTCGCAGTGACATCCATTGAGTGTAACACTAGCAACATGATACACTTGTAGCCATGCACAATAGAATATTTTCAACTTAAAATGGAAGTCACAACATCCAAAATGTAAAATAAAATAAAAAATTAAATTAAAAGTAAAGAGAAAAATGTCCAAAGATGAAAGCCATTTTTATGGTGCCTTAGGAAAGTACCATGATGAAAAATAATTTATGGGACTTATGAATAATTTTTTTCCTATGTGTACCCTATACTTGGGGGCAAGCTTTTCCCACTCACTGCTCCCATTCATCCTTTGAAATCATTAGCCTATCATCCATATCATATTATTATATCATCCCATCAATCTCCATCCCCATCCATTCATACATATCCTCATTTCCTACTTTTAACGTTGATAAAGAAGTGAATAAGATATTAAAACATGTCTTGGAAATATTTTGATGTGTCTAAGCATAGTGTTATACATGAGAAAAATACCTAAAATAGGAGTGTATAATTCTCATGTGACATATCCCTTAGAAATTGTATCCCACATATTCTCCCCATTTACATATTCAATCCCATATTTCCATATGTTATTGCCATTGATAATTTCTTCCTTTTATCCACCAAACACCTTCACCCTTGGTTCTATAATGGGTTTTCTCCTTAATAATTCAAATGCCAACCAATCATAAGCATACTATATAGTAAGTCTAAGCTAGAGACAAGATCCACAAACCTACATTCTAGATCAAACCTTAAAGATTGGGATCCCCTACTTAGTATTGAATCCATGTGTTCTTTTTCCTCCAAATCCCATCCATAAATCCAAAACTCCTTATTATCCACCCACCACACCAACATCATCATAGAATAATCTTGTTAAATCTAGTCATACAACCAAGTGCATATCCAAAAAAAACCCACAAGCTTCATCCTCGGTCTTTCTAAAACCCAAACCTTTTTAAAAAACCAATCATCATCATCAAGATATATTGTTCCCAATTTTCATATTATTCTCAAGATATATCATTCTCACATCAACAATGTTATCACCATTATAATCAATCAATTGTTGTCTTTCAACTTGATCAAGGGAAAATTCTTGTTTGTCTTATCTTTTTTATATTTTATGCATGATAAATTTCTTGTGTGTGTTTGTTCTCATTTTTCTATGCATTTATAATAATATTTTAAAACAATAAAAAAAATACAAAAATCTTGGTTTAGTTCCCATGGAATAGTTCCCCAAGGACACCATATTTTTTATACTACGTTACATTTGGGGTTTAGATCACTAGGGTATGAGTGTTGTCTTTTCTTTTATCATTAAATTTGTCATGCATTTGTGTTTGTATTTCATTTATTTTATATTTTTATTTAATATTTTCAAGTCAATCCTCTATATATATGGTGCATCATCATCATGGTCTATTATATCATGATGCTTAACATCTATGCAAATTAAAAGATGTTTCTCAAACACATTGAATCTCTTTGTAGATTATCAACATGTACATGTGCTCAAATGATCTAGGAAGATATCATACTACTTCAATTACATTTATATCATCATATGTCATAATAAAATACCCCAAAAAATTATAATCATCTAATAAATCCATCATCCCTGCCCAATTTATTCATATTAGTTACCTCACCTCATCTCCATATCATCCTTTTCATCCTCGCCCACTTTTCTTAACATTCATCTTTTAATTTTCTTTCTTCATTATTTTAATTTTTTTCCTTCCTCACTCATATCCATATCTATTTATACCTTTACTAATATAAATTTCATCCATTTTGAGAGCACACCCATGTTATTCAAACTTGCATATACTCTTAAGGGGATATCCAATCATCAAATTTAATCCAAAATTGAATCATATCCAAGTGTTTAAGAATCCTTCAAATCTAATATTAACTAATCTTCATGCTATTCTCAAGATATGTCATTCCCATATCAACAATGATATCAGTTAATTTTCATATTGTTCTTAGGATATATGGTTCTCACATCAACGATGTTGTCAATCAATTAATCAATTCCTTAATCTTTGACACTTGGAGCATCATCTATCACCAATGTCACATTTCCAAGTTCCTCTGTCTATTTTATTTAAAGAAAAAATGCTTCTTGTAGTCGCAATGCTATTTTAAAGAGAGAGAAAATGTAGATACTAAAATCACACATACACTATTCTCCATACCACCACTATTATCTCAACACCCAATAGCATCCACTCATTAAAATAGTGCATCTTATCTTAATTAATCCACTTTTATCAAAATTAAATTAATCAACTAATCTTCATTATTTAATTAATTTAAATAAATCATTTTCCCAAAAATATTCAAAGATTAAAATAAATCCAAATAAAACAATTATCAACAAATAATTTAATAAAAATTATGAAAAAATAGTTAATAAGTCAAATTAGGCAACAAATCAAATAAAATTAGTTATCTCATTGATCAAAATAATTAAATAATTTTATTAAATAAACAAATGATCCAATTAGCTAATAATAGTTACCACATGTCCACATCTACTCCACCATTAATGGGCATAAACTCACAATCCAAAATAGAATCATATCCACTCATCCATCTCATCAAACATTTATAAATTGAAATCAAATCCATCATTTTATCATCCTAATATGGAGCAAGTGTATAGTGTAAAATAAAGCAACAAACATTTTATTGGTTATAGAGCACATCCATATATCAAGAGGTATTGCATTTTGGTTTCAATTCATTTTTTAATGAAATTTATCTTCTTCTTATTAGAGGTGGGTGTTTAATTCAATTTTATGTTTGCATTTAATTTTAATGAAATATCTATTTTGTTTGAATATTGTGCTTGTAGTTGCATTCCCAATGTTTCATATTTATTATTTTCTATATTATTTAATATTTTGTTCGTACAAGAGAATTAGGGCATCCTACTTTGAGGTGGAACTCTTTTCCATGTGTTGTCCATCTTGGAATATGTCTAAGCATTTGTAAGAGCATATAATATTATTATGATGTGCAAGAACATCTTGTGATATTACAAGGTATGTGATAATTACTTATAAGATATTCTATGATGCATAAGAGCATGATTGTAGAGTTATATTGACATCTTGAATAGAATTAATGATAGCCTTATGGTGCATGTTGTGAAGAATCTTTAAATGGAGGAACGTGACAAATTAGAATTCCTAAGTTAGAATGTTGGCTATGATAGGCTATGTTAAGTCATTTCACTTGTATAGAATAATCTAAATATAGCTGGGGAATTAAAATTGGTATGAAGTATTAAAATTTGGGCCAATAGGTTTTGGTGCTATACCTCTTGCATGTTGGCTCACAGTTCTCTAGAATCGTTGGATAGTTTCTTGTTCTATATATTGGGGTGCTTAAATGGACTTTATGCAATATATTGTAGGAATGTCATTATACTATTGAAATTACTCTAGCATTTAATGTTGATAATACTCTTACAAGTGCATATTCTTGAAGAGTTATGTAAATGTATTGTTAAATAACAATACAATTGGTCAAGTGTGCATTAGATTGTGGGGTTTTTCTCCCAAGATATTTTCCCCATGTAAATTATTATGCTATGGTTTTAATGGTTTTGTGAGTTGCACGTCTATTGCTTGTCTTTTCATGTCACTTGCATGTTATTAAATATGTGATTTATTAGAAATTGTTAGATATAAGCTTCTATGCATTTTTATCTTCATGCATTAGTTTAAGAAGTATTTACACACCTTATCTTCCTTTCAGTACCTTGTTAGAGCAACATTTTTTTATAGTAATTTTGATAGCAAAGCATGTCAAAACTTGTAGACTATATCTTGACACCACCAACTAGGCAATAATAAAAAATTTAGATTCCAAATAATTATATGTCAAATAAATTATGGTGAGAGCACATTATTCTATAATAAGTGTATATTTTATATTCTTCAATTGGTGATCCTTTCATATCCACCTTGGAGCTATGCCCTTTGAATAGTTCAATGCATGCAACATTTTTCTAGGAATGTTTCTTCCTAAAATTTAGTGTAGGGATATGTTCTGGAGATAGAATTAAGCAACCCATAAGATATATTGATGACCCTTATGATCATATTTTGGACTTGAATACAATTGATCCAAATTATCTTGTTAGTGTGACTCTAAAACAAAGGTAATTCATATAATGAAGAATATTCTTATTAGTGCACATGAGAAATATCCAAAGAAAGTGATGCAAATTATTCTTATTAGTGTCATTGGTAGTCTTACTTATCAACCAAATCTTGAATATTTAATAATTAATACTCATAATTATGCATACCTTATTAATATTGAGGATTTAAGTCTAACCAAATTTTAAAATTTCACTTTACAAAATTCATATATGTCTAGTTATAACAACATTGAGGAGAATGTTGGGGTTGCCCTCGTAGTGCAACGGTTAAGTTGCAAGGACAACAGTTGGGTTGTCTAAGGCTCGAATCCCATGGTGGATTGTGGGATTGCTGCAGGGAGAAAGCAGCCATGGATGGTCAACAAAGGCACCAGTGATAGTGGATCTCGCCTCAACTTGCACCAGTGGAGCGAAAGCTTAAAGTCGGCAGTTACGACACCATCGGGATCACTTCCCCCATATGTGGCCTCACTAGTTCATAGCTCCAATCAAAATTGTTGTGTGTTGCCCCTTAACAGTGATTTATCGAACAAAAAAAAAACATTGAGAATGTTGGTGTCATAATGTTTATGGTCCAAGTTAAAAATATTTTGTTTTTCTTTATGAAAACAAGAGAATCTACATCTTGTCCAATTCTAAATTCTCTTAAAATTGGAAAATATGTTAGAAGTGATTTCAAATAAGAAATCAAGATGTTGTTGCATTGATAACATTTAAGGATATATCTATAAAAGGGTCAGGTAGACAAAGGTCTAATAGAGTGGCTAAACCCCTATGCACTAAGAACCCTAAAAAGACTAAAGGAAAAAGCATTTCTAGAGGAGTTTGAAGAAGAAGAGAACATTCACGAGGAGTTTCTTCCTCAAATAGAGGATAGTTGGGAGAAGGAAGAGTCAAAAATTGAGTTTGAGGAGGATATGCAGGATGAAAAAGAAGAAGAGTTGGGCGAGGAGAATGAGTAGAATGAGGCTATGGATATGGAGGTGATGGAAATTGAAGTTTTGGCTCCCCTCAAAATCTCAGAATAAAATGAGGATAGAGGTCCTAAGACCATCATGGCCCAAGTCATTGAAAAAAAAGGCAATGTTGACATTAAGGACCTTTAGGCTAATGTGGAGGAGCTAGAGAAGAAGCTTGATTCTAGTAGCAACAATTACAAGATTACACATTTGGAAAATGCCATTTCCAAAATCATAATGATCACTAATGGAATTATGAACAAAGTTGTTATGGGGACCATTTTTGGCCACTCCAAAATCATTAAACAAAAGAAGAAAAGGGCTAAAGGCGATAGGGAGCAGAAACTAAAAGACAAGAATGACAAAGAGAAGAAGGATAAGGAGGAATGGGAAGAGTCCTTGGATTCCCTCCTTGAAGATTGGAGTTTGATTTGCTAGCCTAGTTGTTGTGGTTTTTTATTTTCTCTCTAGTTTGTTTCCTTATTTCTTCTATTTTGATGAGAATGGGTACCCTTTAGTTGTTTTTTCCCAGGTCTATGTTCCCTCTTACTATTTCTTTTTTGTTTCCTATGTTGTTTTACACTTTTGGGATCATGGCCCTTGGTTTTTTAATAAAAAATTATTTAAGGACATATCTATAAAAAGTGATTGGGTAAATGAAGGTAGAGATCCTTGTATTCTAGTTAAAGTATATTAGGTTAAATTTAATTCAAAACATTCATGGATAACTGGATAAAGCAAATTTGATACTATATATTATGGTAAAGCAAAATATGGTAAAGCAACTTGCCTTATTTGGTCCTATTTTGCATCCACAAGCCTTATTTAATGCACCTTTTTGAGGATAATCTTGACACATAACTAATGACCAATCATAATTTAATTTTTTTGGGTTGTGTGTTCTAGATTTAATGATTTGGGACTCATACACCACCTTGGGTGTATGGGTCCTACCTAAATTTCAGGGCATGAACCTGAATTTGGCATAGAACTTAACATTTCTTGAAATATGTGTCCCAAGCTTAGCCTATTGGGACTCATACGCCCCAACTAGCGTATGAGTCTTGCTTAGCTTAGACCTATTTTAAATTTAAATTCCTGTGGGATTTTATTCTCCTAGATCTGATGTTGGATTGTAGTGTTGTAATTTTGGGAAATTTGGCATAAACAAGTATAAATACAAGGCTATTTCACATATTTTCTCCTAGCAATTCAAGTATTCAAATATCCTAGCAAGTTTATGAGATCAAGAGCATTCAAGGGTCTACAAGAGCATTTAAGAGCTGATTATCAAGTATTTTTGAGCTATATTTAATATTCAAATATCATGTCAAAGTCATCATGCATCATGTGTGGTCTTGAGCTAACATTTGTGATGTAGATTTTTATCATTCAAGCAAGCATTCAACATCCATAGCATACAATCAAGAGTGAAGATCTACATTCATGTTAGCCATTTCATACAAGATTGCAACCTTTGTTACAAGGGCTTAGTGAGTTGCAACATAGCTTATTTTTTCATTCATCATTCCTTCATTCTATTTCATTTCATTTCAAGGTTTGATTACCAAAACAGGGTTTGACCAAGGCAAACCCCTATCCACTAACAAAACAACATTTTTCCCTCTCTTTGATGTGTGATTTGGAGATTTAGGTTGAAGATCCATTGAAGAGAAATATTGGAGAAAGTTGTCAAAATTTTAAAGTTGTCACCTTTCTTGCAAGATTATGGAAAGTCACCTATAGGTCAGAATTCAGAGTTTCAAACTCAGAGATCGGAAAGAAAAGAAGCTATAACAGATCACTAGATGATATCAAAGTTTCAAATCAACCCCAATATTGGGACTAAATTGCCACTTGTGGCGAATGAGTCTCAGTATACCAATTTTCATATATTTTCTGTAGATTTTGGTTTACCAGTTGCAGATTTTAGATCCAGCCTGAAACCCTAAATTGGGACTAAATCGCCTAGATTGGCGTATGAGTCCTAGTGTGCTCCAAAGGTCATAATTTCAGGATTTTAGATCTTATTCCGAGCATCTTCAACTTTCTAGGTGCACATCTGTTCATTCTTCTAGTCTTGAACTTCATTAGATTACATAGTTACATTTTCATATCATTTGCATCTCTTTCTTTCTAAGCCTTTGCTTAGTGGTGAACCCCCTTTAGTCTTTAATCAAACCCTAGGAAACCATCCTAACCCTAGCCCATTCCTTAATCATATCAATTGGTTGAGGGATCTTGGTTTCCTTGAATGAAATAGAGAAAAATAGGGCCCCCCTTTTTGTGTGTTCCATCTCCTAATAGGTGGAGCACACCCCTATTTTTCTAGGTTTCAATGTGTAAGAGGTAGGGTGGCTACCTTATGAAATATGTAAGAGTTCAGTGCCTTCACATGTGTGAGAGATATTCTCACACATGTGTGATAAAGGATTAGGATAGGTAGGTAGGGACACTTGTTAAGTGATGGCAAGTTTAGGTCTTGATCCATGTAGATGGATTCAATGATTATGATTGGATGGACAAGGATTGAGTGTGAGGTGGAATTAAATATTAGGGAAAATGATAAGATAGGTTAATTATCCTAAATAAATTAATTAAGTAGGTATTAACCAATTGATTTAGTTAGAGGATTTGGGGGATAATTTTAGACTAAAATACATAAATATAAATTTATTTAATTAATGGTGAAGGATAAAGGTGAAGGGATAATGGTGAAGGATGGATTAATGGCTAGGATGGGGTAAAGTTAAGTATGGTCGGGTATGGACAAATTTAGGTGTCTACACTAACCTTGGGTTGGACCAGAAAATGGAATGAATATGACAAGATAATTTGCAAGATCGTAGAATTCAAAATAAGATTTCTAACGAGTATAACTTTGAATATATTTAGTTTTGTTATTACATTTATTTTTCTATTTTCTAGTGAAGATAGGTTTTTCATCAATCGTCAAGGTATATATTCTACACACATGGAAATATATATATATATATGCACACTAGGTATTGATGTCCTTATTTCAACAAAAATAAGAAGTTTTTTATTAGGAAAAGCAGGTTTTAAAGGGGGCCCCAAAACCCTTTACAATGGAGAAAAGCTGCTACAAAGAGAGAAACATTAAAACTCGCAACCCACAAAAAAAAAAGGCTGACAAAAGATAAGACTAGAGAACTCGTTAGCACACCTACAACAAAACATCAACACTAAGGCTAGACAACCAAAAACATTAGCAAAAAACTAAAGCATTTTATCAAGAACATCAACCGAGTCCATATTTTTAGCAATGATCCTATCCTGCATCTCGACCACATCCTAGAGCTCCTCAAACGTGATGGCAGCCCTTTTCTTAGTCTTGCTCCTCATGTGCAGGCAAGGACTAGCCTCCAAATTCTTCACCTCACCGAGACCAATAGCATCAATCTTCTCCTCCAAGTTCATGCAGTTAACCTCAGCAATGGCCACCTCATGTTCGCCCAAGTCCAAAGGCTGACCTGTCCATTTAATAGCTTTGTCATTAAGAACAGAGAGGTCCTTAACACTAGATTTTAGAGATTGATTATTGATTCTAACCACTGTCTGCAAGTCATTACTGATCTTCCCAAGTCTTTCCTCCATACTCACAAAACACTCCTCATTGATCCTTTGAACATCAACTTCCAGGGTAGTCAACCTTTCCTCGTGGCTTTTACCAAGCATATCGATGTCCATAGCTAATTTTTCAAGAATAATGTTCATATTCTTGACCTTACCTTTCATCGTCCATTCCTTCTGGTTGCAATTAACTAACACCACACAAACATCCTGCCAGTTTTTAAGCTTCAAATTAAGATCCTTCACTTCTGAGAAGAGCCACTTCATAAGAGAGAGCAAGTTACGAGTGTTGTCCTCCACCATTCTACAAAATAGGTCCATATTAATCTCCTCCCAATTGACCGAATGAGCATCAAGAAAATCAACGTTCTCATCAGGATCCTTCTGAAACCCCTTTATTCCCTCCAAATCCTCCTCAACAGGGGAGTCCTCAACTTCAATAACTTCCTCTTTCACCTAGTGCTTATCAGGAATGTCCACCAAATTAGCCAGAAATTCAAGCTGCTCCACCTTAACATCAACTTTCTTAACCTGCTCAACATTAATACCAATAGGGGATTCAAGATCATCCTGGCTAAGACCAGCCACCTTAGAATTCACAAAACCCACATTCTCCCGCCCCTTATCCACCAATGGTTGCTCGTTTCCCTCAATACCATCACCCAAATCCCCTTTAATATAAGGAACATGGGGAATCCTCCAAAGCTTTAGAATCCTCTACACTCTGTTTAACTATACACTTCCCCTTGTTAGGGAAATTTTTCTTCCCCTTCACAATCTTTTTCACCGAAGGAACAAAAATAAGAAGTTAATTTGAATATATATATATATATATATAATTCTAATGTAGTTACCATTGTTAGCCAATAATAAAGAACATGCTTTATCTTTGATTTTATGTATGTTTATGTTGCTCTGGTTGTTGCTTTCTTCTTCTGTTGCAAACTTTTCCTAGTGAGTAGTTTGGTGATTGGATTTGAACAAAATGTCTTTAATTTCTTCCATTGTGGAAGAAAGATTTATGATCTCCTTCATTTGTGTCTTAACCAATCTTGACAAAGTTGCAACATCATTGGTAAGTAGATCCAATTTATGAAATATAGTAATGGAGTCAATATTTTTTGAATATATATACACATATATACATATATATGTATGTATTGTTGAACATAGGTTGTCATTGATGTCAAAGATTATCATTGTTGAAGGAGGTTGATGTCAAAGAAGAAAGATATTGTAGGAGTACTAGAATTATCATTATATCATTATATTCCCCTCCACTTATCATTTTGAGTTGCAAAGATTTGTAGAAATATATGTTATATTTTAGGTTGCATGTTGTAGGTGTCAATCATGAAGAAGTTGTCTCATCAATCATATTACTAAATTAGTAAATTATTGAGGCATAACTACCTTCTAGAGGTTGGTGTGATTGTTGTATGCTTGCAATATCTTGTATGTATCTATTCACTATGACAGTGTTGGTCCTGAGGATTGTACTGAAATATTTCAGCCTTTTATTTATCAGGTTCAATGTTTCTCAGGTCTCCCTTTTGGAGACATTGTAGGAAAATATAGTTTGAAAGGAGAGTATGCCTACTCTTCTTCTATCGTATTCTAGAGTTTCTAGAGGATATGTTCAACATACATAAAGTTTGAAGTGATAGAAGGTTATATGTGTTTTTCTGTCATCCAGTTGAAGTTCAAGGCATGTGTGGTAATGGCTAGAAGCATGCAAAATTCAAATCTTATGTGTGATGTTAAGATGGGACTTGATTAATGTTCTTGTGGTAGCAAATGACATCATGTTTTGTTGGCATCAAGAAATTTGATTTTGGACTGACATGTTACACGTTTCATGTAATATGAATTTAGGTCCACCTTATGTCATCTAGGTTGTTTGTAGATCCCTGACTGACATAGAAGAGTTTTAATATAATGTCATGTACATATATTTCAAATGTTTAGATGCATTATGTATGTGATGTCAAGTAGAATTACATTGATGTGAAGAAAAGTTGGCCACAGGTGTAAATTGAAGAGAAGGTGGTGAAGAGTTTTATTTCAGTGTTTGCGCCAGTATCAAAAGATCATATCCAGTAAGGAAGGGTGTCAGTTGTGACTCTAGCATACGTATGAGATTCATAGAAGATCTGCAAGCATTATCTTTATATTTCAATAGGACTAGTGTTCTACTTGTTGCTTTGATTTATTAGGGGATTGGTGTTTCCAGTAGGTTGGTGCCTATAAGTACATTAGGGGATTGGTGTCTTGGATAGGTTAGTGCCTACTTTAGTGTGTAAAATTCGCTTGCATATTTTTTTTCATTGTGAGGCTAGATTTTAAAAAGAAAGGGGTAAAAAATTATTCAATCAAATCCAAAGTACAGAGCAAAGGCCAAAGGCCCACCAAACCAAGACCACCACCAGACCAACTAACTACAATACTAAATATTCATGTCATCCACTAATAACCTCTCCAGGGTCCCAAGATAATCAGAAGGTAACTCATCCCTTCCACTAATATCCCAGCCATCAACATTCTCAGAGGCCCACTTCGTGAGACAATCAGCCACTTTGTTCCATTCTCTAGGGATATGACAGAAGGAGACCAAATCCAAGGAACTGCATAGACTTAGAATCTGTCTGACCACAGAGGCCAATTGCCAACTCACATCATCCAGACACTAGTTGTTCAACATATCCACAAAAATCTAAGAATCAGACTCACAGATGATCCTCCGCCAGCCTAAAGAGCATCCACACTCAACTGCAATCTTAATAGCAAGGGCCTCCATCAGATTATTGGAGTGTTGACCCTTGTAAATAGAAAAGATAAAAACTGCACCACCATCATTGCCTCTACCTATACCCCCAACACCAGCATGACCAGGGTTCCCACGAGAAGAACCATCAGTATTAATCTTTAGGACCCCAACCGAGGGAGGCGTCCACCTCCCATCACGACAAACCCGTTTCCTGCTATGACGGGGTCTTTTTCCGGCAATGCATCCCCTTCTACTATCCCCCAAGTTCAAATTCCACAAAATAGCAAGATCACCAAAGTCAGTATTTTCAGACATATCACACTTAGCAGAAATAGTCTCTTGAAGCCTGCTAATTATCTTCTTCCACAATTGAAAACTTCCCAATTTGGAGCCACAAAAAACTCTATGGTTCCTTTCCAGCCAAAGGTTCCAAAGAATGAAAATAGGCCCAACAGACCAGGCCACTTGCAGGAAAGAAGTCTTTGTTGGAGGCCTGCCCAAACTCTCCCAGAATTCAATTAGGGAGGTAACATGAATACAACCATGATGCGAAGCCTCCCACCATCTATGCCATATCTCTCTAGAAAAAGGGAAAAGAAAGAACAAGTGGGAGATACATTCCTCACTGTGAGAACAAAGGAAGCACATAGAAGGTCCCTGAAAACCTCGCTTGCGAAGATTCTCCCAAGTGAGGCACTTCTTCTAAGAAACCAACCATAAGAAAAAATTGCATTTGGGCCAAGAAAAGTTGTCCCACACCTTCTTCCACTAGTGAACCTCAGCTGGACCATGTAAGTTCCTGTCAAGCATAGCATAGCCTTGAGCAACAGTAAATTTACCTTTTGGACTAGGACTCCACACCAAAACGTCCCTCTCATTAAGGGAACTGCAGAGCCTGCCCTCCAAAACTCTAGTAAGAATAGCACGATCCTCATCAGAACCACCCACGGGCCACTCCTATGGGTCCTTCCAGCAAGCCACCACCGCCTGACCTATATGCT
This sequence comes from Sequoia sempervirens, assembly GCA_007258455.2. Lineage (NCBI taxonomy): Eukaryota > Viridiplantae > Streptophyta > Pinopsida > Cupressales > Cupressaceae > Sequoia > Sequoia sempervirens. The sequence goes on from VDFB02270651.1 coordinate 186,871,849, forward strand.
TGATAGTTTTAAAATGCTCCGCCTTAATCCATCCAACATAAAAAAAAATATGGCAAAGAGGCTAAAGCTGAGGGAAGCTAGAAAGAATGGGAGGGTGGCCATCCCAAGAGTCTTGCCAAAATAGAGCATCAGAGCCTCTATTACATATCCAGAAGAAACCCTCCTTAATCAGCTGAGCTCCCTTCTTAAGGGTATCCCAAATACAAGAACCTTTACCCAGCAAAGCAAGATGCGACACATCAAGACAATTAGCCCCATGAAGATACTTGTGGGAAAGAATCTTGGCCCAATCCTAATCCTGATTGTTACACCACCTCCAATACAGCTTGGCAGCCAAGGTTGTGACAGCAAGAGCCAGAGATCTAAGACCAAGGCCCCTAGAATGCTTCGGCCTGGAGACAAACTCCCACTTGACTAGACTCCACTTCGAGGAAAGAAGGTTGTCTGACCAAAGAAATTTCCGAGATAGAGCATCAAATTCCTTCACAAAGGTGGAAGGGGGAACCTGCACACAACACCTATAAATGGGGAGAGACTGCACCACAGTCTTTAGGAGAATCACTCTCCCAATAGAAGATAACCATCTGTAAGTCCAATGACTAACCTTACTTCAAAATTTATCCAAAATCCCCTGCCAGTAATCTCTACTCTGAGATCCCAAAGCCAAAGGGATCCCAAGGTACATCAAGGGAAGGGAACCGATCTGAAATCTAAGGATCCTAGCAATCCTGCTCTGAATAAGCCGAGGGGTATTAAAGAAATAAATGGAGGATTTATCATCATTAATACGCTATCCTGAAACCTTCAAATAGATGTCCAAAGCTCTCCTGAAGTTCACTGCCTCACTAATTCTAGCCATGCCCATCAACCCCGTATCATCCACAAATTGAAGGTGAGAGTAGGAAGGAAGAATATTGTTCCAGCTCCAACCTTGGATAAGACCATGCCTCACCTGAGATTTAATAAATCTTCCAAGACCCTCCGCCATGATAATGAATAAATAAGGAGATAAAGGGTCCCCTTGCCGAAGTCCCCGAGAAGCACTAAACAAATATGAAGGTTCCCCATTAATGAGAACTGAGAAGGAGGACGAAGCCACACAACTAAGAACCCAATTCAACCACTCCTCATTGAAGCCAAAAGCCAAGAGAATTTTCTGTAAGAACTCCCAGCTCACCCGATCATAGGCTTTAGCCATGTCAAGTTTAATAAACATAGTCTTCTCCTTAGAGGTAGCCATAGAATGAATAGCTTCCATTGCTATCACGACACCATCTAGAATTTGTCTTCCTTCAACAAAACCACCCTGCTCAGCCGAGATCAGAGTACCGAGGAGTGGTTTGAGTCTCTCAGCAATCAATTTGGTGATGATCTTGTAAACAACATTACATAACGCAATAGGCCTAAATTGAACCAGCTGATTAGCCCCCTCCTTCTTAGGTATGAGATCCAAGAAAGTAGAATTCATAGACTTGAGCATTTGTTTGTTCCTATGTGATTCCTAAACCACCTCGAGGAGATCATACTTTATTATTTCCTAGAATTCTTGAAAGAACTCAATCGGGAACCCATCTGGGCCAAGAGCCTTACCTTTTTTCATATTAAACACCACTTTCTCCAATTTAGGCAACAGGATAGGACATAAGAGAGCCCCATTCATCTTAGTAGAGACCAGGTGGGGAATACAATCCAAGATGGCCCTCTCTTCATCCCTAGTAGCAAGATCCTCCCTAGAAAATAGATTTGAAAAATAATTAACCGCTTCCCTGGATATATCAGCATAGGAAGAGAGTTGAGCCCCTTAGGTGAAACAAGAGAGGAGATAGAATTCCCCTGCCTCCAAGCCTTAACCGAATTATGAAAGAATGCAGTGTTCCTATCCCCCTCCTGAAGCCAATCAACACGAGATTTATGCTTCCAAAAGATCTCCTCCCGAAGCTCCCACTCTTCTAAACCCTTAAGAGCCAAGGACTTAGCTTTGCTTAGATCAGAGGTCAACCCTTGGTCCTGAATCTGACGAGTGATGTTATCCAACTTGGACTGAGCAACCAACTTCTGAGCATGCAGGTTCCCAAAACATAGTTTATTCCATCTCTTAATCCTGTACTTCACATGTTGAAGCCTCTTACTAAAAGTAAACATGGTTGTCCCATGGGCAGGCATCCCCTCATACCACCAATCCAACATAAGATAATGAAGAGACTGATCTCTTAACCACATCAACTGAAATTTGAAAGAAGGGTTTTTGGTGGCTCCATAAGCGGTGACAGAGAGCTTGATAGGCCAGTGATCAGAGCCCCTCCAATCCAAAATTTATGAACTGGTGGTCCACCTATTGTTCATACAATAGCAGGAAACCAGAAATCTATCAAGCCTTTCTGAGATAGCCTCAACACCACATCTCCTATTATTCCATGTAAAGACACCATTGGTAGGCTTCACATCAATGAGATTCAAGGAGCCAATCATATCCCTGAGCAGATTTGCAGAAGGGTCCAACCTGGCTAACCCACCCCGTTTTTCATCCAAACAAGTAACATCATTAAAGTCACCAGCCATAATCCATGGGAGAAACGGGTCCAAGGCCCAGATGAATCTGATGTGAGCCCAAAGATGTGACTTACCTAAAAGATCAGTAGGAGCATAAATATTGGATAAAAGACACCTTTCTCCAGTCTCAAAACTAGAGGCAACCAGAGAAATGGAAGACCGACTAGAAATCCACCATAAGGGGGAAACTTTCCTTGGGTTCCAGAAGCAAGCCACCCCCCCTGAACTGTTCAAAGCACCCACCCCCTGCCAATAGCCCTGGGGCTAGATACGCAAAGCACAATTAGCCAAACCATCCTCTGAAAGCTTAGTTTCCTTAATAAAGACCACATCAGGAGATTGAGATTCAATTAATCTGCGAACAACCTTTTGTCTAGGGATGTTGTTCTTCCCCCTTACATTCGATGATAAAACAATCATTTATGGGGATGGGAGAAGTGGGAATCAATGGGTTTCACAGACCCAGACTCAACCAAAGTATCACCCATAATCTTGACCTTCTCTTGATCAGTCTTCCTTCCACTCCTTGACTGTTTATCTAGAGGCCCCTTTTTAAAGGATTTCTGTTGTAAACCTAAAACAGGAGGAGCTTTGTTTCCCTTCACATAATTTGAGGTCCCCTTAGGAGAAAGGGGGTCAGGATCCACCACAACTGAGCCCTTCAGAGCTTGTGACCCCTAGAGATCCCTGATATCCTGAACCTAAGAAGGAAAAACCATAGCCATCTGTTCAACCTGATGGTCCCCTGGAGATAAAATTTGATCCTCCTTCTTTGCATCCTCATCCTGAACCTCATGCATACCCTTAGCCCCAGAAGAGAGCTCAACTGGAATACCTTCCTCTTGGACCAAGTCATCAAGAACATCAAACCTGTTAAAAGTGCCATCATTCTGTCTATCCATCCGGGTTCTCTTCTTGCCCTTACCTTTGTTACGGGACTTAACCGTAATAAAACCCTCATTATCTATAGGTTCATTAGACAAAGGAGCCTTCCCCTTGTCCCCCCTAGGAGGTCCAGAGGAAGCCAAGGGGGGAGATTTATTTCTGGGACATTTGCGGTGTAAATGACCATATTCATGACAAATTCTGCATCTAAAAGGTAAGGTCTCGTAATCCAGCTGTTGGATCCAAGAAGATGATCCCATGCGAATTTCCATAGAATATGGTAACAGATTATTTAAATCAACTTCTACACAAATATGAGCAAAAGAAATTACCTTACGATCTTGAGTTTGTGTAGCCGATCCCACCGGTTTTCCAAGAAGCAATGAGATTGAGTGAAGAATATCTTCCCTCTAGAATTCCAAAGGAAGCCTCAGCAAACGAACCCACATAGGTACCCGCGAGGGGATCTCTTCAGCAGAGTTGAAGCCCGTGTGCCAAGGTTTGATGAAGAGCCCCACCTGGTTAAAGAAATAAGGGCCTCCTTCAAATGCCCTATTCCTATCCGACATGCTTGAAAAGATAACCAAAAATAGTTATTAGCTGCCAAAATAATCTCCATATCCCCATCTGGGTTCCAAACCCGACGTGCCTAGGAATCCAACACAGGTAAAGAAAGACGAAGGCCCAAAAATTTGCAAATAAGGGCATGATTGCACCAATATTCAACATCCTCTGAAACTTGCTCCGGTTGAATAACCAAAACTGGTCGGTCATCGGATCTCTCCAAACATTCGTTTACTTTTTTAATTCAAAACATCCCTTTTGAAGAGGAGACCCCTTCCCCAGATTGGGGTGTACTTGTCTGGTCCTTAACATTGACATGCAGCGAAGAAGACGGCTCTACCATCTCCAAATCCCCAGAGGATACCTATGAAAAAGCAATAGCACGATTCTCCATGAACCGAAGGGCACAAACCCCACCAAAAGAGAGAGAGAGAGATAGGGCAGGAGCCCCACAGTCTTAGTTTGCAACACACCACCTGCAGAGCACACACCAGCCCAAGAAAATGCAAAAAACGCCCACCCACAAGCCACCAAAGATCAAACTCCCCTATCTGACCAGCGCACCCCAACAAACACATAAACCCTCCCCCCAAAACGCAAAGGAACCTGCCCAAACACAGAGTAGGGACGCAAAAAATAGGATGAGCTAGGGCACGCAGGCCCTAGCTCATGCCAAACCTCTGTGCAGTGCCATCGCCCATTCCCTTAGTTCATTGTGAGGCTAGATTTGGACAATAGATCCAAGTAGCTATTCTCACCATGGTTTTTCTCATCTTGGGTTTTCACGTATATCTTGTGTTCTCCTGTGTGCTTTATACTTTATTTTTTAATTGCTTATGTGGTGAGCAGGAGTAAAGATTCAAGTTATGGTGCTGGCAAGAAGTTGAGTCCACTTTTTGGCCATTTAGTGGAAGTGTTTTCCCTGATTTTCAAAATTCAACACATTTGACCTTAAAATTTGAAGCACTTGGAGATGGAATCTTGAAAAAAGTCACTAATCATAAAATGTAGTACTCGGAGTCAAGTTTCGAAATATGTAATTTATTTCAATACCCAGATGATACAAATTGATTTTCAATAGGTGTTTCTAAAAACCACTATTTAAAAGTCATTTTTTTACCATACCATGCACATGTACGTCATTCATATTTTGACCTAAATAATCATATTTTTCTAAATCCTTTTGGGAAAAGATTTGTAACTCACTGAACCACGCTTTCCATATTTTTTGTAATTTTTTTTTTGTTAATTTTCTATTGGCCATATTTGGTGTTTTGAAAAATCATCATGTACACCACGCATAAGATGACCTAAACTTATCATTTTTTTAATTTTTTTTTAAATTGAAAAGAATTGTTTGAAGTACGCTTTCGTGCAATCCGTTCGTCAAAAAATTATGTTAATAAAAAATTATTAAAATACTAAAAAACCTTGATAATTCAAGTTTATGGACCCGTTTCATCAAAAATTAATTGAAAAATAAAAAAATTAATCTAATTGTAAAAAAATACATATGTGGAATCTACATTGTCTCATCTATAATGGGTTTTAATTTCATCAAAACATTCTGCAAAGAAAGTCTTCAGACGTATGCCCAAAGTCATTATTTTCTTGTGACATTGCCAGGACCTTCAACTTGTAGGTCAAACCAGGTCCAGGGACTAGGTTCGTATCCTTAAACCTTACCCCAAACCTATTAACAAAGTAAAAACCTGGCCTACATTTCAAATTTCAAGAAACGAGATCTCGTTTACTAAACGTGATCTCGTTTGCTTTATAAACGAGATCCTGTTTAATAAACTGGATCTCGTTTCCCATTTGTCCATTGAAAATGGAACGAGATCCCGTTTAAAAATTGGGATCACACTTAGTAAACATGATCTTGAGTTATTTTTTATCGTTATTTTTAATTTTACTATCAAACAAGTACATCTTGGGTCTGAGAATTGTTTTGTACAGCCGACTATGACATATTCCCTATTTTCTATCAACTTTTGTCTTGTAGAAGCTCCTCGACTTGGGATTTTTTTCAATTTTGAAAGGAGGCATCATTGGGACACTGTTACAAAGGAATTTTGTTGAATTTCTACTTATTTTCAAAGGAGGAAGAGGAATTTTTTTTAATTGCTAATTTTTTGGAGGAAGAGAAATTTTGTTGAATTTCTACTTGTTTTCAAAGGGGGAAGATGAATTTTGTTTATTTGCTACTTGTTTTCAAAGGAGGAAGAGGAATTTTGTTTATTTGCTACTTGTTTGAAGGAGGAAGAGAAATTTTGTCGAATTGCTACTTATTTTCAAAGGAGGAAGAGAAATTTTGTTTAATTGCTACTTGTTTGAAGGAGGAAGAGAAATTTTGTTCAATTGCTACTTGTTTGAAGGAGGAAGAGGAATTTTGTTTAATTGCTACTTGTTTGAAGGAGGAAGAGAAATTTTTTCGAATTGCTACTTATTTTCAAAGGAGGAAGAGAAATTTTGTTTAATTGCTACTTGTTTGAAGGAGGAAGAGAAATTTTGTTCAATTGCTACTTGTTTGAAGGAGGAAGAGGAATTTTGTTTAATTGCTACTTGTTTGAAGGAGGAAGAGGAATTTTGTTCAATTGCTACTTGTTTGAAGGAGGAAGAGGAAATTTGTTCAATTGCTACTTGTTTGAAGGAGGAAGAGGAATTTTTTTCAATTGCTACTTGTTTGAAGGAAGAACAAAGAAGGAAGACTTTCAAGTTTTTGACATTCATTTGTATATACTTCAAAAAATTTCAATCATGGGATCACAATGTTAGAATAAGAGGAAAGATAGGAAGGTATTGACCTCTGGAGAAATTGAAGCAAAGAGAGAGAAGGAGGAAAAAATACAAAGAGAAAGAAGAATGAGAATTTGATCAATAAATGATGCTGAAGCATCAATTCCACAACTATTGAAGATAAAAAAATTAAGGAGACCATGGATGTAGACGATGCAAACTTGCAAGAGGTGAATGTGGAAACTAATACGAATATACAAACTACTCCTGGTATGTCTTCAAATATCCCTTTCATTGCTATGGAGAATGTCTCAATAGGCACAAATCCAGGTACGTCTTCAAATCTACCTTTGAGTCTCATGGAAATGGTGTTTATGAGAGATTTAAAAGATGCTGGATATAACAATGTTGACATCGATAGTATTCGTATAGTTCAATATTTGAGTCAAATTGTTGTTGAAAATAAAAATGAAAATCCTTTTATTGAAAATGAAAATGAAAACCATTTTTTTGTTGAAAATGAAAATGAAAATCCTTTTATTGAAAATGAAAATGAAAACCGTTTTGTTGTTGAAAATGAAAATGAAAATCCTTTTATTGAACCTAAAAATGAAAACTATTTTGTTGATGAAAATGAAAATAGTTTTGAAGTTGAAAATGAAAATGAAAATCTAGGATGTGATTTTGAAAATGAATATATATATATATTTTAAATTGAAAGTGATGTTTTGGACAATCTTCTTGGTAATATTTCTTGGAGACAAATAAGAACACATGCAAATAGATTATACAAACAATTCTTTTATCATAAAAAACCTTCAATTCAATGTCAACTAATGATACAATTGATGAGAATGTGAAAAACGAGAAAAGCAATGAAAAAGTTAGGAATTTTTGTTAAACAAAGAAGAAAAGATCAATCAGTAAAACATGCTATGTCTACTATTGCTAGTGCCATTCAATCTATTGGAAAAAATAGTCGATCTAAAGATAAGAATGCAACAAGAAGAGCTATAACAACTGCTATAGTTAATAAAACAACTTTGAATAAAAGAATGGTAAGCAATATTAGTGAAGTTTTAAAAATACATCCTAAAACATTGCTAAGAGTGGCAAAAAGAAGAACCAATGTTGGAGTTTTAGTGGTTGACTCCCAAGGTCTGACATGAAATTGAATGTTGAAATCAAATCTTTGATTGAAAAATATTGGAATGATAATACTGGGGTATTATCTAATGCTAGAGATGTTTTAAAATTAAGAGCGGGGTCCAAAGTTCACGATCCTCATCCAAAACACCTATTAGATACAACACAAACTGAATTTTATAGAAAATTTTATGGTGATTTATTGTTACCTAGTAACATTAAAATAATTCAAAGGTCTTTTGAAAAATTTAAACCTTGGTATGTAAAAATTAATAAGCAACAAATATCTTGTTGTTGTAAAACTCATGTTCAATTTCGTTATTTTTATGATGTTTTTCGATATATATGTTGTACTTTCCATACTGACATAATTATGCAGGAATGTGGTATTAATATGCCACCTGAAACAATAAGGGAGTTTATATCAAGTTTGTTTTGTGAAAGATCTAATGGAAAATTATTTTATTTAAGTTCTTGTATTTCTAGACAATGCACTAGTTGTGGAAATCTTTCATTCTTAAGAGTTTTTATGCATGAAAGTGTTGATAATTATTTTGGACAATATTTAGTGGATGTTAAAAGATTTAAGAATGTTGACTATTCTTCAAAAGATGGAAAAATTGGAAAGCGCTGTGATTTAGTTACAAAAAAAGTTAGTGTACATGCATTCATATTATAATTTAAGAATAAGATTGTACCAAAATATGTCATGCACTCTCAACATGCTCGATGGCTTGATGGCCAATTTCACACATGTAGAAACACATTTCTAGTTGGTAGTATACTATCAGTGGTTGATTTTGCGGAAAACTATACTCTAGCTCCGCAAGAGGAAATTCAATCATATTATTATAATCCAATGTAAGTGGCTATGTTTGTTCATATTGCTTATAGACATGCAGATGATAGCACAAAGGATGATAGAAAAGTTTTGAGGGAGTGTCATTTCTATTTGACTGACAACCGGTTACACTCGTCAGAGTTTGTTCAATATTTCTTTTTGGCGAAAGGCATTATCCCTATATAATATATTAATATAAAAAGCTTATTACAAAATTTCCATAGTTGGCAAATAGAAGAGTCTTCAAAATATATAGTGATGATTCGCTGCCACCAATATCCCGAATACAACAATCCAAAGCCAAAAATGGATGCATCTATCAAAATACTAAAATACTAGACATAACCACTATTCATAGCTAATTCCCCATATAAACCCTAATCATATTGATCATCTACAAAATGTTGTGACAATAACTAAACTTTATGACTATAACTAAAACCTATTAGCCAACCCACCCTGAATGCCATACATTAGAATGAACCCAATTTAAAACCACCCCTACGAGGACAATAAATTGAATTTTCATCTTGAACACCTTGAGAAAGCACTTGCATTTGACTTGCTGCCATTGCTTGAGAATGGACTAGAATATTTATATCAGGAACTTGAGGAACCATTCTATTGCCCCTGTGAATGAGTGGCCCAGTAGAAACTTGCAGCCCTTGAATATAGTCATGAGCTTTAAGGAAAGTAATTGCTTGATACTTCCTTCTAAGCTGATCCTCTTCTTCCCAATTAAACTCAAAATGGTATTTGTTAATTGCTTGATTTAGAAAGGAAGAAGAATCGTGAATAATTCACAAAATGATTACTTGGAATGCCTCTACATACCTTTTTTTATGGTGAAGAAAATTTTGAGGGAACAAACCCCCAATGAAACTGTCTCCTTTGTTGAAATCATATTGTTGCACCCCTTTAAGCAAGGTATTATCTTCTAGATAACGCCCGACCACCACTTTGTCTGCTATCACTTTTAAAGTGTTGTAATTCTGCACCAAGTCAAGGATATTGGAGAGGAAGACAAACAAAATATTTGCTGGGAAAATGATTCTCTGTGAGTCTGTATGAAGTATTTCTTCACCGATGATTGTCTTGATGCACTTCAAAACCAATGAACAGTTCACCTTGAACACTAACTGCAGCTGCTCCTTCTCAATGCATTCATAGTTTGTTCAATATTGTTTCAATATATTTTATAGAAATTTAAGAGAAAGATGAATCCAAATGACAAAACACTTCATATGGTCAGATAATTGTACGAGATAGTTCAAGAATGCTTGAATGTTCTATTGGTTAAGTAGGGTTCACAAGGAACTTAATGTACAACATATGTGGATTTTTTTTTTAAGTTGGGCATGGTAAAGGAGAACATGATGGAGCTGGTGTGTGTGTTAAAAGAATTCTTGCTAGAGAACAATTGAAATTTGAGGATGCAGTAAAGTTTAAAGATGCATGTGGGATTGTGGATTGGTGCAATAAAATATTATCTACACTTGCTTAGAGCAAGTACTCTACAATTCGCCGATTCTTTTGGTTGGTTGAAGAAGAGAACATTCTACCTAGAGTTGACTGTGAGACAATTAGTGGATCTACTAAATGGAATTCATTTAATATTTTGAATGCAAGCACGTGGACTATTTGGACAAGGGAGCTTGCATTTTTTTGTTAGTTTTGTATCTCTGGAGATTGAGAAGCATGTGAAAATACAGAATGGGTTGAAGAGTGAAAGCAAAGATCATTGACACTTGCACAAGCACACGATCAATATGAAACAATTGAAGAAAATGATGAAGTGTTTGCATCAAAAGACTATGACTGTGTTTCAGACCTTGTACAAGAAGGTAATTTAATTCAATTAATTTCATTTTATTTCACTTTATTACTATTTTGTAATATTAAATTATTTATTTATATACATATGAATGGATGTATGTAGATTGGTCAAATTATATGGACACGTGCAAGTTATTAAATCAAATTTTGTTTGCAGGACATGTGTATGATATTGTTGTAGCTGAGGGGAATGAAGAGGAAACAAAATATTGGTTGTCTCGTTGTGTGGAGACTAAACATAAGCTAATAGCACCTCGAGAAGATGATGATGGCTATCATTATCCAATAGGTATGGTGATCCCTTTAAGACATCCCCTTAAGCAAATTTTGATAACAAGTTTTTGATCCCCTTAAGAAAATTTTGATAACTTCTTTGATGATGGCTATCATGTTATCTAATAGGATCGGTGGTGGTTGTTGGCACTTGACTACGGAAATACCCAATAAGGAAGAATGGTCTTCCTGCATTCGAAGATTGTGAAACAGATAAGAAGATTATACACTACTCACATTTGGTGGTGGAAACAAATATAAAACTAGATCACTATCGTGGAATACCTACAAATAAAGAGCTATGGACAAATTTTTTATAGAAGAGCATGAGATAATCATAGATTTGTTGCAAAAAAGAAAGGATGTAGATGGTACAATGGAATAAGTAAATACAGGTAAATATAGTTTTAGTTTCATATTGTCCTTTTAAATAGATTAAATACATTTTTTGATATTGCTCAAGTGTGTTATTAGTTGAAATTCATTTAAATTTTCCTTTTATATCTGTAAGCCATCATCACAAATTCATCACATACTTTGAGACAAAAAGGAGTGGATGCAGGTTCAACCTACATACATGTGTGGAATACTTTTAAATACGGGTACTTGAGTTGTGTACATATAGATAGTTTTATATAAATTAAAATATGTATGTTTTGATGATTTCATTGATATTGCTTGTACCATTTTGATATCGGGTGGCACAAAGACCTACTACATTCCAGGCACAGGTTTCAGATGTTCTTGAGATGACAGCCAAATTTTGTAAACATCTTTTTGAGTTGACATATATGTACATACATACTTACACAATTAAACATTTTGTACAAATTTGTATACACGTACATACACAATTATACTCTATACATTTATGTATCAAAATCAATATTCTATATATTTTGTTTGTTAAATGTGCATTTTTTCCTACCTTGAAACTTTAAATTTGATTGTATAATCACTAAATATCATGTATATTATTTTTAAATCAATTATATCAATTGTGAATAAATATGAGACATGTACTTGAAGTATTTCATCCCCTTAAGACGTCCTATTAGGACATATCCTAAATATTATACTTAATTATATCATTTGTTATGATGAGTTGCCCTACTTTGAAACTTTAAATTTGATTGTATAGTCACTAAACAACATGTATATTACTATTAAATTTGGTTGCCTTGGGAAACTTCACCAAATTTTGACAACTTCTTTGATCCCCTTAAGACGTCGTATTAGGACCCCTTAAGACATCCTATTACGAAATGAATTAAATAAACATTGACACTATTTAAATTTTATAGAATGTGATTGATATGATGAGTCATCCTAAATTCTAAGTTAATTTATCAATTGCAATTAAATATGAGACATGTACTTTGAAGTATTGCATCCCCTTAAGACGCCCTATTAGGACATATCCTAAATATTATACTTAATCATATCATTTGTTATGATGAGTCACCCTAAAGTCTAATATTTATTTATATCACTTAATATTTATACTTAATTATACTCTTCTTTGATCCCCTTAAGATGTCGTATTAGGACCCCTTAAGACATCCTTTTAGGACCCCTTGAGACATCCTATTATGACATGAATTAAATAAACATTGACACTATTTAAATTGTATAGAATGTGATTGTTATGATGAGTCATCCTAAATTCTAAGTTACTTAATTATATCAATTGCGATTAAATATGAGACATGTACTTTGAAGTATTTCATCCCCTTAAGACATCCTATTAGGACATATCCTAAATATTATACTTAATTATATCATTTGTTATGATGAGTCACCCTAAAGTCTAATACTTGTTTATATCACTTAATATTTATACTTAATTATACTCTTCTTTGATCCCCTTAAGACGTTGTATTAGGACCCCTTAAGACATCCTATTACGACATGAATTAAATAAACATTGACACTATTTAAATTGTATAGAATTCGATTGTTATGATGAATCAGCCTAAATTCTAAGATAATTATATCAATTGCAATTAAATATGAGACATGTACTTTGAAGTATTTCATCCCCTTAAGATGTCCATAGGTGAAGATGTTTGCTATTATTCGATTTGTATTTTGAAATCATTTGGTTTAGGATGATGTCAATTACATGGAAACTTGTAGATTAACTTAGTTGTCCCTTTTGATAGAGGATGTGACTCCCATTCCAACAGACAGTACTAGAAGAAAGGGTAGACATAAAGGAAGAAGGCTGTAGTATTTTTGTTGGATGCTATTATTTGTTTTGGCAACTTATAAATTAGTGTTTTTTGTGGAACATGAGGTCAAGAGGACTTTTTTGTTCTTAAGTTTTCTCTAGCACTTTGCATGATTTGTAAATATGGGAGTACATGATTTAATTTCAAAAATTTAGCCTATTTTTGGATAATTAAGTTGTATGATTGTTCTTTAATTTTATGTTGTAAAAGAACTAGGAAATATGGTGTATACTTATAGAACAATTTTTTTGGAAAAACTCATTGCATTTTGATTGGTATTTATGTTTAGTTTATAGAATTTATTAATGCTTTTGTTCCCTAATCTTGTATGGTATTGTTTATTTCTTAAAATTTCACCCTTTGTGGTATATAAACGATTTGCTTTTGTTTGTAGATTATGATTTATTTTCTTATTTTATTAGATAACCTGCGTATTAGGACCCCTTAAGACATCCTACTAGGACCCCTTAAGACATCCTATTAGGACATGAATTAAATAATTTCATTGACTAATTATCACTAATTATTGAATGTTTATCATGTATATCATGTATGGATCACTCCACTTCATGTTAGATTCCATTGGGAATTGTTGATTATTGTTCTCTTGGCTAATCTATAGCATTTGATTATTGACTTCCAATATCTTGTAGTAGGACTAAATCGCCCAACTTGGCGTATCAGTCCCAGTGCACTTCAAGAAGTAGAATTTTTGAGTTTTATAAATTGTTTTGACCTTTTTGAATTCTTCCAGGCACCCTTATGTTTTATGATGTTTGTCAATTTGATTTAATATTCTAGACCTATCTTATATCTTCGCGTCTATCTTGGGCATATCCTAACTAGACCTATATTTTCTATGATTGTCCTACAACGTAGAATGTCTTATTAATTTCAACTTTAATTTCATATTTGTATATAATTTCACATTAATGTCCTATTAATGTCTTGACTATGAATCTTTTGAAAAGTACAAATATGTCCTATCAATTACATATTAAAATTTCACATATAATGCATAAATGTACATGTGTAAATTAAAATTAAACAATAATAAAGTCCATTATTTACAATATATTAAGTCCATGAAACCAATATATATTAAGTCCATTAGAGTACATCCCATGAAATAAAGTCCATGAAAAAAAATATTAATTCCATGAGAAACCAAATATGTAGTCCATGAAATAATCAAATACAACCCATGAAATCATGTCTAACTCATATCGTCTCTATAATCAAGAGACCTCTTCACACCATGTGGACTACACGAATGACCTGAACCACTTTGTACAAGAGAAAGATGAAATCAGATGTAAGACGATTAAAAATGATTTAATAACAATTTAATTTATAATTCATCATAAAATTAAATTACCATGATATTTGGCTTTGGATGCTCTGGTGCACCTGGACTAGCCTCTAAATTCTTTGAATCAATCTACATATACAAGAGAAAGAAATTTGAAATTATATGTAAGTCTATAATTAAAAATGATTTAATTCAATTTAATTTATAACTTATATTTAAATTGTACTGTAAGAGGTTGTGCACCCTCTATTCTAGGAACTATTTGTACATGCTTAACTACAAGATGTGTCTCATGCTATAAAAGAAAAATAATTTAACATGTATGAGCTCATATATATATATATATATTCAATTTTAAATTTAATTAAAGTTATTCACAATGTATAATTTGTAATTAACTTTAAATATAATCAAAAAATTAAATTACCATGATATTTGGTTGCTCTGCATGTTCTCCTTGAGGTGTAACTATGACTGAGTTAGGGTAGAAAGTGGCACTAACAAATTCCTACAAGGTCAAATTTAAAGCATGTATACTTGAATTAGGTTAAAATATATATATTCAAGTTTGCACATTTTGTGAAGAAACTTTTTTAAACAATTTGAAATTTAGATGCCTCATGAGTAGCTGCCACATCTAGTATTTTTTCGATTCCCATTCTTATTGTTGTGTCAACCTAGACATACATATAGACATTTAATGCTTATAATATTTACAAGTCTACATGCACATTTGATATATAGTGAATTCAAAATTCATAATCGTAACTATAGTAATGTAAGTTAAATAATTTACAATATAAATGTACCTGCCCCTGATCTAAGATGCTTGACAGTGGATGAGTGCTCGACAACCCCTTTGGTGGAATCGATGTGGAAGTCGATTGAGTCCCCTGAACCAACATAAATATTTAAAATATATGTTCATGATTGAATTATAAATTATAAAGTCAAATAAAAAAATTATTTCATATATAATTTATAAAATTGAAACCAAAATATCCCATAAGGGTTGTTGACTTGGACTGGTGTCGACATATGTACTCGAGGTGCAGATGATTGCCCTATCGTTAGTCTCGCCTACACCAAATATTTTGATTGCTAAAATGCATTGCAATTTTTTTGATATATATGTTCATTAAAATTCTCATAAATTCAACTGTAGATGCATATTTATACCTATGTCACACTATCCTCAGGGTGATGCTCTACAGTAAGAAATTCTATGAATGAACTGATGCGACCAAATGATCCACCAAAATCTCCATGTCCACCCGAATTGGGTGTGGCCTGATCAGGTGCATGGCATAGCTGATGGAAAATAGTACATACATGTGGTGTTGACACTCGTGGAGTGGTACTAGGACCAATTCCATAGAACGCTCCTCCATCATGGCAGAAAGGCTCCCCAACCACCATCACAGAAGCATGTTGATCAAGGTCTCCTACGAGCGTACTTAGGGATCCTAATGTGGATATCACTGCATGTTGATGCACAGGTGCAGGAATAGTAGGACTAAGAGGAGAAACAAGGGGTTGTGCATGCACGAGGCATCGGGGATCAACCCGTGCCCCTAACCTCTGTTATGGCATGTCGCCAACAACACCTTGAAATGATTTAAAATCAAAATAATTGGGCTTTTTCCCCAAAAAAAAATCTACATATAGTTTCCTCAAAAAATATAATGGGACCTCCAAATTAGCATGTGGTGGATTGTCAAATACCATCCACTATCGATCCCAAAAATGTACACTCATATGTGGATGTATACACCACCTCATGGATATTCTAGATTTAGTTGCAGGAATGGGCTGGTGAGTATTAGGGTCGATAAAATAAGGTGCTAGATGGGATTTTGTTATTTTTACTTCTAAAATTTGTTTATATGAGATACCATCTGCATAAAATCATCTCATATCCTCCCTATCTTGTCGATGCCTATCTGAGTCAAAATCAATAGACCTAATGGCATTGACAACGTTTTGCATCGCAGATGCAAAACATCTCACATGTGGTGGAATCAATGCTTCATTTTTCATAGCATTGATTTGGTTTTGAATGGATGCCACATTTTCATTGGTGCATGCTCGCAAGCGAGCCTCATCTGATCCAACAGGTGGTGGAGGTGGGATATGAGGTGGAGGGAGTGGAGGTGGAGGGCGTGGAGGTGGAAGTTGTTGAGGTGGTGGATTAATGATATCATCAGTGTCAAATTGATCCATGATATCTATATAAGTGTGCACCTACATTAGATTATACAAAATTAACATACAAACTTACAAAATACAAGAAATAGTTAAATTTTAAACGTACATGCAAATTTGTTTAAATAGGATGTGCATACATATACATACACATACATACATTTATTCAACTTGAGCATGTGCATACAAATTTCAAAATTTAAGATGCACATACATTTAAAATAAAAAAAATATGATGCATAATGCATGCATACATCATTCAACTAAACTATATGTACATACAAATTTCAAAATTTAAGATCTAGAACTATGTAATTTTAATACATGTACATGTACTAAAAAATAAACTTAAAACATTCACAAAAAGCTCATTTATGTCTAATGCATATAAATTACATTTTTCTAATAGGAGAAATTATGATAGTAGTCATAAAATATACTATTATAAATTCATCATTATAAACTATTATATTCATAAATTCAACACTTAAAAATATCCATCCAACCAAATTCATAAATTCATCCCTAAAAATATCCATCCAACCAAATTCATCACTAAAAATATCCATCCAATCAAATTCATAAATTCATCAATAAAAATATCCATCCAACCAAATTCACAAATTCATCACAAAAAATATCCATCCAACCAAATTCATAGATTCATAACTATAAGATCATTGTCTTAATTTATAAGGTGTTGCGACTCTCTACTGCATCTCTTCATTTCTTTGTGTTTTCCTTTTCAGAATCATAATTTCTCCTCTCCTCTAGCCATCGTTGATGCTCATATAAAACCACATCCATGGACCTAACAACATCAACAAAATTTTGCATCGTAGATGTAAAACGCCTCAAATGTGGTGCAATACATTCTTCATTCTGAATAGCATTGATTTGATCCTGAATGGATCTAACATTCACATCGATCTATGCTTGCAAGCGAGCACCATCAGATTCAGGTGGTGGAGGTGGGGGGTTATGAGGTGGAGTGGGTGGAGGTGGAGGTGAAGGTGGTGGAGATGGAGGGTGTGGAGGTGGATTACTGATATCATCATTATTGAATTGATCCATGATCTCTAAGATATAAGTGAACCTGCATTATATTTTTAATTTAAAAATGTAAGATACATGTTTAAAAATCCCCTTAAACCATTTAATATAAATGGCCTAATTGAATACAAATGATAAAATGTGTAAGCCTCATTTATGTCTAGGGCATGTTACTTGAATAAAAAAAAGTAACTGTTAATGTGATGTGAAAACTCATTAAAATTTACATTAAAGTAGGAGAAATTATGTTGGCTTTTAAAGGGGTCCTCATAGGATGGCTTAAGGGGAACTATGAATTAAGGTCCTAGGAAAAAATGACATGGTAAGAGGAAATAAAATTTGGTGGAGTTGCCCAAGGCAACCAAATTTCATTTTAAGGTCCTAGGATAAAATGAATGCTTTAGGATTTAGGGTTTAGAGTTTAGGGTTTAGGGTTTAGGGTAATAGGATGGCTTAAGGGGATCTATGAATTAAGATCCTAGGACAAAATGATGGATTTAGGGTTTAGGGTAATAGGATGGCTTAAGGGGATATATGTAGGAAGGTCATAGGACAAAATGACATGGCTTAAGGGAATAAAATTTGGTGAAGTTTCCCAAGGTAACCAAATTTCATTAAGGTCCTAGGACAAAATGATGGCTTTAGGGTTTAGGATTTAGGGTTTAGAGTTTAGAGTTTAGGGTTTAGGGTAATAGGATGGCTTAAGGGGATCTATGTAGTAAGGTCCTAGGACATAATGACATGGCTTAAGGGAATAAAATTTGGTGAAGTTTCCCAAGGCAACCAATTTCATTAAGGTCCTAGGACAAAATGATGGCTTTAGGGTTTAGGCTTAGAGTTTAGAGTTTAGGGTTTAGAGTAATAGGATGGCTTAAGGGAATCTATGTAGTAAGGTCCCAGGACAAAATGACATGGCTTAAGGGAATACAATTTGGTGGAGTTTCCCAAGGCAACCAAATTTCATTTTAAGGTCCTAGGACAAAATGAATGCTTTAGGGTTTAAGGTTTAGAGTTTAGGGTTTAGGGTTTAGGGTTTAGGGTGAAGTTTGGGTGGCCCTTGGAATAATGGACTTGCAAGTTAGTGAGCAACATTTTCTTGTGGAACAGTTGATTGAGATAGCTCTTGTTTCGACTTACCAACCTCTCATGAAATCTCATTCATATTATAATATTGCATGATCTTATCATTGTTAAATTTTGTTTTCTTGGGAAACTTCAACAAATTATGAGAACTTCTTTGATCCCCTTAAGAAATGTCATATTAGGACCCCTTAAGACATCGGTTTAGGGTTTAGGGTAATTGGATGGCAAGTAAGGGGGTTAATATTTTTGATTCATCACATATGCAAGAACATTAGTTTATGAATATTTTTTATTTTATGAATAGACTGACTATTTCCTTAGATTACTTCTATGATGGAGGAATTAAGCACACGACTATAAACTAGCCCACTTTTGACAATTTAGGATAGTCTCTATGGTTTACCCTTGAATTCATAGAAATATGTATATTTAGAGAAAATCAAAATGCGTCTTGACAAGTTGGAGCTAGATCTTAAAATTTGGTTATTGAATCCTTGATTAGTATTGGTAATTTCTATTCCTTCCCTAATCGTCGTCAAAGTCTATGAATAAAAGGTGTGGAAATATAACCTATGACCAAAGTTGGATTAATTTTCTATCTAGATCAAGGCAATCATCCATAGTAAATTTTAGGATTGTTAAGCATTCAAGCATACGAAAAAATGATTCATTGATCTTAAACTAGCTACATTATTCTTGGGAATAAGGTCAACAAAACCCTTAAGAGGTGAATCAATGTAGGGTTATTTTAAGAGTATTTTCCCATATAATTATTGACAAAGTTTTATAATGCTCTAGCTATATACCTCGCAAACATGGGTTTGATCGTATACTTCACCCATATGTTTACTCATTGAAGATCCATAATAATATAATATATTTCACTACCATATAAGTATATAAGTTATCATAAAATTATGTTGAGGTCTCTACTCTTCTAGTGAGGAAATTTAACTATCTACTCGATTTTTAACAATCATGGTTTAAATTGTAAAATGTTATGGCATAGTATCACATGTTGTAAGATAGTATGAATCATAATAGATGCATAAGGCCCATATTATTAACTCAATTAAGGTACCACATACAATTACCCTTTAATTGGCCATTAGAAAACAATATAAAACACCAAAGTATGTATGTTAAATACATTTTTCATTGTAAGGTAAAAATAATAATTTAACATCTCAATAGAACATAATGAAGCATCATAAATTATGCATACATTTAGATCTATTAATTTATCATGTGGTAATAAATACATAAATTAATTGAGCATAATTTGTAATAGAAACACAATTTATATCAATTCTAACTATCCACTAGTCCCACAAGTAAGGTTTAACATATTGTTTTCTAATCTAATTATATCTATGTTCATAACGTTTAATTGATTGTGTCTCTTGAAATCTCTCTAACTTAATGAATACACATTTAAATGTATAATATTTATCAAATCCTATTTCATTGTCAATATCAAGGACCCTAATTTACTATGTATCAACTTAAATCTATCAAATAATTTCTTCCATAGGCATGCCTACATACTTGTCTCCATACAATGCAAATGAAATTTAAAACATTTAAGCAACACAAATGAATTTTTTCCATTATAAAATATTCTTGAGCTTGAAATCAGGGTTTTCAAATGCAAAATTTTTTGTTTGATTTCAATTTAGGGTTTTCAAATGCAAATTTTTTTGTTTGAATTCAATTTAGGGTTTCAAGAAGCAATTCGGGTTTTCAATGCAAATTTTTGTTTGATTTCAATTTAGGGTTTTCAAATGCAATTTTTTTGTTTGATTTCAATTTAGGGTTTCAAAAGCAATCGGGCTTTCAAATGCAATTTTTTTATTTCATTTCAATTTAGGGTTTTCAAATGCAATTTTTTTGTTTCCTTTCAATTTAGGATTTTCAAATGCAATTTTTTTGTTTGATTGAACAATTTAAGCTTCAAAAGCTAATTTTTTTTCTTAAGATACAATTTAAGGTTGATTTTTTTTGTTTCTATTCAATATCTGAGGGTTTCATTTCATTTTTTCTTCTTCTTCTACAAATCACCATTTCTTCTATTATAGGTAAATAAAAATACATAAAACTCTAAACAAATTGAAAAAAAAAATATTAAAATCTATCATTATATTAAAATTTTCAAAAAAAATGAAAAAAACAAAAAAATGGTGGTGGGGCGCATACCTAGAGGTCATTGTCTGCTCTCCACAATTGGGATCTCGTGTGCTGTTAAAATGACCGAGTTTCATTTTTTTATAAAAATAAATACCACTTAAAAGTAGGATCCCGTTTTGTAAAGAGCACGATCCCATTTCACGAAGGCCGGTTTAGGATCCATTAATAAATGGGATTATGTTTTTTAAAAAATAGGACCCCGTTTAGATTTTAGGCTCGGGATCTCAAAGCTAAACGAGATCCCATTTTTTAAAAGTGGGATCTTGTTTATTAAAAAGTGGGATCCCGTTTTCTGCATGTCAATTTCGGATTTTTTCCTAAGGCAAGAACTTCCACGTTTTGTGGACTCACATTCTTTCTCTTACCCTTACATGATATGATATTATGTGTTGAATTTGACAATCTTGAATTGATTATATCTACTAATTCACCACCCTCTCAGTAGATCGTGTGCTCTTCAGTATATATGTATGTATATATAATGCTATATGGAAGTAACTCATGTCTAAGTTATAGTTAATATCACTTCAAAAATTTATAAAAGAACATTATACAAAAAAGAATGAAAACATATCTACACACTAGATATTAGTGTTATGAATCTATGTTTAAAAAATTATACTTTTATCATTTCTACAAAAGAATATATGGTCTACAGAAGTAACATAACTTTTAAAAATAATGTTAACTATAAAAACAAGATATTAAAAGTTCATAAAAAATTCACAAATTATTTCTTATTTTAAAAAAAAAAATAGAATATATACACATGAAATCTAAAAAATTATTTGTTCACATCATCTTCAAATTCTTAATGGTTTAGTTTCTATAGGTATCGAAAAGTGGAAATTTGTTTAAAAATAGTAATTTCAATGTCCTACTTTACCAAAAAGTGGGACAAACTATTGTGGGATAACCCTCTTTCCAAGTTGCACTACTTACAAAATTTTCTCATGTTTTCTTGGATAGTTTGGCCTTATCTTTGAAGGTAAAATTTCAATTGCATATTCCTCCCTTATTCATAGTAGATTGGGTAAAAATATTTCTTCAACAAATCCCTAAAATTTTCCCATTAGGAGATTGGTGGAACTCTTCTCAATTTCAAAGAAATGACACGAGACTTTTATAGATTAGTGCATGATTGAATATCTTCAAACATACAAAGGAGACTTGTTAATGTGAGTTCATCTTGTGAAAATTAAAATAGACTCCCATTTGTAGAATGCATTGGTCTAATTTCTTTCCATTAACCTCTCCACCAAAAGGTTATGTGTTTGTTTTTTCCTCTACCTTGTAAAGGACATTGTCTACACATCTCCTTGTTCAAAACAAATCTTCTTGGGTTTCTCCTCTTGTTCTTCCTCCTTGTATATACCTAAAGTTTTGAGTTATAGCTGAAAAAACACTCTCAAGCATGTCTATTTCAATGATAGACCTAGAGATTATTGAAACATCCTCTTCCAAATTTCTAAACCTTGCTTCTCCTACATTGACATCCCTATCACCATCTCTGGAAAATATTATTTGTGTTATATTCCATTCCCTAGTACTAGTCTTAGGTTCAAATACACTTAAATCATCACTTCCACTTGACTTAGTAGTAAATATAACCTAAAATTTTCACCAAACAACAAGAATTTTCACAAAAATAGGTAATTATAAATTACTCTTCTACCACTTGATTTATAAAATCAAAGAAATATTCCCTACCAATTCATTAACAATGGATTTTCTTACTTATGGCTCTTATCAAACACCTCATAATGAGTATTTATGGGTTTACTTATTATTAACAAAAATTCTACTTCAATGTGTAGTATTGGAAACATAAGCATACATGTAATAAACATCAAGAACATCAAAATAAAGCTTGACAATAATTAGGACAACACACGTTACCCTAGAGAAACCTTAAAAATGAAAAAACTCAAACATGAGAAAGCAATTTACTCCATTATCCACTAAAATCTAGTCAAATATACATTATAGTAAGTTTGCATTGTGTCAACTCAAGCTCTTCAACATTAAAATTGAGGATAAAACCCTACAATGGTGTCTACAACATCAAAACCCTATTCACAATCCCTAAAAAATGGAATTTAAACATTTGATGAGCATAATAAAGGAGTTATGCCTTGCACAAGGTGTAAAATAGTGTTATACAGTCTCCCATAGTCTCTACTAGTGTTAAAAGGAATTTTCCATGCTTGGAAGATGAATTGAATTGTCCAAAACCCTTCATATTTCATGCTTTGTTTGCACTACAAAAAAAATCTACTTACTCCATGCTTGGTAAATTTTGAAATTGTTACACACGATACTTTTACCATAGTTGAGATGCTCTTACCACAATCAAAATACTTTTGTTTCTCTATATAAATCGACGATTTCATCATTTATCTTTCTTGTGCCCCATTTCTAACGTCCCTAAGATGCTTTGAATCATCACAAGGCCTCATTTGACATACACACAAGCATTTGGACCCTAATAGTGATGATCATCAATCTTCCTCATAAAGGTAGCTCCTAATATGATTCTCTTGATTAGGTATGGATAAACATGATCGATTGATTAAAGAATGACGATTCATATTATGGATTAGAAGGAGGGAAGCAATTCACCTTCCACACCTAGCATAGCAAGTGCTAATAGTATTCTTCAACACCACCATCAATTTTTTCATTGTAGAATATAGGAATAGGTAAAACTTGTTTATAGGTAAAAAAGATTTAAAGACAATATGATTAAATACACAAGAAAAAATTATAATCATACCATTTGAATTGAAATCCTATATCAAGAATCAAATCCTATATAACTACAAAATTTACCTAAATTCACACATAACCACCATTTTCACATAGCACATCATCTCAATTTATTTGTCCCACATCTTCTCCCAAAAATAAGAAATAATTACCTATCACAATCTAATTCATCCCCACTTCCAAAATATACAAAATTTTATTAGTATATTTCTCTTTCAAATCTAATCGAAGAATCATTGCTATCCACACATTATCCACAATAATTTATTTATTACTGAAATAATCTAAGAAACATTGCTATCCACACTTTACCTAGAATAATTTATTTATTACTCAATTGCATTTATTACTCCAAGAATATTTGCAGGAGCCCAAAAAGATTTTATCTATTTACTTTTGTCCAATATGGGCAAGTCTGTAAAATTAGGTGAGTAGGTAATCCAACTAATTTTTAAAAAATCATGTTTTACCAACGGACATGACCCTAAACAAGTGGTGTTACCATTTAATTGGTTGATCTTTCTTAATGTTTATCCCCTTCCACAAGGCAAATAAAATAATAATTAAAACCCTAAAATTTTCGAGGCAAGTTAGAAATGGAATCATAACAGTTGGCAAGTTGCTGGATGCACCATATACAAGGTTCCCATGGGGCCCACCACATTAAGGAATCACATGATCCAGGGAACACTAACTTTTCTCTTCATACAAGTAGGCCCCACATTATAATTTTTTCTTCATAAAGTAGGGCCCACATTATAACTTTTCTCTCCATCCAAGTAGGGCCCACATTAGTTGTGGCCATGAAAGCTCATTGTTTAGAGAATGATTGACATGATTAGGGTAGTTAGAAGTTACACCAAATGTTCTCATTCCTAAGCACGCACTTACACTTGTAAACCTTAATTCTAAAGCTAATTATTTTAAAAAGAAACCCCCCATGTGGTAAGGGGCCCGTGCATTTGTCTAAAATGTCGTCATTTTTTGTCAACAAAGTGAAAAAAACAAAAGAAAAGGGATAAGATGTCATAATGTCCACAACCCATGAATTGTCTCGAACGTGCGAACCCATTATTATACTACTTTTATTCCTCGTGGAACGGAAAATTAATTATGATTCAGTTGATGGCATGCTTTTGAATCCGTGGAGGGTACCCTATCCTATCCTAGCCTATGGAATTGTATCTAAATGTGCCAATGTTTTTGGCTTGATTAGGACAACTTCAATTAGGTTGCCCTTTGAGGGGGACTTTGGTTGTGGCCATCATTTTCTATAGTATTTTATATTAAATTGCGTGTTTTTTCGCATAATGTTTTGATTATTGGATACAAGATTTTGGTTTTTAAATAGTTTTTTAATTTCAAATGTTATAGTTTCTGGGCATTAGTGTGTTGGATCTCTTAGACAACTTTGGCAGAAGGAATTAAATTATATGGAATGTAGAAGAGCAGTCTAAACAAGTAAAACAAACTAACAAACAAGTAGTAGGCATTAAAGAAGGTAAATAGGTTTATATAAAAACTAAATATTTAAAAAACACTAGTTTATTAGGTTGACATTGTAGTAGATGTAGAATATTCTATGATGATACTTATTAATTTGATTTTTTTATGTTTAATGTTTAGTATTTTATTAGGTGGTATATATCAAACTAAAAGTATTCAATGTATGACTGGTATATATCAAACTAAAAGTATTCAATGTATGACTATCTAAGTAATTTATGTGGTTACATAAATGAACTTTATAGGTATAGATCTAAATCTTGTTCATGGAATTGTTTTGTGATTGTAGATTCAATCTTAGTAATTATAGATCTCCTCTACTTGCAAAGATGAATCACCTTGCTATCAATAACCTATATTTCGAGACTAGTAGTGTTGATGAACACCTTTGGGATCTTGTTAAGCAAGGATCTTCTTCTTATGTCAAGCCCCTAAATCTAAATCAATGGTTTGATGAGATTGAAAACACTCCAAGCAATCTTACAATATGCTTGAAACATGTGTATGTTGATGCTATGCTATGATTATGATGAATGTAATATGTGATGTAGAGCTCCTCTACGATTTACTACAAGATTCATTAATGAATTAAGGTTTGTCCTTTTATACAACACCTAACACACATTTAACTCTTAAGTTTGCAAGTAACAACTAGTAGGGAAGGAGTGGACTTGGGCCCAAATTTAAATTCAAATTTAAGTCCTAGGGTCCTTTTGTACCATAAACTTGAACCAAGTTCATTTCTATGCCCATGGATATGAGCAAAATAAGGAAAAGCGTAAAATAATATATTAGGTCCAAACTCTTAAGATGCCAATGAGGATAAGATCAAGTTAGGTTCAAGTACTTCACCAACTTTAACATAAAAATATGTTAGTTGCATAATAGCAATTATATTAGGGAAAATTCAGCCAAAGTGAGTCTAAATAAAAAGGGAAAAAGTACAAGATATGCAATTTTCACCCTTGCATTTTGCCCCCACTTTGACTTGCATGTGAACTGCTATTAATATGCATCTCAAAGTAAAACAAGTGATCACCATGAAAGTTTCTTGAAACTTGTAAGATGAGATATATATAATTTGCACATTCTCCTCATAATAAGCATCCCATCTTTAAACCTACAAGTACAAAAGAAAAAGTTCCAATAAGTAACATCTAACATTATTTAAAATAGGCACAAACAATAATTACTCAATAGTATATATGATTATAAAAAGTAAAAAGTAAACAAGAACAAGACATCCTTTAAGCATTGTGTGGGCCAAACATATTTTTAGCATGGTAGGAGCCATGAGCATGAAGTTCTAATGTGGTGTGAAGCTTGTAAATGAGCATGAACCGATAAGGTGGCATTAAGCCTATAAAAGAGTATGAAGTTGTAACATGAAATGGAGTAATAATGTGCATGAAGCTTGTACAAAATCATGAAGCTTTCCACTAAATGAATGTTAGTGATGCTAGAGTTAAGGAACTAATTACCTTGCAATCTTATTTATATTTTGTTTATCTCCAACACTCTTGGTAAGTGTCCCTGGATGACTAGGGTGTAATTATAAAATAATTTATTATTAAGATTCCTCAAGAATCTTAGCATTAATTGTTAGATGGATTCATGAAGGAGGTGGAGTTGGCAATAATAATTACAATCTATATTAACCAAATTTCTCTATTTAGATGTGAAAATGGAGTAGTGAAGCATCTTGCATGTTGTTTGTAGGTACCATATGAATTGGGTGATAATTTTAGATTCTTATCTTGGAATATGGGTCATTATGGATGACTTACAAGTCAAATATTTTTTCTAGTATTAGTATGGAGGTTATTTTTTCTATTCATGGTTCATTGGGAGTTACATATACTATTCTTAGAAGAGCCTCTTCATTTTGGACATGAGAGTTTTTTAATTTTTCCATGGTTTGATGGTACACTATTTGGAAAATCATTTATGTTATTCCTCTCCCATTTCTCTAAAAATTAGAGAGATGAGATAGTAGTTTCATAAGTTTATTTTATAGGTACACACATGCTACCAAAGTGTGATAAAAGTGAAGAGTGTATTAGTGTTGGATTCATCTTTTTTTAGTATTAATTCATATTTATTATCCTTCTCAAATGAATTTTTTTCTTGAAATGATTTCTCCACATAAATATTATGTTCATACGGTTTTATGGATATAAGATTAAGTGTTAATATTTTCACAATGCTAGCTACATAAAAAAAAGGACTATAAAGAAATAAGGGAAAGAAAGAGTCTAATGATGAATGTGAATCAATATTTTCTCTATATTATTTTATTAATGTATTTGTTAGAACTCTTTCTATGTATGCATGGATGATTGACTCTTGAATTTCGCTCCACATAAATTCCCATAGGGAATAATTTTGGAAGTATGAGATCAAAGATTTAATTGGATATGATAATATTTTACTTATTATTGTTGGACATGATAGAGTTAAGATCATATTTTTTGATGGGAGGATCAAACACCTCTCAATATTTTGGCATATCTCTAGTTTGGAAAATAACCTCTTATTAGTAAGAAAAATGAATTATGTGTGTATGTAGACCATATAAAAGAAGGATGTAAGATGGTTCATAGATCCATGGTTCTTGTAATGTGATTTTATGGTGGAACACTATTCCACCTTGATAATAGTGTCTACATAGAATGTAACATTTTGGTGGGTGCTACTACTTATATACTTGTAGCTCTTCAATTTTATAGCCATGAGATTCCAACCAAAAATACTATATTGTGATATGAGCACACATGCCACATTAGTGAAAAATGCATTAGATCCATAAAATGTAAAAACATGGTTAAAGGGTTGTTTGATTGGTCTTTGGATTTTTCCCTTTGTAAACTTGTTTATATCTTATAGATCTATATGGGGTTTAGATTTGATACATAGTGATTCATTTGGTCTTGTTGTTGTACCTTCACTTTTAAAATATCTATATTATGTTTGATTCATTGATGATTTCTTTGGGGTTTGTTTATTAGGCTTAAAGAGTTTGAGGATATTATTGAGAACTAATAGAAAGAAATATCAAGGTGTTGATAACAAATAATGGTGAGAAATTATATTAAAAAAATTGAGGATAATAATATTGTGTGATATAAGATGAATCTATATAGACCTCTCAGGACAATGGATTTGTAGAAAGAATGGACATGACACTAATGGAGAGGGTTGGGATAATAATGGAACTGATTTAGATTAGAAATTATAGGAAAAAGTAGCTAGTATAAATTATCATTTGGTAATGTTCAAATCTGTTACATCACCTCATTAACCAAACCCCAAAGGATTTTTGAATGGGTATAAAGCCCTCATTTGGCATATAATAGTTTTTGGTTGTGAGGCATATGTACACATGTTGAAGGAGAATAGTTCAAAGTTAGAATTCAAAGTGATAAAATGCACCATTAACTATAACAATGGAGTAAAGGTATAAAAGATTTAGAATTTTATGATAGAAAAAATGCCATATTGTTAGAATGTGATATTTAGGGAGATCAAGTGTTTTCCTATAGTTGAGCAACCAAATGATAATGTGAAGACAATGATACAAATATAGACAAATCTAAGGAGATTACACTTGAGGATAAACCAAAGGTTCATGATGGACCTAATGACAAGGATGATATAGAGAACTCTACAAGATCAAATGAGGAAGAACCTCTACCTTATCTTGTAAGGAGGCCCACTTAACAAAGGAGGCAACCAAAGAGGTATAGCCCACCTAATTTTTATGTATATTTTTTTTTTCTAACAATGTTGATGATCCTATAACTTTGGAGTAGACAATGGAGATAAGTGGTAGTTAAAAGGAAGCATAGACACATAATACAATTACTACACTAATATATGAAAAAAGATATTACAAAAATTAAACTAATCATAGAGTTACAAGGAAATAAACACAAAAGTAATATACCATAACACAATGATTTACATGGGTAAAACCATTTTGAGAGAACACACTTCAAAGTAACTCAATGCATTACTTATTAATCAAAGGTTATAATACACTTGTAGAGTCTAATAATTTATAGAGTATCACTAACAAGAGATTTGGAGTAATTCTAGTAGCATAAAAATACCTACAAAACTCATAGTCAAAACCCCCATCTCAAGCACCCAATTAATTGGAGATACAATATATGAAACCAATAAATAGAAATTAGGAAACCATGAGCTAAAACAACCCAACATATAACACCCAAATCCATTGTTAGAAACCCAACATCCAAATCCCAAGTTGAGTCTACAAGCTAAAAATGATATTCCTTCCACTTGCCATGAGCTCATCATAATCCATTGATGAACTTGGGTGCTTTATTTTGGCTCCATTATCTATATTCAAATATGCCTTATGATGTCTCATAACACACACATCATAAGTAGTTGAATAAGTGTAACTCACTCTTACAACTATTTTACATGTCATAAATGCTATTATATTTCCAATATGGGAAGCCCAACTTATAGAGGTCATAACTTTTGATCTAGGAGGCTCTTTGGGCCTATTTTTTTAAAATGTAGAGCTTGAAGATATATATATATATATATGTATGTATTATGCATCCTTATAAGTTATGTTGAACAACCTACAAATATGTTTGATCCTAAAAATGACCTCTATAGCCTAGAAATTGATTTTTTTTTGTTCTATAGCCTAAAATTATAATTTACATTATTAAAATTATGACCAAGATTGAGACACCTTTCCCAATAGTATTTAGTCTTAGAAGATGAACATGGATAAGGAGATGATAGTGCTAAAGAAGAAAAACAAAAGACATAATTTAGATGCATTAAGGGAGGAAACCTATTAGTTGCAAATGGGACTTCAAGAAGAAATTTAGTTTTAAGGGCAAGGTGGATGAGTAAAAAATAAGATTGGTTGCTCAATTTTAGAATCCCAAGTAGAGGGAATGGATTTTGGTGATATATTTTCTATAGTTGCAAAGCTTATATCCATAAGATTTGTTTGATCTATTATTGTAATATTTGAATTTAAGGTTGAGGAAATGGATGTGAGGAAACATGTCTTCCATGGATATTTAGAGGAAGATATATACACAATAGACATAGAGCACTACATGAGGGTAAGGAGAAATCATTTTACAAGTTGAAATTGTATAAACCTAAAAATGGTCACATTATAATAAGTCGGTAATTAATTAAATATAAGTTATTTAATTAAATCTCCGATTCAATCTACATATAAATAAATTTAATTATTTATTTATATTATTCATTTTCTAATTCTTCTATCTTAATTAAATAAGTTTAATTACTTATTTAATTTAATCACTTTTTCCAATTCTTCTTAATTAATTAAATAAGTTTTACAATTTATTTAATTTAATTATCACATTGCTTTATTTTGAATAAAGTAGATATTCTTCTTTTTCCAAAATCATAAAATCATCTTTAAATCTTCTAAAAAGCCATCTCACATTTAATTAAATATTTTAAATATTTAATTAGAAACTTCTTATCCATATTCCACACATAATTAAATATTTTTCAATATTTAATTAGAAGTTTCCAAATCCACATGTCACGTGAAATTAAATAATTTTATTATTTAATTGTTAAATTATCCTCAACCACCAAAACTAACTCATAACTAAACTTGATAAATGGTAAGTTCCCTCTATTTTTGAGTGAAAGGTTTTGTGAGAAGGAAACATCTTCCTTCTTTTTCTCTAGCTTCC
Organism: Sequoia sempervirens; assembly: GCA_007258455.2. Lineage (NCBI taxonomy): Eukaryota > Viridiplantae > Streptophyta > Pinopsida > Cupressales > Cupressaceae > Sequoia > Sequoia sempervirens. The sequence goes on from VDFB02270651.1 coordinate 186,902,767, forward strand.
ATCTTTCTCTCCAACTTATTCATCTCTCACCATTCATCTTACCAGAGTGAATCTCAGCCATTGATCTTTGCCAACTAAGCTTTTTCCTTCAAACATCTATAAATAAGACCTCTTAGCTCTTTGAAAATCCTGAAACTGTTTGCATAGCATGAGCATTATAGTTGAATAATCAAGCATTTTAGCATCTTAATATCCTAGATTTCATAATCATACCACAACATCTTAGCTTTTATCATCTTAGCATAAATATGCATTTTTGCATATCTCATTCTTAGTTTCATTATTGAGCATCATATCATAGCTTCATTATCTCATATCGTTAGCATAAGAATGTATTTTGCATATCATCTCATTCTTTAGGTTGTCATTATGTTGGGCTTTTGCTTACACAATCTGAGAGAAAATGTTTATTTTGAAGTGTTTTACTCTTTTAGATTCTTTGATATAATGTTTCATTGGTGTGTTATTGAGTTTAATAGTTGACATTATTTCACACACACATTTTGGCTCCCCACCGCGGGCTCTTTGCCCCATTTTAATATTTTATCAGATGTTTTCTCAAGTGTGTC
>VDFB02270651.1:186903435-186933825 GCA_007258455.2 Sequoia sempervirens
GCTCCCTAGCCACTATCACAAAAGCATGTTGATCAAGGTCTCCTACGAGCGTACTGAGGGATCCTAATGTGGATATCACCGCACGATGATGCACAGGTGCAGGAATAGTAGGACTAAGAGGAGAAACAAGGGGTTGTGCATGCACGAGGCATCGGGGATCAACCCGTGCCCCTAACCTCTGTTATGGCATGTCGCCAACAACACCTTGAAATGATTTAAAATCAAAATAATTGGGCTTTTTCCCCAAAAAAAAATCTACATATAGTTTCCTCAAAAAATATAATGGGACCTCCAAATTAGCATGTGGTGGATTGTCAAATACCATCCACTATCGATCCCAAAAATGTACACTCATATGTGGATGTATACACCACCTCATGGATATTCTAGATTTAGTTGCAGGAATGGGCTGGTGAGTATTAGGGTCGATAAAATAAGGTGCTAGATGGGATTTTGTTATTTTTACTTCTAAAATTTGTTTATATGAGATACCATCTGCATAAAATCATCTCATATCCTCCCTATCTTGTCGATGCCTATCTGAGTCAAAATCAATAGACCTAATGGCATTGACAACGTTTTGCATCGCAGATGCAAAACATCTCACATGTGGTGGAATCAATGCTTCATTTTTCATAGCATTGATTTGGTTTTGAATGGATGCCACATTTTCATTGGTGCATGCTCGCAAGCGAGCCTCATCTGATCCAACAGGTGGTGGAGGTGGGATATGAGGTGGAGGGAGTGGAGGTGGAGGGCGTGGAGGTGGAAGTTGTTGAGGTGGTGGATTAATGATATCATCAGTGTCAAATTGATCCATGATATCTATATAAGTGTGCACCTACATTAGATTATACAAAATTAACATACAAACTTACAAAATACAAGAAATAGTTAAATTTTAAACGTACATGCAAATTTGTTTAAATAGGATGTGCATACATATACATACACATACATACATTTATTCAACTTGAGCATGTGCATACAAATTTCAAAATTTAAGATGCACATACATTTAAAATAAAAAAAATATGATGCATAATGCATGCATACATCATTCAACTAAACTATATGTACATACAAATTTCAAAATTTAAGATCTAGAACTATGTAATTTTAATACATGTACATGTACTAAAAAATAAACTTAAAACATTCACAAAAAGCTCATTTATGTCTAATGCATATAAATTACATTTTTCTAATAGGAGAAATTATGATAGTAGTCATAAAATATACTATTATAAATTCATCATTATAAACTATTATATTCATAAATTCAACACTTAAAAATATCCATCCAACCAAATTCATAAATTCATCCCTAAAAATATCCATCCAACCAAATTCATCACTAAAAATATCCATCCAATCAAATTCATAAATTCATCAATAAAAATATCCATCCAACCAAATTCACAAATTCATCACAAAAAATATCCATCCAACCAAATTCATAGATTCATAACTATAAGATCATTGTCTTAATTTATAAGGTGTTGCGACTCTCTACTGCATCTCTTCATTTCTTTGTGTTTTCCTTTTCAGAATCATAATTTCTCCTCTCCTCTAGCCATCGTTGATGCTCATATAAAACCACATCCATGGACCTAACAACATCAACAAAATTTTGCATCGTAGATGTAAAACGCCTCAAATGTGGTGCAATACATTCTTCATTCTGAATAGCATTGATTTGATCCTGAATGGATCTAACATTCACATCGATCTATGCTTGCAAGCGAGCACCATCAGATTCAGGTGGTGGAGGTGGGGGGTTATGAGGTGGAGTGGGTGGAGGTGGAGGTGAAGGTGGTGGAGATGGAGGGTGTGGAGGTGGATTACTGATATCATCATTATTGAATTGATCCATGATCTCTAAGATATAAGTGAACCTGCATTATATTTTTAATTTAAAAATGTAAGATACATGTTTAAAAATCCCCTTAAACCATTTAATATAAATGGCCTAATTGAATACAAATGATAAAATGTGTAAGCCTCATTTATGTCTAGGGCATGTTACTTGAATAAAAAAAAGTAACTGTTAATGTGATGTGAAAACTCATTAAAATTTACATTAAAGTAGGAGAAATTATGTTGGCTTTTAAAGGGGTCCTCATAGGATGGCTTAAGGGGAACTATGAATTAAGGTCCTAGGAAAAAATGACATGGTAAGAGGAAATAAAATTTGGTGGAGTTGCCCAAGGCAACCAAATTTCATTTTAAGGTCCTAGGATAAAATGAATGCTTTAGGATTTAGGGTTTAGAGTTTAGGGTTTAGGGTTTAGGGTAATAGGATGGCTTAAGGGGATCTATGAATTAAGATCCTAGGACAAAATGATGGATTTAGGGTTTAGGGTAATAGGATGGCTTAAGGGGATATATGTAGGAAGGTCATAGGACAAAATGACATGGCTTAAGGGAATAAAATTTGGTGAAGTTTCCCAAGGTAACCAAATTTCATTAAGGTCCTAGGACAAAATGATGGCTTTAGGGTTTAGGATTTAGGGTTTAGAGTTTAGAGTTTAGGGTTTAGGGTAATAGGATGGCTTAAGGGGATCTATGTAGTAAGGTCCTAGGACATAATGACATGGCTTAAGGGAATAAAATTTGGTGAAGTTTCCCAAGGCAACCAATTTCATTAAGGTCCTAGGACAAAATGATGGCTTTAGGGTTTAGGCTTAGAGTTTAGAGTTTAGGGTTTAGAGTAATAGGATGGCTTAAGGGAATCTATGTAGTAAGGTCCCAGGACAAAATGACATGGCTTAAGGGAATACAATTTGGTGGAGTTTCCCAAGGCAACCAAATTTCATTTTAAGGTCCTAGGACAAAATGAATGCTTTAGGGTTTAAGGTTTAGAGTTTAGGGTTTAGGGTTTAGGGTTTAGGGTGAAGTTTGGGTGGCCCTTGGAATAATGGACTTGCAAGTTAGTGAGCAACATTTTCTTGTGGAACAGTTGATTGAGATAGCTCTTGTTTCGACTTACCAACCTCTCATGAAATCTCATTCATATTATAATATTGCATGATCTTATCATTGTTAAATTTTGTTTTCTTGGGAAACTTCAACAAATTATGAGAACTTCTTTGATCCCCTTAAGAAATGTCATATTAGGACCCCTTAAGACATCGGTTTAGGGTTTAGGGTAATTGGATGGCAAGTAAGGGGGTTAATATTTTTGATTCATCACATATGCAAGAACATTAGTTTATGAATATTTTTTATTTTATGAATAGACTGACTATTTCCTTAGATTACTTCTATGATGGAGGAATTAAGCACACGACTATAAACTAGCCCACTTTTGACAATTTAGGATAGTCTCTATGGTTTACCCTTGAATTCATAGAAATATGTATATTTAGAGAAAATCAAAATGCGTCTTGACAAGTTGGAGCTAGATCTTAAAATTTGGTTATTGAATCCTTGATTAGTATTGGTAATTTCTATTCCTTCCCTAATCGTCGTCAAAGTCTATGAATAAAAGGTGTGGAAATATAACCTATGACCAAAGTTGGATTAATTTTCTATCTAGATCAAGGCAATCATCCATAGTAAATTTTAGGATTGTTAAGCATTCAAGCATACGAAAAAATGATTCATTGATCTTAAACTAGCTACATTATTCTTGGGAATAAGGTCAACAAAACCCTTAAGAGGTGAATCAATGTAGGGTTATTTTAAGAGTATTTTCCCATATAATTATTGACAAAGTTTTATAATGCTCTAGCTATATACCTCGCAAACATGGGTTTGATCGTATACTTCACCCATATGTTTACTCATTGAAGATCCATAATAATATAATATATTTCACTACCATATAAGTATATAAGTTATCATAAAATTATGTTGAGGTCTCTACTCTTCTAGTGAGGAAATTTAACTATCTACTCGATTTTTAACAATCATGGTTTAAATTGTAAAATGTTATGGCATAGTATCACATGTTGTAAGATAGTATGAATCATAATAGATGCATAAGGCCCATATTATTAACTCAATTAAGGTACCACATACAATTACCCTTTAATTGGCCATTAGAAAACAATATAAAACACCAAAGTATGTATGTTAAATACATTTTTCATTGTAAGGTAAAAATAATAATTTAACATCTCAATAGAACATAATGAAGCATCATAAATTATGCATACATTTAGATCTATTAATTTATCATGTGGTAATAAATACATAAATTAATTGAGCATAATTTGTAATAGAAACACAATTTATATCAATTCTAACTATCCACTAGTCCCACAAGTAAGGTTTAACATATTGTTTTCTAATCTAATTATATCTATGTTCATAACGTTTAATTGATTGTGTCTCTTGAAATCTCTCTAACTTAATGAATACACATTTAAATGTATAATATTTATCAAATCCTATTTCATTGTCAATATCAAGGACCCTAATTTACTATGTATCAACTTAAATCTATCAAATAATTTCTTCCATAGGCATGCCTACATACTTGTCTCCATACAATGCAAATGAAATTTAAAACATTTAAGCAACACAAATGAATTTTTTCCATTATAAAATATTCTTGAGCTTGAAATCAGGGTTTTCAAATGCAAAATTTTTTGTTTGATTTCAATTTAGGGTTTTCAAATGCAAATTTTTTTGTTTGAATTCAATTTAGGGTTTCAAGAAGCAATTAGGTTTTCAATGCAAAATTTTTGTTTGATTTCAATTTAGGGTTTTCAAATGCAATTTTTGTTTTGATTCAATTTAGGGTTTCAAAAATGGGGGCTTTCAAATGCAATTTTTTATTTCATTTCAATTTAGGGTTTTCAAATGCAATTTTTTTGTTTCCTTTCAATTTAGGATTTTCAAATGCAATTTTTTTGTTTGATTGAACAATTTAAGCTTCAAAAGCTAATTTTTTTTCTTAAGATACAATTTAAGGTTGATTTTTTTTGTTTCTATTCAATATCTGAGGGTTTCATTTCATTTTTTCTTCTTCTTCTACAAATCACCATTTCTTCTATTATAGGTAAATAAAAATACATAAAACTCTAAACAAATTGAAAAAAAAAATATTAAAATCTATCATTATATTAAAATTTTCAAAAAAAATGAAAAAAACAAAAAAATGGTGGTGGGGCGCATACCTAGAGGTCATTGTCTGCTCTCCACAATTGGGATCTCGTGTGCTGTTAAAATGACCGAGTTTCATTTTTTTATAAAAATAAATACCACTTAAAAGTAGGATCCCGTTTTGTAAAGAGCACGATCCCATTTCACGAAGGCCGGTTTAGGATCCATTAATAAATGGGATTATGTTTTTTAAAAAATAGGACCCCGTTTAGATTTTAGGCTCGGGATCTCAAAGCTAAACGAGATCCCATTTTTTAAAAGTGGGATCTTGTTTATTAAAAAGTGGGATCCCGTTTTCTGCATGTCAATTTCGGATTTTTTCCTAAGGCAAGAACTTCCACGTTTTGTGGACTCACATTCTTTCTCTTACCCTTACATGATATGATATTATGTGTTGAATTTGACAATCTTGAATTGATTATATCTACTAATTCACCACCCTCTCAGTAGATCGTGTGCTCTTCAGTATATATGTATGTATATATAATGCTATATGGAAGTAACTCATGTCTAAGTTATAGTTAATATCACTTCAAAAATTTATAAAAGAACATTATACAAAAAAGAATGAAAACATATCTACACACTAGATATTAGTGTTATGAATCTATGTTTAAAAAATTATACTTTTATCATTTCTACAAAAGAATATATGGTCTACAGAAGTAACATAACTTTTAAAAATAATGTTAACTATAAAAACAAGATATTAAAAGTTCATAAAAAATTCACAAATTATTTCTTATTTTAAAAAAAAAAATAGAATATATACACATGAAATCTAAAAAATTATTTGTTCACATCATCTTCAAATTCTTAATGGTTTAGTTTCTATAGGTATCGAAAAGTGGAAATTTGTTTAAAAATAGTAATTTCAATGTCCTACTTTACCAAAAAGTGGGACAAACTATTGTGGGATAACCCTCTTTCCAAGTTGCACTACTTACAAAATTTTCTCATGTTTTCTTGGATAGTTTGGCCTTATCTTTGAAGGTAAAATTTCAATTGCATATTCCTCCCTTATTCATAGTAGATTGGGTAAAAATATTTCTTCAACAAATCCCTAAAATTTTCCCATTAGGAGATTGGTGGAACTCTTCTCAATTTCAAAGAAATGACACGAGACTTTTATAGATTAGTGCATGATTGAATATCTTCAAACATACAAAGGAGACTTGTTAATGTGAGTTCATCTTGTGAAAATTAAAATAGACTCCCATTTGTAGAATGCATTGGTCTAATTTCTTTCCATTAACCTCTCCACCAAAAGGTTATGTGTTTGTTTTTTCCTCTACCTTGTAAAGGACATTGTCTACACATCTCCTTGTTCAAAACAAATCTTCTTGGGTTTCTCCTCTTGTTCTTCCTCCTTGTATATACCTAAAGTTTTGAGTTATAGCTGAAAAAACACTCTCAAGCATGTCTATTTCAATGATAGACCTAGAGATTATTGAAACATCCTCTTCCAAATTTCTAAACCTTGCTTCTCCTACATTGACATCCCTATCACCATCTCTGGAAAATATTATTTGTGTTATATTCCATTCCCTAGTACTAGTCTTAGGTTCAAATACACTTAAATCATCACTTCCACTTGACTTAGTAGTAAATATAACCTAAAATTTTCACCAAACAACAAGAATTTTCACAAAAATAGGTAATTATAAATTACTCTTCTACCACTTGATTTATAAAATCAAAGAAATATTCCCTACCAATTCATTAACAATGGATTTTCTTACTTATGGCTCTTATCAAACACCTCATAATGAGTATTTATGGGTTTACTTATTATTAACAAAAATTCTACTTCAATGTGTAGTATTGGAAACATAAGCATACATGTAATAAACATCAAGAACATCAAAATAAAGCTTGACAATAATTAGGACAACACACGTTACCCTAGAGAAACCTTAAAAATGAAAAAACTCAAACATGAGAAAGCAATTTACTCCATTATCCACTAAAATCTAGTCAAATATACATTATAGTAAGTTTGCATTGTGTCAACTCAAGCTCTTCAACATTAAAATTGAGGATAAAACCCTACAATGGTGTCTACAACATCAAAACCCTATTCACAATCCCTAAAAAATGGAATTTAAACATTTGATGAGCATAATAAAGGAGTTATGCCTTGCACAAGGTGTAAAATAGTGTTATACAGTCTCCCATAGTCTCTACTAGTGTTAAAAGGAATTTTCCATGCTTGGAAGATGAATTGAATTGTCCAAAACCCTTCATATTTCATGCTTTGTTTGCACTACAAAAAAAATCTACTTACTCCATGCTTGGTAAATTTTGAAATTGTTACACACGATACTTTTACCATAGTTGAGATGCTCTTACCACAATCAAAATACTTTTGTTTCTCTATATAAATCGACGATTTCATCATTTATCTTTCTTGTGCCCCATTTCTAACGTCCCTAAGATGCTTTGAATCATCACAAGGCCTCATTTGACATACACACAAGCATTTGGACCCTAATAGTGATGATCATCAATCTTCCTCATAAAGGTAGCTCCTAATATGATTCTCTTGATTAGGTATGGATAAACATGATCGATTGATTAAAGAATGACGATTCATATTATGGATTAGAAGGAGGGAAGCAATTCACCTTCCACACCTAGCATAGCAAGTGCTAATAGTATTCTTCAACACCACCATCAATTTTTTCATTGTAGAATATAGGAATAGGTAAAACTTGTTTATAGGTAAAAAAGATTTAAAGACAATATGATTAAATACACAAGAAAAAATTATAATCATACCATTTGAATTGAAATCCTATATCAAGAATCAAATCCTATATAACTACAAAATTTACCTAAATTCACACATAACCACCATTTTCACATAGCACATCATCTCAATTTATTTGTCCCACATCTTCTCCCAAAAATAAGAAATAATTACCTATCACAATCTAATTCATCCCCACTTCCAAAATATACAAAATTTTATTAGTATATTTCTCTTTCAAATCTAATCGAAGAATCATTGCTATCCACACATTATCCACAATAATTTATTTATTACTGAAATAATCTAAGAAACATTGCTATCCACACTTTACCTAGAATAATTTATTTATTACTCAATTGCATTTATTACTCCAAGAATATTTGCAGGAGCCCAAAAAGATTTTATCTATTTACTTTTGTCCAATATGGGCAAGTCTGTAAAATTAGGTGAGTAGGTAATCCAACTAATTTTTAAAAAATCATGTTTTACCAACGGACATGACCCTAAACAAGTGGTGTTACCATTTAATTGGTTGATCTTTCTTAATGTTTATCCCCTTCCACAAGGCAAATAAAATAATAATTAAAACCCTAAAATTTTCGAGGCAAGTTAGAAATGGAATCATAACAGTTGGCAAGTTGCTGGATGCACCATATACAAGGTTCCCATGGGGCCCACCACATTAAGGAATCACATGATGCAGGGAACACTAACTTTTCTCTTCATACAAGTAGGCCCCACATTATAATTTTTTCTTCATAAAGTAGGGTCCACATTATAACTTTTCTCTCCATCCAAGTAGGGCCCACATTAGTTGTGGCCATGAAAGCTCATTGTTTAGAGAATGATTGACATGATTAGGGTAGTTAGAAGTTACACCAAATGTTCTCATTCCTAAGCACGCACTTACACTTGTAAACCTTAATTCTAAAGCTAATTATTTTAAAAAGAAACCCCCCATGTGGTAAGGGGCCCGTGCATTTGTCTAAAATGTCGTCATTTTTTGTCAACAAAGTGAAAAAAACAAAAGAAAAGGGATAAGATGTCATAATGTCCACAACCCATGAATTGTCTCGAACGTGCGAACCCATTATTATACTACTTTTATTCCTCGTGGAACGGAAAATTAATTATGATTCAGTTGATGGCATGCTTTTGAATCCGTGGAGGGTACCCTATCCTATCCTAGCCTATGGAATTGTATCTAAATGTGCCAATGTTTTTGGCTTGATTAGGACAACTTCAATTAGGTTGCCCTTTGAGGAAGACTTTGGTTGTGGCCATCATTTTCTATAGTATTTTATATTAAATTGCGTGTTTTTTCGCATAATGTTTTGATTATTGGATACAAGATTTTGGTTTTTAAATAGTTTTTTAATTTCAAATGTTATAGTTTCTGGGCATTAGTGTGTTGGATCTCTTAGACAACTTTGGCAGAAGGAATTAAATTATATGGAATGTAGAAGAGCAGTCTAAACAAGTAAAACAAACTAACAAACAAGTAGTAGGCATTAAAGAAGGTAAATAGGTTTATATAAAAACTAAATATTTAAAAAACACTAGTTTATTAGGTTGACATTGTAGTAGATGTAGAATATTCTATGATGATACTTATTAATTTGATTTTTTTATGTTTAATGTTTAGTATTTTATTAGGTGGTATATATCAAACTAAAAGTATTCAATGTATGACTGGTATATATCAAACTAAAAGTATTCAATGTATGACTATCTAAGTAATTTATGTGGTTACATAAATGAACTTTATAGGTATAGATCTAAATCTTGTTCATGGAATTGTTTTGTGATTGTAGATTCAATCTTAGTAATTATAGATCTCCTCTACTTGCAAAGATGAATCACCTTGCTATCAATAACCTATATTTCGAGACTAGTAGTGTTGATGAACACCTTTGGGATCTTGTTAAGCAAGGATCTTCTTCTTATGTCAAGCCCCTAAATCTAAATCAATGGTTTGATGAGATTGAAAACACTCCAAGCAATCTTACAATATGCTTGAAACATGTGTATGTTGATGCTATGCTATGATTATGATGAATGTAATATGTGATGTAGAGCTCCTCTACGATTTACTACAAGATTCATTAATGAATTAAGGTTTGTCCTTTTATACAACACCTAACACACATTTAACTCTTAAGTTTGCAAGTAACAACTAGTAGGGAAGGAGTGGACTTGGGCCCAAATTTAAATTCAAATTTAAGTCCTAGGGTCCTTTTGTACCATAAACTTGAACCAAGTTCATTTCTATGCCCATGGATATGAGCAAAATAAGGAAAAGCGTAAAATAATATATTAGGTCCAAACTCTTAAGATGCCAATGAGGATAAGATCAAGTTAGGTTCAAGTGCTTCACCAACTTTAACATAAAAATATGTTAGTTGCATAATAGCAATTATATTAGGGAAAATTCAGCCAAAGTGAGTCTAAATAAAAAGGGAAAAAGTACAAGATATGCAATTTTCACCCTTGCATTTTGCCCCCACTTTGACTTGCATGTGAACTACTATTAATATGCATCTCAAAGTAAAACAAGTGATCACCATGAAAGTTTCTTGAAACTTGTAAGATGAGATATATATAATTTGCACATTCTCCTCATAATAAGCATCCCATCTTTAAACCTACAAGTACAAAAGAAAAAGTTCCAATAAGTAACATCTAACATTATTTAAAATAGGCACAAACAATAATTACTCAATAGTATATACAATTATAAAAAGTAAAAAGTAAACAAGAACGAGACATCCTTAAAGCATTGTGTGGGCCAAACATATTTTTAGCATGTTAGGAGCCATGAGCATGAAGTTGTAATGTGGTGTGAAGCTTGTAAATGAGCATGAACCGATAAGGTGGCATTAAGCCTATAAAAGAGTATGAAGTTGTAACATGAAATGGAGTAATAATGTGCATGAAGCTTGTACAAAATCATGAAGCTTTCCACTAAATGAATGTTAGTGATGCTAGAGTTAAGGAACTAATTACCTTGCAATCTTATTTATATTTTGTTTATCTCCAACACTCTTGGTAAGTGTCCCTGGATGACTAGGGTGTAATTATAAAATAATTTATTATTAAGATTCCTCAAGAATCTTAGCATTAATTGTTAGATGGATTCATGAAGGAGGTGGAGTTGGCAATAATAATTACAATCTATATTAACCAAATTTCTCTATTTAGATGTGAAAATGGAGTAGTGAAGCATCTTGCATGTTGTTTGTGGGTACCATATGAATTAAGTGATAATTTTAGATTCTTATCTTGGAATTGTTGTGCCTATAGCACACACACCCCATTCGGAATAGGGACCCTCTTTTTTTTGCTTTCGTCAGGCCGCTTTTGCCTTCGTCTCATTTTGCGTGCCCCCTATTTTTAAGCCCCAGGTGGTCAAGGAGTCATAAAGTTGTCATCTCAAGTTGACCAAGTTCACCACCCTTGAAATTTTCATGTCTTTTGCTTTCACGGAGTTCCTTTGGCAGTTTTCCTTAGGTCTTCAAAACTGTCATCTTTTGCTCATTGCGAGTTTGCCTTTGCAGGTTTCCCCATGCGGAATTTCGTTATGCTTTCGCCATTTCCAAACAATGACCGAGTCGAGGCGTCCACCCGCATTGTGGGATCCACGTCCATCACTGTCGTCCCTTTCACTGACCTACCGAATGACAATCTCTCGACTATCGCCCGCCCTGCGGGCTCCACTTTTCCCACCGTCGAGCTTTTCAAACTCCGTGCCAACCAACCTCACCGGCCATCGTTCAAGCATTAAATGTAGGTCATAAATGCTGAATTTTCTATAAATAGCCCAATTTGACCTGTCATTTTCACTCCATTGGTTAGTAATTGTCAGAGCTCCTACTGCCCATCACCGTCGTTGCGCTCGCAACACTTCGAGGACGGATTCAAGTGTCTTCTCCATTACATTTCATCAGGTCTGCAAGGTGAGTTCGCCACCACCCTAGCTGGATTCACCTTAGTTCATTTTCTTTCAGAATTTAAAGAAAATCTTGAAAAGGAAAACCTTAGAATTGGTTAGAGCACTAAAATATGTACAAAACCCACTTCTTGAAAATTTGAAAACCCTTCAAAATCGGCCATTTAGGGCCACACAAAACTTGCCTCCTCGTTCGTCGTTCTTCACCAGGGCATTTGCACCTTTGCGGCCTGCGAGCCTCTCTTCGCTGTTCACTTATCGACCAAACTTGAAGTCTCTATTGTTGCCCTTGGTGGGCCCATGTGTGCGGGCGGACGCCTCCTTTTCACTGTGCCCTATTGGAACAAAAAGGAAACTAAGTAAAAATGCATCCTTGGGACTTTGCAGGTCTACTTTTGCGGACTTCCGCGTGTGAGCGACTTCTCATTGTTCACCGTTTTGGAACTACCACCCAACACATGCCCTCCGGCTTGCGGGTCCCGCCAGCTCCAAGTCCGTCGAAGTCATGAAACGTTGAACCTGTTTGTGGGTATTCTGATGCAGACCTCCTCATCATTGTTGCCGCCGTGTTTAACACCCATCACACACGACAAAGACCTCACTTCCTTTCGTTTGCGGGTTTCCCCATCTCCTCGTCGTTCCAAACGGCCATTCACCCTTACCAATCCACTCTGCAGTATCCGCTTTGCTCATTTCCATCTGGATTCATCACACGAAAATCGACTAAGAGTTTGATGTAGGTTGGGCTTTGCGGGCCATCGTCTGTGGGTCACCGACCCTTGACTATCGTTTCAAAATGGCCATGCCTGACCTATTGCTTGCCTTGTGGGGCCCGAGCCTATCTCAACCACCTTGTTCTCCTCAAGAAAGCAATCAATGCCTGGGTCTCCTGCGAACCTGCTTATGTGGGTCACCTTTGACGGGTGCTACTTTCTTTCCGCCGTCGCAGAGCATTCGTGAAGCTCCATCTGTTCACATTGCAGACCTTGCACCTTCCATTTCCCCTACGGTCCCTGAAAGCGAAATTGACTAAGTATAAGCTAATGTGGACTTGGCAGTGTGGACCATCGTCCCTTCCCCACCGTCCTCAAGTGGCTATTGCCTAGCATCCTCTCGCCGGTCTTCACCCACACCAATCTGAACGACTTGAACCTTAGGAACTAGTCAACGCCATCCTTCCTACCTGCGGGTCTCACAATGCGAGATTCCGTTTGCGGGATTACGTCATTCTAGCACCGTTCCCAAATGACAGAGCTCCAAACGGCTAAAACATCACCTGCCTCCGCACCCTCTTGACCCGCATAAGAAGTAGTTGAACACGAACATCCAAGACTTCATGAATGATGGACTCGTGTCCCCAAACACCTTAGCACCTTGTTGGGTCCCAACTATAGGACATAAATCTTGATGTGGGTGGCCGCATGTAGGCCATTGTGCCCTCTTCGCCGTCTCTCTGCTGCCGTCTCTAAAATAGCTGCCAGCCCATGGAAATCGACATCCCTAGGCTCGCATTGCTCTATCCTCCCCAAACAAGAGCCAAATGATGATCTTCGATGAATGTTATGATCTTTGAAAGATGAATTGTTTGATCTAATGTCTGTTTTGCAGGATTTTGCTAATGCTCCCCTCATTTTATACATGAATATGCTTAATGCACCTTTGCTTGCAGGATTTATGGAATCAGCTGTAGGACCATTGGGGGCGTCCGCAGAAAAAGACAAAGGGAAGAAGACTGTCAAGGTCCCAAGAGGGAAGGAAGATAAAGACCAGATGAAATACCAATTCCACAGGGTGGAAATCACCTCCAAAGTCACATCTATGTGGGACTCGATGGGTGAAATCACAATACTGTGTCTCACTTTTTGCCCAAGATGGACATTTACATCAATATTTTTAACTGAATCTTCATCTTCTGAGACCTATAGTAGCTAAACCATAAATAATTTGAAGATGATGTGAACTAGTGATTTGTGGAAATTTGTGTGTAGATTCTAAATATATTTTTTCTCAATTTTTTTGAAATAAATCGTGAATCTTTAAACATATCCTTTAATAACTAGTTTTAGATAGAAAACAACATTTTTTAGAAAGTAACATTTGTGTCATACAACATAACTTTTTTTCTATAAAGGATTAAATTCTAATTTTTGGAATATAGATTCTCAACATCAATATCTAGTGAAAGGATATTTTTTCATAATTTTTTGTTGCATATTTTTTTTAAAATTAATTTTTGAAGTCATTGTAACTATAATTTGGACATACATGTGTGTTGTACAACCTAACTTTTGTGTATATATCGAAATCCAATTTTTCTTTTTTGGGTGAAACAAGGAAATCAATATCTAGGGAATGGGTATTTTTTGAATTTTTTTTACAATGGTTTACTATTTTTCCATCTTTGCACAACAAAGAGCGTGATGTTCAGAGAAAAACCTATGTTTGGTAAAAAGTGAAAATTAAATACATGATAAAATGAAAATATATCAAACCTATACTTGTTGGAAAGCCAGTTTCAAGGGCTACAATCTTGAAAAATATATTTTTTAAATGATGTTATTTAATCCCTCAAAAGGTAAAGAAAAAGTGTTTTTTTGCTAGCATTTTGATAGTTGTGAAGGAGACTCCATTGTGGGTATGATTTAATACTATAGTGGTTCTATCCAAGGGGGTTTGATCTAAGGGGGTATTATCTATCCCTATTCAATTAAAACCCTTTAGATGGAGCCTCTCAAGACTTAAATCATTAGTTTTTCTAAAACTATAGATTTTAGGCAAACATCAGCACATCCCAAAAGTGAGACACGGTATTGTGGCAACACCCCGATATCAGATACCAACCTCGGGCAGGTTGACATAGATGAATTCCAACAAAGGGTCATTGTCAATCCTACTACATATAATGCAAAGAAGATCAGAAAGAGTGGTTTGGTAAGGCAACTTATTTCCTGCCCGCTCTTGTGGTCTCAGAGCTAGTGATGGCTTGCAGAGAAGCCTATCAAGAAAAGAGCAGAAGGATCGTTGATCACGATGGTAAAGTGTTGGCTGACCTGTCTACCAGGTCCATAGGGAAAACATTCCACATCCCTACCTTTGAACCTATGGAGGAAATGACCAAAGAATATGCAGAAAACATGTGGAAGGTTGATCCCCTAAAATGCAAAAAGCTAATCAACCAATATTGATTAAAGGAGAAAAGGGGGAGTGCTAACAAGGTGCCCCAAGAGTTGTTTAGAATTGATTTTTATGAGGACTATCATGACTTAGTGACCTTGTTGAGGCATCCCTACTGCAACCTACTTCCAAGACTAGATGTTCTACTTCATTGAGGAGATCATCAGAGGAAAGACCAAGTTTAATTGGGCTAGAATGATCAGCAATAACTTGCATGTAGTTCGTGGTGGTTAAGAAGACCTCCGAATTCTATATGACCTCTTATTTGGTATATCTTATGGCTGACCCATTTCCATACAGAGATTTATTTATCACACAAAGCCCAACTCCGGGAAGAGAGCTGAAGGTATATGACAGGCACCCGCAACTACAATACCACAATTTCAAGAAAGACTACTGCAGGGTGAATGATGCCTTAATTGGGCACATTATTAGACTTATCGGTAGGGACTTTGAGAGAAGAGTCACACACAATGCCTGTGCATTCATTCATCGGTTCAGATTCTTGTTCATACAGTTCCCCAAATTCACCTACATCCAGTCAAAGGGCTTCTATGAGAGGCCATACAAGCTGCCCTGGTATCCAAATGACTAGCTAATCCTGCTAGAAGTCTCTAGGCAGCTGCAAAATTCCCATACTCTCCTCAGTGGAAAACATAGGGCAGCAATATCATATCCCCTCACATTCAGGTAGGGAATGTATGCCCTCGCGGTTGCCCAATGTGCTAAATATTAAGAGAAGGAGATTGTTGAATATAATCTGGGGCTCCACACCGCTCGACCAAGGATGGATCCGTATGGTAAGTTGAAGAAGTTCATTGGAAGGAAATATGCCCACTTACATAGTAGTGAAGATTTTTGGGCTAACTATTGGGATGACAAGGAGGTACGCATGAGACATTATATGCGTATGACCACGTACATTTTCAAGACAATCAAACTATTCCTGGTATTGGATCAGATCGATGAAGATGAAAACACTGTCATAGATCTGAGGTACAATACTGTTGCTAACCTACCATTGCCCCTAATAGATTGCAACAAAGAAGAGGTCAATGACCTCGATATTCTGACAAAGCCAATAGAGCATAGAACAAGGTAATGGATTGATGCATAGATTGCTCAGTTGAAGCTCCAAGGAGCCACTTTGACCTATGGAAAGCTCGAAGATGAGCTCAAGAGTGAGATAGACAGTGGAACTGCTGCTGCCCTAACTAGGGAAGCCCCAAAATCTCCTCTAGCCACAAGGTCGAGGAAGAGAAAGGAAGTATTAGAGCACCAACCAAAACATAAAGTGTATTAGAGGAAGGCTTCCGAAGGTGAAACCTCAAAGAAGGCAAAAAGTATGGGAGGATTCTCTAAAATGCCCACAAATCAAGAAGACCCATTGCATGAAGGAGAAGAAGGAGAGGCCAAACAACCAAAGTCACCACCTACTACCTCCGCTCCTGCCATCGCTGCCACTATCACTATTGCTACTCCTCCTACATCTCAAGCATTGACCGCTTCCTCTCCACCTGTGATGGACATCTCAGTTCATCTTTCCTCCACCTCGCCGATTGTCCCAATTTTGGTGCGAGACTCCTCATCAGCTACAACCTCACCACTCTCAACCTCCTCAATGTCTCTCTCAACTACTGTCCCTTCGATAGCCATGGTTACCATGCCCAATCTTACTCTACTAGAGGCCTTCACCTGACACATGCAAAATATACCCATGGAGCTCCCTAGAGTACTAATGAACCCTGCTGTCCAGGCTGCTATGGCTCAAGGTGTGGTTGGTCTCTCTATTCCCCCTCTGATAGAACTGCCAAAGATGGAGTCAACCATGTAGATCTCAGAGGAAATGGAGAGACAACATAAGGAAGCTACTAAAGAGACAGAGGAGGAACTTGAAGATCCCTTTAGGGATGACTACCACGAACATCCAGAACATCAAAATGTGACCATAGATGAGGTGGTATATGAAGAAGAAGGGTCACAATCCTTAGAAGAAGATGTTGAGGACCCCAATACCAAATATGTAGTAGAGTCCTCCAATCAAGAGCTCGAGGAGGAGTTGTCTAAACAACTCAAGGATGTTGGGGAAGAGGTTGAGAGGAAGTCTTTTGAAGAAAAGGAGGAAACTGATGATGACATGGAAATATCTACAGAGCCTGCAGTAAAGGGACAAGATGAAGGCCCCAATCAAGAAGAATAAATACCCCCTGAGAAGGAGGAGGAAGGAGAGAAAGAAACTGAAGCGGAAGAAGAAGATAAGCCTGAAGAAGAGGCTGAAATGAAAAAGAGCCCTGAGGCTGAACATCATACAGAGCTCAGGAAAGAAGAAGAAAAGGAACCTGAGGGAGAGGAAAAACCTAAGGAAAATGTAGCTACTACCAGGCTATTCGAAGAAAATACCATATTCATCCGGGACTTAGATGAAGAAGAAGAAGAAAAAACAGAGCAGGAAGCTTTAGATCACGAGGAAAGAGAGATCCAACATGCCTAAAGAGAAGAAGGTGATCATGAATCACCAAAGGAGGGATCTCAAATGCTAGATTGGTTAGAAAGGAAATTATAAAAGAAGACCCCTGCTCTCATGGATCCCAAGGAAAGGCTAGAGGCTATCCCAACACGAGCTCAAATAGGAGCAAAGACAGAAAAGAAGCCGAGGATCTGATCCCATATCACGATGGATGCTTCTGGATCAAGGACAGTACAAATTTCCACTCCAATAATGGACAAAGGAGGAGTAAGTTATAATATCTTCACCATCAACCTGGGTACTGCTATGAGGGAGCAAAAGATCGATCATCTCCAGGGATCGGTTGCCACCATTGCTCATTATATGAACAAGGATCAATCCTCCAAGGAGGAGTTGAAGGCACAAGTGGTAGACCTCATTGCCTACATACAACAGTGGTCTTCTACTGAGGAACTACCAACAACATCCTCAACCCGCCTCTGCTGCTTTCCAAAGAAAACTTAAACAAGTTAGAGAGGAGAAAGAATTGGACCAAGGCTACTGAAGATTGGTTCCGGTGAGTGATCTACAATGGTGATATGGGAATTGGCCATGCCGTCCGAATGGCTAATAATTTTTGGGAAGTACAAAAGCAGCTCAAGGGCACTGAAAGAATCTGTAATAACTTCCCCAAGCTATGTAGAATTACATATCCTAAACTCGAGGCCATACTCAAGATGCTGGAAAAAACCTGAGAGGAGTTGGCCATAGTGAAAGTGTTGGATATTACTGATATGTGGTTGTCATTGATGCCAACACTATTGGCATTAGTGTCTTTAAGGTTGTATATGTTGAGGATATTGAGAAAATTGTAATAAAATAAGTTGCAGGTTATCGGTGATGCAGTGAAGTTCAGTATGGTGGCTAGCTCAATATATAGATGATAAGAGGTTGTGGATTAAAGGGTTTGTTGACAAGTATATCTAGTTTATCCACATGAATTTTTAGAGGTTCGCATGAAGATTTGATTGAGTTATGAGTATCTGTGTTCTATTAGTTGTTTTGTTGCTTTAGTTGGTGTTCCTGAAAGAAGATGATGCGATTCTAGTAATTAGAGTTGTTGTGGATGCTTCTATGGTGATTCGTGATGCTTGTGGATGTTTCTAGATCGTTCTCTATCTGTGTTGTCGGTCCGCATTGATCGTTGTGCTCACGATTGGTGATTTTCTTCTATGAGTTCATGTTTTTCATGATCATGGCCAACAGGGTGATTATAGCGTGTTGTAGATCTTCGTGGCATAATTTTTGAAGGTGTTCCATATTTGAGCATGTTGTTTTGGGTCCTTACTATGTTTTGGTTGACATTGTTTGGTTCACATTGATAAATTGTTTATTTATTTGGGCCGACAATTTGTACACATTTTATATTTTGTTAAAGTCGACATATAGTTGATGTTATCCTTAGTTGCGGATATATATGATTGATTGTTTATGCCATTTGATGGCAAGGTGTGCGATGTATGCTACGTGCTAAGTGTGAATAATGTTATAATATTTTGAAGGCATAAGTAAAGTGTGAAGAAGAGTTTATGTGCTTAACCAAAATTGTAATCAGGCATTAGAAGATGTTATTTTCTCAGTTCAAAATCTTCTAGATGTAATCCAAATGTGACTATAAGACAGTGAGTCTTCTTTTGGGAAGTAAGCCTTTTTGTATTTGAGCAGTGATCTCTAGGTAGTGTGCCTGAATGCATGTGCATTCCCCATTTATAATACTTTTATACTTCTAACAGAGTATAATCTTGTGGATTAACCTCCACTGTGGTTTTTCCCCTAATAGGGTTTCCACGTAAAAAATATTGGTGTTATGTGTGTTTTGATGTGGTGATGATTTATGCTTTCATGTTTTTCTATCAGATTTGAGAATAAGTTTAATTTTTATAATTTATATGACAACTAATTCACTCCCCCTCTCAATTGTCTAACCTTGTGTTGCCAACAATTGGTATCAGAGCAGGTTCCTCAGAAGAAGTTTAATAGCTTGAGGTGATTCAGGATGGCGACATATAAGAAGGATAGTTTGAGATTTGATGGAACTAATTATTCTTTGTGGAAGACTCAAATGGAGTGTCATTTGAGATGCATTGGTGAACCTTACTGGACAATTACAAAGAATAGGTATATCATCCCACAAAATGGCCCTTCTATTGTAGGTGAGATTAAGGAAGCTGAGTACAATATCAGGGCTAAGGAAGCATTGTTGAGTGCTCTGACTGATTTTGAGATGACAAATGTAATGGAGTTGAAGACTACTTATGAGATATGGAAAAATTTGGAAACTTTGTATGAAGGTGATACCCATGTGAAGATTGCTAAGCTGCAAAGCCTGAAAGGGAAATATGAAACGTTGAGAATGGGTGAAGATGAGAACATCACTTTTTTTATGCAGAGAGTGAATGAACTTGTGTGTAGTATCAGATGTTGGTGGAGCATTGGAAGAATCAAAGATTGTTGCTAAAGTGCTCAGATCCTTTCCTGCTGCATACAAACACAAAGCTGCTGAGGAGGAGATTTGAATTGTGACAAATGTAACCAGAGACATGTTGATTGGTAAGCTTGTTGCTTTTGAGTTAAGTGAGTTTGGTGAATCTCTTCCTAAGACATAATCTACATTCAAAGCTACTATCTCCTGAAAAGATAAGTAGAGATATGATCTGAGAGAAAGTTCTTCTAGAAAATGTCCAAGTATGAGCAAGAAGTGAGAGAGATTGAAGAAGAAGAGAGAAAACTAGATGAGCTTGAAGCACATATTTTCAAGAGGGTACCCAGAGGAGAAGGTAAGTATAAAGGGAAATTCCCTCTTAAATGTTTTTCTTGCAATAAGATAGGTCATTTTTCCTCAAGGTGTTCAGAAAGAGTTCCTAAGCGAAAACCTAACAAGCCTATATTCCAAAGAAAGTGTTATTATGTTGCTGATGAAGGTGTGATAGATGATGAATCTAATAAAGGGAATTTAAGTGAGGATGAATGGGTATTTATTGCTATCAAGGAAAATGATCCAGTACCTACTGAATCTACTAGTTGCATAAATGTGGAGAAAGATCTAGCTAACAAAGTTGAAGAAAAAGATGAATGGGTGATTGACAGTGGATGCTCTCATCACATGACATGTGATAAAAGTAAATTTGTGAGCTTGGAAAAGTATGATGGTGGTGTTGTAAGATTTTGTGATGAAAAAGCTAGTGTAATCCATGGCAGAGGATCCATTTCTCTTGATGGTAAGCATAATGCTGATGATGTTCTATATGTGGAAGGTTTGAAGCATAATCTCTTAAGTGTTGGACAAATGGTTGACAAGGGATACAATCTTCAATTCAAGGATGGAAAGTGTAGAATATTGGGGAGTTCTAGAAATGTGATTGCATTTGGTACAAAAACAAAAGGTAATATCTTTCACCTAAGTGCTGCTAGTAAAAGTTGTGTGATTGCTCAAGTTGATGAAAGTTGGTTGTGGCATAGGAGAATGTGTCATGCAAACTTTGAAAATATTATCAAGATAAGTTCTACTCAGGTAGTGAGAGATCTTCCTAAGTTGATAAAACCTACTAATGTTATATGCAAGGAATGTCAGTTAGGGAAGCAAACTAGAGTTTCATTCTAGAGCAAACAACATGGTTCAAATGAAGTGTTGGAGCTTGTGCATACTAACTTGTGTGGTCCTTCTAGAGTCAGAAGTTTACAAGGAGACAGGTATTTCATGTTACTTATTGATGATTATTCTAGATTGATGTGGGTTACTTTCAGAAGGGACAAATATGAAGCTCTAGAGAAATTCAAGATTTTTAAGGCTATGGTTGAGAGAGAGGCAGGTCTGAAGATTAAATGTATGAGATCAGATAGAGGTGGTGAATTCACTTCTTGTGAGTTTAATTCTTTTTGTGAAGAGCATGGGATAAAGAGACAATTATCTTCCCCACGGACCCCTCGAAAAAATGGAGTTGTGGAAAGGAAGAATAGGACAATTCAAAAAGTTGCTAGGACTATGATGCTGGAAGGAAATGTTTTGCATATCTACTAGAGAGAAGCTATGCGTACTACCATTTACACTCTCAACTAGGTACATGTCAAAGGTGATACCGATAAGACTCCTTATGAGCTATGGTTTGGTCATAAGCCTATTGTTAGATACTTCAAAATCTTTGGTAGTAAATGCTATATCAAAAGAGATGAAGATATAGGAAAGTTTGATACTAGAAGTGATGAAGGATTCTTTCTTGGTTATTCTACTAAAAGTAAATCCTACCGGTGCTACAATAAGAGATTGAGGAAAGTAATTGGAAGTGCTAATGTCAAGGTTGATGAAGACATAGTTAGACCATCCAGAACCTATGGATATGATTTAGATGATCAAAATGACAGTTCAGGTAAAGGAAAGAAATTTTAGAATCAAAATCAAGTTCAAATCATTCCAGTGAATTTGGAAAATCAAGAGGAAGGAACTAGTGAAAGTGCAGAAGTAAGATCACTAGAGCCTGAAGTTCAAGAATACCCTAAGACTCCAAGGTATGTAAGACTAGATCATTCATAAGATTAGATTATAGGTGATAAGAACAAAGGTGTTCAAACTAAGAGAAGAATTGTAGAAGAATAATTTTGATCTCAAAGACTAAGCCTAATAGTGTCAATGAAGCATGCAAAGATGAACATTGGGTGGAAGCAATGAAAGAGGAACTACTGCAAATTGAGAAGAATGATACATGGATTCTTGTTCCTAGACCTAAGGACAAAAATGTAATTGGAATTAAATGGGTCTTTCAAAACAAACTGAATGAGCAAGGTGATTTTTTTAGAAACAAAGCAAGACTTGTGTGTAAAGGATATTCTCAAATGGAAGGAATTGACTTTGAAGAAACTTTTGCTCCTGTTGCTAGGATTGAAGTTGTGAGACTATTTCTTGCTTATGCTACTTACAAAAACTTCAAGGTTTATTAGATGGATGTCAATTCAACATTTCTAAATTGTGAACTGGAAGAAGAAGTGTATATTGAGAAACCTGATGGATTTCAATTGACTGATCAAGGAGATATGGTTTTCTGGTTAAAGAAAGCATTGTATGGACTTAAGCAAGCCCCAAGATCATGGTATGCCAGATTGGACAAGTATTTGTTGAAGGTTGGATTTAATAAAGGTACTGCTAATAGTAATTTGTATTTTAAGATCAATCATGATAAAGATTTGATTGTTGAAGTCTTTGTTGATGATATCATTTTTAGAGGAGATGATAGTTTGCGCATGAAGTTTGCTGATGAGATGCAGAGTGATTTTGAGATGTCTATGATTGGAGAAATGAAATTATTTTTGGGATTGCAAATTACTCAACTAGATAGAGGGATCTTTATAGCTCAGTCCAAGTATGTGAAAGAATTGCTAAAGAAGTTTGGTATGGAAGATTCAAAGCCAGTTGGTACACCTATGGTGACCAGATGTCAGTTAACACAAGATGATGATTCTCCTAAAACAAATAAGACTAGATACAGATCCATGATTTTTGGATTGCTCTATTTGACTCAAACTAGACCTGATATCATGAATGTCGTATGCATTGTTGCAAGATTTCAAGTTGATCCTAAGGAATCTCATGTGACAGCTATGAAGAGGATTTTTAGGTACTTGAAGGGGATAGTTGATTTTGGCCTATGGTATCCTAAAGAAGATGATCTTACTTTGAGTGCCTTTACTGATGTTGATTGGGTAGGAGATGTGAATGACATAAAGAGTACTAGTGGTGGTACATTTTTCTTGGGAAAGAAGCTGATTTCATGGTTAAGTAAGAAGCATAATGCCATTTCTTTAGCTACTGTAGATGCAAAATACATTGCTACTGCTAACAATTGTACTCAAGTATTGTGGATGAAGCAGATGTTGAAAGATATCAGAGTTGTGTATGATGAACCTATTTCTATATTCTATGATAATTCAAGTGCAATTAAAATTTCTAAGAATCTGATGTTGCATTCAAAAACAAAGCATATATCTATCAAGTTTCACTTTTTGAGAGAGAAGGTCAATGGAAAGGAAGTTAGATTGGAGTATGTGCCCACTAAGGTACAAATTGTAGATATCTTTACCAAGCCCTTGCCTAAGAATACTTTTGAGTATCTTAGAGGGAATATTTGGGTGATTACCCCTCCTAATCAGAATTAAGATGCATTGACTTGCATCAGTCTATGCATTTCATAGTCATATCTTGTATCCAGATTGATGTTGTGGTGGCTGCTACTTAGGGGGAGTAGTCAGATGTTCAAAAATGTGGTTCAGAGCTTGTGTGGAGAAATTTAATGTGTATCTTTGTCATTTATGTCAAAGGGGGAGAAGAGTCATGTGAAAAACTGTGAAAGAGTTAAGGAGAAAAATAGTCAAAATCTAAGGGGGAGAAAGTGCTAAGAGAAAGTTGTGTTGATGGTGTTTTTCACATCATGTGTTGCCATCAATTCCAAAGGGGAGATTGTTGGATATTTCTGATATGTGGTTGTCATTTATGTCAACACTATTGGAATCAATGTCTTTAAGGCTGTATATGTCGAGGATATTGAGAAAATTGTAATAAAATAAGTTACAGGTTGTCGGTGATGTAGTGAAGTTTAGTATGGTGGCTAGCTCAGTATATTGATGATGAGAGGTTGTGGATTGAAGGGTTTGTTGATAATTATATCTAGTTTATCCACATGATGTTGTAGAGGTTCGCATGAATATTTGATTGAGTTATGAGTATTTGTGTTTTTGATAGTTGTTCTATTGCTTTAGTTGGTGTTCCTGAAAGAAAATGATGCGACTCTAGTAATTTGAGTTGTTGCGGATGCTTCTGTGGTGATTCCTGATGCTTGTGTATGTTTCTAGAGCGTGCTTTATCTAGGTTGTTGGTCCGCATTGATCGTTGTGTTTGTGATTGGTGATTTTCTTCTGTGAGTTCATGTTTTTCATGATCATGGACAACAGGGTGATTGTAGTGTGTTGCGGATCTTCGTGGCATAATTTTTGAAGGTGTTCCATATTTGAGCATGTTGTTTTGGGTCCTTACTATGTTTTGGCCAACATTGTTTGGTTCGCATTGATAAATTATTTATTGATTTGGGCTGACACTTTGTACACATTTTATATTTTGTTAAATCCAACATGTAGTTGATGTTATCCTTAGTTGCAGATAATATGATCGATTGTTTATACCATTTGATGGAAAGGTGTGCAATGTATGTTGTGTGCTAAGTGCGAATAATGTTCTAATCTTTTGAAGGCATAAGTAAAGTGTGAAGAAGATTTTATGTGCTTAACTAGAACTATAATTAGGCATTAGAAGATGTTATTTTCTCAGTTCAAAATATTTTGGATGTAATCTGAATGTGACTGTAAGACAGTGAGTCTTCTTTTGGGTAGTAAGCCTTTTTGTATTTGAGCAGTGAGCTCTAAGTAGTGTGCCTGAATGCATGTGCATTCCCCATTTATAATACTTTTATACTTTTAACAAAGTATAATCTTGTGGATTAACCTCCACCGTGGTTTTTCCCCTAATAGGGTTTCCACGTGAAAAATCTTGGTGTTATGTGTGTTTTGATGTGGTGATGATTTATGATTTCATGTTTTTCTATCAGATCTAAGAATAAGTTTAATTTGTATAATTTATGTGACAACTGATTCACTCGCCCTCTCAGTTGTCTGCCGTTGTGTTTCCAACAGAAAGATGATCACTAGTTGGTCGAGACATGGAAAATGGGTCTAGACAACAGAAGAGAAGTCTTGGAGCAGGTGCTCCATGAAGTAGAGCTTGACCTAGAGTGGATCAAAGAAAATAGGGTAGATTGTGAAGAATATCTAAAGCTCATGACTAATTATGACATGCTAGCCATCGAACTAGACCTCGAGAAAATTAGGCCATATTTTCATAAGAAAATGGAGAACGGGGCCGCCGACTCACTAAAGAGGGACTTTATGGACTTTGTTGCTCAACCCTTCTCCCAATCAAAGTAGTAATAATAACATGCCCAAGTGTATAAAGAATTGGGAGTTGATCACCAGTAGGTCCAAGAAACTATCCTTCCAAGTGCTCCAATCAGACATAATAGAATGGGATAAACTTTAGGTGCTAATGAGAAATTTTTTGGAGTACACAACTGTCTAGAAGAATCAAGGAAAGCTTGTTATAGATGATGAGTTCCTCATAGTGTAGCTACAGTAAAAAAGCAATCAGCTAGAAGAAAAAGTGCTACAGTAACAAGGCACTAGAGGACAAAATAGGGAAAAGATAAAGAATGTATTTTTAAATTGTAAAATATTGGGGGTAGGTGAAACCCTAATTGTAGTGAATCTTGGCCACACAATGAGATTAAATCTTGGCCATTCATTTTTATTTTTGAAAACTATAAATAAGGGGTCTCCTCTCATTTTCAGAGAGAGATTTGAGTTGTTGTAAAGACATGTTGCTGAAATTCTAATAGAAATTCATTGCTTTTGGTGGATTCTTGAGTTTCCTTCATGTTTCATAATTCATCTCCTCATAGTTGATAGATTTGAGTAGATTTAATTTGCTGTTCTATGTATCTTGTATGCTTTTAGTAGTTTAGTGAATGCTATTCATTGATGCTGAAGAATACTGCTGTGTTGATACCCTTCCTTGTTCATGCTTTTGTTGTTTATTGATGATAAAAAATAGTGTAAATCTAGTCTAAACATAAATTCATTGTTGCACTTAAAATTCATCTTTCATTTATGCTTTATGGTGAATGAACAGTTGAAAATATGCAGACCTTAGAAGATAGCACTAGTTTCATGATACTGTTAGTTGATTTGGTTAAGTGGAACTTAGTTTCATGAAGGCTGTCCATTGTAGCATCCTTCATTATCACTATTCATTGGTAGTTGCAGGTCTAGGAACTTCCTCCTTTCCCTTCCCTTTTGACCTTTCTTTGAAATAGCAATTTAGGAAAAGTTCTAGCATCATTGTAAAGCCAAATCTGATGATAAGAGTGGAGTTTTAGACTTTTGTTTTGAACTTGCAGCAATTATACATCATCTTCAAAATCTTAGGAGCTCCATTTAAGGAACCAATCTCCCTCCAACTTGAAATACGTAAGGCTTCCCTGTGATTACCATGAAATCACATGAACCAATTGAGATATTCCAAGCAAGTCATGACCTGACACCCAAGAGACCTTGGGATAGTTTTCTACAATTCACTTGTAGGAAATTATCTTCCAAGAGAGGTGATGCACTTATGCATTACCTATGTTGAGAAGTGAAAAAACACCCATCAACAGGAATATGGGTCATTATGGATGACTTACAAGTCAAATATTTTTTCTAGTATTAGTATGGAGGTTATTTTTTCTATTCATTGTTCATTGGGAGTTACATATACTATTCTTAGAAGAGCCTCTTCATTTTGGACATGAGAGTTTTTTAATTTTTCCATGGTTTGATGGTACACTATTTGGAAAATCATTTATGTTATTCCTCTCCCATTTCTCTAAAAATTAGAGAGATGAGATAGTAGTTTCATAAGTTTATTTTATAGGTACACACATGCTACCAAAGTGTGATAAAAGTGAAGAGTGTATTAGTGTTGGATTCATCTTTTTTTAGTATTAATTCATATTTATTATCCTTCTCAAATGAATTTTTTTCTTGAAATGATTTCTCCACATAAATATTATGTTCATACGGTTTTATGGATATAAGATTAAGTGTTAATATTTTCACAATGCTAGCTACATAAAAAAAAGGACTATAAAGAAATAAGGGAAAGAAAGAGTCTAATGATGAATGTGAATCAATATTTTCTCTATATTATTTTATTAATGTATTTGTTAGAACTCTTTCTATGTATGCATGGATGATTGACTCTTGAATTTCGCTCCACATAAATTCCCATAGGGAATAATTTTGGAAGTATGAGATCAAAGATTTAATTGGATATGATAATATTTTACTTATTATTGTTGGACATGATAGAGTTAAGATCATATTTTTTGATGGGAGGATCAAACACCTCTCAATATTTTGGCATATCTCTAGTTTGGAAAATAACCTCTTATTAGTAAGAAAAATGAATTATGTGTGTATGTAGACCATATAAAAGAAGGATGTAAGATGGTTCATAGATCCATGGTTCTTGTAATGTGATTTTATGGTGGAACACTATTCCACCTTGATAATAGTGTCTACATAGAATGTAACATTTTGGTGGGTGCTACTACTTATATACTTGTAGCTCTTCAATTTTATAGCCATGAGATTCCAACCAAAAATACTATATTGTGATATGAGCACACATGCCAGATTAGTGAAAAATGCATTAGATCCATAAAATGTAAAAACATGGTTAAAGGGTTGTTTGATTGGTCTTTGGATTTTGACCTTTGTAAACTTGTTAATATCTTATAGATCTATATGGGTTTTAGATTTGATTCATAGTGATTCATTTGGTCTTGTTGTTGTACCTTCACTTTTAAAATCTCTATATTATGTTTGATTCATTGATGATTTCTTTGAGGTCTGTTTATTAGGCTTAAAGAGTTTGAGGATATTATTGAGAACTAGATAGAAAGAAATATCAAAGTGTTGATAACAAATAATGGTGAGAAATTATATTAAAAAAATTGGAAATTTTTCCTAAGGATAATAATATTGTGTGATATAAGATGAATCTATATAGACCTCTCAGGACAATGGATTTGTAGAAAGAATGGACATGACACTAATGGAGAGGGTTGGGATAATAATGGAACTGATTTAGATTAGAAATTATAGGAAAAAGTAGCTAGTATAAATTATCATTTGGTAATGTTCAAATTTGTTACATCACCTCATTAACCAAACCCCAAAGGATTTTTGAATGGGTATAAATCCCTCATTTGGCATATAATAGTTTTTGGTTGTGAGGCATATGTACATGTGTTGAAGGAGAATAGTTCAAAGTTAGAATTCAAAGTGATAAAATGCACCATTAACTATAACAATGGAGTAAAGGTATAAAAGATTTAGAATTTTATGATAGAAAAAATGCCATATTGTTAGAATGTGATATTTAGGGAGATCAAGTGTTTTCCTATAGTTGAGCAATAAAATGATAATGTGAAGACAATGATACAAATATAGACAAATCTGAGGAGATTACACTTGAGGATAAACCAAAGGTTCATGATGGACCTAATGACAAGGATGATATAGAGAACTCTACAAGCTCAAATGAGGAAGAACCTCTACCTTATCTTGTAAGGAGGCCCACTTAACAAAGGAGGCAACCAAAGAGGTATAGCCCACCTAATTTTTATGTATATTTTGTTTTTCTAACAATGTTGATGATCCTAATAACTTTGGAGCAGACAATGGAGATAAGTGGTAGTTAAAAAGAAGCATAGACACATAATACAATTACTACACTAATATATGAAAAAAGATATTACAAAAATTAAACTAATCATAGAGTTACAAGGAAATAAACACAAAAGTAATATACCATAACACAATGATTTACATGGGTAAAACCATTTTGAGAGGACACACTTCAAATTAACTCAATGTATTACTTAGTAATCAAAGGTTATAATACACTTGTAGAGTCTAATAATTTATAGAGTATCACTAACAAGAGATTTGGAGTAATTCTAGTAGCATAGAAATACCTACAAAACTCATAGTCAAAACCCCCATCTCAAGCACCCAATTAATTGGAGATACAATAGATGAAACCAATAAATAGAAATTAGGAAACCATGAGCTAAAACAACCCAACATATAACACCCAAATCCATTGTTAGAAACCCAACACCCAAATCCCAAGTTGAGTCTACAAGCTAAAAATGATATTCCTTCCACTTGCCATTAGCTCATCATAATCCATTGATGAACTTGGGTGCTTTATTTTGGCTCCATTATCTAGGTAAGTGCACCAAGATGATTCCCAAAAAGGGGGCTTAAGTGGCCACTTTTTTTTTTTTTTCTTCTGAAATTAGTAAATACTGACCTTGGACGCGAAATTGAGGATACTTATACTCAAAATTTTGAGATGGAACAAAAAGAAGGATTCAAGTGCTCTGAGTCTACTTTCTAAACTACTAATTTATTTTGAAAATGGTTGAGATTAAAGGGTTCAAATGAGGGAAATACACAAATTGGTGTTGTTTTTGTGAGAAAAACATAACATAGCAACTCTTGTACGACCCTCGTATGGTGAACTTTTTTTTAGTATTTTTAAAATCGCTATAGTTAGAAGTTAGGTAACAATATGTAGTTGATGCACAATTTTTCTAATAATTTTTTAATGAATATTTTATTTTTTACTAATTTTCAAAGTGGACACTTCCTGAAAAACAGAATTTTGGCCGTGCTACCTCTACAAATTTTGGAAACTAATTGAATTTTTTTATTTTTTTAAAAATTTTGTAGAATGGAGTCTAGTTTCTAAAAATGTAATTTATTTGAAATTTCAATGAATGGTTAATTTATAACGAAAAAAACACCAAACACTACTTAAAAGAGACATACAAACAAAATAAATTATGGATGAACGGCTTAACATTGTCAGAAAGTGAAAAAAATTGCATCATTGGATAGCTAAGATAGAACCTAACATTACCTAGATGTTGATTTGTTTGATATTAGGCAAGTGTGCAATCTTAACGATGAAACCTGAACAGATTATGTGAAATATTGTAGAAATTGCAAAAAATGTCTCTAGTTATTTAGAATTCCCTCGAAACCTTTGGGTTGGTATTCAGAAAATACAATCCTAAGGCTTCGGGGGTCCAGCTCTCTCTTAAGCGTGTTATAGCGGCCTTTCGCGTTATATGTCAGTTTTGACATGGTTTTTTGTGTTTGTGGGGTACATGTCTAGCAAGACATAATGCGAGCACAATATAATGCACTCGCGTTATGTCTTGCTTTATATTAAATGCATAT
>VDFB02270651.1:186933925-186976425 GCA_007258455.2 Sequoia sempervirens
CTTTGTCTCTCTATCCATCCATCTCTCTCCTTCTCCCTCTTCCTAGACCTCTATATGTTATCTCCATTTTCCTCTCTCTCCCTTTCTCTTCCCCCATCTATCTTTCCCAGTTATATATCTCTAGGTATCTCTCTCTTTCTATCCCTATCTCTCCATCTCTCAACCTTTCTCCCTATCACTCCCCCTTTTTATATCTCTCTACTTCTCATATCTCATCTCTCACCATTTCTCTCCCCTAGTGACATAAGTGAGAGGGTAAATCCCCCCACACCCCCCATAAATAATTAAGATATATAAACAAAGTTGAAACAAAAACCTCTTAATCAGGAAGATATTTAGGTTCCATTACCAATAGGGAGAGAGATAGAAAGGAAAATAGAGATAGAGATAGAGATGGAGATTAAGATAGAGAGGGGGAGGAGGAGAGGGAGAGATAAATGGAGAGTTAGAGGAGAGGGGGATAGAGAGAGAGAGAGAGAGAGATGAAAGAGATAAATATATAGAGAGGGAGAGAGTGAAAGATGGAGAGATGGAAAGATAAGGAGATAGAGATAAAGAGAGGGAGAGATATAAGGATAAATATGGAGAGATAGAGATAGGGGACAGAGATAGAGAGGAAAATGGAGATATAAATATAAATTTCTAAGAAGAGAGGGACAAAGAGGGAGAGAGATGGAAAGAGGGATGGATATAAATAGGTATACGTATCTAGAGATATAAAGGGGGAGAGGAAGATATACATAGAGATCAAGATGGAGGGAGAGGGGGAGAAATAGATATAAAGATAGAGAGAGCTCAAGGGAGAGATAAAGATAGAGAGATAGGGAGGTAAGAATAGCGAGGGGGAGATAGAGAGGAGTTAGAGAGATATAGAGGAAGAGGGAGATGAAGAGATAGAGAGAGAGGGAGATATATATATGGAGAGATAAAGTGATATAGAGAGATATAAGAAGATATATAGAGAGGGAGGGAGAGAGAGAAATAGATAGAAGATAGAGAGAGGGAGAGGGAGAGATATAGATAGAGGTAGGGAGGTAGAGGAAAAGATAGAGATAGAGTCAGATGGAGAGAAATAGATAGAGAGATATAGAGAGGTAGAGGGAGAGATAAAGATGGAGAGGTAGGGAGGTAGTGTTGGTAATGGAGCCTTATTATCTTCAAGTGATTTAGAGTTTTTTTTTTAGCTGTGTTTGGATCTTAGTTCTTGTTGAGGGGTGTTGGGGGCCTTACCCCTCCCACTTTTTGATCTCTTTCATAAGAATAGGTCCTCATTTTTCTAACCTTAGATGCTTGATGGTGATTTTGAATATTTACAACTACCCTTAGAAACCTACAAGGTGATATGAGATTTTTTATTACTAAAATTTGACTAATTTCAAGAAGTTATAAGATCCTCCAAAACCTAGAATCTGCATTATAACTCCTAAATATTTGAAACCATTCTCAAACATCCTAAAAATATACATGAAATATAACTTAAATTATAAGTAAATGTCACGTATACTTAAATGTTTATTTCATGTATATAGTTTGAGGAAGAGCGAGAGTGTGATCTATATAAGGAGATAGAGAAAGATCAAAAGAGAAAGAAAGAGATGCATTTTTGCATCTTGGAAATGTGAGTGTTTTATAGTGTGCTCGTGTTATAATGCATCTGCATTATAATGTAAACGTGTTATGACTCAGTAGTGACTGAAACTAGGCTCAATCACTACCAAGCCATAATGTGAGCATGTTATAATATGAGCACATTATAATGTTCTCGCATTATATCTTGTATGGAAACAAAAAGTGGTCACACCACTTTTTGGTCCCTCACCTTTCTGCACTTACCCCATGACACAACTAGAGAACTTTGAAAAAAGTAAGAAAAAATAAGTCTGTAAGTAGAGAAAATGTTTATATGGTCTTAAACAATCAACTAGGACATGGTACCAAAATTTTGATTCCTTTGTGTTGGGTTTGAATATTTTTAGATTTAAAATAGATCATTGTGTTGATTATATGATGAAAAATTATAATTTTCTTATTATTCCATTATATGTTGATGATATGTTATTTTATGTTAATAGTTTAAGAACATGATTTATGAATTGAAGTTTCAACTTTTAGTATAATTTGAGATGGAAGACCTAGGTGTTGCTAAGTTCATCTTCAGTATGGAGATCAAAAGAGGTAGGATAAATAACAAACCTTGGTTGTGCTAAAGCAAGTATGTGAACCAATTGTTGAAGAGTTTCAATATGATAGTTTTTAGGCCACTGCATGTGTTCTTGTTTTGATGGGGACTAAGTTATCAATAGAGTAGAGTTTGATTTCTCTTAGTGAGATGATATGGCCCAAGTACCTTATATTAGTGTCATTGGGAGATTAATGTATTCTATGTTCTATACTATAATAGTCATCACCCAAGAACGACAAGTTTGAGCCAGTTCATTACTAATATTGGATGAGTAAATTGGGATATAGTGAATAGGTTCTTCAAATAATTGTTAGGCACCTCCAAGTACTCTATTATTATTGCAGTAATTCTATAAGAGATTGAAAATTTATTATTATTCATAGATTTATAGATTTAGATTAGGTTGGGATGTTGATAGAAGGAGATCCATCATTCAATATATTTTTATTGTGTTTAGTGGTGTAATCAATTAGATGAATAAGAAATTAATTTTGGCCACCTTCTCCATTATTAAAGCTAAGTACATGAGAGATAATCATTTTTATAAGGAAGTCATATAGATTAAGGGATTGTACTTATATGTAGGATTGGTGAGCTTAGAGATAGTATATTTCTACGTGACCTAGACAAAGTGTCATATGTCTACCAAAGAAAATGAACTTTCAAGTGAGACAAAGAATATTTTTTCTAATACTATTTTTTTCTTGACATGGTAGAGGAAAGGTGAGTGATGTTAGATAAATTTAACACTTTTTAGAATGTTGTTTAATGAAGTAAGTGAGCACATAAAATTTTAGGTGGTGTTATGAGTCTATGGGCCTCTCATCCTCTATTAATCAATTCATAGTTTTAGTACTCCCTTTGCTCTTGTAAGGAGTTAAAAAAGTGGGAGAATGTTAGGAAAAATGTATCAACCTTGCTTCTAATGTTAAAAAGAGGGCCCAATCAACCTCTTAGACCAAAAGTTATGGTCTTATGAAGTTGGGCCACCCACATCACAAATATAAAAAACATCTTCGACACATAAAAGAGTTGTAAGAGGGAGTTACACTTCTTGAATTACCCATGATGCATGTTATGAAATGTAGTAAGATATATTTGAATAGGGAAAATGGGGTTAAAATAGAGTGCTTAAGTTGGTGAGTGGATTATAATGAACTTATGGTATCTGGAAGGAATATGTTATTTTGTCTATGGATTCATCTCAAAATTTGGGTATTGGATTCTTAACTATGAATTTGCATGCCATATTTTGGTAGTTTTATCCAATGGTTTCCTAATTATCATTTTATAGTTTCATGTATAGCCTCTCTTATTTATTGGGGGCTTGAGATGGAGGTTTTGATAGTGAGTTTTGTAAGTACTATTATGCTACCAAAAGTACTTTGAATCTTTGGTTGGTGACACTCCTGTAAATATTTAGACTTTACAAGTCTATTGGAACATTTGATTAATAAATAAAACATTGATTTTCTTTTGAGTCTAGTGTTTTTCTCGTGAAAGGGTTTTCCACATGTAAATCACTATGTTAATAGTATACTCTTTTTGTGTTTATTCTCATGTAAGTATATGATTGGTTTATTTTTTGCACATACTTCCTCTCATGAATTAGTGTAGGAAGCATATTCTATGCATTTGCTTCCTTTTAAAGGACTTGGTGGTTTTGAGGAACAATGTTGTAACTTATTATGCTAGGCGTAGGAGGTGACTTGCTGCCATCCTTTTGTTTTAGCTAAGACTTGTCAATTGATAACAATTTTAATAAAATTAGAAGTCAACTTAAAACAAATGCAATAGATGCGATTATGATGATGCTAATTCATTTGTATTTGTTACAATGGATATTAAAGAATGAATGAGTTCATCAACTAAGGTTTTACCATGTGTTGATGCAAAAGCTCATGTGGAAAGTTGAAAAGTTTTTTTTTTACAACTAGGTGTGGAAGGGTTTTATTAATGATGGATAAAATATGAACTACTTATAAAATGACCTAAGGTTGATATCATTTTATACTTCTCTTAGGTCACATTTTGAAAGCTTTGGTCTGAGAAACAATGAGTAACAAGTAGTTGGAGGTAGATCATCTTGGACACATAATAAAATTTTATATTTGACAAAATGGGTCA
Organism: Sequoia sempervirens; assembly: GCA_007258455.2. NCBI lineage: Eukaryota > Viridiplantae > Streptophyta > Pinopsida > Cupressales > Cupressaceae > Sequoia > Sequoia sempervirens. The sequence goes on from VDFB02270651.1 coordinate 186,938,235, forward strand.
AAATTACACCAATGATCTTGAGAGGAATCAAGATTGTACCTAAAGTTTTCAACCTAGAAGAAGAACCTACTATCTATTAATATTTTAAAATGTTATATATACTAGCATATATATATTTAATAATATATATAAAATACGCTGAGAGATATCCTTCTCGAGGCGCCTTTTCAATTTTTATGTCAAAAATTGAATATATATATATATATATATTTAAAATAGGCGCCTCGAGAAGGATATCTCTCGGCGTATTTTTTATATATTATTTAATATATATATATGCCAATAGCAATCGTGACGCAACATGTAATATCTTAAATAAATTATTTTTATTTTTATATATTATATTATTATATTAATTAATATATCATAATATGATAGTATAATATATAATTTAATATTTAAATGTTAAGTTAAAATATATATTTATATTTTAAGTTAGGATTATGGTTAGGGATGGGGTTAAGAGATATAGTTAGGCTTAGGGTTCAGGTTAGGATTAGGGCTAGAGATATAGTTAGGGTCAGGGTTAGCATTACGATTACAGTTACATTTAGGTTTGCAGACAAGTTTAGGGTTAATAGATATAGTTAGGGTTGGGGTAATAATTGAGGTTAAGGTTATCAGGATTAGGGTTATAGTTATGTTCTCGATCAAGTTTAGGGGTAGGATTATGGTTAGGTTGGGGTTAAGAGATATAGTTAGGCTTAGGGTTCAAGTTAGGATCAGGGCTAGTGATATAGTTAGGGTTAGGGTTAGGGTTAAGAGATATAGTTAGGGTTAGAAATATGGTTAACATTATGACGAGGGTTAGGGTTCACATCAAAATTAGGGTTAGGGTTAGCATTACGATTACGGTTACATTTAGATTTGCAGTCAAGTTTAGGATTAATAGATATAGTTAGGGTTGGGGTAATAATTGGGGTTAAGGTAATCAGGATTAGGGTTATAGTTATGTTCTCGATCAAGTTTAGGGTTAGGATTATGGTTAGGTTGGGGTTAAGAGATATATTTAGGTTTGGGGTTTAGGTTAGGATTAGGGGTAGAAATATAGTTAAGCTTAGGATTAGGGCTAGCATGAAGATTAGCTTAAAATTAGGGTTAGAGTTAGGATCAGGATTAGGGTTACAATTAGATTTAAGATCAATTTTAGGGTTAAGAGTATGGTTAGGGTTACGATTTACATCATGGTTATGGTTATGCTTAGGGTTAGGTTTTGGGTTAGAGATATAGTTAGGTTTAATGTCACTGTGGTTAGGTTTAAGGTTAGACAATGACTTAGGAATAAGGTTAGGGTTAAGATTAGGGTTAGGGTAAAGAGATATACTTAGGATTAGGGTTAGGTTAAGATTGATTTGCAAACATTTATTAAATAATTTCTTTAAAATATAAATATAAATCTTAAACTTTAATTTATATAAAGTACGTGGAGATTTATGAAGGAATTCAATTTTTTCAATTATATAGATCAAAATCAAATTTCATATATATATATATATAATTGCTATTATCATTTGTACAACATTGATTTTTTTTAAATCATTTAAAAATTGAAGTTAACATTGGATTAAATGTGTAAAAAAAAATTTAAAATTTGCTTAAAAATGTTTAACTTATATTTGAGGCACATTTATTAATATTTCATATAGATTTGGCACACATCCACTTGAAAAATATATTTAATACCACACATTTAATTTAAGACCACATACATTACAAATAATGAGTAGCACAAAATATGTTATCAAAACAAAAAATATTAGAAATGGAAGTCTTATATGTTGCCACACATCCTCTTCAATTTTTTTCTAAAAGTATTTTTTTTTATAATATAAGATAAGCTAAAGAAAATTAATAAACCTTTCCTGCAATGTGTTCAAAGTTTGTAAATATAAAAAGTATTGAAGGTCAAATAAGAAGTGATTATACTAATAACATCTCATTGTAATGGTGTAAATACATTACAAATTCTTCAGCAATGAGATCGGTATTACGACCTTTATTTTCATAGTGATCTTCATATACTTCTTTGAGCATATCTGGAAATGCAGCTACTATAGTTTGGGAACATTTGTCACATAATTTGGAAATGCTTATATTGTTTGGGAACATTTGTCACATAATTTTTGTACAATCATTTCATCTAATTAACCATGGATGCATTGGTAATAACTCTCCATCTTCAGTATCATCAAGAATAGTCTGAACTTTAATCGTCAAGTTGGACTTCATAGAAGACAAGGTAGGTATACCATAGTTTTCATGTAACAACCTAAATGATGGCATTACCTGATGCACCATGAATCTAATGGAGTACCTGAACTTAAGAGTTGTGAGAATCCATTCCTCGGGTGGGCCCATGTGATTACTAATTCGGGATGGTCCCTTAAGAAATCTCATGAACTTCATACTCAGTTCATCAAATAGAGTGTGTCTTTTGATATTTACTATTGGTCTAATTGTGATCTTACATATGCATCCAGTGAGGTAAAGATCTCGAATCTCATGGTAAAGAGCAACTGACCAATCACAAAAATATATAATCTTAATCTGTAGATGATGAAATTTGACATCTAAGCTCATTTTGATCTTTGATTCATATAGGGAGTTAAAGTCTACATCATAATTGGGACATTTTATTTGAGAAGTTTGTGGTCCATTGTTATTTATTCTCTTCACCATGCTATCTCTCACCCAATATCGAACACTCAGTTCCTCTATATGAAGGAGGACATTGGGTGGAAGATATGGGTGATACATTGACAACCAATTGTACACCCATACTATACGGATTTGATCTAACATTTTGTTGTTGTGCATGAAAATTATTATTAGCTCTTACATTATTATTAATAGGAAAATAAATATAATTTCTAAACTAATTTGCAAAATACATAAAGGATAGTAAACATAAAGAAAATGCATGATATCAAAGTAACTCACTTTAGATTTAAGGGAATTGATATATATATACACAATTTCAATGAAGGTTAGTATATTTAGTAAAATATTATAAACTTTTTGAAAATAAATATTAAATTATAAAGTGAAACACGAAAATGACCATTAGAACACATATCTAGGAAAATTTATTCTACATTAACCATATAAAAAATGATGTAAAGTTACATGATCTTTATTTAGCAAACATGCATGTTGAAAAGAGATTAAAAACATTTCAAATGTAAGTTATGTTGGAAATTGAATTCAATAAATAATTTGACAAATTCTTAAATTTATGTAAGAAATTTTTATCATTTATTTTTAATCAATAGAGATTACAAAAGCATACAATGGAATATTTTAAGTGTTGCCCAAAAAGAACACATATATTAAAGCCATCGAAGCAAATTTCTTGAATAGACATTGTGAAAGCATGTATAATAGTATATATAATAAAAGCAATTATTATGGTGGCAAAAAAGAACAAATGTATGAAATCCATTGAAGAAAATTTCCACAAAAAGTTTATTACATCAATTATCTTCTAAAAATTTGAGGTTGTCTTCTTCAACCTTGCGCTTGGCAAGTTGTCTACCCTTTTTCATTTTCTCATAACAGTCATATGTGAATGGTGGCATTATTCAGAGACCTTCTAAAGATTTTACACGAGATACTGCTACAAATGTCAATACTGTTCTTTCTCTTGGTCCTGTATCAATTGTCGCCTTTGAAAGAGTCAATCCATGATATTTATGTATAGTTAATGCTCATGCCAATCTCAATGGTAATTGAAGTGTTATGCCCTTCTGTATTGTTGTTATTGGAACTGTATTTGGATGTTGATCTTCAAATGGTATTCCTGAATAATTATCAAACTCAACCATCACATATGTCAGTGGTTTAGGTGGAGTGCTTCCTGGTTTGTAGAAAATCTTTCGAATATATCCCAAAGCTCCATTTACAAGACTTTCTTGTATCCAAAGATTTGAAGTCAACATGACCCTTGAATTCTTACTAATCAATAACTCTAGATCGAGTTCATCACTTGAAAAATCTTTTGTTGTATTAACACTTCCTGCTTTTGTTGCAACACTACGGGCAATAGGATTCTTCAATGAATATAACATACTTTTATTATGACTATGAACATTGTCATTTGTGGAGAACAAATTGACACTATTTTCAAACTTAGCATTGCTTGCAGCATCTATATTAGTAGGGGTTATCGTCATTAACAACTTCTAGTCATATATTTGTGGGTTTGCATCTCTTAGATTTGTCAAAAGTTGACGAAACCTTTGTTGCTGGATATTTTCTCCATCTTGTCTGAATATTTTATCCAAGGTAACTACAGTTTTAAATTCCTCCCATAGTAACTTTTCTCGTCTATTACTGTCATATGCTGGTCTATCATTGACTAGAGGAAACTGGGCCAAATCTCCTACCAAAATCATAGATATACCTGAAAGATAAATGACAATATTTATTTTCAAAAAATGTATAATATTTTTATTAAAATTTAGTAGATGAACATGTATTAGTAGAATATAAAAGAGTTGACTTCATTGGTCAAAATTGAATTCTATACCTACAAAGCTTATGTTTGCACTTTGTGGGAATTCCTGTCGGAGTCTAGAATCTATGTTTTCCAGCATGTTCTGACCAATGAAGCTCATTTCATCAATCAAAATGTACCTGATATGTGTCATTTCTTCTTGAAAACTGGTAAGTCTTGTTCCTTCTAGCTGAGTAAAATCTCATATTGGGATTCTCAATTTTGAATGAACTGTAGAGGCTCCTATATTAAATGTTGCAACTCCCATTGGTGCAAGCAATAGAAGGGGGGAACGAGATGGCATTGCGGCATTTTCAAGAGCTTGACTAATGACGCCAATTAGATATGAATTTATTGTTCCTGTTGTTCCTTGAATTATCATGAACAACAACACTCCATTTTGATTCCTCTGGTAGTGTGTCATAATTATGTCAACTCCCTTTTTTTGTTTATCATTGAGGGATGTGTAGTTGACACATTAGGGTATATCATCATATATAAGACATCCATGCTCCTTCATGTTATTTATGAAATTGATTATTGTAGTCTTCACCTTGATAATCAACAGACCAATTTGTATGTCTATCAATGTCTCCTCTCCCCAACATATCTATTTAACATGTCTATCAAGGTTGATATCATTTTATACTTCTCTTAGGTGTACAATTTGAAAGCTTTGGTCTGAGAAACAATGAGTAACAAGTAGTTGGAGGTAGATCATCTTGGACGCATAATAAAATTTTAAATTTGACAAAATGGGTCAAAATTACACCAATGATCTTGAGATGAATCAAGACTGTACCTGAAGTTTTCAACCTAGAAAAAGAACCTACTATCTAATATTTTAAAATGAACATATATACATGAATGATATATTTTTTATAACATGAATCTAGAGTCAAAACAAATACTGAGTTAGTCAAAAACATATGTTATGATAATATAGTTAAAACCTCTTAATAAACAGATGTAAAACAATGGGTAATAATGTTCTTTTCATCCTCACAAAACAACCCAATATCTATAAAATAGAGACAAAATGCACACCAAACCTTCTAAATTAAAATTGTGTTGAAATTTTTGACATCATCCCACTTCATAATCCATCATCACAATGAAGAGGGTAAAAATATAAAAATATTTTACATAAAGTGATTATATTCAATGAAGCTGTTTCAAATATGGAAACATTTTGTACAATAGAATATATTTAAAAAATAGAAAGTGTGTTTGGATATGACAGAACTGCTTTAAGCATAACGGAGTTGCTTCATGTGCAATGTGCAATGCTTCTTAACTGTATTGTATTCTTTGTATTTTAATAAGCCTTCCAATAGTTCTGAACCATTTTGATCGAGCATCTCATGGGGCCCAAACAAAAGTGATAAGAATTTCAGTCCATTCTGACCCATTCTTATACGTTTTCATATCATGGGGCCCAAACAAAAGATAAGAATTTCAGTCCACTCCGACCCATTCATATACGTTTTCTATGATATTTTATTTACGCCGAAGGCGTTCCCTCAATGAAGTTTGCCGATTCATTTTTCTCTATCCACGGTCAAAATCGGATGCAAGACCATCTTTATTAGATCTTTACCGTTCATTATTTCTTCTCATTTTTTACGCTGTCTACTTCGCGCATTTAATGTGGCTGGGAGTTGGTGTACCCTGTCCCTGTGCGTTGCAACCGCCTTCTCTCTTGTTGCTGCAGTTCAATATCGCTGTAAGCTATATCTCCACTCCTGCAGGGTGTGTGAAAGAAAGAGCAAGGTTAAAGTAGGAACAATACAGAACTTGGGGTTTCATGCAAATTTCCTGCGATCTCTGCCCATTTTCTCTCATTGGCATCATTGACAGGTATTTTTTTAACCTTCTGCATTAGAGAAACCATTTCCATCTGCTTCAAATTTTCTAGGCTTTTATTTTTAAAGCAAATCCATTTCAAGGAATTTGTCAATAGTTCACGTGTCTATTCTATTCCGTTTGATGGATGTCCTGAGCCTGATTCGAAAGCTCCCATTTTGGGCTACGCAGGGAGGATGCTAGCAAGGTTGGCAAGTTGGGCATAACACCCGTCAGTTGCATTTGCTTAAACTTTTCTAAAGCCTTTTGAACAAACCCATTTGTAATATATCTTGCAATCATTGCTTTGCATGACTTCACATCTTTTTGAGGCATTCTGTCAAACAGATTGCTTGCCTTCTCTGATATTCCCTCAAAAAAAAACCCAGCTCCTCCGGTGGGATCTCCATTCTGACTATTTTATGTCGGCTAGGTCAACTTACAGTTTTTCTCAAACATGTCAGAAAATGAGCTTGAAAACTGGCCATTTATGCCATTAATCTTGTTAGAATCTAATTTGTCAATACTCTCCTCAATTAGAGAGGTAAACTGCACATAGGGGTTTCCTCCTGTTCCTAATGCTCGGTGGGCATTACTCCAAGTGACAGGAGAGAAGCCTACTTTTCGGTAAGGCTCACTAAACTTCGATTCAAAAGAAGCCTTCGCTCTTGGAGGCTCCTAAAAAACAATCTATAGGAATTGCCAGAGTTTTTGTTTGCAAAGCATTTGTTTGTTTCCCAAACTTATGTAGAGATGGTGATACATTTGGCCTGTTACCTGCCTCCGCTGTCATTGCTGCATGGAAATCTAGCCTTTATTATGTGTCCACATGAATCTCCAAGGTAACATGTACATATTCTCAAAAGTGTAAACTGCTAAAATGAAACAAATAATTTGATAGGTTATTGATGTAACAGATTTTAAGCAGGAGTCTGCATTTTGTTCTTCCAATGCCAAAAATCATTATTACCATAAAATGTAATAAGGTTTCCAATGCCAAAGAAATAAACATTAAACATGTCTGATAGTTTTCTTTACAAACTTATGTACAATTTTTAAAGTTAATTTGTTCCACAAAAATAAACATTAACTTGCATTTCAGTTTTCGTTTTGTTTCACCTTCCTCTTCGATTCTTCATTACCTTCTTTTTATTACCAAAATAATGTTGGCTTATGTATTTGCAGGTAATTCGTTGGTTCGGCCTTCCCTTTTGTCGTCTTCGACAGAAACAAATACTTTCGCACAATCTTCAGGTACATAACTGCTTCCCTCACCGTTAATGGTTTTCGCTTCTCCAAACTCTTCGTTGCTAGAATGCCTTTTGCCGTATTTTCCTGCTTCCCCTGCTGCTAAGGGTTTCCGTCACTCCAAACTCTGAAACTGTGCATCGTAATTATATTTATTTATTTGCTTGAGTGTTTCTAAAGCTGTTTCAAAAAACCCATTTTGTGCATATTTTGCAATCATTGCATTCCTTAAAAAAAAACCATTAACACCACTCTAGATTGCACAAGAAATGGCCTGGAAATAGCACAGATGCCCTGCAAATATGCAACCTTAAATAATTTATTTATTTTAAATTACCACGTTAATTATAATATAGACAAATACAATTTTTGTAACTCCTATAAAAGATAAATATGATAAAACTTCATTTACAATATTGAGTAGTCCAAATTTTGGTATACTCCAGCATAAAGTGGCAAACATATTTACCAATTATGTTTGTAACCAATTCCTCTTGGTGTCTTTCTTCCAAGATGGAGCCTATGCCCTCTCAATGGGACCACTAGGTAAGATAGACTCACGGCTACTCTCTTGTTAGTTGAAGGCACACTTAACAAACCAAGTAAACTACTATATAATAACTATGCTTTGTTGAGTATTTGCAACTGTTGGGTTTTCATCTACACATAATTATGCTCATGGATGAGATAAATTAAGGTTTTTTCATTTTTAACCTACCTCCACACATTAATTCAAAAAAATCTATATGACATATGCTTTTTCTGAAATTTGCATTAAGTAGCCAGCATACTGTAAACCAGTTTATATTCTTAAATTGAAAATTCAATTTTTTTGTGGTTAAAGTTCTAAGCCTAGAAAGCTAGAAAGTGTTCCATTGTACATGAAATCAACAAGAGAAAAAACAGTTAGTTGTGTACTAATCATGATTCGAAGCAAATAGTCTAGTTGGCCTCCTGAAGGAAATACGTTCACTCCATTTTCAATAGGAAAAAACTATCTTTGTCCTCATCTTGATTGAATAATATCATTTGTGGACGATTAAAACTCTCACCTTGTAAATTTTGCAAATAGCTTGATTGTTGCAGCCACCAGCTTCAATCTTGATTTCATGGCTTTCCAAACTTGGAAACTTTCATCACTGACTATTTGCCACATTTATTTTCTAAAATATGAGTAGCAGCTTAAGGACTACCCCCCTTTTCAAAGTTTTGCAAACCATTCTATTTACTGTTATGTCATCCTTGGTGGTTATATGATTATGAGAACCATTGCTATTACTTTCATTGGTCTGTGTCCTTATGTTTCAACTGTACTGTTTTCTCATGACTTTGCTGCTCTTTTCTTCTGATAATTTTCAGCTCTTTTCTACTAAGAATGCTGCTCATTAACAACCATCATTTGCTGCATTTATTCATCAATAAAATTGTTTTTTAATTTTGACATTTGCTGCTCCTTAATGTCATATTTTCTGCACCTTTTGAAGTTATTTTTGCTGCACTTTTGAATTATATTTGCTGCTCAATTAATGGATATCTGTTGCACTTATCTGGATATCTTTGGCCCATATAAACTGTCATCATTTTCTCATATTAACAGTCTTATATAAATTGTCATCTTTTTATCATATTAACTGTCATCTGTCTCTTCTCTTTTTTGGACATTAATTTTCTGCTCATTATGACAGTATAATGCTACACATTGAAAATGATATTGTTAAACATGAAAAGTTGACATTGCTGCACATTAAAATCATCATCATTGCTGCTCTTTTGAATGATATTAATGCTCCTATTATCAATGATATTCTGCCCTTCTAATCAATGATTTGACCTTTCAGTATGACATTGCTCACTATGTGTTGTCAACCTCACTGTCATGCACTATAGTGACCGTCTTTTTAAGAGACTAAGCTCATGCTGATGATAACACTACCACCTCCAAAACTGCCCTTCTTATTGATTTTACTGTGCTTCGTTTTATCATGCATCACTATGATTGTGCTCTTAAGTGCTTGTCTTCATATTACTACAATCTTCTCAGGTAAACCCTTTTGACTTGTAACATACGAATGCAACACAACCCTTATGTTGCACGAAGGGTGAAAGAGGAGGCTTGTCTGTCAACACTATCAGCTTCAATCACTTGACATTCTCAAAAACTTTTGAACAAGAAATTATAGGTTGGTTAAATAATTCTTTACTCCTTTACCTTTCAATTGTCAATTCACAAATATTTAACATAAATTAAAAATGGTTTATATTACAAAATCTACAATCAAGAAACTAAAGACATATCTGGTTTTTGGCAGGGATCCAATTTTCTATGGAATGGAAGCACTTTTTAATGCACCAAATCTTTTCATGCAAGCTAGATCTCTGTGGAATACAAACTGCATATAACAATGACTAATTTCTTAAGGTTTTTTCTACAATTAACAGACCTCTATGTTTTGTCTCCTGTCACCATGCCTATCTTCCCCATTTGTCTGATAGTTTTCATATGTCAATGCTAAAAAATACATTTCTTTATTATACTTTATATTAAAAGATACATGTGTAGCATGTTTTCCTTCAAAGCTGCTCTTTTACGAAACTTTTTATGCTACTCATTTTCAGCTCACCTACACTATATTAGGAGTCTCCTTTCAAGACTACCATGAAGATTTTTCCTGCAAACTCTCCCTATTTCACATGTAAAGTGACAAAATGGTATCATTATTCGTAGTAAATGCGAGTTGCGCCGGCATTGACTGCAACTTGCATACAATACAACTACAAAATGGCCAAAAAATGATGCATTGCTGAGATTCACTTCCCCTGTTTCCTTGATCCCCCAAAAATATGACTTCGTTGAACAGAGGAAATTACGATTGTTGATAGTATGATTTTTTTCTTTATACTTGTGCCTCTAGGATTTAATAAATGCATGAATTGAGCCTCAATTCTTAGTGCTTTTTCTGATTTTCTGCCTTTTTCCCTATATACACGTAGACCTTTAGGCATCAGAAATTAGTCTATTGTTGTGGTAATTTATGCTTACAACAAGAGTTTTATCATTAGCATGGACTGTTCCACAATTGGGATGGATTGCAGGGCCTATCGTAATGCTTGTTTTTGCTTCCATTATATTGTATTCCACTTCATTACTTGCTGATTGTTTTTGCCTTTAAAAAGAAAATTACTTGGTTAGGTTTATGTGATTTCAACTGAGAGAATGAAGCTGCACTCAACACTTGGATTGTAGCCAAATAATGATTGATCAGTAGCCTACATATAATTTATGGCAGAAACAGGGCCATTGGCCACTGGTCAATAAAATTACTTAGGCCAGTTTATGATTTCCAAAAACAATGTAGAAGTTTATTTTAAGAATGCAATGACTTCAACCTTAAATGTTGTACGTACACCATTTCCAAAGTGCTTTATTCACCAATAGAAAACAATTAGATTTAATCCAAGTTATGCCAAAGTTATTGTTGCAATGTGGAAGTTGTGGAGATGTATTGAATAAATATTTGAATTGCCTTCAAAACTGCTAAAAAATGAAAATATTCAACGCAGGTAAAATGCACAGATATGACTGAAACTCTACCCAAAATATCGTAGAGGCAAAGTCAAGTAAATTTGGGTAAAAAAATCTGTGAAACAACTCTCCAACACAGGAAAATGTTGTGTCTCAAAATATGATCAATGAGAGAGTTTTACTTTCAGTTCTAACTGCCACATGTATGGATTCTATATTTTGTTTCTGCAAAAAAAATGTTTTGTTTACAGGTTTTAAAATACTTTTCAACCAAAAAATACATGTTAGTTCTATATTTTTTACTCTTTCAAAGTCTGCATTACAACTGCATACACAAATGTTGCTTTAGTATATGTTGCTGCAAAATCTTCCTCACTTACACCATTCACTTTGCAGGCTTGTCCCTTTCTATGCATAGCTTTGGCAATTGACTATTTCATCAATGCTACAAACTTGTTGCTTTCTTTTTTACAACCGGTCTACCAACATCATATGTCTGTAAGCTACACAAAAAAACGTTTCACCATCTTATACTAAAGCTATCATTTGCACTGGACCTCTACACTGCAAGTTTGGTTCACAACGGTAAAAGCTTCTCCCTTCTCTTTAATTCTTTTTGCTCTCCATTCCTCTCTAATTTATAGATAATTGCATATCATCCCCATATCTCTGGCAAGAGGAAGGACACTTTTTCCCTGCTATAGACATGATATGAAACAGTCACACTTAGGTACATTTTGTTTTTGTATCTTCATTTGTAAATGTTGATTTACATGAAACTCCATAATGAGCTGAACAAACAATATCTTTAATAGACTTTATATTAGCTGATAATTGTGTAGCATACATTGCTTGAAATTGGCTCTCTTACAAAATTTTTTATAGTGCTTTGGCTTCATTCCATAAAAATGGCTATGCGTTGTCACCAAACCATGGAAAATTTTATCTGTGGCTGTTTGAATATATAAGATATTTTTATGATAGTTTTCCTGAAAACATTATTATACTAGCTGCAGCTAAAGCTGTAAATGCAATGGCTGCCAGAGCTTCTTTCACTTAGTGAATAGTAGAGATCGGAATATCTTCATATGTTACATTGGTTGCAAGACATAGACGTGACAAAAAGCAAATATTATTTACCATTGAATGTATGGCAGATCTGCTGAAGATGTCAATGCAATGGTTCCCATAGCTATTTTCAAATACTGAACATTAGAGATTGGATCAGATGCTGCTGAAGCTGTAAATGCAATGGTTCTCACAGCTATTTTCAAATACTATAAACATTAAGCCAAATTAGTTACAATTCAATCCATAATCTGCATTATGTACTGCAATTACGTAAGCTTCATTACAAAATAAAGCATATTCATGTCCATAGACAAAAGGAGCTTAAGGGAATTCGAATTACTAGAGCCTTCAGTTTATGTCATTTATTATGTTAGAAACTTTGTGAAGTGACCATAGATGTGAGTTTATAGTTCTCAATCAATTTCAGAGGTAAGTTTTGGATTAATTTTAAATGTTAATTATTGGAAATTTTGTGCACTATTCATTACATTGATATGCCACTATCTGCTATATTTCATAAATTAAAATATTCATCTCCACAAATCTTCGGCGTACCCATTGCACACGAAGGTGCAATTACTAGTTGATACTTTTATTCTTAGGTAATTGAAGAGCGGGGCAAAGAAACTTGGTCACCACGCGTATTGCCCAAGGGGTGTCAATTCCATTGAATGCTACAAGACAGGAAGGGAGAGGGTCAAGTCGTTGAGCAGGGACCCACCAAATTGGGCACTGTCTGGTCAAGCAGATGATACCTTTCTTCTGCAACTTTGAACGGAAAACAATGTACAGTGTAAAGTCAGTTACTCCATAACTGTCAACGTTCAAGTTAAATATCCATAAGAACGGAATAGACTGGTAGTTTTGGTTTTTCTCTGCAAGAAGGCCCATTGCATTGCATGGACAGAGGGAAGAAAAAGCTGAAAAAGTTGTCAGTGTATGTCTCAAACAATAGAGAATAAATGCAAAGAAAATGTCCCACATCAAATGAATCTGGCCATAGGATATCATGCTTATCCAAATTAAAGAATTGTATGTCCTGCGATGTCATCCATAGCTGAGTTTAAAAGGATATTGTTTATTTATGGTTGTCTGCAATGTGCCAGCTATTTTTATTTTAAGTTTTTCAAATAGAGGATAAGTATTATGAATAGTTGTGGCAATTTATGGGTATTGAGATATGAATTGTGTATTTATTTTGTCAAAGTTATTTGGAGTACAATCCGAATTTTATTTCTGTATAGTGTCATAGCTGTTTATATTTAACAATACTTGATCTATGGTGAATCTTTTGTAAATCATTCATCTTCACCAATAAACTAATATAACAACTATTTTGATTTATGTTTGAAATTCAAGTATATAAACAATGTCTCAGACTGTGCAAATACAAATAAATTTGACTTTTGAACACTTATGATCATGATATATAAATTGGAAAACACATAAAATAACAAAATTCCCTCTTAACCATAACCTTTTGACCTATCCCCATTTGGCAGCAACCCCTTTGAATACCACTCATAGCATAAAGAGTTATATTAAAACATAAAAATTTGAGGGGCTAAATTCAAACCTAAACAATCCCAGTGTGTAAACATTTAGTTATATCCATTGCATAAAGAGTTCATACTAAGGCATAAAAATTTATGGGCTAAATTCATACCTAAACAATACCATGCTATGTGTAAACATTTAGTTATATCCATTGTATAAAGAGTTGATACTAAGGCATAAAAATTTGTGGGTTAAATTCAAACCTAAACAATATACTACTATGTGTAAATATTTAGTTATATCCATTATATTTATACACATTTAGGCCTATTTAAAGCATTCATATAATACAATAGACTTGGATTTTTGATTTGAGACAAGTAATTATAAATAGTCATCGAGAGAGTTAGAATAACTTAGTTTAGTATATTGATTTGATGTTATTGATGATGTATAATTAATCATGTATCATGTTTGATGATCAAGATATAAGATATAATGTCAGATTTGTTTAGTTTTAACTACAAAAAAACTGTTCAATGGTCTTGTTTTTTGCAAGGACAAGGTTATATCCACAAATCAATCTTGGGATTAGATGATCTCATGTGGATAGATTTCCTTTATTTCTCTACTCTTCTATGCTTATTTGCATGTAAATGTGCTAGATATTTGAAATAGGGTGATGCTTAAGATAACCTTAGAAATTTTTCATGTTCAAAGTAAATTTATAGAACCTCCTTGTTGATAGGTAGTCCCTATTATTGATGTACAATGAGTGAAATCATAGTGATTAGAAAATATGCAAGTTCCTTAGATGAGGATGTAGAGTGGTATCTACTATTGCAAGTGTTGATGCAAGTTTTGTGATAATGCTTTGTAATGATGTGATATGATATGACATTCTAGTGATCATATTTAAATGATAGCTAATGACCCAAGATTGTCCTTAAATAAGAAAATCATAAATGCTCAAGTAAAAATATTTTGGTACGCAAGTAGATGTGGAATACACAAGTTTTGGAATTGTGTTGATTGAGAGTAGGGTATTTAGAATTTGAAAAGGTGGGACAAGATTGCAATGTAAATCATACTATGGATAAATCCACATCCACAACCTAGTCCATGAGGGTGGGAATCTTTGGGAATCTTGGGGGTGTTTAGAGTAGTTCTATTGTCTAACCAAGAATAATGATGTTTAGTGTAATGCCCATAAAGTTGACCCGAAGAAAACCTAAAGATAGACTAGAAATTATTTTGGTGTGTATGTACAACAAGGTAAGAGATATATTTAACAAGTAATAGTGTCATCATATGTTGTGAATGACACATAGTACCACCAATGTTTGAAAAAATCACAAATACAATGGCAAATGAGAGAGGTGATGTGGTGATGTCTCACATGAAGATGAAGGAAGAGGAAATAGGATGAAGTCATTAGTAAAATGGGATACATGTGGCATGGTCCTCTTGTAGTCCAATACTTGACCTATAGGTGGAAGGGTATTCCACTAAACGCTAATAAATGGTATAATTTACTTGGAGTCAAAAGTAGGTTATGTTTGGTCACTACTTCAGCAAGGGTTCCCAAGGAGTAAATTATACTTTACAAATTCAATTTATAAAGTGCATAAGGGGTCATAATTTTTAAGTTATAACCATAAAGAGGTGGCTCCTCTCACTACTTAAGTCACACAAAGAAAACTAGATTACTTAAAATTTAATTATAATAGATTTTAATTTTAATCTAATAGATGAATAGATCTTATCCATTGGATGAGATAAATTCCACCCTAGAATTGAGGGAAAATTGTGTTAGCCTTATAAATCATAAGGCTAACTACAATCTTAGGGGTGTCATTACATAGGTAATATCATAGCACATTAGTTTGTAATATAATTTTTAATATTGAAAGAAACAAATAAGTATATTACTAGGTATTAGGGGTAGAGAGTAATTATATGACTACATTTTTTAGATATTAGAGACAAGATAGTCTAGGGGGTTGGGGGTTAGGGATATGATGGGTAAAAACATATAAATATAAGTTTGTCTATTTACATTTTAGCTCGCATGAGGCCACAAAGTGAAATTAGTTATGTTTTGTGTGTGTAGTTCTAAATTTTTACACACCATAGAGGAGATACAAGTTTGATTCCAAAAGAGGGTTTTCATCTATATATACTTTGTAAAAAAATATATAATCTATAAATGGGCAATGACTATTTGTGTGGCCATTGACCAAGATGGTCACATGCATTGCATTAGTGTTTTATTTGGTAATTATAAGAAGAAGAAACAAATTACCATTTTTAAACATGTTTTTGGTAGATGCTAATAGATGTCTTATTTATAGGATTACAACATGATAATACTAAAGAGGAATGTTTTAGTTTGTATTGATATATATGAAATGGGTGAATAACTACATTTTTAGTTTCTTACAATTTACTCTATATGCACAAGTATTACTTTATTTTATAAATCCATTTACATGGAAAATAAATTTAATTATATTTTGGATCTCAAAAAAGAATTATTATAGTTCATAAACTATTTTTAATCTATTTTACTTTCATAACATCCTAAATTTATTCAAGACATTTTATTTTGAGTTGGATGTGAAAATGAAATGTTGAATTGAACATATGAGGTGTATAAAAATATCATTAAAAAATAACTAGTTAGAAAAAATGGTAAAAATAAGAAATTTGTAGTAAGAGAGTATTAAAAAATTCAAGATATATAAAAGTAGCAATAAAAATTATTAATTTTTTTTAAGTTTCTATGATAGAGAATAAGTTTACTAAATCCCCAAGGGCAATGAGAAGAGGCTTCACATATGTGGACCTCCATTATATTGTGTAAGGAGAGGAAGTGGAGAGAGGAAATTAAATTAAATTACATACGTGGGCCTCCATAATATTGTAAATTTGTACATTCAATAATTGATAAAAAAAGAAATTGAAAATAAATTATTAAAGAGACATGATTAAGGGGCGGGGGGCTAGTTCGATTGGTTAAAGCATTCTGTTGCAGGCAAGAGGTCACGAGGTATTGTCTCCCCCGTCTCTGTAGTATCGAAGGGCATGTCGTACCAGCATCATTGATCACGAGAAAAGGAAAGAAAAAAGATATGATTAGAATAAATAGTGTATCATATTGACCATAATGGTAACTTTAAAAAAGATTGAATGAAGATATCCAAGTAGTTCATGAGATCTTAGTCAATCCAAAACATAAGGTCAGGAAATATACCATGAAGATATCCTACTATGTCTAATAACTTATATAATCTTCAAACAATATTGAAAAACTACTCATTCCTAGTAGCATCCAATAGTTTTTAGTCATTGTTCTATCTTTAGCGTGAAGATGAGAAACGTATGCCAAAATTTAGGAATAATTCCTTAAGTTCTGGAATAAATAAACGATCTTAGCTCACCCAAAACTCTCTCTTCATTTTTATATGAACTTGTTCACGTTTCCATATTGACTATTGCTTTGGTAGACCAATTCTTTTCATACCAAACAATCAAGTCTATTAATTATTGATCAGATGATGAGAGAAAGTCAGTGAAGGGCAATCGGATATATTCTGTATAAATATACTTGATTCGAATGGTAGCCCACGTATGTATGAATTCAATTGATTTGATGGGAACATATAATCCTTGCGTATATTTATTGATCAGATGAGAGAAAAGTTAGTAAACGGCAATCAAATATATTCTGTATATTTGATGCGAGCATATAATCTTTGCTTATATTTAGTTTGGATCTATTAATTAAGTAGTGTATCTTACGCCATTGAGATTGAGATTGAAATTGAGAGAGCGTGTCCAAGGAGCGTAGTTGATACCATTTGCCCATCACTGTTATTTGGGTCCCATTCTCATATGATTGCTGTAACAGCTTTACAGCACTGAAAACTACGGACGACAACTTGTCTGGGATTGTAAGAAGCTTCATGGTATCAAGTAACATTCTGCAGTGTAAATACTACATAAAATATGTAAGGGAATGGATTGTTCAAATTGGTTATTTTTTATGTGCCAAGAGGTAAAGGGGTAGGGGAGAGGGTTCAATAGTAGTCAGGGACATGGACAATTCAAATATTTTGTTTCACCCCCATAGATCGAGAAAAAAAGGTGTCATCAACATGCTTTTGTTGAAGGGTCATAATAGACCCCCAAAAAAAGTTAGACCAATAGTAGTGCATTAAGTCATGTTTTTTAGTGTGTCAATGTGGCATCATATGATTTGTTGTTTTTTAAATGTAATGGGCATATTTTGTTCAACTATGCATATTTTGTTCAACTATTGGGTCCTCTCTTACAATTACTAGTTCCATACTTTTAAAATATTGGACTTTGAATGTACATGTACTATGACAACTATTGGTACCCGCACCACTATTGGACCCTCTCCCCTAGTTGAAATAGATGATAGTGGAGGTTAATTTTTTTGGGATATGATAAGATTATGTAAAATGGTTGTCGTTCAATTGGTTGAGCATAATTGATGAGGGTGATGGTATGTTTTTTTATTATGACATCTACTAAGGTTCAAACTTCAAATTTATGATATAAGCGATTGGACCATGATTGTACCCCAAGAGACTTTGATAGGATGGATACCCCTCAATCCTTGTCTTTTAACTGAAAAAGTAGCAACATAGACTCGTACTTGTATATCAAATTGAATTTTAATTTTAAGATCCGATACAAAAATAGATTTTGAAACACTAAAAGCAAGCTCTAAGACTTGATAGAAAGAATGAACCCATTTGGTTGGTTTTAGAAATCCTTAAGATCTAAGAGTTATTAAATTGGAAAAATGCATGTTTACACTTGAGTGGTAATAAGTTTTAAGTATGGAGAAGAAATTGTGCAAGTTAATATAAAAAATAAAAGTAATGTAAAAGAGTAGTTTAAATGTACTAATGTACTATGATTTTAAAAAATTGGGATTGACTTTCTATTTGAAACAAAGAAAGCACTAAGCCAAGTGATTCTTTGATTGAAAAATTGAGCTGATCTTAGTTTGTTAGAAATACTTCATTAATATATGGTTTAGATATTTAGTTATATTGTTTAATTTTGTTTCGATTATAATTATAGTACAATTCATCATTTTAAAAGTAAAAAAATAATGATCTATAAACAATCTATATGGGATAAATCCACACATGTAAACATAGGCATTAAAACACTATTAAATCAACTTGCTCTTACAAGCATTGAAACACTATAAAACATAATTACAATAAGACGTCTATAAGTCTTATTTATATATTTAAAAAATATTCTAGCATCCACTTTAATGTGAAATTAGAGAATTCACAACGCATTTAGGGTAACAAAGATAGCACATAGACAATTGAATGCCATGGTGATAGTGTCCCCTTCATGACAAGCTCTTTGAGATGCAATTGATGTTAAGACTTGACATGTTGGTGTGTTTTTAATTTCCTTAGATTTAGTTTATTAAGTTATATTACATTCTATACACCTAATAGGATAAACTAACTTACATGGTTGTTTCAATCAATCGTGTGCCTTCGATTTATGCACTTGATTAACATTTAGCTAGTCTAGGTTGAGTTATACTCCTATCATGCTAGTTCATCTAGTTAGCTCCACCTATTATGCATGTCAAGCTTTAGTTAGCTCTACTTGTCATGGATCTGTCTACTATTAACTAGCTTGCATTTTTCATGCATTTCCTTTCTCTAATATGAGCATAATCTAATTTTTATTTTGTAACAAAAAATAAATTATATTTTATTTGCTCAATAATATTACTTTTTTTTTGTGCCTCTTATTTTCTCCGTATAAATCTACTTGTGGAAGGTTTGTTGGTTTGATAGTTCTTGGATTTGTGGAATATTTCATTATTCTTACATAGTATTAGAGCCAAATTTATTTAAACCCCTTCCTATTGTGAATTTCATATTTCTCATTTTCATTCAAATAGGTGTCATGCACCTTAAAACCTTAGTGTTTGAAGTATTTATTTAATTATTTATGTATTTGTTGCACCCACATATTTGGAGCATCTCATTGAAAGTGCCATTATGTCTCACTTGTAATTTATATTTTACAAGTATAAGAGTTGCTCAATATCATGAAAGTTGACGATTATAATTATGACAACTTGTAAGGAGTGTAAGAGTTATAAAAAAGGAAAGAGCTTGATGAGAGAGAGTTAATATGGACTTGGAGAAAATCATGGAGTACCTATAGAAAAACAAGATGAGGCTACTTGAGTGTCCAATTTTAGTAGTAGAAATTTCTAATTTGTTTCCAATTAACTAAGCTTAATTTGGATGTTGGATTTTTTGCATGTATTTGGACACCTAAATTAGTCAATGGTTTCAAACATAGTTTTATAAAATATGTATGACTTGTGGTTTTCTTATTTCCTCTAGATATAAAATTCTTAGGTTGGATGAGTTATCATAATTTTTGTAATTTTTGTAACTATCATTATGCTACCAAAATATCTCTAACACTATATTGATTTGCATGATCTCATGTAAAGACTTAAGCTTAGAAGTTGAATTACAACTACATTTGTTATGGAAGTACAATTGATTTGAGATTTGTATGCTAATATTTTTCCCAAAAAATCTCCCAAGGTAATACTATGCCAAATGATATTTTTATGAGTTGCATGTCACTGCATGCTTTTACATATCTATGCATGTTAATACATGTGTTATTTTCTTACTAGAATTGTTAAATCTAAATCTATCTATATTATCTCTCATAATATATTGGTGTAGGAATCATTTTTATAGCATATCAAAGCTTGATCAACTCAGGTCCTAGGTGTTAGGAAAACTATTTTTTAACTAATTTTGTCTTGATTGGGAATGTTGTAGAGAGATCTTTGTATCAAGAAAAATTCCAATCATGTCTAAGATTTAATGATTCTAATTTTAAGTTGTGGAAGATTAAAATGGAGGATTTGCACTCATAGATTAAGATCTCTATGTTGTAGTATCCAAAAGCAAAACTTACAAGAATGAAAGATAAAGATTCGGATGTGTTAGATCAAAAGTTTAAAAGCCTCATTTAACTTAATTTGGATAATTTGGTGCTCCTAAATTTTTATGGAGAGACCACCATTCTTATCCTTTGGAAAAATTTGAGGAACCTATAATAAGCTAAATCTCTAGTAAACAAGCCTTTTTTTGTGGAAGAAGATATAAATTTTAAATATAGGTGATGAAGACTAAATTATCAAGCTCACCTAAATACATTTCACAACATCATTAATAAATGCCATTTTATTGGTATGAAAATGGAAGAATAATATTGATGCATGAACCTATTGGGTTCTTTTCTAGACTTGTAGGAAAACTTAGTGATGACTATCAAAATCACTACTTTAAATGTTTTGCTTGATGAGGTAGAGGTTGCTTTACTTTTCAAGGAGAAGAGGAAAAAGGATTTTGAATTTGCTAATAAATAGTTGGCTATTCATGGATGGTTGAAGAGGAAAGGAAAGAAGAAGGATAAAATAATATCTAAATTTTATGGGGGATTTAAGTCTCTTGGTAAAATAACCAAAGTGAAATTTTAGAATTGTGGAAAGATAGGCCAGTTTAAAAGATATTGCAAGGAGGAGAAAAGTATGAAAAATAATGGTAAATTCAATGATGATTCTAATAAATTTTCTTTGGAGGATGTAAGAAATGCTTTTATTATAGCCTTGACTATGCTTACATGTGAGGATGCATAGATGATCAATACTAGAGTATCTTTCCATATTACTCACCATCAAGGGTGGTTTTTATACTATGATATTTTTAATGGTGTGAAGTTATATCTTGATGATAACTCTACCCTTAATATTATCAAGTTGTGGGGGAGTCAAGATCTAATTCTTCTATTGAAGAATCAAGTATATTTCTAGATTTCTACACATCCCTAACTATTTGGCATTAAACTTATTATCTATTAGTAAATCAAATTATATAGGTATGTATATTATTTTTGGTAATTGATGTTATAATATGGTTTGAGGAGCTATGGTAGCCACAAAGGAGGTTCAAGTTGCTACTCATTTTTTCTTTGATGCTAGCACTTATATGTATAATGCAATAATACTTCTATACATATGGTGAAGGGTTATCTAGTATCCAAATTTGTGTCATCAAAACCTATAGAGTCTCTATAATTTGAACCCACAAAAAGGTTATTATTTGTAAATAGAACCAATATATCTAGTTCTAATAGTTGTGCATTTTTGGAATATAAGTATGCTCTACCTCAAATAAAAATTTACCTATTCAAAAGATAATTTAATGATACCAACACATTAACCATATAGGTGTGAAATGTCTAAGAATATTGAAAAATAAAAACCTTGTAGAAGGGATTGTCAATTGTTTTCTTGAGTATGTTTTTATGAACATTATGTATATGGAAAGAAAAACTATGTTTAGTTTTACCCAAGTTCTCATAAATATTATAGGATTATAAATGTTATGCATTATAATGTCTTTATCATCAATAGTGACATGGTGTGATGGTTAAGTTGTTTTGTTTTTATTCTTGTCATCAAGGTTCAAACCCCATTGGGGTGTAATTATTGAGAATTTATATTGGGGATGAAGTCCCCTATTTTTCAAAAAAAAATTAATGTATTTATCAAAATCCATGTATTATGTATCATTTATTGATGATTTTTAAAGGATTTGGGTATATTTTCTTAGAGGAAAACTTGAGGTATTTAGTTAGTTTAGGGAGTTTAAGGCTCTTATGTAGAACTAGACAAGGAGAAAGATCAAAGTGTTGAGGATTGATAATGGTGGATAATTCTATTTGGTAGAGTTCAATAGATTCTATATAAAGAGAATGGAATTGAAAGGCATAACAAAATTCCATACAAACCTAGGTAGAAAAATGGAGTTGTAAAAAGAGTGAAAAAGGTACTGATAGAGAGGGTAAAAAGTATACTCAAGGGGGCTAAATTTGAATAGAAATCATGGGTAGAGGTGATTACCACTAAATAAATTACCTAATCAATTGGTCTCCTATGTTAATGCTTGTTGAGAAAACCCCTATGGAATTTTGAATAGGAATTTAATATCCTCAAGTCAGCATATTTGATCTTTTGGTCGTGAGGTATATGCACATCTACCTAAGGAGAAGCAAAAGAAATTTGGGTTATAAGGATGTAAAATATATCTTAATTATCTATGATGTTAGTGTGAAAGGTTATAAACTTTGGGCTCCTATGGCTGAGAAAGCTTTATACAATCAAAATATGATCTTCAAGGTAGTGTGAAGTCTACATTGTAGTTAGAGACAAAAAGTAATACAAATGCACCTAAGGTTGAACCAAATATTTGGGTTAGATATAAATAGGAGTAAAATAGTAATAACTCTTGGATTTTGAAGAAGAACCTCCACCTTAGCTTTTGAGGAGACCTTCTTGGAAAAGGAGGCAGCTGAAAAGGTATAGCCCACCTAATTTTAGGTGTATTTTTTATTTGATTACTAACACTAGTGAACCTTGAACTATGAAAGAGGGAAAAGAGATGGACGATAAAAATTCCTAAATATGAACCATGGATAAGGAGTTGGATACATTAAAAAAGAATGAGACTTGGGATTTGTTTCAATCAAATCATTTGAAAAGAATAAATCCTAATAGTTATAAATGGGTCTTTGAGAAGAAGTTTGGTTCATATAGCAATGTTGAGAAATACAAGGTGAGATTGGTTGTCAAAGGATATATATTTTGAAGTAATAGACTTTGGTGAGATTTTTTCTAGTTTTTTATTGGAATCTATTATGTGCTTATTATCTATTGTAACAACTTATGACCTTGAGATAGAATATATTGATGTTAAACAACTTTCCTACACGATGACTAGGAGGAATTTAAATTTATTTTATAGTTAGAGCACTATGTTGCAATAGGTAAGAAGTCATTGGTTTGTACATTGAAAAATATTTTTATGATATCAAATAGTCACCTAGAATGTAGTGTTATAGATTTGATTATTTTACGTGGACACAAGGATTTGTGAAGTCCAAATTAGTTCAATATGTTTCTTACAAAGAAAATAGTGATGATTTCCTTATTATCACTTAGTGTATTAGTTATATTTTAATTTTCAATAATAACTTAAGGATGTGATTAGGGAATTGAAATCTCAACTTTATACACAATTTAATATGAAGGACTGGGGGTTGCTAAATTTATTTTAGGTATAGAATTCAAAAGAGATGGAGAAAATATAAATATTGTTTAGGATAGAATAAGTATGTAAACTCTATACCATAGGGTTTCTAAAATATATATTATAGACCAATGACTTTTCCAATTTTAGTGGGGTCTAAGTTATCACTAATAAGTGTCTATCTAAAACTAGTGAGATGGAAGATATGTTTTGTTATCCTTATTATAGTGTAACTTTGGTATTTTTATATAGGCTATGGTCTACACCAAACCAAACTTTTCTCAAGTAGTGAGAACTCTATTAATTCATTTCATGTCTAATCCTATTCAAGACTGAATTAAATATAGTAGTGAAGAGAGTATTTAGATTCTTGTGGGGAATTATAGAGTATAATATTATTTATCAAGGTGATACCATAGCTGAATTGCATCAAACTTTTAGAAATCATGTCGATGACCTACAACCAACCTATAGAAATTTCATTGGTCATTTAGAGCATGCATGTAAAAGTGGTTATAATACAAGTAGAGGTTCTATAAGTTACTTTCTACCAACCTATTGATGTTGTATATGTAACCTACAAAAATCAATGGATGTTCAAGGATTTGTAGGATTAGGTTGGGTAGGAAATGTTGACAATAAGATATTTATAACTGGTTATGTATTTAACATGTTTGGTGGCACTACTATTAGTTGAATGAGCAAGAAATATTTTATGTTCATTTTGTCCATAATAGAGATAGAGTATATGGTAGCTACTCATTCTTTTAAGAATGGCATGTAACTTTAGAGAGTATGTTTACATGTTGGGATAAGTCTTGGAGTAGTTTGGATTGAATGTGGTAGTAAAAATTACATTAGCTTAACAAAGATCCGAACTTTTCATGCACAAATAAATCACATTAATTTTCAATATCACTTTGTTCATGACATGGTGGAGGATGGGAGGGTGATTATTAAAAAAGTTAACTCTTAAGATAATGTTGCAGATGCACTAATGAATCTTGTGAGTAAGGACCTAAGTTTAGGTGTTGTAGTGAGTCTATGGGTATCATGACCCCTAGAATTTAGTTCATTGTTTGATGTAGTTTATTTTATTCTCTTGAAAGGTATACAACAAGTGGGATGATTTTGGGATATGTTTCGTATATGTACCTTGAAAACTAATATTCAAAATATTGTTTATTTATTTATTTATTGGTCCCACATACTTAAGGCATCCCACTTGGAGTGACATTATGTGTCACTTATAGCTTGTATTTAGCAAGTGTAAAACTCACTCAATGTCCTAAAGTTTCTAATTACAACTATGAAAAATTGTAAGGTGGGTGAGATTTTCTAGAAAGGAAAGAACATGATAAGAGGGAATTAACTATGGACTTGGAGAAAATCATGGAGAAATTATAGAAAATACAAGATAAAACTACTTGAGTGCCCAATTTTGGTAGGGAAATTTCTAATTTTTTATTAGTTAAGATTGATTTGGGAATTATATTTTGTACATAGATATGGAATCCTAAATTAGCTATTGATTTCAAGCACATGTTTTTAGAAACATTCATGGTTCTTTTATTTTCTCATACCTATATGTTAAGTGTTCAAGTTAGAGGTATTGTCATAATTTTTTGCAAGTATTGGTTGCTACCAAAATATCTCTACCACTACATTGATTTGTATGATCTCCTATGAAAAAATGATTTTAGAAGTTGTATTTTAGTTGCATTGTTACTAAAAATATAATTGGTTCAAAATTTAGAGGCTAGGTTTTCTTAGGATAATATTGTATCAACTATGTTTTGTGTGTTACATATATATTATATTTCTTTATGTGTATATACACGTTAATGCATGCACTCTTTTCTTATCTAGAATAATTAGATCTTATCTCTCTACATTATCTCTACTCATAGATTAGTGTATAGGAATAATTTACATCATCTTAACTTCCTTTTGGTTTCATTATTTTCATGGATCCTATTTGAATGAGGTTCAATTGTAAACATCAAGCTACATCAATTAGAGTATTGAAGATCAATGATCAAATGGTGATTCTTGAGTCAAATCAAATCTAACTGTCATTTATAAGTAGCTAAGATACTAAGGCTTTCATTTCATTTCATCCAATTTAGAAACCCAAAATTTATTTTATTTTTTTAGTTTCTAGTTAAATGTTTTTTTTTCTTTACAAATAGCTCATTTTTTAGAGCATTTTGGTGAAAATTTGGTCCAAAAGAGCCCAAAATCTATAACTTGACTATAAATTTATTGAGTCAAAGTAATTGTAAAAGTAATAAAATATTTCCCAAACATGTGGGTTAAGGCCATATGGAATGAGTATAATATACAATAGATTATTCATTTTCATTCTATTTCTAAAAAATAATTTTATAAAACCAAATTAACATATTTCTATGGCGCTTTATAGTACCAAAAGCATTTTATTTTAAATATATAAAAACTTTTGATAACTTAGGGTACTTAATACCCACTTGCACTCTTGCCAATGTGGCAGGGATATGGTTTATGGGAGACCTCACACCCATATACATATGTAATGCAATTTCTGTAAGTACTGTGATTATAAGGCTAGACACCATATATGATGGCTCCTACCACTACACAAGCCCACATCCTTTTTACTATCTATTAACCCCTCAATACCTAGCATACATGGATCTAAAATTTCCATTCACATACATGACCCCACACATTGTTTAAAATATGAATCTTCCTCTTTTGTAGTTTCACCAACCTTTGGTGATTTTACCTTTCATAGTTTTCACTATATTTGGAGGTTTCCTAATATATTTGATAGTTGTCACTAATCCTAGTGGAAATTAAATTTGAACAACCTTTTGGTGTTTTTTCTACATTTAGTGGAATTTTATAGTGTTAGCTACTCTTCTAAATTTCACAAACCTAAATGGTGTACAAGCCCTCTCTAATGGATTTTTTATTTTTTCTACTCAACTTCAAAGGAATTTTTCTCCCTAATCTAGTACATTTTTTAAGTAGTTGTTTTATATGGGCTAGGTTTTCATGTACTATATGAAGGAGTTACATTTAATTTTATATTTGGACTCATGGATTTTTAGACAACTTAGTGTAACATATATAAATACCCTCATAATGTCACACTATGTTTTGAACTCACATTGCCATTCATTCCCATAGTATGCTTCAAGGATCACTTTAGCATGTCATTAGCCTATATTTTTCAAACATGGCTCTACAAGGCATAGTCCTTTCCAAACATGTGTTGGGTAACAACTAGTGGCACCCCTCAATATATCCTATTGTGCACTAAAAACTTATATGATACACACCTAGGAATGGGAAATGGAAAAAGCACATATATTCATCAAATGAATCCAACAAATTCTTCAACTCCAACAAAAAAAATATGACTATCATGATGCCCATACTATGCCACACACCTTTCAACTTAGTAACAAAGTATATCTTCATATTTAGATAGAATGTTTCTATGGGCCACACATAAATATTAATCGTTTTCACTATGGTCCTAAACCATACTACACAACTGCTGAGAACACTTTCATTCTTGGCATACCATAATATTGTAATGATAGAAATTGTACTCCCTTCTTGGAGATGGTACAATTTCTCACTTGATTTTGGAATTATTAACATTAAAATGGACCTAATGTTTCCTTGATCTAGTGTTGTAATGTTTTTCCCACATTCACATTAGATTTAGGGCCCTTTTAAGCTAAATAGACCTAATTTTGCCTTAATTTAATGTTGTAAAGTGTATTTATTTACACCTTCACATTGAGTTTTGGGCCCTCTTGCTTTTATGACCTTCATATCATCATTAATATACCCCTAAGACCCTATATTGTGCATCCCAAGGCTTATTTCAATCGAAATCCCAACATAGACACCAAATATACTTAATTTTTCAACTCCCCGACATTTCCCCCACCAAAAAGGCCTAGTGGGACCCATATGCCACCTTGGGCATATGAGTCCCATAAAAATGGGACCTATATGCCACAAGTAGTGTATTAGTCCAATTTGGCCCCTTTTTAGGGTTTTGAGCAAGAAATCAGGGTTTTGAATTCAAATTTCATGTATGTCAGCCTCTAGGATCTAATAAACGGTGTGTTGGATGGATTTCCCATATAAAAAAGGTTTTCAAATCATTATTTCACCTAAGACTTCATGATATCAACATAAGCCATCAAGATTTAAGCATTCCAAGACTTCACAAGAGCGTCAAGAGAGTTTACAAGAGCATTTCTAAGGCATTCAAGGGTAGATTTCTTCATCATTTGTTGCAAAAATCCAAGATCCATTATCATGTCAAGGTCATCAAGCATCAAGCATGTTGTTGAGCTATTGTTGTGATGTAGCATTGAAGATCCATGTGCAAGCATTGTTTCACATTCATATTCAAAATCAATATCTATATTCTACATGGCCACTTTATGTTAGATTGTTGATTTACATCTCAAGACATCATTCAAGGTATCATTGTTTATGCTTCTTATTTCATGTTTCATGTCCTTATTTCATTGTTTCATCATAACGTTTAATTACCTAAATGGGGTTTGACCAAGGCAAACCCCTATTCCCTAACAATCAACAAGTTTTTCTCTCTCTACATGTGTGATTGCAGATATAGGTGTCTTGGAGCTTGAAGATCCTTTGAAGATTAAGTCACAAGATTGGTGAAAGTTGTCTTGTTTATTACAAGGTTGTTATCTTCACAAAAATTCATATATAGGTTACAAATCAAGGTTTCAAATCCGAAAACAAAGTGTGGAAGGAAGAGTAGAGATAAAAGTGTAGATTCAGGCCTTATCCCTCTGAAAAAGTAGAGTGGGACTGATACGCCACTTGTGACGTATGGTTCCCAGTACAAAATATTTTCTAGATTTTAGTGAATTCAAATCAACCACTGTGAGATTCTAGTTTTGGCACAAAAACCCTAGCCTGGAACTAAATCACCCAGACTGGCATATGGCTATCAAACATAAATATTTCAGGGTTTTGAAGCTTTTTTTGAAATCATCTGCCTTCCAAGTGTACCTATGTACTTTCTCAGTCTTTTATTTTGCATTTCAGTTTCATTTCATAGGTCATTTAGTTAGGTTCTTGCATGGTACTTTGCATGTTACATTCATTTCTTGTCTTTCCAAGCCCTAGATTGGTGGTGAACCCTCCTTTAATCTTTAATCACACCTTAGGATACCTTATTGCAAGATCTCTTTCCTTCGCTTCATCCTTGGATTGAGATCTCTAAGGTTTCCTTGAATGTAATAATAGCATAATAGGAACCCCCTCATTGTGCTTCATCTCCTAAAATTTGGGGCACCCTATTTCCATCATTACATTTTGGTGAACCTACATTTATAACATCTTATTTTTTATTTGGAGTGCATCATAATCCTAGATCTAGCTTTCAATGACTTTGCATTAGGTTTTGCATTAGTTAATTGGCATCTAGGGTTTCTAAATCTTGCATTAGTGAAAGTGCATATAGGCTGCATTTTTGCATATTATAACATTAAATTTCACTAAAATTCTGCAATTGAAAATAGTCCAGACATCATACAAGTTAGAAAAATTAGAATCAACTGATAATTTTTTGAAATCAGTGTAAAAACCCTAATTTGGGACTCATACGCCCCTCTGGGTGATTTAGTCCCAATACATGTTTTTCCTACTTTCTAGGCTTTATGTCTTGTGTATTTTTTAGCATTTGATCCCTCCAAAAACCTTGACTAGGACTCATACACCCCTCTAGGAGAATTAGTCCCATATGAGCCCTAAAACTACCTTTTATAGCATTGTAAACCTTGTTTCTGCACTTTTTTTGTTGTCATTAGTTATCTGTTTTAATTAGCTGAGTTCATGTTACATGCATTTCGCTAAATCTAGCTTAAATCGGTTCATTTCATGCATTGATTAGTTGCAAAATTTCATTTACAACATTTCTTTTTCAGATTGTTTCATAGTGTAATCAACAAATTACCTTGCTTAGAATCTAAAAATTGCATTTACACATTTCATTCTAGGTCCTTACATTGTATTTTAAGTCTCTTTCCATTTTGATTTCGTATAGATTACTTTTCACAAATGTTAATATCTGTCTTTTCCAAGTTTTCAAAGAAAAAGTTAGTCAATAAGCATGTTAATCATTCATTCAATAAATTTCCTACATATGAGAGTCTCTTAGTGTAAGAAAGTGAAAATGTTGATGCTTTCCTTAAATCTACACTCCCTCTTATCTCTTCTATTTGTGGGAATGATGTGATAGAAGAATATACAAGTATAGACAACCATGATGATCATAGTTGTTCTTCTCCCGATACCTCTCCTATTAGTGACAAAGGTATCTTGGTGAAAGAAGATGCAATCATTGAGAATCATGAAAGTCTTGGTTGTCCTTCTCCTCATCCCCCTTGGGAAGATATTATAACAATAGAAGATGAAATCATTGCCACTACCTTACTTAGTTTTCATTCCTCTCCCAACACCTCCCCTACTTGTGAGAATGCTTTAGTGAAAAAGGATACAATCATGAACGGCCATGAAAATTACATTTGTATGGAGGACTTGTTGGTGTTAAGAGATCTAATGATTGAGAGCTTTGACAATCCTACCTCTCCCACTAGGGAAGACATCATAGAACATAGGGATGTAATTATAGATAACCATGATAATCACATTGGTTTTTCTCCTAATATCCTTCCTAGTAATGAAGAAGATAGTTTAGTGTTAGAAGATACTCTTGAAAGTCATGAAATTCTCATTTCTCCCTTTCCTAATGCTCCTACCATTTGGAGAGATCTATTTGAATGGAAAGATCCAATCATTGACAAGCATCATTCTCCTTCTCTCGATGCCTCCCCTATTTGTTATTAAGCTACTTTACAAAACCTAACCATGGAATGTGATGAACATCGTGTTTGTTACTCCCCTAAAAGCTCTCCTACTAGGGTAGATATTAGGGAACAAGAGACTGTGCCCTTAGAAAACAAGGATGAAATCATGGACACTCATAAAAATCAAATTGGGCCTTCTCCTAATATCTATACTATTGGTGAATAAGAAACTTTGATAGCAAAAGATCAAAGCAATAAGAGCCATGAGAATTTTAGTTTCCTCTCTTCCCCTAGTGAAAACATTATAGAACAAGAGAATACCATCATTGATAAACAAGACAATTCAACCATAGATAACTCCATTTCTTGAAATGAAGTCATTTTAGAAGAACCAACCTTTGAATGTCATGAACATCTAGCCTGTAGTTCTCCTAAAAAATCTCCTCCTAAGGAGGATATCATGGTGCAAGAAAATGATAACATTAACAATAGTGATATAGTTTCCTTAGATGAAGATGATGAAGTAACATTAGACTCTCCTTCAATAAGGGATGTTAATATTATTCAACCTTAACTCATCCTTTACCCACCTTCCCACAAACCTCAAACTCAAAACAAACCCGAACTTATCCTTCACCCAACTAAGAATAATGTGTCACAACAGCCGAGTTATAATATCGTTGCTCATACATATAACACTAGAAATAATTTGTAACCAATAAAAACACCTTCAATATCCCTCCCATTGCCTAACCCTATCTTGCCAAGTCCTCATTTTCCTTCACAAAGTGGAAAGGAGTATGATCTTGTCGAGCAACTAAAGAATACTCCTACTAAAATATCATTATGAGACCTTGTTCAAGCCTCCCCTTATTATCATAGCATGATTCAAAGTGCTTTGAAACAAGTTCCTATCCCTTCTAATGTGCAACCAAATGACATAGAAGCCATGATTCAAGGAATGAATGTTGACATTATTTTCCACCAAAGTGAGCTCCCTCTTTTGGAAGTGCAAAAACAAAATGATGCTTTAGTGATAATAGTTTCCTATGATGGGTGGGGAATAAAAAGAACCCTTGTTGACAATGGCTCCACCCTTAATGTGTGTAGTGTGACCCTTTTGGATAGAATTGGCATGGATAAATCAAAAATTCAACCTGACTCTTTATCTATTAAGGGATTTGACAATGTAGGAAAACAACCACTTGGTGTGATCACTTTGCCTATTACAGGTGGAAAGGCCACATTAGAAACACTGATCCATGTTATGCCTCATGATCTTTCATACAAACTTCTTTTAGGCAGATCATGGATTCATGCAATGAATGGGGTGCCTTCTACTCTTCATTGTATCATGAAATATGTCTGCAACAACAAAGTGTACACACTCAAAGCTGACCCTAAACCAAACAGTTGTTTAAACATTGAGAAAAATAAGGAAATCCTTTGAAAACATTGATACCAACTACACAAGTAGAACCCATGCAAGAGAAATACAAATAAAATCATATTGAAGAAGTCACGAAGCTATTAGAAGATGATTAGGATTCCTTAGATTTCACACCAACATTCATGAGAGAATACAAGATCATAAACAAAGAGTTTGAAAAGGGAAAAGAAAAAGCAGTAATATCAACTCAAAATTTGAAAGCATCCACCTCAACTACTTTAGAAGATCAAGAAAATTACACAACAAACTTTGGTGAAATTGATTATGAACAACCACTGAATCCAAAAGAAATGAAAAAGCTTGATAGAAGAGGTTATGAACTTATGAAACAACTGGGATATAGTGGAAAAGGATGTGGTGCTAAAGAACAAGGTATTTGTGTCCCTTTAGAGCCTAACATGCTAGAAAAGACTAGTGGTCTTGGCTATTGTCCTTTGAAAGAAACAAGTAAGCCTTCACTTAATATCAAAACTCTTACAAAAGATTATTCTAAGCCAAATTTAACACTAATGCATCCTAAACTGATAGACACTAGTGGTCTTGAGTATTGTCCTTTGAAAGAAACAAAAGAAACAATGAAATCCTTGCTTAACATTAATGTCATCACGCAAAACATTTATGATTCAAATTTGATAAATTTTACACCCTCTTGTAAAGGAGAGTACAAAATCTCGCAATCTAAAGAGTCTTGGGTAGGTATGACATCTTATACTAAGAAAGAGATATCTTTGTCTCAAAATAAAGGAACATCTTCTACCATTGATCAAGAAGGTATCTTTTTGAGACTCCTCCAAGATTGTTTGATATCTCTCCCTCCAAGAACACAAAATAAATTTCACTACAAGAATTCATTTTGTGTGTATCATAGAGTTCATGATCATTCTACTAATGAATGTAAGGATTTAAGCGATAGAATTCAACATCTTAAGGAGTGTGGTGCTCTTCCTTATGTTGGGGCACCTAATTGCTCTAATCGATACCGATTTTCACTCTAGCATGTTTCTCATTAATCATCCTGGCAAGGGGTTAAGTAGCCTTGTCCTCGTATGTCACTTGTTGTTGTCTCTTTTGGCTAGTTGACCACCTTTCATGTACATATAAGAACAATATTTGGATGTGGAAGACATGCCTTAAGTTGGCTCGCATGTAACGTACTGAGTTATACATTTTGGGGGAAACCCCTTCTCCTTTTCATGATGTAGCTTATCGAAAACATATGACCTGGCATAAGGCTTTCTAAATAATCTCTCATGTCTTCTTCTACTTTAAAGAAATTTCTCATAGTAATGGCGTTAGCAACCACTTTAAAGTGGGGGCATACATCGACACTCATGTTTCATTGCACGATTTTCTATATTCTTGTGATGAGTTCTTTTCTTGGTGGTTTCATTGGGTTTGATTTCCTCCAAGAGCATGATATTTATTTTGACTTTTCCTCTCTTGGAGACATTAGGAACGATGTTCCCCAAGAAGAGACCTTAAATGAAATAAGAAAAATCCCTTTGAACATACCTTACACTATTTCACATTTACAATATCGATTATATGGCCACCTTGCATAATACACTTTGCTTGCCTATGGAGCGATCTTGTTTGTTCATGAGTTCCAAGCATATGAAGTTTTGCTTTCCTCATGAAGATCGAAGTTCGTTATTATGTGGTACCTTGTTAAAGTTATCAAAAGGTATAACTTTGGTATGGTTAGAATATGATGAGAAGCCTAAACATGGGCATGACTTTCTCATTATATGATGAGAAGCCGATACAGAGGCATGACTTTCTTACTAAGCCACCCTTTTTGGATACTCACCCAGTGGACTACCCAAAGTTTTGTTTCCTTAGAGTGAATGTGCATTTTTGGATAAAATAGCCTAGATCTGATCCACAACATGCAGGACAAACAGTTGAGGCTTGATCTAGCTATTTTTATTTCCGCTTGTTTTTTTTCTTTCTTTATTGACATTGAATATTTGTGTATCTTGTCTTTTTGACCCATATCATACACCTTGTGTGTGCCCCTTTGTGCTTATGTTGGTTTGAAATAGGATCTTGGATCCTAGTGGCTTGGTTACCTCCCTGATCTTTGTTATCCTAGACCATCCGCATTGGTACACTTGGACCCCTCTTGAATGTCTACTTTAGTGTGAGTTTGAAGAAAGTTCATCCTCTCACTAAAGTGGGTGCTCAGTGTAATGACAGAAATTGTACTCCCTTCTTGGAGATGGTATAATTTCACTTGATTTGGGAATTATTAACATTAAAATGGACCTAATGTTTCCTTGATCTAGTGTTGTAATGTGTTTTCCACATTCACATTAGATTTAGGGCCCTTTTAAGCTAAATAGACCTAATTATGCTTTAATTTAATGTTGTAAAGCTTATTTATTTACACCTTCACATTGATTTTTGGGCCCTCTTACATTTATGACCTTCATATCATCATTAATAGGCCCCTAAGACCCTATATTGTACATCTTGAGGCTTATTTCAGTCGAAATCCTGACATAGACACCAAATATACTTAATTTATCTACTCCCCGACATTTCCTCCACCTGAAAAGGCCTAGTGGGATCCATATGCCACCTTGGGAATATGAGTCCCATACAGATGGGACCTATACACCACAAGTGGCGTATGAGTCCCATTTGGCTCCTTTTTAGGGTTTTGAGCGGGAAATCAGGGTTTTGAATTCAAATTTCATGTATTTCAACCTCTGGGATCTAATAAACGATTAGTTGGATGGATTTCCTATATAATCAAGGTTTTCAAATCATTATTTCACTTAAGCCTTCATGATATCAACATAAGCCATCAAGAATTAAGCATTCCAAGAGCATTTCTAATACATTCAAGGGAAAATTTCTTCATCATTTGTTGCAGCAATCCAAGATCCATTATCATGTCAAGGTCATCAAGCATCAGGCATGTTGTTAAGCTAGTGTTGTGATGTAACATTAAAGATCCATGTGCAAGCATTGTTTCATATTCATATTCAAAATCAAGATCTACATTCTACATGGCCACTTCATGTTAGATTGTTGATTTACATCTCAAGACATCATTCAAGGTATCATTGTTCATGCTTCTTATTTCATGTTTCATTTCCTTATTTCATTATTTCATCACAAGGTTTAATTACCTAAATGGGGCTTGACCAAGGAAAACCCCTATTCCCTAACAATCAACATTTTTTTCTCTCTCTACATTTGTGATTGTAGATCTAGGTGTCTTGGAGCTTGAAGATCCTTCGAAGATTAAGTTACAAGATTGGTGAAAGTTTTCCTAGTTATTACAAGGTTGTTATCTTCACAGAAATTCATCTGCAAGTTACAAATTAGGGTTTGAGATCCAAAAAAAAAGTGTGGAATGAAGAGAAGAGATAGAAGTGCAGATTTAGGCCTTAACCCTCCAAAAAAGTAGAGTGGGACTAATATGCCACTTGTGGAATATGATTCTGAGTACAACATATTTTATAGATTTCAATGAATTCAAATCAACCACTATGAGATTCCAGTTTGGGCACAGAAACCCTAGTTTGGGACTAAATCACCCCGACTAGCGTATGAGTCCTAGTGGGCATCAAACAACAAGATTTCAATGTTTTGAAGCTTGTTTTGACATCATCTTTCTTCTAGGTGTACCTCTGTACTTTCTCAATCTTTATTTATGCATTTTAGTTTCATTTCCTAGGTCATTTAGTTAGGCTCTTACATGATACTTTTCATGTTACATTCATTTCTTGTCTTTCCAATCCCTAGCTTGGTGGTGAACCCTCCTTTAATCTTTAATCACACCCTAGGATACATTATTGCAAGATCTCTTCCCTTCACTTCATCCTTGGATTGAGATCTCTAAGGTTTCCTTGAATGTAATAATAGCGAAATAGGAACCCCCTCATTGTGCTTCATCTCCTAAAAGTTGGGGCACCCTATTTCTATCATTACAAATACTAAATGGCTACATATTATTTTCAACATAAAGCTACTCAAACCATATTTCCCTCAACTTCTAGAGCCAACATAGTCTCAGCATCCAACATACCTAGACCCTAGTTATGTTAGTCTAATGGTAAATGATACATCATTGATATTAGTATAATTGATACTCTCTTAGGCTCTTGTTGGCTATTCTACATATAGTCAATAATAGGTAGTATACTAATCAAGCCAAATGGTACAACTTGGAGCAACTTTATGCCCAGTTTTCTACACTCAAATTGGAGGTAATGAAGATTATTGATTCTCAAGAATGGTTGAATGATTTAATCATAATTACATACATATTTATAGTCTCACTTTTTCCTTTATTTTATGTGCTTGTCTACACTCATCATGCATCAAGTAGTTATGACACAACTCTACATAAGATAGTTCCACAGACTACTCAATGTACAATACATATGCATATTTACACAATAATGCTTACCTTCATATTTCAATCTCATTCATGGAAGCACATTCCCTCATTGGATACATCCAATTTGGAACCATTTATGTCCAACACTTGGTCATGTCTACACTACATTCCTTTACTAAAAAAATACAAGAGTGACACTTGGTACAATACTAAATTTTTACACATTCATCTCTCATGTCCATATGTAAAGCATTCTATACACTTTTTAAATCTATCAACATATTTTTATAAGCCTTTCTAGTAGCTCCTTTTTAATAAATAGTTTTCATGTATAATATACAAGTAGAGAAGTTCATACTAAGATCGTTATATACAATACAATATATATCTTCTTTCTAGGAAATATATTAAAATTTTAAATTTAGACTTTAGTTTCTTTAATGTGCATATATTTACTAATTAAAATTTTCTTATACACATTCTATAAATTCTATATATTATCACTTTAATTTATAAATTATTTCATGTGTTCATTCTAGGTTTTAGATCACATACAATTTTCCATATGTAAGTGTGGTAGGTATCCTTATTTATGTAATTTTCTATACAAATCTAGTCATTTCCCAAGTAGTCCAGGAGTTCTAACAAGTTCATGTCAAATCCTAGCAAAGAACATTAGACTTGAGTTAAAAGAGTTTGTAAGTACTTTAAAGGAACTCTAGAGTACCATTTATATTAGCATGGTACTAATTATGTTGACATTGTGTTAGCCATGTAGGGGTTTGTTTATTATGATTAGGTTGGAGATCTTGATAATCAAACACAACAAGTGGTTATTTCTTTACTCTATTTGAGGTAGTAATAATCTAAATGAGTAAGAACATAGTTACATTTCCCACAACTAAAGTATGGTACATGGTATCAATAAATACTTACGAGGAAATTGTGGGTTACAAGACTTGGTAATAGTATTGATTTTAACAATCATGTATATTATTGAATTATAATTCTTAGCTTGTGTAGTTTGTTTGGTAAATAAATATTGTTTACCATGATAAAAAAAAAAAACATGTATATTTGCAATATATTTTTGTTAGATAAATGGTTTACACAAGGAAGGTTAAAATAGAGGAATTTGACACTCAAGTAAATACTATTGATTCTTGAAAAAAATTCTAAGTATTTCCAAGTATTTCTGGTGTAGAGATGAGATGGGTTTATCCAAGTTTCATGTATGAGGCTAACTTCTTGGTATATTTTAAATTTTCCTACATTAAATATCATGTGAGATAATGTTGGAACTTTGGTGTGTTATTCACCTATAGGAAATTATTGGATAGAGAATTTGGTGAACTTATTCTATGTTCATGTTTAGGTGTTTGTTCATTGATTTGTAAATAGTTATAAACTTAATTGTGATGAGTTGTGGTAAGTTATGATGAGTTTCGAATGGTGTTTTAGTATTCATACTTATCTAATTTGGGTACTTCTATGTTCCCAACCACAAGTCATTTAGAGAACATACAGCCTCATAATTGTCTAAGCATGTCATTAGAGTGTGTATGAGAATGTGGGTACACTTGTGATTCTATTGGAGTACATGTAGTGATGACTAGGAGCATGGAAATGTTCTAGAAGATTCTCAA
>VDFB02270651.1:186981425-186998079 GCA_007258455.2 Sequoia sempervirens
AGTCAATGCTCAATCATAAACAGTGTTGAAGAACTGAAGATCCTTATGGAGAAGTTAAAGGAGCTTAAAGAGGAGAAGGTGGTTGGTGTTATCCCTAGAAACAACAACATGAAGGAGCAGGTGGTTGGTGTTGTCCCTAGAAATAGCAAAATGAAGGAGCAAGGTGCAAAAGAAAAAGGTAAAAATCTATTGTTGAAGGAAGATAAAGGACCTAGTGCTCGGATCCGTGGTAGCAAGAAAAAATATTTTGAAGAGGAAAAGAATGATCTGATGAGCCCGGTTAATCAACACTACAACCATGAATTAGAGGTGACTAACACCTTATAGAACATGAAGTAATTTGTTTTCTATTTAGTCGCTTTTAGTTTGTTTTTGTTTGGTTGTTGGGTGGCTATTCTTTTCTTTATTTAAGCAACATTTTGTTGTAAAGGGTTTCGGGTCCCTTCAAAACCTATTTTTCCTACTAATCAAAAACATTATTACAAGTTTTTTGCATGTGACTTCTAATACTAGTATAAATTTAGTACAAGTGATTTGTACCACTCTTGGAATAATCTTCAATATTAGTACATATTAGGTACATATTGGGTATTGGTAGATTTGGTACAAATTTAGCATAATTGGCATGTACCAATATTGGACTAATCTACTACTTTGGAAAAACAATTATACTAGTATAGATTGGGTATAGATGGATTTTAAGTGATGAGATACCACATTGATATAAATAGAATAATTTGAAGTACCACAAAGATATATGAACACTAACACTTCTTGGGAAATGTATTGTTTGGTGAGGAGCATAGTGAAAAGAAGTAGGGTACATGAAAATGCTTCCTACACTAATATTCTAAGCAGAGCATTGTGAAAATTTACATATTCTAACAATTACATAGATTAGAAATACATTTAAATAAAAAATAAATAATATATACCATAACATAGGTGTATATGGGGAAAACCCTTTCGAGAGAGAAAAAATCCACACTCCAAAGAAACTCAATTTGTCATTCAATAAACCATAATTACAATAACTTACAAATCAAAACCTCATAGGAGTATCACCAACCAAACTCTAGAGGAGTTTTTACATCTTAACAGTATATGTACAAAACTCTACACACAACCTCCATCTCAAGCACCAAGTAAATAGGAGATATCAAATCTAAAACCATTATATTATAATGTGAAACCCATGAGCTAAAATCACCCAAAAGTGATGCCCAAGTTATACCCCAATCCAAGATACCTTATGATGTGTTTGTTTTCACGTTGGAATGCACCCTTTGGAGGATTATTGTAGCAATTCTCCTTTCAACTAATATAATGGAAATGCTCCTAGGTTATGGGTGACCTAAAAGGTGGAGTGAATCTTTAGAGAGGGTCGGTTCCCCTTGTGTAGCACCTAACACAAAACTATTCTATTGATGTTGCAAGGAAAAGGGATAGAAACTAATTTTGAAACTAAACCTAAAAGTTAAAAAAAATAATACACCAGAATTCTTAGTGACTTGTATTTTCTTAAGCATACACAAAGTGATTATAGAGGCTAATACAGCCTACACAATTTAAAGTTTGACATCTTTTTCATAAGTTTTTCATAGGAAGGTTTAAATTTTATAATAATATTTGAAATGAATAAACATTCATAGTTGAATCTTACATGAAACTTGAAAGAAAACACAAACTATAAACTACAAATGAACATACTCGTATATAAAGGATAAGGGAATAGGATAGAAAATCAAGGATAAAGAGTATATCACAAGAAAATATCAATCATTTTCATAATATTACATAGAATATCACTTATGAGAAGAAAAATTGGCTCTTTATTGATCAAAAGGGCATATTAACATAAATAACAAGTTTGATACGCTAAAGAAAATAAATGGAATTGTTCCCTTTTTTCTTGCAAATGAAAATCTTCCCTAATGGGAGATAGAAAAGGAGAATTGATTAAGTTACCTTGAATGTAACCACCATTTCATCATGTTCTTGAAATGCAATAATATAGGAAGGCTCACCTATTTTCAAGATCTAGATTCTCTCCATAGTTTTTTGAAGGAGAAAAGGGTCCTTATTCTTCTTTAAATATATTTAAGTGATGTTTCTAACTTACTTTGTCAATTAGCTCCAACCAGCTTGCAACTTTTAGGAACATTCTTCCATTATTCTCTCACCTACCTTTGGCATCTTCTCTTCTCTTCGCGTGGTGTAGATAAGTCCTCTTCATGAATATCTCCAATTTCTAACTTATAGGTGTTCATTAGTCAATAAATATCTAAAATTCTATCATATCCTTACACATTCTATGCATGTGAGTTTATGGCCTATCACAATCACTCCAACAAGAGTTTAGACAACTCTATAAGTTTGAATTAGGTTTATCGAACCTCAAATTTCATCATTGTAAGCTCTAGAGAATGCCTATGTATCTATGTGTTTTCTTTGAGGGGGAAAATGTAGACCTGCATGATGGATCTCAAAGCATGAATTAGCAAAGGTTTTTAAAGAACTATGACTACTCCACAACTCTATGTTGATTCTATTTCCCTAGTTGTAATGCACCTCATTTTATTTCCCTATAGCTTAGGATTCTCATAGGATCATGTCTTTGGAGTGACTGCCCTTGTATGTTTTATCAAAACCCTGTCACACTTGATACCACTTGCCATTAGTGACTAACTTGCAGGTTTTCCTCTCATG
The DNA here is from genome assembly GCA_007258455.2 of Sequoia sempervirens. NCBI lineage: Eukaryota > Viridiplantae > Streptophyta > Pinopsida > Cupressales > Cupressaceae > Sequoia > Sequoia sempervirens. Next base: position 186,984,135 of record VDFB02270651.1, read on the forward strand.
GATTGTCTTATCATGGCATGTGATATACAAGTCTGAGTATGTTCACCACTTTTCTTGACTTTCAATAATCCTATCATTATGTGTAGGGTCTAAACGTAACCTTTTGGGTTATCATTACAATGATTAATATCACAAAATATTATCATTATTTGGTATTCATAGTTGTCAAAATACATCCTTCTATTTTCATATACCTAGATCATTGCCTTCATGCCTTTTTAAATGACTATCTTTGTCATGTTTTCCTTGTCATGTGTCACTTGACAGTGACAAATATTTTTATGGACTTCCCTTCACATGTCATCAACCTCATATTATTGTGTCTTCACATAGGACTATGTCTTAGTGATTGGCTTCTCATTTTCAATGATGAATGTCCTCTTATGAAGTTTTTTATTTTTCCAACACAGCATTGTCATAACATATTGTAGGATTTCATTTCATGCATATCTCATTAACCATCCATTTTTCGATGCTCTTAAATTGTTGCTCACTGTGAAATGTCACTTTGGATCATTCATTGAACAAGACCTCTAATAACCAGCAATTCTATCACCCACATACCATAAGCTTCTCTTTATGCCAAAGAAATTGTAAATTCCTCTATGTGTCCCTTTCTCAATATTTCCTCTAGCTATGTATCACTGGCCTATAGACTAAATTTAATGGTATTATTTTATTATCTTGGGCTTTTCTATCTTTAATATAGAACTCATAACTACATCTTTGTAGGCTCTACCACTTTATATTTGCTATGATATCTATGAGTATTGCAATAATGTCTTTGCCTATGTCACCATCTTCATGACTTGATTGTCCTAGACTTGTGATGGTTATTTTGTGCAAACTTTTGGTGTCTTCAATAAGACATCAATTATTTAGATAACCCTCATACATTCAGAAGTTCTTAAGATTTATACATATTTAAAAATGGTGCAAAATAACCCTCACACCCTTCTTTAGAAACTAAAACAATTATCTAATGCCATTCATTGATGTCTACAAGTTTGTGATATGTTAAACCCTATCATGTACCTTTCCATGAATAAACTTGACAATGCCTTATCTCTATGATTTCCCTCAACATGTCTTCTAATGACTATTACTAACACCTTTTTCATTATATACTGTCACACAACCATTGATCTTCTTGATTCTTTTCCTATATAATCCATCTTGTTCAATAACCTCTTATCATTCTTTCTTTCCAATGGTTTAGAACCAAATGATTCAAGGGTACTGTAAAATTTCATTGTGTTTATCTAAATGTTTTTGTAGTAGCCTATTTCATGCTTCTTTAATGACCTTAGTTGCATATTTTATTTATCATGTAACTAATCATAGGATTATTTTATAAATACACATCTCTTAGGGTTTTAAAGACTATATTAAATTTCAAAGGATTTTTAGACATCCTTCACAAAGATTAAAAATATTTGACTAAGTTTCATATGACAAAATTTTGTGTGACAAAAATATTTATAGGTGTAGAGTGCATACCACTTAGATCTTGTATCTTAGGGGGCTTTAAATGCAAGAGAAATTATGAATGAACTCGTGGATCTTCTCCCTCTTTCCTACAATGTGGATAAAATGTCATCTATCTCATGTGACATGGTTAAAGTCTACAGTAGCAAGGTATTATTTACATGCCAAGAATGGAAGGGATCCTTCAATTTTTAAACAAACCCTAGAAACTCTCATGCAACATAGGTAACAAGATTAAAACTTTCAAAGGGATAAAAAATCAACTCTTGCCTCTCTTGGCATGGGGACTTAGTGCATTGAAAATTTATTTTTTTCTTTTTATTTTCATTCACCTTGCTTTTCCTTGGCATCTTAAACCAAAAAAGTGACTTATGCTTTCCTAAAAATGAATTAAGACCCTTAAAACATCTAGACTCAAAAAATTATGAATTTCTAAGACCTCTTTAATAACTCCCTAGGAACTATTTCAGCCAAGATGAAAAAAATATCAATAGTGTCATAATATACATCATAAGTTGGCTAACATGTGTTAATCCCCTCTAAAGATCTTTTATGCATCCAACAACTTTTTACATTTCCTATGCAAACTTTCAAAGGCCATAAATTTTGATCCAGTTAGCTAATAGGGTTTGTTTTTTTTTAAATTGAATTACCACAGATATCTATGCAATGTGCACCTTGTATGTAGTGTTGAGCAACCGAAGGTTTTTTATTTTGGCCAAAAACTAACCCTATAGCCCAAAAAATAGTTTCTCCCATTTTATATATTAAATTCATATTATTTGTAATATTAACATTAGGAGAAAGGTTGAGACACCTTTCCCAACACATATCATACACAAGGCTCCCAACCACACTAGAATAAGGAACATGACTCATTCCCTCCATTATTCTTAGTGTATAAGGCCACTTATAAACCAATATTTGTGTTCCAAAATAGAAGAAAACTCACTAGTTTGCATTCCTACATACTAAACCACCACAAAGAAAAGTAAACATACTTCTTCTAAATTGACCAAAAAAAATGTTATCTATATCTCTTCTAGTACCATCCCTAGGATAAAATTTGTAGCCTCAAAATCTTCCATATCAAAATATAATCAAAGTTGAGATCTCAAACCCCTTATCATATCCTTACTATTACCAATAAATAACATGTCGTCCACATACAAAGTGATAACAATAAATTGATCGACATCTTACTTATAATAAAAAGTGATCTAATTTGGATCAAAAAAATATCAACTTCAAAATCTATGCATTAACTTATCGGTACCATATTCTAAGATACTATTTAAGACCATAAAATATTTCAACTTGTAAAATGATTTCTCCTTACCCTCATGTAGTGCTCTATATCTATTGTGTATATATCTTCCTCTAAATATCCATGGAAGACATGTTTCCTCACATCCATTTCCTCAACCTTAAATTCAAATATTACAATAATAGATAAAACAAATCTTATGGATATAAGCTTTGCAACTATAGAAAAGATATCACCAAAATCCATTCCCTCTACTTGGGATTCTAAAATTGAGTAACCAATCTTACTTTTTACTCATCCACCTTGCCCTTAAAACTAAATTTCTTCTTGAAGTCCCATTTGCAACTGATAGGTTTCCTCCCTTAATGCATCTAAATTATGTCTGTTGTTTTTCTTCTTTAGCACTATCATCTCCTTATCCATGTTCATCTTCTAAGACTAAATACTATTGGGAAATGTGTCTCAATCTTGGTCATAATTTTAATAATGTAAATTATAATTTCAGGCTATAGAATAGAAAAAAATCAATTTCTAGGCTATAGAGGTCATTTTTAGGATCAAACATATTTGTAGGTTGTTCAACATAACTTATAAGGATGCATAATACATACATATATATATATATATATATATATATATATATATATATATATATATATATATATATATATATATATATATATATATATATATATATATATATATATCTTCAAGCTCTACATTTTAAAAAAATAGGCCCAAAGAGCCTCCTAGATCAAAAGTTATGACCTCTATAAGTTGGGCTTCCCATATTGGAAATATAATAGCATTTATGACATGTAAAATAGTTGTAAGAGTGAGTTACACTTATTCAACTACTTATGATGTGTGTGTTATGAGACATCATAAGGCATATTTGAATATAGATGGGCGGGTGCATGGAGATGGGTATCCAATTTGTGGCCACTTTCAAAAACAAGTTTTGAAAATTCTTAACACAAGCACGTTATAACGCACTCACGTTATGGCTTGGTGTGTCGAGCCTGAGGCTCGGCACAATGAGCCCATAATGTGAGAACGTTATAATGCACTCACGTTATGACATGTTAAAAGCAAAAAAAAAAAGTGAAAGTCATTCATTTTGCATTTTGACTATTTTTTTGTTGTGCCCACAGCCAAAACCCCCATTTTTCGCGCTCGCATTCTAGGAGGAGGCATGGTGCAAAAATCTTCACCGAGGTTTGCTATCTCTTCACAAGGATGGCACCATGACGAGGAGGAGGTGTGAGAGGTAGGGATTGTTTGCTTTTTGTTTTGAATTTGTTAGTTTTAGGTTGTATTTGATATATATTTTTTTGAATTTGTAGGAGATGTAAATCAACCTGAAAACCCTCAAAATCCTCAACAAGAAGATCAACCAAATCCTCAAGACCAAAATCAACCACAACAACAACCTCCTCCACCAATAACTCAACACCCTCCTGGCACTCAACAAAATTTGATGAGTGAAATTGAGAACAACAAAAAGAAAATTGAGGATTTAATTAGTAGGTTGAGTGATCCAAATGGTTCAACCATAGAAAGAATGACCCTAGCAAATTCATTGAAAGATATGTTAAAAAATGTAGATTCAATTAGCAAACAAATAACTGGATGGCAAGATAGGAGGCAGGCAGCTAGGGCTTATTATGCAAATAAACTATCATATAAAGATGTGAAGGATTTAAAAATTACAAAAGGTGATTTGTGCTCATTATTCACTGACCCATGCACAAATCAAAATCGTACCCTCAATGCGAAGAGGTTTCCTATTCATTGGTGCCACCACCAACAAATTAGGAACTATTTTTATGATAGGTGGTACATGGTCTTTGATTACCCACCATGCAACAATTGTGAAGTCCCGTAGTATTTCCTCTAGAAACTATACAATGAGTTCATATTGAACAAAATCCCAAATTATTTTGATATGAGGGACTTCCAGAGGAGAGGTGGGGGGTTGGATCAACATAGACCCGGTGCACAACCGGATCTTACGCGGCAAGGGAGATGAGCTCTCGCTAGGCCGCCTCATGAGCACATTGTTATGCCTTATGCCGTGAAGGAGAGTGTTGACGTAGAGACATTGCAGGCGATCAACACTTTGACCCAGAGTGTCATCCATCATACTAGCCCTATTCTACAGCGCCATCCAGGGGAGTCTTCGAGTGGTGGCCCTTGAACCCATGTGTGTCAATCTTGTCGGGCGACTTGTTCATATGACCCCACCAACACTCAGGAGGCTGCTATGCAGGATCCATCTGCAACTATGGAGATGGAGAGGGCAGCTGAAATTTTGCATGAGGCGTATGGCATTGATAGTTAGGTAAAAGTTAGCATGTTCATTGAATTTAATTTATTAAATTTTTATTTTGAAATGCAATACTAACTAATTTAGTTTTATGATTTTAATAAAATTATAGGGTCACAGTGTTGAGACTGGATACTCTGGCCCTCCACCTACTTATTTTTGCAGTACACCTATCGGTAGGGTATGTAACTAGTAAACAATTATAAATTTATTACATGTTAATAGCATTGTTCAATGAATGGTATTTTAATATGTGATTTTGGATGTTGAAAAGGCTAATATTGGAGGTTTCCAGGGAACACCTCGAGTGCCAGTGGATTTACTTAAACCTACACGCAGGTAATAGAATAAAGAGTTTAACTAATGAATTATACTTAATAGATTTGTGTAGTTTATATTCATATCGTTGATTACGTTGCATTGCACATCATTCAAACTCAAAGCATTACTTCACATTCCATAACTAATAACTAGATGTTGATAGATGACAAAATTTCAACTACAATATAGTTGTTTAGAAATTCAACATAAGCAGTGATGCAATTACTTCACCATGAGACCACATTTCTTTGAGGCATTTCTTCAAATAGCTCACCACCGTTTCTATGATACCATATTTTCCATACATATGTACCAAATGGTTTTATCAAACTACTCACTCCCTTCCAGCTATGGCTAAAAGCCTAAAATAGGTGCTTTCCAACAAACTATGGATGCTTCGAAAAATATCTATCTAAGCATAATAGTAAGCAATAATACCATAGAGAAGGCAATGAACTTTTTGAAAAAATGCCTGAAAGAAATGTGGTCTTATGGTGATGGAATTCCATGACATGCATTTGTTTGTAATGGCATTCCATCACCACGAGACCCCATTTCTTTGAGGCATTTTTTCAAATAGTTCATTGCCTTCTCTATGCCACCACAGTTATCGTACATGTCTACGAAAGCATTTGATCAAACGGTTCACCGACTTGCTGCTATGGGTAAAATCCTAAAAACACGTCCTTTCGAACAAGATATGGATAGGGCAAATAGTAAGCATGAGAATCAGAAATATATAGTTTAATAAGTACTCCAAATTTTGTTCATTATCTCATGCATTATAAGTCATGACATGGATCGGTATTGTAGTTTTTGTGATTGAATAATTTGTTGCTTTATTTTCAATTGTTTCAAGCCGAAACACCTCTGAATGTGACAAGGGCAGTGGAGATTGGTGTTTCATCTACTATATAATCCTTGATGGCTCTAACAAGGGAGGTATGAGGCAAATTAGTAAATTTCAATTTACATTCGTTGTTATAGATGCTAGTGAAAAATCAAACCATTAGTGATTTGTAGTTTAATTTCTATTTGGGTGGTTTATACAGGGCTTGAGCACGCCTGAGCATGGGCGTGTGAATATTTCCCTCATGGAGAGAGATCATGAGATGGTGGTAAGTGATTATTTTGTTAAATATATTATTTCTTAATTATAATGTAATTTCTATATATTAATGTCTTTACTTCTTATTGTAACAGTTAAAACTTCACCATGAACTAAACATTAGGAGGAGGAGCAGGAGAACTCCTCAAGCACAACACAAATGAGTGACAGACCTATCACCATCTGATCGACAAGCAAAGGGAAATAATTTATTTCCAGAGCATGGAGAGTAATGACTTCTGATTCCAGAGCCCTTTGTTGTATGCCTACATGGCAGTTTTGTACATATTTTGTATTGGATATATTTGACATTGTATGCCTATATGGAATTCTTGTAAGCCTATATGGCTATTTTGTACCTATATTTCATACTTATATTGACATATATTGATGTATTCCTATATGATTATTTGGTTAATAAAAATATTTTTTTATCGATGGTGTCCATATTTGCATTCTAAATTGATGGTTCAATAGATATGAATTATGTGTATTCAAGTGTATACTTTACAACTTATGTGTGTTCCAATGTATACTTTGCAACTTACGTGTTTTCATGTGTATACCTTGTATTCGTTCATATAATTTGTATTAATTTCTGTATACTATGTATTCGTGTGTATACTTCAAGGCTTACATGTTTTTGAGTACTTGTGTTTCCCTTATTCACATGTACATGCTTGACTTATTCACATGTATACTTATTAATTGGTTATACCTAGCATTGATCATTGTTGTCCTTCATGGTTTGTCTTGAATATTAATTGATCGATGCTAAACAACTTTATCTAAAAACTCAATTAAGCAAAGGATACATAATCTTCACAACACTTACAAAACATAATATTCAGAGTAGATGAAGTAGTTAACTTCTTGACACATTATCATACAAAAATTTATCTTCAATAGTCTTTAAACATTTTCACAGCATAATCTTGATAGTGCAAAATGAATTGTTATGTTCTTGATGCGTCACCATATAAACACGTCGAAAGATTTATATGTCAATTTTTTGCAATATTATTTCTTGTATACGAAAAGGACTCGGGAGAAAGCAAGTTATAATTTATAATACAAATAAGAAATGGACTCAACGTTGTCCTAGACCCCCGAATAGGTCTATTTAACAAAGCAACACGCTCTCAATCACTCATCCAATTGGAAAACACCATTGGGTAGCATTTACCAAATTATGTTGCCCCTTGACTTTACCCACTTTTACTCCCTCAAACCTCTCCTTTTCATTCAAAACCCCTTTATTCCCAATTAGGGCATCATGCCATAACATACTTTTGACCTCCCTTGTCCTTGTAGACCGTTTGAACACATCAAACTCCACAACCTCACTCTATTTCCAACCTATTCTAACGTATTCTCAAGCAATTTCTTCTTTTCACCTCGTCTAGCCTTGCTTTTAAGGCCTAAATTCTGAATTTTGAACAGGGTTAGTGTTAGTAATCTCTTCCAATGCCTTTACTAATGCTATTTTCTTATTCCTACTTACATAATTGACTCAAATGACCCCACACTAACTCAAAACCAAAAGCAAGATTACAAAATGGCCTATCATGGCCTTATTTGACATTATAATAACTAAAACCATTGAACTAGACTTTCTTCATCAAATGGAGGAACAAGGTGCTTTGCACCAATAATCATACGCTTTTTGTGTGGAATACTCAGACTTCTTAGCTATCATGTGTATGTTTCTTTTTTCCATTGTTTTGCATGCCATCATAAGGGATCAAGTCGGTTGAAAGTAGCTCGGATCAATTTCATGTGTTTGGGTGCGAAAGAGGACCATGCCTAGCATAAACTTACCTATTGGGACACGTTGGAGTAGTTAGTTTGGTCACACGAATTACAAAATGAAAGTTGCACCACTTTGCAACTTTACGTTGCTTCAATTTGACACTTTTTTCATCAAGTGAAAACTGGACACCACAGGAAAATGACTCTAAGATAACAAAACCTGAGAGAGGTTATTGTAGAGGGGCCCAACGCAATCCTGTAGGATCATACAAAGAATTCGTAAGTGTCACAATTTCTGATTAATAGCCCGTCAAAGTTTTCTTCCCTTTTGCACTTTGGACCCTTAAGGGATTGGTACGATTGATTGTAGTTTGAAGTGATTTCGCGTGTTTGGGTGTGAAAGAGAACCACACCTAGCGTAAACATGCCTATTCAGACGCGTTGGAACAGTCTGTTTGGTCACACGAATTGCAGAATGAAAGTTGCACCACTTTGCAACTTTGCACTGCTTGCATTTGACACTTTTTCCATCAAGTGAAAATATGCCACCACAGGAAAACCACTATGAGATAGCCAAAACCAAGAGAGGTTTTTGTAGAGGGGCCCAACATGATCTTGTCAAATGAAATGAGAAGTTTTTAAGCATCACGGTATCCAAGTAACATGTTGAAGTTTGCTTCCCTTTTGCACTTTGGACCCTTAAGGGATCAGTTCGGTTGAACATAGCTCGGAGTGATTCCACATGTTTGGGTGTGAAAGAGGACCATACCTAGCGTAAACATACCTATTCAGATGTGTTGTAACAGTTTGTTTGGTCACACAAGTTGCACCACTTTGCAACTTTGCATTGCTTGCATTTGACACTTTTTCCATCAAGTGAAAATCTGCCGCCACAAGAAAACTACTCTGAGATAGCCAAAACTGAGAGAGGTTTTTGTAGAGGGGCCCAACGCGATCCTATAGGATTAGATGATAAGTTTCTAAGAATCACGGTATCCAAGTAACAACATGCTGAAGTTTGCAGCCATTTTGCACTTTGAACTCTTAAAGAATCGATCTGATTGAACATAGCTTGGAGAAATTCCACGTGTTTGGGTGTGAAAGAGGACCATTCCTAGCATAAACATACCTATTCAAATGCATTGGAATAGTCTATTTGGTCACACGAGTTGCACCACTCTGCAACTTTGCACTGCTTGCATTTGACACTTTTTCCATCAAGTGAAAATCCACTACCACGGGAAAACCACTCTGAGATAGCCAAAATTGAGAGAATTTTTTATACAGAGGCCCAATTCAATCCTATAGGATCATACGAGAATTTTTTAAGTATCACAGTATCCAAGTAACAACATGCTGAAGTTTGCAGCCATTTTGCACTTTGGACTCTTAAGGGATCGATTCAGTTGAACGTAGCTCAGAGTGATTATGAGTGTTTGGGTGTGAAAGAGGACCATGCCTAGCGTAAAAATACCTATTCGGACGTGTTGGAATAGTCGGTTTGGTCACACGAGTTGCAGAACAAAAGTTGCACCACTTTGCAACTTTGCACTGCTTGCATTTGACACTTTTTCCATCAAGTGAAAATCCATCACCACAGGAAAACCACTCCGAGATACCCAAAATCGAGAGAGGTTTTTGTAGAGGGGCCTAATGTGATCTTGTAGGATTAGACGAGAATTTTTAAAGCATCACAGTATCCGAGTAATAGCATGTTGAAGTTTGCAGCCATTTTTCACTTTGGACTCTTAAGGAATCGATCTGGTTGAACGTAGCTCAGAGTGATTCCACGTGTTTGGGTGCGAAAGAGGACCATGCCTAGCATAAAAATACCTATTCAGATGTGTTGGAACAATCCATTTGGTCACACGAGTTGCAGAATGAAAGTTGCACCACTTTGCAACTTTGCACTACTTGCATTTGACACTTTTTCCATCAAGTGAAAATCCGCCGCCACCGGAAAACCACTCCAAGATAGCCAAAACCGAGAGAGGTTTTTGTAGAGGCACCCAACGCGATCTTGTAGGATTAGACGATAAGTTTCTAAGAATCATGGTATCCAAGTAACAACATGCTAAAGTTTGCAGCCATTTCGCACTTTGGACTCTTGCGGTCTCATTTAGCCTTTCAAAGTAGAATTTCTAAATCTTATCAACATATCTTCTACAAGTGTGTTGGAATCTTACCTTCCATGTGCTACAAAACATCCACATCAATATTAATCAAATACTTTGGCTTTATACGCAAAATTCTAGGTGGTGTTCTCCTAGCTACATACATCTCAACATTAGGAATTTCATCAATATTTAATTGAGGTGGGCTAGATTACGTACCTTCGATCGATGGTGGAGTAGAAGACATACCTTGAGGTTCTCATGGGGATGATGGCATACCTTCTTCATCAAATCTGAGTGATGATGTACTCTCAACTTAAGATGCGCTGGATGGTGTCCAACCATATTCACTTGCGATAGATGGTGCCCAACCATATTCACTTGCGATAGATGGTGTCCCTTCATATTCACTTGCGGTAGTTGGTGTCCCTCCATATTCGCTTGTGCTTAATGGTATCCCTTTGTATTCACTTTCCGTAGAGGGTGTGTCTCCAACTACGGTGTCTAAATCTATCTTAGCACGATGCTTTCGCATTCGTGCCCTTTGTGCTGCCAAATCCTGTTCTCTTTTTGACGGTTCAGGTTCCTCTTCAGTTGGATTATTTTCATCAATAGTACCCAATTTCTTCTTTTCACGATATGCTGCCACCCATTCTCTCTCCTTTTCTTTGAAGGTTTCATACTCTTTGTCTGTTAGTTTATTCCTTCTTTGTTTCTTCGGCATGGCAGATAATTTTACCTGTAGCATGGTAATGAGATGAATATTAGTTCCTAAAGTATTTTTCCATTCAAATAAATGAAATATATGTCATTCAAGGCTTCATAAAAAATACTTATAATCATCTTGTACAAGACTATTTCTAGCATAGACAAAGGTGGTGTAGGGGCTGGTTTGTTGTTTCAGTCTGATCATTTTGAGTTGGTTGGGGTCTTCACCACCTAGGTTGCTACCACGCTACGCCTACCTTCTCAACCCTACCCTATTGGCAAGCTAGTGGAGTGTTGGAAAGCTAGCCCACTCACTAGATTTCCAATGTGGTAGGGTTAAGAAGGTAGGGGCAGCGTGTGCCTCATAGAAATGGGGTGCCATAGTGGCACCCCATTTCTATGAGGCATACACTGCCCCTACCTTCTCAACCCTACTGCATTGGCAGCTGTGGTGTTGCAAGCTAGCTCACTCAATAGGCCAATGTAGGGTTGAGAAGAGGGCGGTATGCTCATATAAATGAGGTGCCATGGTGAGGCACCCCATTTCTATGAGGCATACACTGCCCCTACCTTCTCAACCCTACCGCATTAGCAAGCTAGTGGAGTGTTGGCAAGCTAGCTCACTCACTAGCTTGCCAATGTGGTAGGGTTGAGAAGGTAGGGGAAGCATATGCCTCATAGAAATGGGGGGTCATAGTGATGTAATCACTATGACACCCCATTTCTATGAGGCATACGTTGCCCCTACCATGTCAACCATTTCTAAGACTGGCCTGAACACACAGTTTTAAGGTTTGAAAGTCATTTAAAATGGTGTTTTGACCCATTCCTCTCACTATTATAACTCTAACTTGAGGAATGGGTATGAAACATCACTAAAAAGGTGTGGGAATGTTGAGTGTGTGCAGGCAAGGTCAAGAGTTGAGTTGGGCATGAAGCCCTGAGTGAAATTTGGTGTTTTCCATATGAATTTGAGAGGTTTTGACATGCTAAAGTGAGTATTGTGTTAGGTAAGCATTGTTTCTTGTTGAATTGAATTTTTCCAGACCATTTTAGACCTATTTTAGGTGGTGTCATGTTTTGATAAGGTTGGGAAGTGTGTTTTCCAATAAGCCCTAGGTTATTAGGCTTAAAAAGAGGGTTTTTGGTTTTCGCATCTTGGTGGATGAATTTCTAAGAACTAATTGTGAATTCTTTGGTTTGAATACATATAAATTTCTTCCCACATGTGTTTGGAGGTTTTGGTCAAGTTTCAAGATATTTTTTTTTTGCTAAAGTGTCCTAATTTGAGGCCTAGTTGGTGTAGAAACCCTGATTTGAGAAAGTCATTACAAAGTAACCAATAGTGGTTTGTTGGCATGTGATTGTGTACCCTGAAGGGTCCTTGAAATGGTTCAAGTCTTTCTCTGAAAGAATCTTATCAAGAAGAAAGACCCGATTGAATGAGTTGGCAATGCTACAAGGAAGAGTGTTGATTTGGTGAGAAGTGAAGAGTTTTGAGAATTGTGACTTGTGAATTGTTGTTGTTGGTTGATTTTTTGTGTTCAGTTGCGTTGCAGGACCTCCCCTAGCTGCATCACAATTCAAAATCTTTTTCCATGCTTCCATTTTGAGCCATGATTTCAAGATAGGCTGCACCTTTCCCCATGTTGCTAACTTAGCCTTCAATAAAGAGTCTTCTAACAGTGGAGAGAAGGGTTAGAATCCCTTGTAGGTAGACTAATTAAGGAAACATTTAAAATATATCACAAATAAAAGTGATGAGTTAGGTTTAGTGATGAGGTAAATTTAGAAATAGAGATGAAAACCAAAATAGTCTCTAAGATCTATCAATGTGGGAGGAGTATATTCCATTTTTTTAAATAGATGTATGGAAAATTTGGTAGCATACACAAGGAAATGAGTTGATTGGTAAAATTGTTTGAAAAAAAACCTCAATGAAAGATTTGGAGAGTGGTATGCACTTCCATAATAAAGGATTGAGAAATGATGTTTTATTTTACTTCCTTAAAACGTATGTCATATATATGTGTATACAAAATGTGGAAGCATACACAAGGTAAGTCAATTGTTAAATAACAAAATTCCTCAAAGAGATGTGGTTAAAAAATGTAATTGGCAAGTGTATATAATTGTGTAATTTAAAATGTGCATTTACAACCTAAGGTTATAATGACAAACAAACAATGATCAACATGGAATATGCAAAATAAGAAAAATGAAAGGAAGCCATAATAGAATGAAAGAAAATGTGTAAAGACTTCACATACCTAAAAAACTAGAGTTTCAAATGGAGGAGTTCAACCCAATTATGTAGCCTTAGCTTCTTCTTTCTTCAAACTCCTCAACAATTTGACTTTTTCAAAAGCTTGTTCCCCTCCAAACTTCGATTGTATATCAGTTTTCAATGGAATTCAAACTTGAATTGATATTATATGTCTTTCAACGTGAAAACTCTACTATTTCATGCAAAGGTGGTAGAAAGATCATGAAAAAGGTGGTGGAATGTGAAAAACATGCATGTACACTTCACAACATCATCAAAAAGCTACTTTTTGTCATAGCACACACAAAACTAGGAGAATATGCAGAATGTGGGCCTTGAGATCACGGGTATATTGAGTTTTTTTACTATTTTTAGTGCAACACAAAATTCACTCACGTTATAACACGAGTGTGTTATTTCTTCCTAAAACGGTCATCTCTCTACTTCTTCAAAGCACGCTCACGTTATGTGAAAGTTGGTTTTTTAATAGATTTCTTGTCTCTCTTTGTCTATACCCTATATTCCCTGATTCTATCGATCTTCCCTCTACCCTTATACCCTCTATCTCTCTCCCACTCTCTCTTCCACCCTC
>VDFB02270651.1:186998716-187097616 GCA_007258455.2 Sequoia sempervirens
CTCTCTCTCTCCCTCTAAAGACATACATAAATACATACATACAAGCATAATAAATGTGTACATACAAGCATACATGTACATGCAAATATATACAATCTTACATACAAGTAGGCATACATACATACATACATGACATACAAGCATACATGTGCATACAAACATACAAATATATAAACATACATTCAATATGCATTTAACATAAAGCAAGACATAACGTGAGCACGTTATATCACGCTCGCATTATGTCTTGCTAGACATGCTCCCCACAAACAAAAACTATGTCAAAACTGACATATAATGCGAGCACATTATAACGCGCTCGCGTTATATCTTGATTTGGGAATCCTTGAGCCTTAGGATTGGTATTTTCCTTGTAATACCAACCCAAAGGCTTGGAGGGCATTCCCAACGACCAAAGACATTTTTTTGCAATTTCTACAATATTTCACATAATCGGGTTCGTGCTCACTGTTAGGATTGCACGCGGTTCAATATCAAAAAAATCAAACATATAGGTAATGTTAGGTTCTCTCTTAGCTATCCAACAATGCAATTTTTTTCACTTTCTAACAATGTTAAGCCATTCATCCATAAATTTTTTTTTTTGTATGTCTCTTTTTTGGCAAAAAGCAGTGTTTGGTGTTTTTTTCGTTATAAATTAACCATTCATTTAAATTTCAAATAAATTACATTTTTAGAAACTAGACTCCATTCTACAAAATTTAAAAAAAAATAAAAATTCAATTAGTTTCCAAAATTTGTAGGAAGCACGGTAAAATTTTGTTTTTGAAGTGTCCACTTCAAAAATTAGTAAAAAATAAAATATTCATTAAAAAATTATTAGAAAAATTGTGCATCAACTACATACTGTTACCTAACTTTTGACTATAGTGATTTTAAAAATACTAAAAAAAAGTTCACCGTACAAGGGTCGTAAAAGAGTTGCTATGTTATGTTTTTCTCACAAAAACAACACCAATTTGTGTATTTCCCTCATTTGAACCCTTTAATCTCAACCATTTTCAAAATAAATTAGTAGTTTAGAAAGTAGACTCAGAGCACTTGAATCCTTCTTTTTGTTCCATCTCAAAATTTTGAGTATAAGTATCCTCAATTTCGCGTCCAAGGTCAGTATTTACTAATTTCAGAAGAAAAAAAAAAAAAAGTGGCCACTTAAGCCCCCTTTTTGGGAATCATCTTGGTGCACTTACCTAGATAATGGAGCCAAAATAAAGCACCCAAGTTCATCAATGGATTATGATGAGCTCATGGCAAGTGGAAGGAATATCATTTTTAGCTTGTAGACTCAACTTGGGATTTGGATGTTGGGTTTCTAACAATGGATTTGGGTGTTATATGTTGGGTTGTTTTAGCTCATGGTTTCCTAATTTCTATTTATTGGTTTCATATATTGTATCTCCAATTAATTGGGTGCTTGAGATGGGGGTTTTGACTATGAGTTTTGTAGGTATTTTTATGCTACTAGAATTACTCCAAATCTCTTGTTAGTGATACTCTATAAATTATTAGACTCTACAAGTGTATTATAACCTTTGATTAATAAGTAATGCATTGAGTTACTTTGAAGTGTGTTCTCTCAAAATGGTTTTACCCATGTAAATCATTGTGTTATGGTATATTACTTTTGTGTTTATTTCCTTGTAACTCTATGATTAGTTTAATTTTTGTAATATCTTTTTTCATATATTAGTGTAGTAATTGTATTATGTGTCTATGCTTCCTTTTAACTACCACTTATCTCCATTGTCTACTCCAAAGTTATAGGATCATCAACATTGTTAGAAAAAAAAAATATACATAAAAATTAGGTGGGCTATACCTCTTTGGTTGCCTCCTTTGTTAAGTGGGCCTCCTTACAAGATAAGGTAGAGGTTCTTCCTCATTTGATCTTGTAGAGTTCTCTATATCATCCTTGTCATTAGGTCCATCATGAACCTTTGGTTTATCCTCAAGTGTAATCTCCTTAGATTTGTCTATATTTGTATCATTGTCTTCACATTATCATTTGGTTGCTCAACTATAGGAAAACACTTGATCTCCCTAAATATCACATTCTAACAATATGGCATTTTTTCTATCATAAAATTCTAAATATTTTATACCTTTACTCCATTGTTATAGTTAATGGTGCATTTTATCACTTTGAATTCTAACTTTGAACTATTCTCCTTCAACATGTGTACATATGCCTCACAACCAAAAACTATTATATGCCAAATGAGGGCTTTATACCCATTCAAAAATCCTTTGGGGTTTGGTTAATGAGGTGATGTAACAGATTTGAACATTACCAAATGATAATTTATACTCGCTACTTTTTCCTATAATTTCTAATCTAAATCAGTTCCATTATTATCCCAACCCTCTCCATTAGTGTCATGTCCATTCTTTCTACAAATCCATTGTCCTGAGAGGTCTATATAGATTCATCTTATATCACACAATATTATTATCCTCAATTTTTTTAATATAATTTCTCACCATTATTTGTTATCAACACCTTGATATTTCTTTCTATTAGTTCTCAATAATATCCTCAAACTCTTTAAGCCTAATAAACAAACCCCAAAGAAATCATCAATGAATCAAACATAATATAGATATTTTAAAAGTGAAGGTACAACAACAAGACCAAATGAATCACTATGTATCAAATCTAAACCCCATATAGATCTATAAGATATAAACAAGTTTACAAAGGGAAAAATCCAAAGACCAATCAAACAACCCTTTAACCATGTTTTTACATTTTATGGATCTAATGCATTTTTCACTAATGTGGCATGTGTGCTCATATCACAATATAGTATTTTTGGTTGGAATCTCATGGCTATAAAATTGAAGAGCTACAAGTATATAAGTAGTAGCACCCACCAAAATGTTACATTCTATGTAGACACTATTATCAAGGTGGAATAGTGTTCCACCATAAAATCACATTACAAGAACCATGGATCTATGAACCATCTTACATCCTTCTTTTATATGGTATACATGCACACATAATTCATTTTGCTTACTAATAAGAGGTTATTTTCCAAACTAGAGATATGCCAAAATATTGAGAGGTGTTTGATCCTCCCATAAAAAAATATGATCTGAACTCTATCATGTCCAACAATAATAAGTAAAATATTATCATATCCAATTAAATTTTTGCACCATAAATGATCTCATACTTCCAAAATTATTCCCTATGGGAATTTATGTGGAGCGAAATTCAAGAGTCAATCATCCATGCATACATAGAAAGAGTTCTAACAAATACATTAATAAATTAATATAGAGAAAATATTGATTCACATTCATCATTAGACTCTTTCTTTCCCTTATTTCTTTATAGTCCTTTTTTTTATATAGCTAGCATTGTGACAATATTAACACTTAATCTTATATCCATAAAACCGTATGAACATAAGATTTATGTGGAGAAATCATTTCAAGAAAAAAATTCATATGAGAAGGATAATAAATATAAATTAATACTAAAAAAAGATGAATCCAACACTAATACACTCTTCACTTTTATCACACTTTGGTAGCATGTGTGTACCTATAAAATAAACTTATGAAACTACTATCTCATCTCTCTAATTTTTAGAGAAATGGGAGAGGAATAACATAAATGATTTTCCAAATAGTGTACCATCAAACCATGGAAAAATTAAAAAACTCTCATGTCCAAAATGAAGAGGCTCTTCTAAGAATAGTATATGTAACTCCCAATGAACCATGAATAGAAAAAATAACCTCCATACTAATACTAGAAAAAATATTTGACTTGTAAGTCATCCATAATGACCCATATTCCTGTTGATGGGTGCTTTTTCACTTCTCAACATAGGTAATGCATAAGTGCATCACCTCTCTTGAAAGATAATTTCCTACAAGTGAATTGTAGAAAACTATCCCAAGGTCTCTCGGGTGTCAGGTCATGACTTGCTTGGAATATCTCAATTGGTTCATGTGATTTCATGGTAATCACAGGGAAGCCTTACGTATGTCAAGTTGGAGGGAGATTGGTTCCTTAAATGGAGCTCCTAAGATTTTGAAGATGATGTATAATTGCTGCAAGTTCAAAACAGCAGTCTAAAACTCCACTCTTATCATCAGATTTGGCTTTACAATGATGCTAGAACTTTTCCTAAATTGCTATTTCAAAGAAAGGTCAAAAGGGAAGGGAAAGGAGGAAGTTCCTAGACCTGCAACTACCAATGAACAGTGATAATGAAGGATGCTACAATGGACAACCTTCATGAAACTAAGTTCCACTTAACCAAATCAACTAACAGTATCATAAAACTAGTGCTATCTTCTAAGGTCTGCAGATTTTCAACTGTTCATTCACCATAAAGCATAAATGAAAGATGAATTTTAAGTGCAACAATGAATTTATGTTTAGACTAGCTTTACACTATTTTTTATCATCAATAAACAACAAAAAGCATGAACAAGGAAGAGTATCAACACAGCAGTATTCTTCAGCATCAATGAATAGCATTCACTAAACTACTAAAAGCATACAAGATACATAGAACAGAAAATTAAATCTACTCAAATCTATCAGCTATGAGGAGATGAATTATGAAACATGAAGGAAACTCAAGAATCCACCAAAAGCAATGAATTTCTATTAGAATTTCAGCAACATGTCTTTACAACAACTCAAATCTCTCTCTGAAAATGAGAGGAGACCCCTTATTTATAGTTTTCAAAAAGAAAAATGAATGGAAAAGATTTAATCTCATTGTGTGGCCAAGATTCACTACAATTAGGGTTTCACCTACCCCCAATATTTTACAATTTAAAAATACATTCTTTATCTTTTCCCTATTTTTTCCTCTAGTGCCTTGTTATTGTAGCACTTTTTCTTCTAGCTGATTGCCTTTTTACTGTAGCTACACTATGAGGAACTCATCATCTATAACAAGCTTTCCTTGATTCTTCTGGATAGTTGTGTACTCCAAAAAAATTCTCATTAGCACCTAAAGTTTATCCCATTCTATTATGTCTGATTGGAGCACTTGGAAGGATAGTTTCTTGGACCTGCTGGTGATCAACTCCCAATTCTTTGTACACTTGGGCATGTTATTATTACTACTTTGATTGGGAGAAGGGTTGAGCAACAAAGTCCATAAAGTCCCGCTTTAGTAGTCGGCGGCCCCGTTCTCCATTTTCTTATGAAAATATGGCCTAATTTTCTCGAGGTCTAGTTCGATGGCTGGCATGTCATAATTAGTCATGAGCTTTAGATATTCTTCACAATCTACCCTATTTTCTTTGATCCACTCTAGGTCAAGCTCTACTTCATGGAGCACCTGCTCCAAGACTTCTCTTCTGTTGTCTAGACCCATTTTCCATGTCTCAACCAACTAGTGATCATCTTTCTGTTGGAAACACAAGGGCAGACAACTGAGAGGGTGAGTGAATCAGTTGTCACATAAATTATACAAATTAAACTTATTCTTAGATCTGATAGAAAAACATGAAAGCATAAATCATCACCACATCAAAACACACATAACACCAAGATTTTTCACGTGGAAACCCTATTAGGGGAAAAACCACGGTGGAGGTTAATCCACAAGATTATACTCTGTTAAAAGTATAAAAGTATTATAAATGGGGAATGCACATGCATTCAGGCACACTACCTAGAGCTCACTGCTCAAATACAAAAAGGCTTATTGTCCAAAAGAAGACTCACTGTCTTACAGTCACATTCGGATTACATCCAAAATATTTTGAACTAAGAAAATAACATCTTCTAATGCCTGATTATAGTTCTAGTTAAGCACATAAACTCTTCTTCACACTTTACGTATGCCTTCAAAATATTAGAACATTATTCGCACGCAGCACGCAGCATACATCGCACACCTTTCCATCAAATGGTATAAACAATCGATCATATTATCTGCAACTAAGGATAACATCAACTACATCTCGGATTTAACAAAATATAAAATGTGTACAAACTGTCAGCCCAAATCAATAAATAATTTATCAATACGAACCAAACAATGTTGGCCAAAACATAGTAAGGACCCAAAACAACATGCTCAAATATGGAACACCTTCAAAAATTATGCCACGAAGATCCGCAACACACTACAATCACCCTGTCGTCCATGATCATGAAAAACATGAACTCATAGAAGAAAATCACCAATCGCAAGCACAACAATCAATGCGGACCGAACAACCTAGATAAAGCATGATCTAGAAACATCCACAAGCATCAGGAATCACCACAGAAGCATCCGCAACAACTCAAATTACTAGAGTCACATCATTTTCTTTCAGGAACACCAACTAAAGCAATAGAACAACTATCAGAACACAGATACTCATAACTCAATCAAATCTTCATGCGAACCTCTAAAACCTCATGTAGATAAACTAGATATAATTATCAACAAACCCTTCAATCCACAACCTCTCATCATCAATATATTGAGCTAGCCACCATACTAAACTTCACTGCATCACCGACAACTTGCAACTTATTTTATTACAATTTTCTCAATATCCTCGACATATACAGCCTTAAAGACATTAATTCCAATAGTGTTGACATAAATGACAACCACATATCAGAAATATCCAACAATCTCCCCCTTTGGAATTGATGGCAACACATGATGTGAAAAACACCATCAACGCAACTTTCTCTTAGCACTTTCTCCCCCTTAGATTTTGACTATTTTTCTCCTTAACTCTTTCACAGTTTTTCACATGACTCTTCTCCCCCTTTGACATAAATGACAAAGATACACATTAAATTTCTCCACACAAGATCTGAACCACATTTCTGAACATCTGACTACTCCCCCTGAGTAGCAGCCACCATAACATCAATCTGGATACAAGATATGACTATGAAATGCACAGACTGATGCAAGTCAATGCATCTTAATTCTGATTAGGAGGGGTAATCACCCAAATCTTCCCTCTAAGATACTCAAAAGTATCCTTAGGCAAGGGCTTGGTAAAGATATCTACAATTTGTACCTTAGTGGGCACATACTCCAATCTAACTTCCTTTCCATTGACCTTCTCTCTCAAAAAGTGAAACTTGATAGATATATGCTTGGTTTTTGAATGCAACATTGGATTCTTAGAAATGTTAATTGCACTTGAATTATCATAGAATATAGAAATAGGTTCATCATACACAACTCTGATATCTTTCAACATCTGCTTCATCCACAATACTTGAGTACAATTGTTAGCAGTAGCAATGTATTTTGCATCTACAGTAGATAAAGAAATGGCATTATGCTTCTTACTTAACCATGAAATTAGCTTCTTTCCCAAGAAAAATGTACCACCACTAGTACTCTTTCTGTCATTCACATCTCCTACCCAATCAACATCAGTAAAGGCACTCAAAGTAAGATCATCTTCTTTAGGATACCATAGGCCAAAATCAATTGTCCCCTTCAAGTACCTGAAAATCCTCTTCACAACTGTCACATGAGATTCCTTAGGATCAACTTGAAATCTTGCAACAATGCATACGACATTCATGATATCAGGTCTAGTTTGAGTCAAATAGAGCAATCCAAAAATCATGGACCTGTATCTAGTCTGATTTGTTTTAGGAGAATCATCATCTTGTGTTAACTTACATCTGGTCACCATAGGTGTACCAACTGGCTTTGAATCTTCCATACCAAGCTTCTTTAGCAATTCTTTCACATACTTGGACTGAGCTATAAAGATCCCTCTATCTAGTTGAGTAATTTGCAATCCCAAAAATAATTTCATTTCTCCAATCATAGACATCTCAAACTCACTTTGCATCTCATCAGCAAACTTCATGCGCAAACTATCATCTCCTCTAAAAATGATATCATCAACAAAGACTTCAACAATCAAATCTTTATCATGATCGATCTTAAAATACAAATTACTATTAGCAGTTTCTTTATTAAATCCAACCTTCAACAAATACTTGTCCAATCTGGCATACCATGATCTTGGGGCTTGCTTAAGTCCATACAATGCTTTCTTCAACTGGCAAACCATATCTCCTTGATCAGTCAATTGAAATCCATCAGGTTTCTCAATATACACTTCTTCTTCCAGTTCACCATTTAGAAATGTTGAATTGACATCCATCTAATAAACCTTGAAGTTCTTGTAAGCAGCATAAGCAAGAAGTAGTCTCACAACTTCAATCCTAGCAACAGGAGAAAAAGTTTCTTCAAAGTCAATTCCTTCCATTTGAGAATATCCTTTACACACAAGTCTTGCTTTGTTTCTAAAAAATTCACCTTGCTCATTCAGTTTGTTTTGAAAGACCCATTTAATTCCAATTACATTTTTGTCCTTAGGTCTAGGAACAAGAATCCATGTATCATTCTTCTCAATTTGCAGTAGTTCCTCTTTCATTGCTTCCACCCAATGTTCATCTTTGCATGCTTCATTGACACTATTAGGCTTAGTCTTTGAGATCAAACATTATTCTTCTGCAATTCTTCTCTTAGTTTGAACACCTTTGTTCTTATCACCTATAATCTGATCTTATGAATGATTTAGTCTTACATACCTTGGAGTCTTAGGGTATTCTTGAACTTCAGGCTCTTGTGATCTTACTTCTGCACTTTCACTAGTTCCTTCCTCTTGATTTTCCATATTCACCGGAATGATTTGAACTTGATTTTGAGTCTAAACTTTCTTTCCTTTACCTGAACTGTCATTTTGATCATCTGAATCATATCCATAGGTTCTGGATGGTCTAACTGTGTCTTCATCAACCTTGACATTAGCACTTCCAATTACTTTCCTCAATCTCTTATTGTAGCACCGGTAGGCTTTACTTTTAGTAGAATAACCAAGAAAGAATCCTTCATCACTTCTAGTATCAAACTTTCCTATATCTTCATCTCTTTTGATATAGCATTTACTCCCAAATATTTTGAAGTATCTAACAATAGGCTTATGACCAAACCATAGCTCATAAGGAGTCTTATCGGTATCACCTTTGACGTGTACCTAGTTGAGAGTGTAAATGGTAGTACGCATAGCTTCTCTCTAGTAGATATGCAAAACATTTCCTTCCAGCATCATAGTCCTAGCAGCTTCTTGAATTGTCCTATTCTTCCTTTCCACAACTCCATTTTTTCGAGGGGTCCATGGGGAAGATAATTGTCTCTTTATCCCATGCTCTTCACAAAAAAATTAAACTCACTAGAAGTGAATTCACCACCTCTATCTGATCTCATACTTTTAATCTTCAGACCTGTCTCTGTCTCAACCATAGCCTTAAAAATCTTGAATTTCTCTAGAGCTTCAGATTTTTCCCTTACGAAAGTAACCCACATCAATCTAGAATAATCATCAATAAGGAACATGAAATACATGTCTCCTTGTAAACTTTTGACTCTAGAAGAACCACACAAGTTAGTATGCACAAGCTCCAACACTTCATTTGAACCATGTTGTTTGCTCTAGAATGAAACTCTAGTTTGCTTCCCTAACTGACATTGCTTGCATATAACATTAGTAGGTTTTATCAACTTAGGAAGATCTCTCACTACCTGAGTATAACTTATCTTGATAATATTTTCAAAGTTTGCATGACACATTCTCCTATGCCACAACCAACTTTCATCAACTTGAGCAATCAAACAACTTTTACAAGCAGCACTTAGGTGAAAGATATTACCTTTTGTTTTTGTACCAAATGCAATCACATTTCTAGAACTCCCCAATATTCTACACTTTCCATCCTTGAATTGAAGATTGTATCCCTTGTCAACCATTTTTCCAACACTTAAGAGATTATGCTTCAAACCTTCCACATATAGAACATCATCAGTATTATGCTTACCATCAAGAGAAATGGATCCTCTGCCATGGATTACACCAGCTTTTTCATCACAAAATCTTACAACACCACCATCATACTTTTCCAAGCTCACAAATTTACTTTTATCACATGTCATGTGATGAGAGCATCCACTGTCAATCACCCATTCATCTTTTTCTTCAACTCTGGTAGCTAGAGCTTTCTCCACATTTATGCAACTAGTAGATTCAGTAGGTACTGGATCATTTTCCTTGATAGCAATAAATACCCATTCATCCTCACTTAAATTCCCTTTATTAGATTCATCATCTATCACACCTTCATCAGAAACATAATAACACTTTCTTTGGAATCTAAGCTTGTTAGGTCTTCGCTTAGGAACTCTTTCCGGACACCTTGAGGCAAAATGACCTATCTTATTGCAAGAAAAACATTTAAGAGGCAATTTCCCTTTATACTTACCTTCTCCTCTGGGTACCCTCTTGAAAATATGTGCTTCAAGGTCATCTAGTTTTCTCTCTTCTTCTTCAATCTCTCTCACTTCTTGCTCATACTTGGACATTTTCTAGAAGAACTTTCTCTCAGATCATATCTCTACTTATCTTTTCTGGAGATAGTAGCTTTGAATGCAGATTATGTCTTAGGAAGAGATTCACCAAACTCACTTAACTCAAAAGCAACAAGCTTACCAATCAACATGTCTCTGGTTACATTTGTCATAATTCAAATCTCCTCAATAGCAACAGCTTTGTGTTTGTATGCAGCAGGCAAGGATCTGAGCACTTTAGCAACAATCTTTGATCCTTCCAATGTTCCACCAGCACATCTGATACTACACACAAGTTCATTCACTCTCTGCATAAAAGAAGTGATGTTCTCATCTTCACCCATTCTCAATGTTTCATATTTCCCTTTCAGGCTTTGCAGCTTAGCAATCTTCACATGGGTATCACCTTCATACAAAGTTTCCAAATTTTTCCATATCTCATAAGTAGTCTTCAACTCCATTACATTTGTCATCTCAAATCAGTCAGAGCACTCAACAATGCTTCCTTAGCCCTGATATTGTACTCGGCTTCCTTAATCTCACCTGCAATAGAAGGGCCATTAATGTGGGATGATATACCTATTCTTTGTAATTGTCCAGTAAGGTTCACCAATGCATCTCAAATGACACTCCATTTGAGTCTTCCACAAAGAATAATTAGTTCCATCAAATCTCAAACTATCCTTCTTATATGTCGCCATCCCAGATCACCTCAAGCTATTAAACTTCTTCTGAGGAACCTGCTCTGATACCAATTGTTGGCAACACAAGGGTAGACAACTGAGAGGGGGAGTGAATTAGTTGTCATATAAATTATACAAATTAAACTTATTCTCAAATCTGATAGAAAAACATGAAAGCATAAATCATCACCACATCAAAACACACATAACACCAATATTTTTTACGTGGAAACCCTATTAGGGGAAAAACCACGTGGAGGTTAATCCACAAGATTATACTCTGTTAGAAGTATAAAAGTATTATAAATGGGGAATGCACATGCATTCAGGCACACTACCTAGAGTTCACTGCTCAAATACAAAAAGGCTTACTTCCCAAAAGAAGACTCACTGTCTTACAGTCACATTTGGATTACATCCAGAAGATTTTGAACTGAGAAAATAGCATCTTCTAATGCCTGATTACAATTTTGGTTAAGCACATAAACTCTTCTTCACACTTTACTTATGCCTTCAAAAGATTAGAACATTATTCACACTTAGCACGTAGCATACATCGCACACCTTGCCATCAAATGGCATAAACAATCAATCATATATATCCACAACTAAGGATAACATCAACTATATGTCGACTTTAACAAAATATAAAATGTGTACAAATTGTCGGCCCAAATAAATAAACAATTTATCAATGTGAACCAAACAATGTCAGCCAAAACATAGTAAGGACCCAAAACAACATGCTCAAATATGGAACACCTTCAAAAATTATGCCACTAAGATCTACAACATGCTACAATCACCCTGTTGGTCATGATCATGAAAAACATGAACTCATAGAAGAAAATCACCAATCGTGAGCACAACGATCAATGCAGACGACAACACAGATAGAGAACGATCTAGAAACATCCACAAGCATCACAAATCGCCATAGAAGCATCCACAACAACTCTAATTACTAGAATCGCATCATCTTCTTTCAGGAACACCAACTAAAGCAACAAAACAACTGTTAGAACACAAATACTCATAACTCAATCAAATCTTCATGCGAACCTCTGAAACTTCATGTGGATAAACTAGATATACTTGTCAACAAACCCTTTAATCCACAACCTCTTATCATCTATATATTGAGCTAGCCACCATACTGAACTTCACTACATCACCGATAACCTGCAACTTATTTTATTACAATTTTCTCAGTATCCTCGACATATACAACCTTAAAGACACTAATGCCAATAGTGTTGACATCAATGACAACCACATATCAGTAATATCCAACACTTTCACTATGGCCAACTCCTCTCAGGTTTTTTCCAGCATCTTGAGTATGGCCTCGAGTTTAGGATATGTAATTCTACATAGCTTGGGGAAGTTATTATAGATTCTTTCAGTGCCCTTGAGCTGCTTTTTCACTTCCCAAAACTTATTAGCCATTCAGACGGCATGGCCAATTCCCATATCACCATTGTAGATCACTCACCATAACCAATCTTCAGTAGCCTTGATCCAATTCTTTCTCCTCTCTAACTTGTTTAAGTTTTCTTTGGAAAGCAGCAGAGGCGGGGTTGAGGATGTTGTTGGTAGTTCCTCAGTAGAAGACCAATGTTGTATGTAGGCAATGAGGTCTACCACTTGTGCCTTCAACTCCTCCTTGGAGGATTGATCCTTGTTCATCTAATGAGCAATGGTGGCAACCGATCCCTGGAGATGATCGATCTTTTGCTCCCTCATAGCAGTACCCAGGTTGATGGTGGAGATATTATAACTTACTCCTCCTTTGTCCATACGGGAGTGGAAATTTGTACTGTCCTTGATCCAGAAGCATCCATCGTGATATGGGATCAGACCCTCGGCTTCTTTTCTGTCTTTGCTCCTATTTGAGTTCATGCTAGGATAGCCTCTATCCTTTCCTTGGGATCCATGAGAGCAGGGGTCTTCTTTTGTAATTTCCTTTCTAACCAATCTAGCATTTGAGATCCCTCCTTTGGTGATTCATGATCACCTTCTTCTCTTTAGGCATGTTGGATCTCTCTTTCCTCGTGATCTGAAGCTTCCTGCTCTATTTTCTCTTCTTCTTCTTCTTCATCTGAGTTCCAGATGAATATGGTATTTTCTTTGAATAGCCTGGTAGTAGCTACATTTTCCTTAGGTTTGTCCTCTCCCTCAGGTTCCTTTTCTTCTTCTTTCCTGAGCTCTGTATGATGTTCAGCCTCAGGGCTCTTTTTCATTTCAGCCTCTTCTTCAGTTCAGCCTCTTCTTCAGGCTTATCTTCTTCTTCAGCTTCAGTTTATTTCTCTCCTTCCTCCTCCTTCTTAGGGGGTATTTATTCTTCTTGATTGGGGCCTTCATCTTGTCCCTTTACTGCAGGCTCTGTAGATATTTCCATGTCATCATCAATTTCCTCCTTTTCTTCAAAAGACTTCCTCTCAACCTCTTCCCCGACGTCCTTGAGTTGTTTAGACAACTCCTCCTCGAGCTCTTGATTGGAGGACTCTACTAAATATTTGGTATTGGGGTCCTCAACATCTTCTTCTAAGGATTGTGACCCTTCTTCTTCATATACCACCTCATCTATGGTCACATTTTGATGTTCTGGATGTTCGTGGTAGTCATCCCTAAAGGGATCTTCAAGTTCCTCCTCTGTCTCTTTAGTAGCTTCCCTCTGTTGTCTCTCCATTTCCTCTGAGATCTACATGGTTGCCTCCATCTTTGGCAGTTCTATCAGAGGGGGAATAGAGAGACCAACCACACCTTGAGCCATAGCAGCATGGACAGCAGGGTTCATTAGTACTCTAGAGAGCTCCATGGGTATATTTTGCATGTGTCAGGTGAAGGCCTCTAGTAGAGTAAGATTGGGCATGGTAACCATGGCTGTCGAAGGGACAGTAGTTGAGAGAGACATTGAGGAGGATGAGAGTGGTGAGGTTGTAGCTGATGAGGAGTCTCGCACCAAAATTGGGACAATCGGCAAGGTGGAGGAAAGATGAACTGAGATGTCCATCGCAGGTGGAGAGGAAGTGGTCAATGCTTGAGATGTAGGAGGAGTAGCAACAGTGATAGCAGAAGCGATGGCAGGAGCAGAGGCAAGTAGGTGGTGACTTTGGTTGTTTGGCCTCTCCTTCTTCTCCTTCATGCAATGGGTCTTCTTGATTTGTGGGCATTTCAGAAAATCCTCCCATATTTTTTGCCTTCTTTGAGGTTTCACCTTCGAAAACCTTCCTCTAATACAATTTATGTTTTGGTTGGTGCTCTAATACTTCCTTTCTCTTCCTCGACCTTGTGGCTAGGGGAGATTTTGGGGCTTCCCCAGTTAGGGCAGCAGCAGTTCCACTGTCTGTCTCACTCTCGAGCTCATCTTCGAGTTACCATAGGTCAAAGTGGCTCCTTGGAGCTTCAACTGAGCAATTTGTGCATCGATCCATTACCTTGTTCTATGCTCTATTGGCTTTGTCAGAATATCGAGGTCATTGACCTATTCTTTGTTGCAATCTATTAGGGGCAATGGTAGCTTAGCAACAGTATTGTACCTCAGATCTATGACAGTGTTTTCATCTTCTACGATATGATCCAATACCAAGAATAGTTTGATTGTCTTGAAAATGTACGCAGTCATACACATATAATGTCTCATGCGTACCTCCTTGTCATCCCAATAGTTAGCCCAAAAATCCTCACTACTATGCAAGTGGGCATATTCCCTTCCAATGAACTTCTTCAACTTACCATACAGATCCATCCTTGGCCGAGCGGTGTGGAGCCCCAAATTATATTCAACAATCTCCTTCTCTTAATATTCAAAACATTGGGCAACCGCGAGGGCATACATTCCCTACCCGAATGTGAGGGGATATGGTATTGCTGCCCTATGTTTTCCGCTGAGGAGAGTATGGGCATTTTGCAGCTGCCTAGAGACTTCTAGCAGGATTAGCCAGTCATTTGGATACCGGGGCAGCTTGTATGGCCTCTCATAGAATCCCTTTGACTGGATGTAGGTGAATTTGGGGAACTGTATGAACAAGAATCTGAACCGAGTGAATGAATGCATAGGCATTGTGTGTGACTCTTCTCTCAAAGTCCCTGCCGAGAAGTCTAATAATGTGCCCAATTAAGGCATCATTCACCCTGTAGTAGTCTTTCTTGAAATTGTGGTATTGTAGCTGCGGGTGCTTGTCATATACCTTCAGCTCTCTTCCCGGAGTTGGGCTTTGTGTGATAAATAAATCTCTGTATGGAAATGGGTCAGCTAGAAGATATACCAAATAAGAGGTCATATAGAATTTGGAGGTCTTCTTAATCACCACGAACTGCATGCAAGTTATTACTGATCATTCTAGCCCAATTAAACTTGGTCTTTCCTCTGATGATCTCCTCAATGAAGTGGAACATCTAGTCTTGGAAGTAAGTTGCAGTAGGGATGCCTCAACAAGGTCACTAAGTCATGATAGTCCTCATAAAAATCAATTCTAAACAACTCTTGGGGCACCTTGTTAGCACTCCCCCTTTTCTCCTTTAACCAATATTGGTTGATTAGCTTTTTGCATTTTAGGGGATCAACCTTCCACATGTTTTCTGCATATTCTTTGGTTGTTTCCTCCATAGGGTCAAAGGTAGGGATGTGGAATGTTTTCCCTATGGACCTGGTAGACAGGTTGGCCAACACTTTACCATCGTGATCAACAATCCTTCTGCTCTTTTCTTGATAGGCTTCTCTACAAGCCATCACTAGCTCTGAGACCACAAGAGCGGGCAAGAAATCAGTTGCCTTACCAAACCACTCTTTCTGATCTTCTTTGCATTATCTGTAGTAGGATTGACAATGACCCTTTGTCGGAATTCATCTATGTCAACCTGCCTGAGGTTGGTATCTGATATCGGGGTGCTGCCACAATACCGTGTCTCACTTTTGGGATGTGCTGATGTTTGCCTAAAATCTATGCTTTTAGAAAAAACTAATGATTTAAGTCTTGAGAGGCTCCATCTAAAGGGTTTTAATTGAATAGGGATAGATAATACCCCCTTAGATCAAACCCCCTTGGATAGAACCACTATAATATTAAATCATACCCACAATGGAGTCTCCTTCACAGCTATCAAAATGCTAGCAAAAAAACACTTTTTCTTTACCTTTTGAGGGATTAAATAACATCATTTAAAAAATATATTTTTCAAGATTGTAGCCCTTGAAACTGGCTTTCCAACAAGTATAGGTTTGATATATTTTCATTTTATCATGTATTTAATTTTCACTTTTTACCAAACATAGGTTTTTCTCTGAACATCACGCTCTTTGTTGTGCAAAGATGGAAAAATAGTAAACCATTGTAAAAAAAATTCAAAAAATACCCATTCCCTAGATATTGATTTCCTTGTTTCACCCAAAAAAGAAAAATCGGATTTCGATATATACACAAAAGTTAGGTTGTACAACACACATGTATGTCCAAATTATAGTTACAATGACTTCAAAAATTAATTTAAAAAAAAATATGCAACAAAGAATTATGAAAAAATATCCTTTCCCTAGATATTGATGTTGAGAATCTATATTCCAAAAATTAGAATTTAATCCTTTATAGAAAAAATGTTATGTTGTACAACACAAATGTTACTTTCTGAAAATGTTGTTTTCTATCTAAAACCAGTTATTAAAGCATATGTTGAAAGATTCATGATTTATTTCAAAAAAATTGAGAAAAAATATATTTAGAATCTACACACAAATTGCCACAAATCACTAGTTCACATCATCTTCAAATTCTTTATGGTTTAGCTACTATAGGTCTCAGAAGATGAAGATTCAGTTAAAAATATTGATGTAAATGTCCATCTTGGGAAAAAAGTGAGACACAGTATTGTGATTTCACCCATCGAGTCCCACATAGATGTGACTTTGGAGGTGATTTCCACCCTGTGGAATTGGTATTTCATCTGGTCTTTATCTTCCTTCCCTCTTGGGACCTTGACAGTCTTCTTCCCTTTGTCTTTTTCTGTGGACGCCCCTGATGGTCCTACAGCTGATTCCATAAATCCTGCAAGCAAAGGTGCATTAAGCATATTCATGTATAAAATGAGGGGAGCATTAGCGAAATCCTGCAAAACAGACATTAGATTAGACAATTCATCTTTCAAAGATCATAACATTCATCGAAAATCATCATTTGGCTCTTGTTTGGGGAGGATAGAGCAATGCGAGCCTAGGGATGTCGATTTCCTAGGGCTGGCAGCCATTTTAGAGATGGTAGCAGGGAGACGGCGAAGAGGGCACAATGGCCTGCATGCGGCCACCCACATCAAGATTTATGTCCTATAGTTGGGACCCAACAAGGTGCTAAGGTGTTTGGGGACACGAGTCCATCATTCATGAAGTCCTGGAGGTGCTTGTTCAACTACTTCTTATGCGGGTCAAGAGGGTGCGGAGGCAGGTGATGTTTCAGCCGTTTGGAGCTCCGTCATTTGGGAACGGTGCTAGAATGACGTAATTCCGCAAACGGAATCTCACATTGTGAGACCCGCAGGTAGGAAGGATGGTGTCGGCTAGTTCCTAAGGTTCAAGTCATACAGATTGATGTGGGTGAAGACCGACGAGAGGATGCTAGGCAACAGCCACTTGAGGACGGTGGGGAAGGGACGACGGTCCACACTGCCAAGTCCACATTAGCTTATACTTAGTCAATTTCACTTTCGAGGACCGTAGGGGAAATGGAAGGTGCAGGGTCTGCAATGTGAACAGATGGAGCTTCACGGACACTCCGCGACGGCGGAAAGAAAGTAGCACCCCGCAAAGGTGACCCGCATAAGCAGGTTCGCAGGAGACCCAGGCATTGATTGCTTTCTTGAGGAGAACAGGGTGGTTGAGATAGGCTCGGGCCCCACAAGGCAAGCAACGGGTCAGGCATGGCCATTTTGAAATGATAGTCAAGGGTCGATGACCCACAGACGACGGCCCACAAAGCCCAACCGTATCAAACTCTTAGCCGATTTTCGTGTGATGAAGCCGAATGGAAATGAGCAAAGTGGATACTGCAGAGTGGATTGGCGAGGGTGAATGGCCGTTTGGAATGGTGAGGAGATGGGGCAACCCGCAAACGAAAGGAAGTGAGGTCTTTTTCATGTGTGATGGGTGTTAAACGCGGCGGCAATGATGATGAGGAGGTCTGCATCAGAATACCCACAAATAGGTTCAGCGTTTCATGACTTCGACGGACTTGGAGCTGGCGGGACCCGCAAGGCAGAGGGCATGTGTTGGGTGGTCATTCCAAAATGGTGAACAATGAGAAGTCGCTCACACGCGGAAGTCCGCAAAAGCAGACCTGCAAAGTCCCAAGGATGCATTTTTACTTAGTTTCCTTTTTGTTCCAACAGGGCACAATGAAAAGGAGGCGTCCGCCCGCACACATGGGCCCACCAAGGGCAACAACAGAGACTTCAAGTTTGGTCGATAAGTGAACAGCGAAGAGAGGCTCGCAGGCCGCAAAGGTGCAAATGCCCTTGGTGAAGAACGACGAACGAGGAGGCAAGTTTTGTGTGGCCCTAAATGGCCGATTTTGAAGGGTTTTCAAATTTTCAAGAAGTGGGTTTTGTACATATTTTAGTGCTCTAACCAAGTTCTAAGGTTTTTCTTTTCAAGATTTTCTTTAAATTCTGAAAGAAAATGAACTAAGGTGAACCCAGCTAGGGTGGTGGCGAACTCACCTGGCAGACCTGATGAAATGTAATGGAGAAGACACTTGAATCCGTCCTCGAAGTGTTGCGAGCGCAACGACGGCGAGGGGCAGTAGGAGCTCTGACAATTACTGACCAATGGAGTGAAAATGACAGGTCAAATTGGGCTATTTATTAGAAAATTCAGCATTTATGACCTACATTTAATGCCTGAATGATGGCCGGTGAGGTTGGTGGGCACGGAGTTTGAAAAGATCGGCGGCAGGAAAAGTGGAGCCCGCAGGGCGGGCGACAGTCGAGAGATTGTCATTCGGCAGGTCGGTGAAAGGGACGACAGTGATGGACGTGGATCCCGCAATGCGGGTGGACACCCCGACTCGGTCATCGTTTGGAAATGGCGAAAGCATAACGAAATTCCGCATGGGGAAACCTGCAAAGGCGGACTCGCAGCGAGCAAAAGATGACAGTTTTGAAGACCTAAGGAAAACTGCCAGAGGAACTCCGTGAAAGCAAAAGACATGAAAATTTCAAGGGTGGTGAACTTGGTCAACTTGAGATGACAACTTTATGACTCCTTGACCACTTGGGGCTTAAAAATAGGGGGCACGCAAAATGAGACAAAGGCAAAAGCGACCCAACGAAAGCAAAAAAAGGAGGGTCCCTGTTCCGAATGGGGTGTGTGTGCTATAGGCACAACAATTCCAAGATAAGAATCTAAAATTATCACCCAATTCATATGGTACCTACAAACAACATGCAAGATGCTTCACTACTCCATTTTCACATCTAAATAGAGAAATTTGGTTAATATAGATTGTAATTATTATTGCCAACTCCACCTCCTTCATGAATCCATCTAACAATTAATGCTAAGATTCTTGAGGAATCTTAATAATAAATTATTTTATAATTACACCCTAGTCATCCAGGGACACTTACCAAGAGTGTTGGAGATAAACAAAATATAAATAAGATTGCAAGGTAATTAGTTCCTTAACTCTAGCATCACTAACATTCATTTAGTGGAAAGCTTCATGATTTTGTACAAGCTTCATGCACATTATTACTCCATTTCATGTTACAACTTCATACTCTTTTATAGGCTTAATGCCACCTTATCGGTTCATGCTCATTTACAAGCTTCACACCACATTACAACTTCATGCTCATGGCTCCTAACATGCTAAAAATATGTTTGGCCCACACAATGCTTTAAGGATGTCTCGTTCTTGTTTACTTTTTACTTTTTATAATTGTATATACTATTGAGTAATTATTGTTTGTGCCTATTTTAAATAATGTTAGATGTTACTTATTGGAACTTTTTCTTTTGTACTTGTAGGTTTAAAGATGGGATGCTTATTATGAGGAGAATGTGCAAATTATATATATCTCATCTTACAAGTTTCAAGAAACTTTCATGGTGATCACTTGTTTTACTTTGAGATGCATATTAATAGTAGTTCACATGCAAGTCAAAGTGGGGGCAAAATGCAAGGGTGAAAATTGCATATCTTGTACTTTTTCCCTTTTTATTTAGACTCACTTTGGCTGAATTTTCCCTAATATAATTGCTATTATGCAACTAACATATTTTTATGTTAAAGTTGGTGAAGCACTTGAACCTAACTTGATCTTATCCTCATTGGCATCTTAAGAGTTTGGACCTAATATATTATTTTACGCTTTTCCTTATTTTGCTCATATCCATGGGCATAGAAATGAACTTGGTTCAAGTTTATGGTACAAAAGGACCCTAGGACTTAAATTTGAATTTAAATTTGGGCCCAAGTCCACTCCTTCCCTACTAGTTGTTACTTGCAAACTTGAGAGTTAAATGTGTGTTAGGTGTTGTATAAAAGGACAAACCTTAATTCATTAACGAATCTTGTAGTAAATCATAGAGGAGCTCTACATCACATATTACATTCATCATAATCATAGCATAGCATCAACATACACATGTTTCAAGCATATTGTAAGATTGCTTGGAGTGTTTTCAATCTCATCAAACCATTGATTTAGATTTAGGGGCTTGACATAAGAAGAAGATCCTTGCTTAACAAGATCCCAAAGGTGTTCATCAACACTACTAGTCTCGAAATATAGGTTATTGATAGCAAGGTGATTCATCTTTGCAAGTAGAGGAGATCTATAATTACTAAGATTGAATCTACAATCACAAAACAATTCCATGAACAAGATTTAGATCTATACCTATAAAGTTCATTTATGTAACCACATAAATTACTTAGATAGTCATACATTGAATACTTTTAGTTTGATATATACCAGTCATACATTGAATACTTTTAGTTTGATATATACCACCTAATAAAATACTAAACATTAAACATAAAAAAATCAAATTAATAAGTATCATCATAGAATATTCTACATCTACTACAATGTCAACCTAATAAACTAGTGTTTTTTAAATATTTAGTTTTTATATAAACCTATTTACCTTCTTTAATGCCTACTACTTGTTTGTTAGTTTGTTTTACTTGTTTAGACTGCTCTTCTACATTCCATATAATTTAATTCCTTCTGCCAAAGTTGTCTAAGAGATCCAACACACTAATGCCCAGAAACTATAACATTTGAAATTAAAAAACTATTTAAAAACCAAAATCTTGTATCCAATAATCAAAACATTATGCGAAAAAACACGCAATTTAATATAAAATACTATAGAAAATGATGGCCACAACCAAAGTCCCCCTCAAAGGGCAACCTAATTGAAGTTGTCCTAATCAAGCCAAAAACATTGGCACATTTAGATACAATTCCATAGGCTAGGATAGGATAGGGTACCCTCCACGGATTCAAAAGCATGCCATCAACTGAATCATAATTAATTTTCCGTTCCACGAGGAATAAAAGTAGTATAATAATGGGTTCGCACGTTCGAGACAATTCATGGGTTGTGGACATTATGACATCTTATCCCTTTTCTTTTGTTTTTTTCACTTTGTTGACAAAAATGACGACATTTTAGACAAATGCACGGGCCCCTTACCACATGGGGGGGTTTCTTTTTAAAATAATTAGCTTTAGAATTAAGGTTTACAAGTGTAAGTGCGTGCTTAGGAATGAGAACATTTGGTGTAACTTCTAACTACCCTAATCATGTCAATCATTCTCTAAACAATGAGCTTTCATGGCCACAATTAATGTGGGCCCTACTTGGATGGAGAGAAAAGTTATAATGTGGACCCTACTTTATGAAGAAAAAATTATAATGTGGGGCCTACTTGTATGAAGAGAAAAGTTAGTGTTCCCTGCATCATGTGATTCCTTAATGTGGTGGGCCCCATGGGAACCTTGTATATGGTGCATCCAGCAACTTGCCAACTGTTATGATTCCATTTCTAACTTGCCTCGAAAATTTTAGGGTTTTAATTATTATTTTATTTGCCTTGTGGAAGGGGATAAACATTAAGAAAGATCAACCAATTAAATGGTAACACCACTTGTTTAGGGTCATGTCCGTTGGTAAAACATGATTTTTTTAAAATTAGTTGGATTACCTACTCCCCTAATTTTACAGACTTGCCCATATTGGACAAAAGTAAATAGATAAAATCTTTTTGGGCTCCTGCAAATATTCTTGGAGTAATAAATGCAATTGAGTAATAAATAAATTATTCTAGGTAAAGTGTGGATAGCAATGTTTCTTAGATTATTTCATTAATAAATAAATTATTGTGGATAATGTGTGGATAGCAATGTTTCTTAGATTAGATTTGAAAGAGAAATAAACTAATAAAAAATTGTATATTTTGGAAGTGGGGATGAATTAGATTGTGATAGGTAATTATTTCTTATGTTTGAAAGATGTGGGACAAATAAATTGAGATGATGTGCTATGTGAAAATGGTGGTTATGTGTGGATTTAGGTAAATTTTGTAGTTACATAGGATTTGATTCTTGATATGAGATTTCAATTCAAATGGTATGATAATAATTTTTTCTTGTGTATTCAATCATATTGTCTTTAAATCTTTACTTATTCCTATATTCTACAATGAAAAAATTGCTGGTGGTGTTGAAGAATACTATTAGCACTTGCTATGCTAGGTGTGGAAGGTGAATTGCTTCCCTCCTTCTAATCCATAATATGAATCATCATTATTTTATCAATCGATCATGTTTATCCATACCTAATCAAGAGAATCATATTAGGAGCTACCTTCAGGAGGAAGATTGATGATCATCACTATTAGGGTCCAAATGCTTGTGTGTATGTCAAATGAGGCCTTGTGATGATTCAAAGCATCTTAGGGGAGTTATAAATGGGGCACAAGAAAGAGAAATGTTGAAATCATTGATTTATATAGAGAAACAAAAGTATTTTGACTATGGTAAGAACATCTCAACTATGGTAAAAGTATCGTGTGCAACAATTTCAAAAAAAATCAAGCATGGAGTAAGTAGATTTTTTGTGTAGTGCAAACAAAGCATGAAATATGAAGGGTTTTGGACAATTCAATTCATCTTCCAAGCATGGAAAATGCCTTTTAACACTAGTAGAGACTATGGGAGACTGTATAACACTATTCTACACCTTGTGCAAGGCATAAGTCCTTTATTATGCTCATCGAATGTTTAAATTCCATTTTTTAGGGATTGTGAATAGGGTTTTGATGTTGTAGACACCATTGTAGGGTTTGATACTCAATTTTAATGTTGAAGAGCTTGAGTTGACACAAAGCAAACTTACTATAATATATATTTGACTAGATTTTAGTGGATAATGGAGTAAATTGCCTACTCTTGTTGGAGTTTTTTCCTTTTTAAGGTTTCTCTAGGGTAACGTGTATTGTCCTAGTTATTGTCAATCTTTATTTTGATGTTCTTGATGTTTATTACATGTATGCTTATGTTTCCAATACTACACATTGAAGTAGATTTTTTGTTAATAATAAGTAAACCCATAAATACTCATTGTGAGGTGTTTGATAAGAGCCATAAGTAAGAAAATTGATTGTTAATGAATTGGTAGGGAATATTTCTTAGATTTTATAAATCAAGTGGTAGAAGAGTAATTTATAATTACCTATTTTTGTGAAAATTCTTGTTGTTTGGTGAAAAATTTAGGTTATATTTACTACTAGGTCAAGTGGAAGTGATGATTTAAGTGTATTTGAACCTAAGATTGGTACTAGGGAGTGGAATATAACACAAATAATATTTTCCAGAGATGGTGATAGGGATGTCAATGTAGGAGAAGAAAGGTTTAGAAATTTGGAAGGGGATGTTTCAATAATCTCTAGGTCTATCATTGAAATAGACATGCTTGAGAGTGTTTTTTCAGCTATAACTCAAAAATTTGGGTATAGACAAGGAGGAAGAACAAGAGGAGAAACTCAAGAAGATTTATTTTGAACAAGGAGATGTGTAGACAATGTCCTTTACAAGGTAGAGGCAAAAACAAACACATAACCTTTTGGTGGAGAGGTTAATGCAAAGAAATTAGACCAATGCATTCTACAAATGGGAGTCTATTTTAATTTTCACAAGATGAACCCACATTAACAAGTCTCCTTTGTATGTTTGAAGATATTCAATCATGCACTAATCTAGAAAATTCTTGTGTCATTTCTTTGAAATTGAGAAGAGTTCCACCAATCTCCTAATGGGAAAATTTTAGGGATTTGTTGAAGAAATATTTTTACCCAATCTACTATGAATAAGGGAGGAATATGCAATTGAAATTTTACCTTCAAAGATAAGGCCAAACTATCCAAGAAAACATGAGAAAATTTTGCAAGTAGTGCAACTTGGAAAGAGGGTTATCCCACAATAGTTTGTCCCACTTTTTGGTAAAGTAGGACATTGAAATTACTATTTTTAAACAAATTTCCACTTTTTGATACCTATAGAAACTAAACCGTTAAGAATTTGAAGATGATGTGAACAATTAATTGTTTAGATTTCATGTGTATATATTCTATTTTTTTAAAAAAAATTAAGAAATAATTTGTGAATTTTTTATTAACTTTTAATAACTTGTTTTTATAGTTAACAGTATTTTTAAAAGTTATGTTACTTCCATAGAACACATCTTCTTTTGTAGAAAGGATAAAAGCATAATTTTTTAAACATAGATTCATCACACTAATGTGTAGTGTGTATATATGTTTTCATTCTTTTTTGTATAATGTTCTTTTATAAATTTTTGAAGTGATATTAACTATAACTTAGACATGGGTTACTTCCATATAACATTATATATACATACATATATACTGAAGAGCACACAATCTACTGAGAGGGGGGTGAATCGGTAGATATAATCAATTCAAGATTCTCAATTTCAACACAGAATATCATATCTTGTAAGGGTAAGAGCAAGAAGATGAGTCCACGAAATGTGGAAGTTTTTGTCTTAGGAAAAAATCAGAAATTGGCATGTAGAAAATAGGATCCTACTTTTTAATAAGCAGGATCCCACTTTTAAAAAATGGAATCTCATTTAACTTCGAGATCCCAAGCCTAAAATCTAAATGGGATCCCATTTATTAATGGGTCCCAAACCGGCCTTCGTGAAACAAGATCCCACTCTTTACAAAACAAGATCTCGTTTTTAAGTGGTATTCATTTAAAAAAAAATGAAACTCACTCATTTTAGTAGCGCATAGGATCTCGATTGTGGAGAGCAGACAGTGACCTCCAGGTATGCACACCACCCCCATTTTTTTGGTTTTTTTGAAATTTTTAATACAATGATAGATTTTAGTATGTTTTTTTTCAATTTGTTTAGAGTTTTATGTATTTTTATTTACCTGTAATAGAAGAAATGGTGATTTATAGAAGAAGAAGAAGAAGAAAAAATGAAATGAAACCCTCAAATATTGAATAGAAACGAAAAAATCAACCTTAAATCGTATCTTAAAAAAAACATTTAGTTTTTGAAACTTAAATTGTTCAATCAAACAAAAAAAAAATTGCATTTGAAAACCCTAAATTGAAAGGAAACAAAAATTGCATTTAAAACCCTAAATTCAAATGAAATACAAAAAATTGCATTTGAAAGCCCCGATTTCTTTTGAAACCCTAAATTGAAAACAAACCAAAAAATTGCATTTGAAAACCTTAAATTGAAATCAAACAAAAAAAATTGCATTGAAAGCCCTAATTACTTCTTGAAACCCTAGATTGAATTCAAACAAAAAAAATTGCATTTGAAAACCCTAAATTGAAATCAAACAAAAAAATTTGCATTGAAAACCCTAATTACTTCTTGAGACCCTAGATTGAATTCAAACAAAAAAAATTGCATTTGAAATCCCTAAATTGAAATCAAACAAAAAAATTTGCATTTGAAAACCCTGATTTCAAGCTCAAGAATATTTTATAATGGAAAAAATTCATTTGCATTGCTTAAATGTTTTAAATTTCATTTGCATTGTATGGAGACAAGTATGTAGGCATGCCTATGGAAGAAATTATTCGATAGATTTAAGTTGATACATAGTAAATTAGGGTCCTTGATATTGACAATGAAATAGGATTTGATAAATATTATACATTTAAATGTGTATTCATTAAGTTAGAGAGATGTCAAGAGACACAATCAATTAAAAGTTATGAACATAGATATAATTAGATTAGAAAACAATATGTTAAACCTTACTTGTAGGACTAGTGGATCGTTAGAATTGATATAAATTGTGTTTCTACTATGGATTATGCTCAATTATTTTATGTATTTATTACCACATGATAAGTTAATAGATCTAAATGTATGCATAATTTATGATGCTTCATTATGTTCTATTGAGATGTTAAATTATTATTTTTACCTTACAATGAAAAATATATTTAACATACATACTTTGGTGTTTTATATTGTTTTCTAATGGCCAATTAAAGGGTAATTGTATGTGGTACCTTAATTGAGTTAATAATATGGGCCTTATGCATCTATTATCATTCATACTATCTTACAACATGTGATACTATGCCATAATATGTTACAATTTAAATCATGATTGTTAAAAATTGAGTAGATAGTTAAATTTCCTCACTAGAAGAGTAGAGACCTCAACATAATTTTATGATCACTTATATACTTATATGGTAGTGATATATATTCTATTTTTATGGATCTTAAATGAGTAAACATATGTGTGAAGTCTAGGATCAAACCCATGTTTGCAAGGTAGCTAGCTAGAGCATTATAAAACTTGGTCAATGATTATATGGGAAAATACTCTTAAAATAACCCTACATTGACTCGCCTCTTAAGGGTTTTCTTGACCTTGTTCCCAAGAATAATGTAGCTAGTTTAGGATCAATGAATCATTTTTTCATACGCTTGAATGCTTAACAATCCTCAAATATACTATGGACGATTGCCTTGATCTAGATAGGAAATTAATCCAACTTTGATCATAGGTTATATTTCCACACCTTTTATTCATAGACTTCGAAGAAGATTAGGGAAGGAATAGAAATTACCAATACTAATCAAGGATTCAATAACCAAATTTTAAAATCTAGCTCCAACAACATGTTAAGACACATTTTGATTTTCTCTAAATATATGTATTTCTATAAATTCAAGGATAAACCATAGAGACTATCCTAAATTGTCAAAAGTGGGCTAATTTATAGTTGTGTGCTTAATTCTTCCATCATAGAAGTAATCTAAGGAAATAGTTAGTCTATTCATAAAATCAAAAATATTCATAAACTAATTCTCTTGCATATGTGATGAATAAAAAATATTAACCCCCTTACTTGCCATCCTATTACCCTAAACCCTAAACCAATGTCTTAAGGGGTCCTAATATGACATTTCTTAAGGGGATCAAATAAGTTCTCAAAATTTGGTGAAGTTTCCCAAGGCAACCAAATTTAACAATAATAATATCATGCAA
The DNA here is from genome assembly GCA_007258455.2 of Sequoia sempervirens. NCBI lineage: Eukaryota > Viridiplantae > Streptophyta > Pinopsida > Cupressales > Cupressaceae > Sequoia > Sequoia sempervirens. The sequence goes on from VDFB02270651.1 coordinate 187,026,356, forward strand.
GATTATAATATGAATGAGATTTCATGAGAGGTTGGTCAGTCGAAACAAGAGTTATCTCAATCAATTGTTCCACAAGAAAATGTTGTTCACTAACTTGCAAGTCCATTATTTGAAGGGCCACCAAAAATTCAACATTTTCAAGTTCTATCAAGTCCATTATTCCAAGTACCACCCAAACTTCACCCTAAACCCTAAACTTTAAACTCTAAACCCTAAACCCTAAAGCATTCATTTTGTCCTAGAACCTTAAAATGAAATTTGGTTTCCTTGGGAAACGCCACCAAATTTTATTCCCTTAAGCCATGTCATTTTTTCCTAGGACCTTACTACATAGATCCCCTTAAGCCATCCTATTACTCTAAACCTTAAACTCCAAACTCTAAACCCTAAACCCTAAAGCCATCATTTTTTTCCTAGGACCTTAATGAAATTTGGTTGCCTTGGGAAACTTCACCAAATTTTATTCCCTTAAGCCATTTCATTATGTCCTAGGACCTTACTACATAGATCCCCTTAAGCCATCCTATTACCCTAAAACCTAAACTCTAAACTCTAAACCCTAAACCCTAAAGCCATCATTTTGTCCTAGGACCTTAATGAAATTTGGTTGCCTTGGGAAACTTCACCAAATTTTATTCCCTTAAGCCGTGTCATTTTGTCCTATGACCTTACTACATAGATCCCCTTAAGCCATCCTATTATCCTAAACCCTAAATCCATCATTTTGTCCTAGGATCTTAATTCATAGATCCCCTTAAGCCATCCTATTACCCTAAACCCTAAACCCTAAAGCATTCAATTTGTCCTAGGACCTTAAAATGAAATTTGGTTTCCATGGGCAACTCCACTAAATTTTATTTCCTCTTACCATGTCATTTTGTCCGAGGACCTTAATTCATAGTTCCCCTTAAGCCATCCTATGAGGACCCCTTTAAAAGCAAACATAATTTCTCCTACTTTAATGTAAATTTTAATGAGATTTCACATCACATCAAGAGTTAATTATTTTTTCATTCAAGTAACATGACTTAGACATAAACGAGGCTTACACATTTTATCATTTGTATTCAATTAGGCCATTTATATTGAATGGTTTAAGGGGATTTTTAAACATGTATCTTACATTTTGAAATAACAAATATAATGCAGGTTCACTTATATCTTAGAGATCATGGATCAATTCAATAATGATGATATTCGTAATCCTCCATCTCCAACACTTTCACCTCCACCTCATAACCCCCCACCTCCACCACCTGAATCTAATGGTGCTCACTTGCAAGCACATATCGATGCAAATGTTAGATCCATTCAGGATAAAATCAATGCTATTCAAAATGAACAATGTATTGCACCACATTTTAGGTCCATCAATGTGGTCTTAGATGAGCATCGATGATGGCTAGAGGAGAGGAGAAATTTTGTTTCTGAAAAGGAAAACATAAAGAAATGAAGAGATGCAGTAGAGAGCCGCAACACTTTATAAATTAAGACAATGATCTTATAGTTGTGAATTTATGAATTTGGTTGGATAGATATTTTTTGTGATGAATTTGTGAATTTGGTTGGATGGATATTTTTAGTGATGAATTTATGAATTTGTTTTGATGGATATTTTTAGGGATGAATTTATGAATTTGGTTGGATGGATATTTTTAAGTGTTGAATTTATGAATATAATAACTTATAATGATGAATTTATAATATTATATTTTATGACTACTATCATAATTTCTCTTGTTGTAAGAATGTAATTTATATGCGTTAGACATAAATGAGCTTTTTGTGAATGTTTTAAGTTTATTTTTTAGTACATGTAAATGTATTAAAATTACATAGTTCTAGATCTTAAATTTTGAAATTTGTATGTACACATAGTTTAGTTGAATGATGTATGAATGCATTGTGCATTGTATTTTTTATTTTAAATGTATGTGCATCTTAAATTTTGAAATTTGTATGCACATGCTCAAGTTGAATCAATGTATGTATGTGTATGTATATGTGTGCACATCCTATTTAAACAAATTTGCATGTACATTTAAAATTTAACTATTTCTTGTATTTTGTAAGTGTGTATGTTAATTTTGTATAATTTAATGCAGGTGAACACTTATATAGATATCATGGATCAATTTGACATTGATGATATCATTAATCCACCACCTCAACAACCTCCACCTCATATCCCACCTCCACCACACACTAGATCAAATGAGGCTCACTTGCGAGAATGTATCAGTGAAAATGTGGCATCCATTCAAAACCAAATCAATGCTATGCAAAATGAAGCATTGATTCCACCACATGTGAGACATTTTTCATTTGCGATGCAAAATGTTTTTGATGCCATTAGGTCTATTGATTTTGACTTAGATAGGCATCGATGAGATAGGGAGGAGATGAGATGATTTTATGTAGATGGTCTCTCATATAAACAAATTTTAGACATTTGCTTTCTATTTCCTATTGGGTGTAGGTTTCTTTTGGTTTTTTGGTTGTTTAGTGGTTGTTGGGTGTTGTTGGTAGTTGTTTGTATTACTTTTAGTGTAGCACCTGCCCGATTGTGTTTTTTGGCTATTAGGTTGCTCTTGGTGGTCTGTTGAAAATCTTCTCTTGCAACATTTTGTATCTGATGTTGTAAAGGGTTTTGGGTCCCTTCAAAACCTGATTTTCCCTTCTAATCAAAACTATAACTTAGACATGGGTTACTTCCATATAACATTATATAGACATACATATATACTGAAGAGTACACAATCTACTGAGAGGGGGGTGAATCAATAGATATAATCAATTAAAGATTCTCAACTTCAACACAAAATATCATATCATGTAAGGGTAAGAGCAAGAAGAAGAGTCCACAAAATGTGGAATTTTTTGCCTTAGGCAAAAATCCAAAATTGGCATGGAGAAAATAGGATCCTGCTTTTTAATAAACGAGATCCCACTTTTAAAAAATGGGATCTTGTTTAGCTTCAAGATCTTGAGCCTAAAATCTAAAGAGGATCTTGCTTTCTAAAAAATGGGATCCCATTTATTAATGGGTCCCAAACCAGCCTTCGTGAAACGGGATCCCACTCTTTACAAAACGAGATCCTATTTTTAAGTGGTATTTATTATAAAAAAAATGAAACTCGGTCATTTTAACAGCACACAGGATCCCGATTATGGAGAGCAGATAGTGACCTCCAAGTACACGCCCCACCCCCATGTTTTTATTTTCTTCATTTTTTTGAAATTTTTAATACAATGATAGATTTTAGTTTTTTTTTCAATTTGTTTAGAGTTTTATGTATTTTTATTTACCTGTAATAGAAGAAATGGTGATTTGTAGAAGAAGAAGAAAAAATGAAATGGAACCCTCAAATATTGAATAGAAACAAAAAAATCAACCTTAAATCATATCCTAACAAAAACATTTAGCTTTTGAAACTTAAATTGTTCAATCAAACAAAAAAAATTGTATTTTAAAACCCTAAATTCAAAGGAAACAAAAAAATTGCATTTGAAAACCCTAAATTGAAATGAAATAAAAGAAAATTGAATTTGAAAGCCCCGATTGTTTTTGAAACCCTAAATTGAAATCAAACAAAAAATTGCATTTGAAAACCCTAAATTGAAATCAAAACAAAAAAAATTGCATTGAAAACCCAATATTGAATTCAAATAAAAAAAATTGTATTTGAAAACCCTAAATTGAAATCAAACAAAAAAATTTGCATTTGAAAACCCTGATTTCAAGCTCAAGAATAATTTATAATGGAAAAAATTCATTTGCATTGCTTAAATGTTTTAAATTTCATTTACATTGTGTGGAGACAAGTATGTAGGCATGCCTATGGAAGAAATTATTCGATAGATTTAAGTGGATACATAGTAAATTAGGGTCCTTGATATTGACAATGAAATATGATTTGATAAATATTATACATTTAAATGTGTATTCATTAAGTTAGAGAGATGTCAAGAGACACAATCAATTAAAAGTTATGAACATAGATATAATTAGATTAGAAAACAATATGTTAAACCTTACTTGTAGGACTAGTGGATTGTTAGAATTGATATAAATTGTGTTTCTACTATGGATTATGCTCAATTATTTTATGTATTTATTACCACATGATAAATTAATAGATCTAAATGTATGCATAATTTATGATGCTTCATTATGTTCTATTGAGATGTTAAATTATTATTTTTACCTTACAATGAAAATATATTTAACATACACACTTTGGTATTTTATATTGTTTTCTAACGGCCAATTAAAGGGTAATTGTATGTGGTACCTTAATTGAGTTAATAATATGGGCCTTATGCATCTATTATGATTCATATACTATCTTACAACATGTGATACTATGACATAATATGTTACAATTTAAACCATGATTGTTAACATAAAGAGGGGTAAAAATTTATTAAAACAGGAAAAAAATTTAAACCATGATTGTTAAAAATTGAGTAGATAGTTAAATTTTCTCACTAGAAGAGTATAGACCTCAACATAATTTTATGATCACTTATATACTTATATGGTAGTTATATATATTCTATTTTTATGGATCTTCAATAAGTAAACATATGTGTGAAGTCTAGGATCAAACCCATGTTTGCAAGGTATCTAGCTAGAGCATTATAAATCTTGGTCAATAATTATATGGGAAAATACTCTTGAAATAACCCTACATTGACTCACCTCTTAAGGTTTTTATTGATCTTGTTCCCAAGAATAATGTAGCTAGTTTAGGATCAATGAATCATTTTTCTGTACGCTTGAATGCTTAACAATCCTCAAATATACTATGGACGATTGCCTTGATCTAGATAGGAAATTAATCCAACTTTGATCATAGGTTATATTTCCACACCTTGTATTCATAGACTTTGAAGATGATTAGGGAAGAAATATAATTTACCAATACTAATCAAGGATTCAATAACCAAATTTTAAGATCTAGCTCCAACAACTTGTCAAGACACATTTTGATTTTCTCTAAATATACGTATTTCTATAAATTCAAGGGTAAACCATAGAGACTATCCTAAATTGTCAAAAGTGGGATAATTTATAGTTGTGTGCTTAATTCCTCCATCATAGAAGTAATCTAAGGAAATAGTCAGTCTATTCATAAAATAAATAATATTCATAAACTAATTTTCTTGCATATATGATGAATCAAAAATATTAACCCCCTTACTTGCCATCCTATTACCCTAAACCCTAAACCAATGTCTTAAGGGGTCCTAATATGACATTTCTTAAGGGGATCAAAGAAATTCTCAAAATTTGGTGAAGTTTCCCAAGGAAACCAAATTTAACAATAATAAGATCATGAAAGATTATAATATGAATGAAATTTCATGAGAGGTTGGTCAATCGAAACAAGAGTTATCTCAATCAATTGTTCCACAAGAAAATGTTGTACACTAACTTGCAAGTCCATTATTCCAAGGACCACCCAAACTTCAACATTTTAGGTTCTATCAAGTCCATTTTCCAAGGGAAAACCAAACTTCACCCTAAACCCTAAACCCTAAACCCTAAACTCTAAACCCTAAACCCTAAAGCATTCATTTTGTCCTAGGACCTTAAAATGAAATTTGGTTACCTTGGGAAACCCCACCAAATTTTGTTCCCTTAAGCCATGCCATTTTTTCCTAGGACCTTACTACATAGATCCCCTTAAGCCATCCTATTACTCTAAACCATAAACTCTAAACTCTAAACCCTAAACCCTAAATCCATCATTTTTTTCGAGGACCTTAATGAAATTTGGTTTCCTTGGGAAACTTCACCAAATTTTATTCCCTTAAGCCATGGTATTATGTCCTAGGACCTTACTACATAGATCCCCTTAAGCCATCCTATTACCCTAAACCCTAAACTCTAAACTCTAAACCCTAAACCCTAAAGCCATCATTTTGTCCTAGGACCTTAATGAAATTTGGTTGCCTTGGGCAACTTCACCAAATTTTATTCCCTTAAGCCATGTCATTTTTTCCTATGACCTTACTACATAGATCCCCTTAAGCCATCCTATTATCCTAAACCCTAAATCCATCATTTTGTCCTAGGATCTTAATTCATAGATCCCCTTAAGCCATCATATTACCCTAAACCCTAAACCCTAAACTCTAAACCCTAAACCCTAAAGCATTCATTTTGTCCTAGGACCTTAAAATAAAATTTGGTTGCCTTGGGAAACTCCACCAAATTTCATTTCCTCTTACCATGCCATTTTTTCCTAGGACCTTAATTCATAGTTCCCCTTAAGCCATCCTATGAGGACCCCTTTAAAAGCCAACATAATTTCTCCTACTTTAATGTAAATTTTAATGAGATTTCACATCACATTAACAGTTAATTATTTTTTCATTCAAGTAACATGACTTAGACATAAATGATGCTTACACATTTTATCATTTGTATCCAATTATGCCATTTTTAATTGAATGGTTTAAGGGGATTTTTAAACATGTATCTTACATTTTGAAATTACAAATATAATGCAGGTTCACTTATATCTTAGAGATCATGGATCAATTCAATAATGATGATATCCATAATCCACCTCCACGCCCTCCATCTCCAACACCTTCACCTCCACCTCCACCCACTCCACCTCATAACCCCCCACCTCCACCACCTGAATATGATGGTGCTCTCTTGCAAGCACATATCGATGTGAATGTTAGATCCATTCAAGATCAAATCAATGCTATTCAAAATGAAGAATGTATTGCACCACATTTGAGGTGTTTTTCATCTACAATGCAAAATGTTGTTGATGTTGTTAGGTCCATGGATGTGGTCTTAGATGAGCATCGACGATGGCTAGAGGGGAGGAGAAAGTCTTATTCTGAAAAGGAAAACACAAAGAAATGAAGAGATGCAATAGAGAGTAGCAACACTTTATAAATTAAGACAATGATCTTATAGTTATGAATTTATGAATTTGGTTGGATGGATATTGTTAGTGATGAATTTATGAATTTGGTTGGATGGATATTTTTAGGGATGAATTTATGAATTTGGTTGGATGGATATTTTTAGGGATGAATTTTTGAATTTGGTTGGATGGATATTTTTAAGTGTTGAATTTATGAATACAATAACTTATAATGATGAATTTATAATCGTATGTTTTATGACTACTATCATAATTTCTCTTGTTGGAAAAATGTAATTTATATGCGTTAGACATAAATGAGATTTTTGTGAATGTTTTAAGCTTATTTTTTAGTACATGTACATGTATTAAAATTACATAGTTCTAGATCTGAAATTTTGAAATTTGTATGTATACATAGTTTAGTTGAATGATGTATGCACGCATTATGCATCATATTTTTTATTTTAAATGTATATGCATCTTAAATTTTGAAATTTGTATGCACATGATCAAGTTGAATCAATGTATATATGTGTATGTATATGTATGCACATCCTATTTAAACAAATTTGCATGTACATTTAAAATTTAACTATTTCTTGTATTTTGTAAGTTTGTATGTTAATTTTGTATAATTTAATGTAGGTGAACACTTATATAGATATCATGGATCAATTTGACATTGATGATATCATTAATCCACCACCTCAGCAACCTCCACCTCCACACCCTCCACCTCCACCCCCTCCACCTCATATCCCACCTCCACCACCTGCTAGATCAGATGAGGCTCACTTGTGAGCACATATTAGTGAAAATGTGGCATCCATTCAAAACCAAATCAATGCTATGCAAAATGAAGCATCAATTCCACCACATGTGAGACATTTTGCATCTGCGATGCAAAACGTTGTTAATGCCATTAGGTCTATTGATTTTGACTTAGATAGGAATCAACGAGATAGGGAGGAGATGAGACAATTTTATGTAGATGGTCTCTAATATAAAAAAAATTTAGACCTAAAAATAACAAAATCCAATCTAGCACCATATTTTATCGACCCTAATACTCACCAGCCCATTCCTGCAACTAAATCTAGAATATCCATGAGGTGGTGTATACATCCATAGATGAGTGCACATTTTTGGGATTGATGGTGGATAGTATTTGGCAATCCACCACACGCTAATCTAGAGGTCCCATTATATTTTTTGAGGAAACTATATGTAGAGTTTTTTTTGGGGAAAAAGCCCAATTATTTTGATTTTAAATCATTTCAGGGTGTTGGTGGCGGCATGGCCACAATAGATGTTAGGGGAAAGGGTTGATCCCCAATGCCCCATGCATGCACAACCCCGTGTTGCTCCTCTTGGTCCTACCATTCCTGCACCTATGCATCAACGTGCAGTGATATCCACATTAGGATCCTTGAGTACGCTCGTAGGAGACCTTGACCAACATGCTTCTGTGATGGTAGTTGGGGAGCCTAGAGAACGCGATGATGGAGGAGAATTGTATGGAGTTGGTCCTAGTACCACTCCACGAGTGTTGACACCACATGTATGTACTAGTTTCCATTAGCTATGTTATGGACATGATCAAGCCACACCCAGTTCGAGTGGACATGGATATTTTGGTGGATCATTTGGTCACATCAGTTCATTCGTAGAATTTCTTACTGCAAAGCATCACCCTGAGGACAGTGCGACACGAGTATAAATATGCATCTAAATGTTGAATTTATAAGAATTTTAATGAACATATATATATATATAAATATAAATTGCAATGCATTTTAACAATCAAATTGTTTGGTGTAGATGAGACTAACGATAGGGAAATCATTTGCACCTCGAGTACATATGTCGACACCAGTCCAAGTCGGCAACCCTTATGGGGTATTTTGATTTCAATTTTTTAAATTATATATGAAATAATTTTTTAACTTGACTTTTTAATTTATAATTCAATCATGAACATATATTTTAAATATTTATGTTGTTTCAGGGGACTCAATTGACTTCCATGTCGATTCCACCTGAGCGGTTTTTGAGTGCTCATCGACACTCGACTGTCAAGTGTCTTAGATCAAGGGAAAGTACATTTATATTGTAAATTATTTAACTTACATTACTACAGTTACAATTATGAATTTTGAATTCACTATATATCAAATGTGCATGTAGACTTGCAAATACTATAAGCATTAAATGTCTATATGTAGATGAGACTACTGCAAAGCATCACCCTAAGGAAAGTGCGACACAGGTATAAATATGCATCTAAATGTTGAATTTATAAGAATTTTAATGAACATATATATCAAAAAAAATTGCAATGCATTTTAACAATCAAACTGTTTGGTGTAGATGAGACTAACAATAGGGCAATCATCTACACCTCGAGTACATATGTTGACACCAGTCCAAGTTGGAAACCCTTATGGGGTATTTTGATTTCAAAATTTTAAATTATATATGAAATAGTTTTTTAACTTGACTTTTTAATTTAAAATTCAATTATGAACATATATTTTAAATATTTATGTTGGTTCAGGGGACTCAATCGACTTCCACATCGATTCCACCCGAGGGGTTGTCAAGCGCTCATCGATTGTCAAGTGTCTTAGATCAGGGGCAGGTACATTGACATTGTAAATTATTTAACTTACATTACTATAGTTACAATTATGAATTTTGAATTCACTATATATCAAATGTGCATGTAGACTTGTAAATACTATAAGCATTAAATGTCTATATGTATGTCTAGGTTGACACAATGTAATAAGAATGGGGATCAAACAATATTAGATGTGGTGGCTACTCATGAGGCATCTAAATTTCATATTGTTTAAAAAAATTTCTACACAAAATGTGAAAACTTGAATATATATATTTTAACCTAATTCAAGTATACATGCTTTAAATTTGACCTTGTAGGACTTTGTTAGTGCCACTTTTTGCCCTGACTCGGTCATAGTTACACCTCAAGGAGGACATGCAAAGCAACCAAATATCATGGTAATTTAAATTTTTGATTCTATTTAAAGTCAATTACAAATTATACATTGTGAATAACTTTAATTAAATTTAAAATTGAATATAATATATATATATATATATGAGCTCATACATGTTAAATTCTTTTTCTTTTATAGCACGAGACACATCTTGTAGTTGAGCATGTACAAACAGTTCCTAGAATAGAGGGTGCACAACCTCTTATGGTACAATTTAAATATGATAAATTATAAATTAAATTGAATTAATTTTTAATTGTAGACTTACATAAAATTTCTACTTTCTTTCTCTTGTATATGTAGATTGATTTAGAGCATTTAGAGGTTGGTCCAGGTGCACCAAAGCATCAAGAGCCAGATATCATGGTAATTTAATTTTATGATGAATTATAAATTAAATTGTTATTAAATCATTTTTAATCGTCTTACATCTGATTTCAACTTTCTCTTGTACAAAGTGGTTCAGGTCATCCGTGTAGTCCGCATGGTGTGAAGAGGTCTCTTGATTATAGAGACGATATGACTTAGACATGATTTCATGGGTTGTATTTAATTATTTCATGGACTACATATTTGGTTTCTCATGGAATAAATATTTTGTTTCATGGACTTTATTTCACGGGATGTACTCTGATGGACTTAATATATATTGGTTTCATGGACTTAATATATTGTAAATAATGTACTTTATTATTTTTTAATAATTTACACGTACATTTATGCATTTTATGTGAAATTTTAATATGTAATTGATAGGACATATTTGTACTTTTCAAAAGATTCATAGTCAAGACATTAATAGAACATTAATGTGAAATTAAATACAAATATGAAATTAAAGTTGAAATTAATAGGACATTTCAATTTTGTACTTTACAAATTTAGTGATCCATACATGATATACATGATATAATTAGTGATAATTAGTCAATGAACTTATTTAATTCATGTCCTAATAGGATGTATTAAGGGGTCCTAGTAGGATGTCTTAAGGGGTCCTAATACACAGGTTATCTAATAAAATAAGAAAATAAATCATAATATATAAACAAAAGCAATTCATTTATATAACACAAAGGGTGAAATTTTAAGAAATAAACAATACCATACAAGATTAGAGAACAAAAGCATTAATAAATGCATTAAAGTAAACATAAAAACCAATCAAAATGCAATGAGTTTTTCCAAAAAAATTGTTTTATAAGTATACACCATATTTCCTAGTTCTTTTACAACATAAAATTAAAGAACAATCATACAACTTAATTATCCAAAAATAGGCTAAAGTTTTGAAATTAAATCATGTACTCCCATATTTACAAATCATGCAAAGTGCTAGAGAAAACTTAAGAACAAAAAAGTCATCTTGACCTCATGTTCCACAAAAAACACTAATCTATAAGCTGACAAACAAATAATAGCACCCAACAAAAATACTGCATCCTTCTTCCTCTACGTCCACCCTTTCTTCTGGTACTGTATGTTGGAATGGGAGTCACATTCTCTGTCAAAAGGGACAACTAAGTTAATCTACAAGTTTCCATGTAATTGGCATAATCCTAAACCAAATGATTTCAAAATACAAATCGAATAATAGCAAACATCTTCACCTATGGACATCTTAAGGGGATGAAATACTTCAAAGTACATGTCTCATGTTTAATTGCAATTGATATAATTATTTTAGAATTTATGATGACTCATCATAACAATCAAATTCTATACAATTTAAATAGTGTCAATGTTTATTTAATTCATGTCGTAATAGGATTTCTTAAGGGGTCCTAATAGGATGTCTTAAGGGGTCCTAATACGACGTCTTAAGGGGTCCTAATACGACGTCTTAAGGGGATCAAAGAAAAGTATAATTAGGTATAAATATTAAGTGATATAAACAAGTATTAGAATTTAGGGTGACTCATCATAACAAATGATATAATTAAGTATAATATTTAGGATACATCCTAATAGAACGTCTTAAGGGGATGAAATACTTCAAAGTACATGTCTCATATTTAATCACAATTGATATAATTAACTTAGAATTTAGGATGACTCGTCATAACAATCACATTATATACAATTTAAATAGTGTTAATGTTTATTTAAGTCATGTCGTAATAGGATGTCTTAAGGGGTCCTAATACGAAGTCTTAAGGGGATCAAAGAAGAGTATAATTAAGTATAAATATTAAGTGATATAAATAAGTTTAGACTTTAGGATGACTCATCATAACAAATGATATAATTAAGTATAATATTTAGGATATGTCCTAATAGGACATCTTAAGGGGATGAAATACTTCAAAGTACATGTCTCATATTTAATCACAATTGATATAATTAAGTAACTTAGAATTTAGTATGACTCATCATAAAAATCACATTCTATACAATTTAAATAGTGTCAATGTTTATTTAATTCATGTCATAATATGATGTCTTAAGGGGTCCTAATAGGATGTCTTAAGGGTCCTAATATGACATCTTAATGGGATCAAAGAAGTTGTCAAAATTTGGTGAAGTTGCCCAAGGCAACTAAATTTAATAGTAATATACATGTTATTTAGTGACTTTACAATCAAATTTAAAGTTTCAAAGTAGGGTGACTCATCATAACAAATGATATAATTAAATATAATATTTAGGGTATGTCCTAATATGACGTCTTAAGGGGATGAAATAATTCAAAGTACATGTCTCATATTTAATCACAATTGATATAATTGATTTAACAATAATATACATGATATTTAGTGATTATACAATCAAATTTAAAGTTTCAAAGTAGGAAAAAATGAACATTTAACAAACAAAATATATAGAATATTAATTTTGATACATAAACATATAGAGTATAATTGTGTATGTACATGTATAAAAATTTGTACAAAATGTTTAATTATGTAAGTATGTATGTACATATATGTCAACTCAAAACAATGTTTACAAAATTTGGCTATGTCATCTCAAGAACATCTGAAACCTGTGCCCAGAATGTAGTAGGTCTTCATGCACCTAATATCAAAATGGTACAAGCAATATCAATGAAATCATCAAAACATACATATTTTAATCTATATAAAACTATCTATATGTACACAACTCAAGTACCTATATTTAAAAGTATTCCACACATGCTTGTAGGTTGAATCTGCATCCTCTCCTTTTTGTTTCAAAGTATGAGATCAATGTGATGATGACTTAAGGATACAAAAAAGGATAATAAATCAATTTTAACTATTAATGTACAAGCAATATCAATATATAATCAAAACGTGTATTTAAATATAATTTAACTAATAATTACCTGTTTTTACCAAGTATTCCATGTTGTCTAGGTTGAATCTACATGGACTCTCCTTGTTGTCTCAAAGTATGAGATGAATTTGTGATGATGGCTTAAGGATATAAAAGGAAAATTTAAATCAATTTCAACTAATAACACACTTGAGCAATATCAAAACATTTATTTAATCTTTTTAAAAGGATAATATAAAACTAAAACTATATTTTCCTGTATTTACTTATTCCATTGTACCATTTGCATCCTCTCTTTTTTGCAACACATCTATGATTGTCTCATGCTCTTCCATAGAAATTTTCCATAGCTCTTTATTTGTAGGTCTTCCATGATACCAATCTAGTTTTATATTTGTTGCCACCACCAAATGTAAGTAGTGTATAATCTTCTTATGTGTTTCATAATCTTTGAATGCAGGCAGACCATTCTCCCTTATCAGGTATTTTTGTAGCCAAGTGCCAACAACCACTACCAATCCTATTGGATAACATGATAGCCATCATCAAAGAAGTTCTCAAAATTTGCTTAAGGTGATGAAAGAAGTTCTAAAAATTTTCTTAAGGGGATCAAAAACTTGTTATCAAAATTTGCTTAAGGGGATGTCTTAAGGGGATCACCGTACCTATTGGATAATGATATACATCATCATCTTCTCAAGGTGCTATTAAATTGTGTTTAGTCTCCACACAATGAGCCAACCAATATTTTGTTTCCTCTTCATTCCCCTCAAATGTAACAATATCATACACATGTCCTGCAAAAAAAAAAAATGATTTAATAACTTGCATGTGTCCATATAATTTGACCAATCTACATACATCCATTCATATGTATATAAATAAATAATTTAATATTACAAAATAGTAATAAAGTGAAATAAAGTGAAATAAATTACATTAAATTACCTTCTTATACAAGGTCTGAAACACAGTCATAGTCTTCTGATGCAAACACTTGATCATTTTCTTCAATTGTTGTTTCATATTGATCGTGTGCTTGTGCAGGTGTTAATGATCTTTGCTTTCACTCTTCAACCCATTCCATATTTTCACATGTTTCTCAATCTCCTAAGATACAAAACTGACAAAAACATGCAAGATCCCTTATCCAGATAGTCCACGTGCTTGCATTCAAACTATTAAATGAATTCCATTTAGTAGATCCACTGATTGTCTCACAGTCAAGTCTACGTAGAATGTTCTCTTCTTCAACCAACCAAAAGAATCAATGAACTATAGAGTACTTGCTCAAACCAGGTGTAGACAATCTTGTATTGCACCAATCCACAATCCCACATGCATCTTTAAACTTTACTGCATCCTCAAATTTCAATTGTTCTCTAGCAAGAATTCTTTTAACACACACACTAGCTCCATCATGTTCCCCTTTACCATGCCCAGCTTAAAAAAAACTCCACATATGTTGTAAATTAAGTTCCTTATGAACCCTACTTAACCAATAGAACATTCAATCATTCTTGAATTGTCTCATACAATTATCTGACCATATGAGGTGTTTTGTCATATGGATTCATCTTTCTCTTAAATTTCTATAAAATATATCGAAACAATATTGAACAAACTCTGACGAGTGTAACCGGTTGTCACTCAAATAGAAATGATACTCCCTCAACTTTTATATCATCCTCTATGCTATCATCTGCATTTCTATAAACAATATGAACAAACATAGCCACTTACACTTAATTATAATTCTATGATTGATTTCCTCTTGCGAAGCTAGAGTATAGTTTTCCGCAAAATCAACCACTGATAGTATACTACCATCTAGAAATGTGTTTCTACATTTGTGAAATTGGCCATCAAGCCATCAAGCATGTTGAGAGTGCATGACATATTTTGACCTACAATCTTATTCTTAAATTCTAATATGAATGCATGTACACTAACTTTTTCTATAACTAAATCACAACGCTTTCCAATTTTTCCATCTTTTAAAGAATAGTCAACACTCTTAAATCTTTTAACATCCACTAATTGTTGTCCAAAATAATTATCAAACACTTTCATGCATAAAAACTCTTAAGAATGAAAGATTTCCACAACTAGTGCACTGTCCAGAAATACAAGAACTTAAATAAAATAATTTTCCATTAGATCTTTCACAAAACAAACTTGATATAAACTACCTTATTATTTCAGGTGGCATATTAATACCACATTCCTACATAATCATGTTAGTATGCAAAGTACAACATATATATCGAAAAACATCATAAAAATAATGAAATTGAACATATGTTTTATAACAACAAGATATCCATTGCTTATTAATTTTTACATACCAAGGTTTACATTTTTCAAAATACCTTTGACTTATTTTAATATTACTAGGTAATAATAAATCACCACAAAATTTTCTATAAAATTCAGTTTGTGTTGTATCTAATAGGTGTTTTGGATGAGAATCGCAAACTTTGGACCCCACTCTTAATTTTAAAACATCTCTAGCATTATATGATACTCCAGTATTATCATTCCAATATTTTTCAATCAAAGATTTGATTTCAACATTCAATTCCATGTCAAACCTCAGGAGTCGACCACTAAAACTCCAACATTGGTTGATTGGATCATTTTCTATACTTTCTCTTCTTTTTGTCACTCTTAGCAATGTTTTAGGATGTATTTTTAAAACTTCACTAATATTGCTTACCATTCTTTTATTCAAAGTTGCTTTATTAACTATAGCAGTTGTTATAGCTCTTCTTGTTGTATTCTTATCTTTAGATTGACTATTTTTTCCAATAGATTGAATGGCACTAGCAATAGTAGACATAACATGTTTTCCGAATTGATCTTTGCTTCTTTGTTTAACAAAAAATCCTAACTTTTTCATTACTTTTCTCATTTTTCACATTCTCTTCAATTGTATCATTAGTTGACATTGAACTGAAGGATTTTTACAATAAAAGAATTGTTTGTATAATCTATTTGCATGTGTTCTTATTTGTCTCCAAGAAATCTTACCAGGAAGATTATCCAAAACATCACTTTCAATTTAAAAAAATATATATTCATTTTCAACATCACATCCTAGATTTTCATTTTCATTTTCAACTTCAAAACTATTTTCATTTTCATAAAAAAAAATGGTTTTCATTTTCAGGTTCAATAAAAGGATTTTCATTTTCATTTTCAATAAAGGATTTTCATTTTCATTTTCAACAACAAAACGATTTTCATTTTCATTTTCAATAAAAGGATTTTCATTTTCATTTTCAATAAAAGGATTTTCATTTTCATTTTCAACAAAAAATTGACTCAAATCTTGAACTCTACGAATATTATCGATGTCAACATTGTTATATCCAACATCTTTTAAATCTCTAATAAACACCATTTCCATGAGGATCAAAGTTGGATTTGAAGACATACCTAGATTTGTGCCTATTGAAACATTCTCGATAGCATTGAAAGGGATATTTGAAGACATACCAAGAGTAGTTTGTATAGTCATATTAGTTTCCACACTCACCTCTTACAAGTTTGCATCGTCTACATCCATGGTCTCCTTAATGTTTTTATGTTCAATAGTTGTGGAATTGGATACGTCAGCATCATTTATTGATAAAATTTTCATTCTTCTTTCTCTTTGTCTTTTTGTCTCCTTCTCTCTCTTTGCTTCAATTTCTTCAAGGGTCAATACCTTCCTATATTTCCTCTTATTCTGACATTGTGATCCCATGATTGAATTTCTTTGAAGTATATACAAATGAATGTCAAAAACTTGAAAGTCTTCCTTCTTTTTTCCTCCTTCAAACAAGTAGCAATTGAACAAAATTCCTCTTCCTCTTTCTTCAAACAAGTAGCAATTGAACAAAATTCCTCTTCCTCCTTCAAACAAGTAGCAATTGAACAAAATTCCTCTTCCTCTTTCAAACAAGTAGCAATTAAACAAAATTTCTCTTCCTCCTTCAAACAAGTAGCAATTGAACAAAATTTCTCTTCCTCCTTCAAACAAGTAGCAATTAAACAAAATTTATCTTCCTCCTTTGAAAATAAGTAGCAATTCAACAAAATTTCTCTTCCTCCTTCAAACAAGTAGCAAATAAACAAAATTCCTCTTCCTCCTTTGAAAACAAGTAGCAAATAAACAAAATTCATCTTCCTCCTTTGAAATCAAGTAGCAATTCAACAAAATTTCTCTTCCTCCTTCAAACAATTAGTAATTAAACAAAATTCATCTTCATCCTTTGAAAACAAGTAGCAATTCAACAAAATTCCTTTGTAATAGTGTCCCAATGATGCCTCCTTTCAAAATTGAAAAAAATCCCAAGTCGAAGAGCTTCTACAAGACAAAAGTTGATAGAAAATAGGGAATATATTGCAGTCGGCCATACAAAACAATTCTCAGACTTGAGATGTACTTGTTTGATAGTAAAATTAAAAAAAATGATAAAAAATAACTCGAGATCCTGTATACTAAGTGTGATCCTGATTTTTATAAATCGAGATCTCGTTTATTAAATGGGATCCCGTTCCATTTTCAACGGACAAATGGGAAACAGGATCATGTTTATAAAGCAAACAAAATCCTGTTTATAAAGCAAATGGGATCTCATTTATTAAGCAAATAGGACCCCATTTAGTAAACGGGATCTCGTTTCTTGAAATTTAAAATGTAGGCCGAGTTTTTGATTTGTTAACAGGTTTGGGGTAAGGTTTGGGGATCCGAACCTAGGCCCTAGACCTAGTTTGACCTGCAAGTTGAAGGTCCTGGCAATGTCACAAGAAAATAATGACTGGGCATACGTTTGAAAACTTTTTTTGTAGAATGTTTTGACGAAATTAAAACCCATTATAGATGAGACAGTGTAGATTCCAAATATGTAATTTTTTTACAATTTGATTAAAAAAAATATTTTTCAATTAATTTTTGATGAAATGGGTCCATAAACTTGAATTATCAAGGTTTTTAGTATTTTAATAAATTTTTATTAACATAATTTTTTGACAAACGGATTGCATGAAAGTGTACTTCAAAAAATTCTTTTCAATTTAAAAAAAATAAGAAATGATAAGTTTAGGTCATCTTATACGTGACATACCCGACGATTTTTCAAAACACCAAATATGGCCAGTAAAAAAATTAACAAAAAAAATATTCAATAAAAAATTATAAAAAAATATGGAAAGTGTGGATCAGTGAGTTACAAATATTTTCCCAAAATTATTTAGAAAAATATGATTATTTAGGTCAAAATATGGATGGTGTACACGTGAATGGTATGGTAAAAACAATGACTTTTAAACAGTGGTTTTTAGAAACACCTATTGAAAATCAATTTGTATCATCTGGGTATTGAAATAAATTACATATTTGGAAACTAGACTATGAGTACTACATTTTATTGATTACTGAATTTTTCCAAGATTCCATCTCTAAGTGCTTCAAATTTTAAGGTCAGATGTATCAAATTTTGAAAATTAGGGAAAACGCTTCCACTAAATGGCCAAAAAGTGGACTCAACTTCTTGCCAGTACCTGTAACTTGAATCTTTACTCATGCTCACCACATAGGCAATTAAAACATAAAGCATAAAGCACACGAGAGAACACCAGATATATGTGGAAACCCAAGATGAGAAAAACCATGGTGAGAATAGCTGCTTGGATCTATTGTCCAAATCTAGCCTCACAATGCAAAAAAATATACAAGTGAATTTTACACACTGAAGTAGGCACTAACCTATTGGAGACACCAATCCCCTAATGTACTTATAGGCACCAACCTACTGGAGACACCAATCCCCTAATAAATTAGAACAACAAGTAGAACACCAGTCCTATCGAAATACAATGATAATGCTTCTAGATCTTCTATGAATCTCATACGTGTGCCAGAGTCACAACTGACGCCCTTCCTTACTTGATATGATCTTTTGATACTGGCGCAAACACTAAAATGCAACTCTTTACCACCTTCTCTTCAATTTACACCTATGGCCAACTTTTCTTCACACCAATGTAATTCTACTTGACATCACATACATAATGCATCTAAACATTTGAAATATATGTACATGACATTATATTAAAACTCTTCTATGTCGGTCAGGGATTCGTAAACAACCTAGATGACATAAGGTGGACATAAATTCATATTACATGAAACGTGTAACATGTCTGTCCAACATCAAATTCTTGATTACAACAGAACATGATGTTGTTTGCTACCATAGGAACATTAATCAAGTCCCATCTTAACACCACACATAAGATTTGAATTTTGCATGCTTCTAGCCATTACCACACATGCCTTGAACTTCAACTGGATGGAAGACAAACACAGAGAACCTTCTATCACTTCAAACTTTATGTATGTTGAACATATCCTCTAGAAACTCTAGAATATGATAGAACAAGTGTAGGCATACTCTCCTTTCAAAGTATATCTGCCTACAATGTCTCCAAAAGGGAAACCTGAGAAACATTGAACCTGATAAATACAAGGCTGAAATATTTCGGTACAATTCTCTAGACCAACACTGTCATAGTGAATAGATACATGCAAGATATTGCAAGCATACAACAATCACACCAACCTTTGGAAGGAAGTTATGCCTCAATAATTTACTAATTTAGTAATATGATTGATGAGACAACTTCTTTATGATTGAAACCTACAACATGCAACCTAAAATATAACATATAATTCTACAAATCTTTGCAACTCAAAATGATAAGTGGAGGGTAATATAATGATAATTCTAGTACTCCTACAATCTCTTTCATCTTTGACATCAACCTCCTTCAATAGTGACAATCTTTGACATCAATGACAACCTATGTTCAACAATACATACATATATATGTATATGTGTATATATATATTCAAAAAATATTGACTCCATTACTATATTTCATAAATTGGATCTACTTACCAATGATGTTGCAACTTTGAAAAGATTGGTTAAGACACGAATGAAGGAGATCATAAATCTTTCTTCCAAAGTGGAAGAAATTAAAGACATTTTGTTCAAATCTGATCACTAGACTACTCACTAGGAATAGTTTGCAACAAAAGAAGAAAGCAACAACTAGAGCAACCAAAACATACATAAAATCAAAGATAAAGCATGTTCTTTATTATTGGCTAACAATGGTAACTACATTAGAATTAAATTATATATATATATATATATATATATATTCAAATTAACTTCTTATTTTTGTTCCTTCAGTGAAAAAGATTTTGAAGGGGAAGAAAAAATTCCCTAAGAAGGGGAAGCATATAGTTAAGCAGAGTGTGGAGGATTCTAAAGCTTTGGAGGATTCCCCTGTTCCTTATGTTAAAGGGGATCTGGGTGATCGTATTGAGGGAAACAAGCAGCCATTGGTGGATAAGGGGCAGGAGAATGAGGGTTTTGTGAATTCTAAGGTGGTTGGTCCTAGCCAGGATGATCTTGAATCCCTTGTTGGTATTAATGTTGAGTAGGTTAAGCAAGTTGATGTTAAGGCGAAGCGGCTTGAAATTTTGGCTAATTTGGCAAACATTCCTGATAAGCACCGGGTGAAAGTGGAAGTTGTTGAAGTTGAGGATTCCCCTGTTGAGGAGGATTTGGAGGGAACAAAGGGGTTTCAAAAGGATCCTGATGAGAACATTGATTTTCCTGATCCTTAGTCAGTCAATTGGGAGGAGATTAATATGGACCTATTTTGTAGAATGGCAGAGGACGACACTCGTAACTTTTCTCTCTTGTGAAGTGGATCTTCTCGGAAGTGAAGGAGCTTAATTTGAAGCTTAGAAATTGGCATGATGTTTGTGTGGTGTTAGTTAATTGCAACCAGAAGGAATGGATGATGAAAGGTAAGGTCAAGACTATGAATATTATTCTTGAAAAATTAGTTGTGGACGTCGATAGGCTTGGTAAAAGCCATGAGGAAAGGTTGACTGACCTGGAAGCTGATGTTCAAAGAATCAATGAGGAGCGTTTTGTGAGTATGAAGGAAAGACTTGGGAAGATAAGTAATGACTTGCAAACAGTGGTTAGAATTAATAATCAATCCCTGAAATCTAGTGTTAAGGGCATGTCTATTCTTAATGACAAAGCTATTAAATGGACGGGTCAACCTTTGGACTTGGGAAAACATGAGGCGACCATTGTTGAGGTTAACTGCATGAACTTGGAGGAGAAGAATGATGTTGTTGGTCTCGGTGGGGTGAATAATTTGGAGATTGGTCCTTGTCTACACATGAGGAGCAAGACTAAGAAAAGGGTTGCCATCACGTTCGAGGAGCTCCAGAATGTGGTCGAGATGCAGGATAGGATCATTGCTGAAAATATGGACTCGATCGATGTTCTTGATAAAATGCTTTAGTTTTTTGCTGATGTTCTTGGTTGTCCAACCTTAGTGATGATGTTTTGCTATAGGTGTGTTGACAGTTCTCTAGTCTTATCTTTTTTCAACCTTTTGTTTTTTGTGGGTTGCGGGTTTTAATGTTTCTCTCTTTCTAGCAGCTTTTCTCTGTTGTAGAGGGTTTTGGGCCCCCCTTCAAAACCTACTTTTCCTAATAAAAAAATTCTTATTTTTGTAGAAATAAGGACATCAATACCTAGTGTGCATATATATATATATATACATATATTTTTCCATGTGTGTAGAATAGAGACCTTGACGATTGATGAAAAACCTATCTTCACTAGAAAATAGAAAATAAATATAATAAAAAAACTAAATATATTCAAAGTTATACTTGTTAGAAAGCTTATTTTGAATTCTACAATCTTGCAAATTATCTTGTCATATCCATTCCATTTTCTGGTCCAACCCAAGGTTAGTGTAGACACCTAAATTTTTCCATACCCAACCATACTTAACTTTACCCCATCCTAGCCATTAATCCATCCTTTACCATTATCCCTTCACCTTTATCCTTCACCATTAATTAAATAAATTTATATTTATGTAATTTATTCTAACCTTACCCCACAAATCCTCCAACTAAATCAATTGGTTAATACCTACTTAATTAATTGATTTAGGCTAATTAACCTATCTTATAATTTTCCCTAATATTTAATTCCACCTCACCCTCAATCCTTGTCCATTCAATCATAATCATTGAATCCATCTACATGGATCAATACCTAAACTTTCCATCACTTAACAAGTGTCCCTACCGACCTATCCCAATCCTTTATCACACATGTGTGAGAATATCTCTCACACATGCAAAGGCACTGACCTCTTATGCATTTCATAAGGTAGCCACCATACCTCTTACACATTGAAACCTAGAAAAATAGGGGTGTGTTCCACCTATTAGGAGATGGAACACATAAAAAGGGGAGCCCTATTTTGCTCTATTTCATTCAAGGAAACCAAGATCCCTCAACCAATTGAATTGATTAAAGAATGGGCTAGGGTTATGATGGTTTCCTAGGGTGTGATTAAAGACTAAAGGGGGTTCAACCTAAGCAAAGGATTAGAAAGAAAGAGATGCAAATGATATGCAAATGTAACTATGTAATCTAAGAAATGAAACTTAAGATCAGAAGAATGAACTAAGAATGAACAAAGGTGCACCTGGAAAGCTAAAGATGCTAAGAATAAGGTTTGAAATCCTGAAATTATGAATTTTGGAGCACACTGGGACTCATACGCCAATCTGGGTGATTTAGTCCCAGTTTAGGGTTTCAGGATGGATATGAAATCTACAACTGGTAAACCAGGATCTAAAGAAAATGTCTGAAAAATTGGCATACTAGGACTCATACGCCACAAGTGGAAATTTAGTCCCAGTACCAAGGTTGATCTGAAACTTTGATATCCTCTAGTGATATGTTATAGCTTCTTTCCTTTTTGATCTCCAAGTTTGAAACTTTGAATTCTGACCTACAGGCGACTTTCTGTAATCTTGCAAGAAAGGTGACAACTTTGTAATTTTGACAACTGTCTCCAATCTTGAACTCTTCAATGGATCTTCAACCTAAATCTCCAAATCACACATCAAAGAGAGGGAAAATGTTGTTTTGTTAGTGGATAGGGGTTTGCCTTGGTCAAACCCGTTTTGGTAATCAAACCTTGAAATGAAATGAAATAGAATGAAGGAATGATGAATGAACAAATAAGCTATGTTGCAACTCACCAAACCCTTGTAACAAAGGTTGCAATCTTGTATGAAATGGCTAACATGAATGTAGATCTTGACTTGAATGCTTGCTTGAATGATAAAAACCTACATCACAAATGTTAGCTCAAAACCACACATGATGCATGATGACTTTGGCATGATATTTGAATCTTAAATATAACTCCAAAATGCTTGAAAATTTTCTATTGAATGCTCATGTAGAATCTTGAATGCTCTCGATCTCATAAACTTTCTAGGATATTTGAATAGTTGAATTGCTAGGAGAAAATATGTGAAATAGCCTTGTATTTATACTTGTTTATGCCAAATTTCCCAAAATTACAACACTTCAAGCCAACATCATATCTAGGAGAATAAAATCCCGCAGGAATTTAAATTTAAAATAGGTCTAAGCTAAGTGGGACTCATACGCCATTTGGGGCATATGAGTCCCAGTAGGCTAAGCTTGGGACACAAATTTCAAGAAATGTTAAGTTCAATGCCAAATTTAGGTTCATACACCCAAGGTGGCGTATGAGTCCTAGATCATTAAATCTAGAACACACAACCCAAAAAAAATAAATTATGATTGGTCATTAGTTATGTGTCGGGATTATCCTCAAAAAGATGCATTAAATAAGGCTTGTGGATGAAAAATAGGACCAAATAAGGCAAGTTTCTTTACCATCTTTTGCTTTACCATAATATATAGTAGCAAATTT
Organism: Sequoia sempervirens; assembly: GCA_007258455.2. Lineage (NCBI taxonomy): Eukaryota > Viridiplantae > Streptophyta > Pinopsida > Cupressales > Cupressaceae > Sequoia > Sequoia sempervirens. The sequence continues at coordinate 187,050,408 of VDFB02270651.1, forward strand.
TCTTTATCCACTTGTATCCATGAATGTTTTGAATTACATTTAACCTAATATCCTTTAACTAGAATACAAGGATCTCTACATTCATTTACCCAATCACTTTTTATAGATATGTCCTTAAATAATCTTTTATTAAAAAACCAACGAAAGGGCCCTGATCCCAAAAGTGTAAAACAACATAGGAAACAACAAAGAAATAGTAGGAGGGAACATAGGCCTAGGAACAAACAACTAAAGGGTACCCATTCTCATCAAAATAGAAAAACTAAGGAAACGAACTAGAGAAAAAATAAAAAACCACAACAACTAGGCTAGCAGATCAAACTCCAATCTTCGAGGAGGGCATCCAAGGACTCTTCCCATTCCTCCTTATCCTTCTGCTCTTTTTCATTCTTTTCTTTTAGTTTCTGCTCCCTATCACCTTTAGCCCTTTTCTTCTTTTGTTTAATGATTTTGGAGTGGCCAAAAATGGTCCCCATAACAACTTTGTTCATAATTTCATTAGTGAGCATTATGATTTTGGAAATGGCATTTTCCAAATGTGTAATATTTTCATTGTTGCTACTAGAATAAAGCTTCTTCTCTCGCTCCTCCACATTAGCCTAAAGGTCCTTAATTTCAACATTGCCTTTATTTCTAATGACTTGGGCCATGATGGTCGTAGGACCTTTATCCTCATTTTATTATGAGATTTTGAGGGGAGCCAAAAATTCAATTTCCATCACCTATCCACAACCTCATTCTGCTCATTCTCCTTGTCCAACTCTTCTTCTTTGTCATCCTGCATATCCTCCTCAAACTCATTTTTTGACTCTTCCTTCTCCTAGCCATCCTCTATTTGAGGAAGATACTCCTCGTCAATGTTCTCTTCTTCTTCAAACTCCTCTAGAAATGCTTTTTCCTTTAGTCTTTTTAGGGTTCTTAGTGCATAGGGGTTTAGCCACTCTATTATACCTTTTTCCACCCAACCCTTTTATAGATATATCCTTAAATGTTATCAATGCAACAACATCTTGATTTCTTATTTGAAATCACTTCTAACATATTTTCCAATTTTAAGAGAATTTAGAATTGGACCTGATGTAGATTATCTTGTTTTCCGTAAAGAAAAATAAAATATATTTTTTAACTTGGACCATAAATATTATGACACCAACACTCTCCTCAATGTTGTTATAACTAGACATATATGAATTTTATAAAGTGAAATTTTAAAATTTGGTTAGATTTAAATCCTCAATATTAATAAGGTATGCATAATTATGAGTATTAATTATTAAATATTCAAGATTTGGTTGATAAGTAAGACTACCAATGACACTAATAAGAATAATTTGCATCATTTTCTTTGGATATTTCTCATGTGCACTAATAAGAATATTTTTCATTATATGAATTACCTTTGTTTTAGAGTCACACTAACAAGCTAATTTGGATCAATTGTATTCAAGTCCAAAACATGATCATAAGGGTCATCAATATATATTATGGGTTGCTTAATTCTATCTCCAAAATATATCCCTACACTTAATTTTAGGAAGAAACATTCCTACAAAAATGTTGCATGCATTGAACTATTCAAAGGGCATAGCTCCAAGGTGGATATGAAAGGATCACCAATTGAAGAATATAAAATATACACTTATTATAGAATAATGTGCTTTGACCATAATTTATTTGACATATAATTATTTGGAATCTAAAATTTTTATTATTGCCTAGTTGGTGGTGTCAAGATATAGTCTATAGTTTCGACATGCTTTGCTATCAAAATTACTATAAAAAAATGTTGCTCTAACAAGGTACTAAAAGGAAGATAAGGTGTGTAAATACTTCTTAAACTAATGCATGAAGATAAAAATGCATAGAAGCTTAGATCTAACAATTTCTAATAAATCACACATTTAATAACATGCAAGTGACATGAAAAGACAAGCAATAGACGTGCAACTCACAAAACCATTAAAACCATAGCATAATAATTTACACAGGGAAAAGATCTTGGGAGAAAAACCCCACAATCTAAAGCACACTTGACCAATTGTATTGTTATTTAACAATACATTTACATACCTCTTCAAGCATATGCACTTGTAAGAGTATTATCAACATTAAATGCTAGAGTAATTTCAATAGTATAATGACATTCCTACAATATACTACATAAAATCCATTTAAGCACCCTAATATATAGAATAGGAAACCATCCAATGATTCTAGAGAACTGTGAGCCAACATTCAAGAGGTATAGCACCAAAACCTATTGGCCCAAATTTTAATACTTCATACCAAATTTTAATTCCCTAGCTATATTTAGATTATTCTATACAAGTGAAATGACTTAACATAGCCTATCATAGCCAACATTCTAACTTAGGCATTCTAATTTGTCATGTTCCTCCATTTAAAGATTCTTGACAACATGCACCATAAGGCTATCTGTAACGCCCCGTCACGCAAACCCCAAAGGATAACTAAAAACGCAACAATTTTTTTTTTTTTGAAAACATAAAGAATAAACACTAAATATACTAATGCAACTAACATAACTAATGATTACAAGTTATACACCTAAGTCCCTTGGGGTACATGAGGTGACATTATGTAATCTATCCCATAACAAATATAATAAAAGTAATTACCAATACTACTAATGTAACTCATTCATTCACATGTCTTCATTTAAACATTTATTAAAGATAAGCAATAAGACAAGAATGAACCATATAGAAAAACCATACATGATTTCATAAAAGATTGTACTTGGTAATATAAAGAGCATATTTTCTTAAACATAACACAACATCAACAATATTTACAATTATGGATAAAGCATGAATTACCTAATATGATTATACAATTCATCAATCTACAAGTACATCTTATTGAACAATTACTCAAGATTACATCATAAGTCTACCCAATACATGGGAGAGTATCATATCAATACACAAAGTATGACAAAAGTACAAGTATACATCTGGAAACATATAAACTCAAGATCAAGTTGTCTCTGCAAACTTTGCACTTAAAAGTACCACTATAAGATAGGGAACCCAACGGGGTGCGTAGCACATTCCACCCGACCACCCCGTGCTAGGAGTAAATAAGAAAGGGTCCCTGACCAAGAACATCCAATCAAATACACAAGACTAAACTCCAAGCATGGAAAGCTAAAACACACATAAAGGAAAAAATAACATCAAAAGACCAGTTCCAAAACATAACAACAATAAATCACCAAACATATCAATAGGCCACTTCCAAAGGTTAGCAATAAAAACAACTCAAGGGAATACTAGAGGAGAGTGTCATTGCATAGTCCTACATGGGTTATCCTGACTGCCTTTCTCTAGGCGCCGGTCCCCATCTATGGTTATCCTGACATCCTCTCTAGGCGCCGGCTCCATAGGGTGACTCGTGCGGAACCGTTAACCTCTCATGGAGACGAGGCAACGATCTTGCCAACCACGACCTTCTCAGCCCACCTTTAGTCTGTGAAAGCACTAACATGTGGACGGGGCATCCACAATTATCTTGTTAATGTTTAACTACCCACCCCCTAATTAATTAATTAGGTTATCACTTATTACTCAAACTCTAATGTGGGTTATCCTAACAACCCCTTTTGTACGTCGACGCCCACGTAGAGCCACTCTCCCTAGAAACCCAAATCATAATAGATTCCAAGGGATTGTACCAACAAGAACATTGAACCACAAAATAGAACAACTATGAAGAAAAACTATCCCACCAAAATTCATATGAATAAATACACATAAAAATGGGTACAATCCAAGAGTAAACTCTAGATCACAACTATAGTTAAAATAGGAACAAGTATCAAAGTAAAGATCAAAGTTACAACATCATTTCCCCATGCCTCTGGAAGTCTTAAACAACAACTTAAGCTCCTATAGAAGGATAACTAACTTAAAAGTTTCCCACATGACCATAAGCCAATTAAGCGAAAACAACAATTGACTCACCAATCATCAAATAATAAGGAATTTAAAACAATTTGTTTATCTCGAATTTCACGATAACACATTATAGTAAACATCTATTTCTCTATTTAAAATATTTCATTGTAAATTAATTTCCTAATCCATGCAGTTTTCGCATTCATCATAATTAAATAATCATTTAAATATTTATACTTAAATATTTATTTAATTATCAATAACAAATTTACAATTATTAATTTCCTAACAATTTATAAATATATATATATATAAATACAACATATATATTATATATAAAATATATTATAATAATATATATATATTATAAATATAATATATATTTAAAAATAAAATAAATTAAAATTAAGTCTAAATAAAAATACAATTTTTTTAAAGAAATCATATAAGAAAGGGCGGTGGCTGTACACAGCCGAACCCCACAGTGGGGGTCGTCCGTGTTGGCAGCGCCAGTGTTGCCCTCACTACCGCCTCCCATGAGGGGGTACGATTGTGGGGGTAGCCCGCTCCCCCATCTCCTCCCTTTGTGATTTTTTTTTTAATTTCAATTTTAAAAACTGTGATTTCCTTAACATCGCGTACGAAAATTTTCAGACGAGTTTCTTCAAAATACAATATAATTTCTCCAGAATGATTTCTATGGGTATACACAAAAGAATATATATATATATTTTGTATATGTATATGTATGTATTCAAATATATATATACATACATACATATATATATGTATAAAATAATCAACTCAAATGTTTTAAATCAGGCAAAATATTTCCATAAAACTTTCTATAGGAAGATTTTGAAAATTACTAGAGATTTTTTTAATTTTCCAAATAAATAGAATTAAATTGGGAAAAACATGATAATTATCTACAAAAAATATTTAGCAAATTTCACAAAGGTTTCAATTTCACAATTTGACAGAGGATTCCATTTGCAACCTACAGAGGTTTTCTATTGTTTTCCTTTTGTAGTTTTCCTATTGTTTAACAATAGTTTTATTTCATGAGGCTCTCTGATTTTACTATAAAAATTTCTACAGAGGCAACAAAATAATCATGACAAAACTTCAACAGCCGAGAACAAAGTTTTTCTATAGAATCTAACTTTTAATGAACTTTTCTACTCAGAAGCTTTAACAAACATTTCTACAGAGGGTTTTAACTAATTCACGGCAATTTCCTCTTATACAGACAATTTTAGGCAATCTTTTCTAAACAAGAGAACAAATTAAATAAATAGTAAAGGAACCTGTTTTTTCCTGAAGCTTGAGGAACGAGGGTTGGAGCAAAGCTTCGCCTTAGGAATTCAACTTCTAAATCCTTTCCAGAAAGTTCACCTCTAGCAAGAAGCAAAACATGAGCCCCAAAATATTTGTTGTAAACCTCCAATTTTATACCAGAAACCCCCAAATCCCAAAAACTATTCTACAACCAATTTCTTTCCATGAAGAAACTTCCTGCCATTCACAACATGCCAATATTCTCTCTGAGAATATTTTTATACCAAAATTTTATTAAATTCCCACTCACCCCCATAAATCCTCTAATATAAATTAACTAATTTTTAATTATTTTTCTTTTAATAATAATAAAACATTATAAGCTATTTAATTAATTTAAAAAATAAAAAATCAATACCGCTACCTTAAGCAAATTTAAAACTCTAATTCACATTATAACATCTATTATTTTATTTAAACTATTCACTCAATCAAGAACATTAATCAATTAACTTACTATAACTATCTACAAATAACTATATCAATTAAATAACATTAATTAATCACACTTAAAATAAAAATTAATTAAATAACAAACATTTACAAACTAAAATCAATAACCAACACTGACTCAAACATAAACAAAGATGAGTTTGAGACAAAGACACGATTGGACTCACAACAAGGTGATGAACTTGGGATGGGGACACTTCCTTAACAACTCCCTTTTCAACATCATACATGTTGGGTTTATGGGACATGCTCAAACCTATCAAGCAGGTGGAGTTGGTGTCCAGTACCTGCATCCTGCATAAAAACAAATGTCAAGTAGCATGTAAATCTCCATTGCAGACACACCGTGAAAGGTAATCGCGAGGTAGCAAGGCACTTGCAAGCAAGTGATGCCACTTCGTCCTTTCACCAAGACTCACTAGCAAACACATCAAAAACCATAGCAACATAGAATCACAACATCACCACATATATTATTAAAGAAACCATAACATAAGCAAATAACATAGTCACCACGTAATGTATCATCAAGCATCATAAGTAATGTCAAGTGCAACAAACCAACCAAACTATGAATCCACACACAACCAAACTGGTGAATTGATCACCATCACAAACCAAGTACAATATCAACACAATAGAGTATCAACAACATGAAGGGTATCACACTATCATTAATTCTATTCAAGATGCCAATATAACTCTACAATCATGCTCTTGTGCATCATATAATATATTATAAGTAATTATCACATACCTTGTAATATCACAAGATGTTCTTGCACATCATAATAATATTATATGCTCTTACAAATTCTTACACATATTCCAAGATGGCCAACACATGGAAAAGACTTCCACCTCAAACTAGGATGCTCTAATTCTCTTGTACGAACAAAATATTAAATAATATAGAAAATAATAAATATGAAACATTGGGAGTGCAACTATAAGCACAAAATTCAAACAAAATAGATATTTCAATAAAATTAAATGCAAACATCAAATTGAATTAAACACCCACCTCTAATAAGAAGAAGATAAATTTCATTAAAAAAATGAATTGAAACCAAAATGCAATACATCTTGATATATGGATGTGCTCTATAGCCAATAAAATGTTTGTTGCTTTATTTTACACTATACACTTGCTCCATATTAGGATGATAAAATGATGGATTTGATTTCAATTTATAAATGTTTGATGAGATGGATGAGTGGATATGATTCTATCTTGGATTATGAGTTTCTGCCCATTAATGGTGGAGTAGATGTGGACAAGTGGTAACTATTATTAGCTAATTGACTCATTTATTTATTTAATAAAATTATTTAATTATTTTGATCAATGAGATAACTAATTTGATTTGATTTGTTGCCTAATTTTATTTATTAACTAATTTTTCATATTTTTTATTAAATTATTTGTTGATAATTGATTTATTTGGATTTATTTTAATCTTTGAATATTTTTGGGAAAATGATTTATTTAAATTAATTAAATAATGAAGATTAGTCGATTAATTTATTTTTGATAAAGTGGATTAATTAAGATAAGATGCACTATTTTAATGAGTGGATGCTATTGGGTGTTGAGATAACAGTGGTGGTATGGAGAATAGTGTATGTGTGATTTTAGTATCTACATTTTTTCCCTCTTTAAAATGGCATTGCGACTACAAGAAGCAATTTTTCTTTAAATAAAATAGATAGAGGAGTTAGAAATATGACATTGGTGATAGGTGATGCTCCAAGTGTCAAAGATTAAGGATTGATTGATTGATTGACAACATCGTTGATGTGAGAACCATATATCCTAAGAACAATATGAAAATTAACTAATATCATTGTTGATATGGGAATGACATATCTTAAGAATAATATGAAGATTAGTTAATATTAGATTTGAAGGATTCTTAAACACTTGGATATGATTCAATTTTGGATTAAATTTGATGATTGGATATCCCCTTAAGAGTATAGGCAAGTTTGAATAACATGGGTGTGCTCTCAAAATGGATGAAATTTATATTAGTAAAGGTATAAATAGATATGGATATGAGTGAGGAAGGAAAATTTTAAAATAATGAAGAAATAAAATTAAAAGATGAATGTTAAGAAAAGTGGACGAGGATGAAAAGGATGATATGAAGATGAGGCGAGGTAACTAATATGAATAATTTGGGAAGGGATGATGTATTTATTAGATGATTATAATTTTTTAAGGTATTTTATTATGACTTATGATGATATAAATGTAATTGAAGTGGTATGATATCTTCCTAGATCATTTGAGCACATGTACATGTTGATAATCTACAAAGAGATTCAATGTGTTTGAGAAACATTTTTTACTTTGCATAGATGTTAAGCATCATGATATAATAGACCATGATGATGATGCACCATATATATAGAGGATTGACTTGAAAATATTAAATAAAAATATAAAATAAATGAAATACACACACAAATGTATGACAACTTTAATGATAGAAGAAAAGACAACACTCATGCCCTAGTGATATAAACCCCAAATGTAACGTAGTATAAAAACTATGGTGTCCTTGGGGAACTATTCCGTAGGAACTAAACTAAGAATTTTGTTATTTTTTTTATTGTTTTAAAATATTATTATAAATGCATAGAAAAATGAGAAGACACACACACACAAGCAATTTATCATCCATAAAATATAAAAAAGATAAGACAAACAAGAATTTTCCCTTGATCAAGTTGAAAGACAACAATTGATTGATTATAATGGTGATAACATTGTTGATGTGAGAATGATATATCTTGAGAATAATATGAAGATTGGGAATAATATATCTTGATGATGATGATTGGTTTTTTAAAAAGGTTTGGGTTTTAGAAAGACCAAGGATGAAGCTTATGGGTGTTTTTTGGATATGCACTAGGTTGTATGACTAGATTTAACAAGATTATTCTATGATGATGTTGGTGTGGTGGGTGGATAATAAGGAGTTTTGGATTTATGGATGGGATTTGGAGGAAAATGACCACATGGATTCAATACTAAGTAGGGGATCCCAATCTTTAAGGTTTAATATAGAATGTAGGTTTGTGGATCTTGTCTCTAGCTTAGACTTACTATATAGTATGCTTATGATTGGTTAGCTTTTGAATTGTTAAGGAGAAAACCCATTATAGAACCAAGGGTGAAGGTGTTTGGTGGATAAAAGGAAGAAATTATCAATGGCAATAACATATGGAAATATGGGATTGAATATGTAAATGGGGAGAATATGTAGGATACAATTTCTAAGGGTTATGTCACATAGGAATTATATACTCCTATTTTAGGTATTTTTCTCATGTATAACACTATGCTTAGACACATCAAAATATTTCCAAGACATGTTTTAATATCTTATCCACTTCTTTATCAAGGTTAAAAGTAGGAAATGAGGATATGTATGAATGGATGGGGACAGAGATTGATGGGATGATATGATAATATGATATGGATGATAGGCTAATGATTTCAAAGGATGAATGGGAGGAGTGAGTGGGAAAATCTTGCCCCCAAGTATAGGGTACACATAGGAAAATAATTATTCATAAGTCCCATAAATTATTTTTCATCATGGTACTTTCCTAAGGCACCATAAGAATTGCTTTCATCTTTGGACATTTTTCTCTTTACTTTAAATTTAATTTTTTATTTAATTTTACATTTTGGATGTTGTGACTTCCATTTTAAGTTGAAAATATTCTATTGTGCATGGCTACAAGTGTATCATGTTGCTAGTGTTACACTCAATGGATGTCACTGTGAGTTTGAAGCTTCCAAGTTTATCTTGTCTTGAGTTGTCATGAAGGAAAATAGAGTGGGAGGTAGGTCGGATGAAGGACATAGGTTTATGCAAAATTTTGAATCAAATGGATGTAGTTATGGATATATATGAGGTAATGGATTAGGATAGGTAAGAGGGGTTGATGGAAGGATGGGAATATTAAGGAATGCAAATATATCTCAGGACTAATGGGAACTAGGTCCAACAAGTTCACACACCATCCCAGGTTTAGCGATGGGTTATTTGTTGGATATGATGGTGAATTTTGAGTTTTGGAATTTTGGGTTATTTTTCATATTTTTATTCTCGCAAATAGGGGAATTTAATATTTTTGAGTGGGTATACACATTTCTAGATTTTGGGACCCAAATGTGTTTCATGGTCTGGCTTGTTGGATCTTTACTTGAATATTTAAATTGTTATATTTTGGGGTTCAAGTGGATTGAAAATTTCTAGGCTTTAGGGATTGTGGATTACTATCTTCTAGCTTTAGATTCATGGATTTTTTTTCTTTAAGTTCCTTTGATTTAGAAGACTATATTTTGGAACCCATTTTTAAATTTGGAGTTTGAGCTTTCTAGATACAAGGATTTGGGGTTCTTAGATTTGGGATGGCTAGTTAGGAATTCATTACTATTTCATCCATGTATAGTTTTGGGCCTTTGGCCTTTGAAATGCTTGAGATTGATATCATTTGAGATCAATCGTTTGAGGGGTTTGTTAGAATATGCTAATATATCCAAGTCTATTTAAAAACCAATTTTATGATCCTTGAGGGAGATATTATATTGAAGTCCCATGAAGGTGGTGATAGAATCATCATTATGAAATATTTCAAATTATGTGTGTTTCATTTATGTGGGGTAATGGACAAGGAAGTAGACAGTTGAAGTCAGTGAAATGATTGATAATAGAAATTTCCTTGAAGAAACAATGGGAGGGACCTATCATGATGGTGGAAGAAGTTACCCTAGTGCTCATGGGAGTAACTTCCTAATTCTGCATATCAAGAGATTTATATCCAATACCTTGGAATCCTTATTTTTCATATACAATGATAGGTTTGAGGTTTCCTTATTCATGAAGGTTTAATCCTTTGTCTTGGTATTTCATTATTTTCACATCTAATTTTTGATGGGATACTTTCCACTTTGAAAGAAAGAAACAAATCCTTTATTAGGCAGCTTGGAGCTATTGGGATTTTTAAATTACATATTTGTGAGGAAACCAAACCAATAAAGGTTATTGGGCCCAATGGATAGTATGTTGGATCTTGGATGGGATCTATGGGGGTTTGAGAGGATGATTTTGTTTGATTAGGATTAATGAGGTCAATGGAGGTGCTTTGACCTTGAGTTGGTTGTGAACAATTCTGACCATATGTAGGGTAAGGATTTTGATGTTCATTTTTTAATATGGGTGCATTTCCTTGGATTTATTAGGTTGTTGCTTAAAATATTTAAGGGTTTATTTGGTGGAGAATTTATGCAAGGAGATAGTATTGTTGTTTTCTCATTTAAGACATGGATTTTGTTAATAAAATCGTGTTTTTAACTTTGATTTAGGCATGGGGGATCCTCTTGTACTATAATGGTTTCCTCTCTATCTATATCAAAATATATATAATTTGGACTATGAGGTTCACTGGTTAAGGTATTATGACCTAATTATATGGACTAATTAGAATCATGATTGATATAGATGTATGTAGTACTTATATTATAGGGTTTGTAGGGATGGATGGAGGGCTTAATGAACTAGGATAATTGTGGGTAAGTGGATTAGGATTAGGACTAATATGGATGGATAGAGGATTTTATGTTTTAATATGTATAGGTATTAATGGAGCTTTTAATGGTTTGAATCCTTTAATGGTTGATAGAAGACTTAATAGATGAAGGATTATATGTTTAAGTGGATGGCTTAATGATTTAAAATTTATAGGGGTTGATGAAGTATTTACTAATTTGGTATTTATAAAGGTCAAACTTAATAGATCTAGGATTATACATTTAGGTGGATGGTTTAATGAAATATTATTTATATAGATGAATAAATGAGGCTTAATATGGATGGTGATTAGATATGCATGGTTTTTATTTGAAAAACTCCTCCTACATAAGTTTCCAAGTTTATAATTTACGAGAAGCTTGGTTCTTATGTTTATAAGGTATGTAAGCATATCATATTTTTTTGACTTAGGATATAGTTGAATGAGGTGTTGATCTTGACATGGATATGACTAATGGATTTTGGACTTAACTTTGTGGTATAGATTGTTGGAGGATGCTCTTGGGCTAAAGAATCTTGATGGTTTATGCTTAGGAATTTAGGGATTATAGCTAGCTTGCTAAAGATAATGTCATCAAGAGATTCATTTATATTCATCTTGATCCACAAGACTATCAGTTTTAGGATATTCACATTAATTGAAAAGGCTATCATCATAATCATGTTTAAATGAGAGCCAAGGGCCCATGATGCTTATTTTTGTTAGACTTTAGACTACACACAAAGGATTTATAGATAACTATAGTTTAAAATGGATAAATGTTTCCCTTTGTGCTAGTTTAAAGTGAGGAGGGTGACCCAATTGATTTTTAAATGAAGACACATAATACACACCAAAAATCCTATCTAATCAAGTGGGCATGTCATTTGTTGTAAGATCATATGTTTACCACCTTTGAGGTTGCGGGTAGCCTCATCCCTTTATTTAGGACCTCAAGTTGCTAGGACCAAGGCATCACCCACAACCTAGCATGTGGGAGAACTACAAATTCCTACACCCATGGCCTACAACTCTCACTTCCTATGGGTATGTTGTGAGTACCTTCTTGGGTATAATTTCTTACAAGTGCACTATAGTAAAAGATGACTAAGAGGATACTTACATAGGATGTTAAGGCTTACTATGGTTGTCCTCTATATACCTGAAGGTATGTGAGGCTTGAGTCCATGTAAAAGAGTGTCGTCTAAAGTGTGTGATTGGGGTCAAATACCTCCTCAGTTTACTTTGTTCTCTAGAATAAATCTACACCAAAAATGATAGATCCTCCATCAAGGCGAATCTTTCGATTATCAAGCCCTCATTTATATACCATGCCAAAAAGATGTGGGTTTTTGTTATCATACCAAATGAGAAATCCCAATACAATCTTGATAAAATCTAGTAGGAAAGAATATTTTTTATTCTTAGATCACAATTATGCATGAAGAAAGAGCATAAGTATCCAACTTCCAAGGTAAAAGGGTGAATTGGATCACTTTTGATCCTTAAGATCATCTAAAAGGTTCAAGAGGAGATCATACATGAATCCAACCACTAAAACACACTAGTATAAACAAGCAAAGAAAACAAGTTAATTTTAGCAACCCAAAATTTAATGTGTGATAGTCTCAAATTAAAGTCTTTAATGAACATGGCTACATGTAACAAGTTAGTAGTTTGAAAAATATTATTTATTAAATGTCTTAAACATAAAAAGTGAGAAAAATGTTTATCTTTTATTTTTTGCTTTGATTTTTTACTTGGACTAACAACTATCTAGGAAAACAAAAATGTAAGAAATGCAAATAATCACCAACACACAAAACATTAGGTATTTTTAAATTATTATTTTTAAATTTTTTAGGTTTCTTCTTCCAAGCCACCAAATAAATTAAATTTTTTGTATTCCAACCCAATAACTAATAAGCCACCCCAAAAAAACCATTTTAGAGTAGGAATAATTCTTACATTAATATGGTGATACATGCAAATCTTTGTTGTAATGAAATTTTTTCCTAGGTTATTTTATAGGCTATTACTTAGTTAGCATGCCTCTTTAGAATGTGAGGTCCCCTTTTATGTACAACATGTTGTCTATGAAGATTTGTACTCCTATCCATTGTAATTTTTCAAGGACTAGTCATGGTTTTCTTCATACCCCTTCTTGTTGTTCCCTCTAAAAAGATATACTTGAAGATGCTTCCTAATTTCTCCTTGAAGTCATGATGCTCAGTTAATTGCCTAGAAGATACTACACTTTAAATTGTCTATTGGGGACAAGCTAAAATGCACTATGATCTAGCCAACTAATTGTCCATTTTGTCACATTCATGAAAACATGAAGCGTACTTTTTGGAACTGCTAGTTGGTTAGAAGGCTATGGAATTTTGCGTTCAGTGAAGTTTTTACTATCTTTACTCATAAGTTAAGCTGGAAAGAAGCTCTTCTTGGGGCTGGTCTTTATAATGATCAAATTGTTGATAGTGTGAGACATGTTATTTTGTTACATATATGGAGAACTAGATGCAAAGTTGTTTTTAATATCAATGATGATCATTAGGAAGTTATATTTTTAAGGCTTTACTTTGATATACTTTTTTGTCTTGCTACCATGTTTCCTATGCATGCTTTAGAATGAGGCTTCGAAGAACATTACGTTGAGTTACTGGATTTGACAAATCAAGTTGCAAGTTGGACAGTTGCTGAGCAAAAAAGGATTTTGTATCAATCAAAGTTGAAGTTCTATTTTCCAAGATGTATAATGCTCTTGTATTTTGAACTTGTAGATGTAATTTTTCAGCTTATTAGAACATTTTATACTAATGTTGTGTACACAAGTCTTGTTTTTTTGAGTTGTGATTGTTTGTACAACTCTCTGTGATGTAATGAATCTTCTCTTGGTACAGTTTCTCATTGCAGTTTTTTAACTGCTCTTTATTCTTTGTATTGCATTTCCTCAATACAAAAAAATGTACAACATGCTTTGTACTTGTTATAGAAAGGTAAAGAGAAAGGATGCTATTGGAGTATTGTTGAAATGTTGTACCCTTAATTTTTTGATCTCATGAATATGTTCATGCTCAAGAATACTCCTAACATTATTGATCCTCTTGTCCCCGAGGATCTCTTTATTTTATTTACCATACAACTAAATACAACAGTATTAGTGTAATAGAACCATATTCCTACACTATTAGTGCATAACAATTATGAAATCACTACTATATATTAGTTGAGATGAAGTCTACTTGTAATGCACATTTAAGCTGTATACCCAATTCTTAATTCTCTATTGTGTTTTTGTAATGAGACATCCAAAATTTCCATCTTCCATAAAATTAATCAATATAAAAGCCTATTTGATATTGGTTTGTATAATTTTTTTTAGTGTTTTTTTTCAACGAATGATTTGTAATTTCTATTATATAAATACACAACTATTGGGAGGGCATAAATATTGTAATGGATTACAATTATACACCTACACTTACACTTAGATAAATTCATTTTTTTTTAATGATTTCTAGAAAATGTTGAATATTATTAGTGCTCCAAATTATTTTAAAAGAATTAAAATTCCCAAAGCAAATTACATGAAGTTATTATAATTTTATATTTTTATATGGATAATTAAAAAACATAATAGATAGAGTGGTTCCCATAAGGAATACCAAATTGTAAGCATGGAAATTAAACAAAAGAGAGATTTTAGGAAAAGAAATGCAAAAACAAAATTAAATTAAACACTCTCCTTTGATAGAGAGAAAAAATGAATTGCATAAGTAAAATGAATTGAAACCAAAATGTGATATGTCTTGGCAAATAGATGTGCTCTATAACTGATAAATTAGTTTTTGCTAAGTTTGATGACATATACTTACTCCAGATTAGAATGATGAAATGATGGATTTAATTTCAATTTATAAAAAAATTGATGAGATAGATGAGTGTCTAGGATTTGATCTTGGATCGTGAGTTTATCCCCATTAATGTTGGAGTGGATGTGAAGAGGTGACAACTATTATTGGCTATTTAACTCATTTATTCATTTAATAAAATCATTTAATTATTTTGATCAATGAGTTAACTAATTTGATTTGTCAAGTAATTTGATTAATGAGTTGATTTATCATTATTTTTATTAAATTATTTGTTGATAATGGATTAATTTGATCTTAGAATATTTGTAAGAACAGTTTATTTAAATTAATTAAACAATAAAGATTATTTAGTCAATTTAATTTTGATAGAGTGGATTTAAGATACATTGTTTAATGAGTGGATATTGTTAAGTGATGAGATGGGGTTGGTGGTATGGAGATGATTGCATGTGTGATTTTAGTATCTATGACAAGGTTGATATACCTTTGGATCACATCCTCTCTATTGTGTTCAAGATGTAACAATACTTCCTAAAATTTGATGTGCCTTCCAAGAGATGAAGGTAGTACACCCTATAAATTGTTGCCCATAAGATTAGATTCACCAATTCTGACATGTTTCTTTATTTTTACATTGGAGTGAAAATTGTAATGCAATTATAGTGACTCACAAGGGATACTTAGCTTGTTAAAGACAAACAAACCAATATCATGTAGTCTTAATCTATTGATCATGGAGTCGAACAAAAAGAAACAAAAAGAAACAAAAAAACCTTCCAATTTTAATTAGAAAACATCTATGCACTGCTTTAAACTAAATGAAAACATGTAAATTCTCAACCCCCTATTTATGCTTTCTCTTTTCTATCAATATCCTATATTAAAATTTGAAAACCAAATGAATAAACCTATTTCATAGATGTATCTTTTGTCTTTCTCTCTATTTAAACACTTATTGATGAAACACACTATTTTAAATATGTTGGGTACAACTTATTTGTAAAAATAAAACTTATCACTACCGACATCCAATTTGAGCAAGCCTATTTATAGGAATGGAGAAATAAATATCCCTCTTGATAAAAAATCATTCATATACTAGCTTTGAAACATTAATTAGCTAAACCAATTTTAGGATAAATAATAAAAAAATCCCTTCTTACTTTTCTATGCACTATTTATTGAATCTTCAACTTGCTTTATTAGTCTCCATAATTTAAATAACGATTTATGTTAGGTAGGGAGTGGGATCGAAAATTCAATAGATTATGCTCCAATTCATGCTAAACAATAAGCATGTTTAGTAACTTGATACTATTGACCTCATCTTCATTGTATTATTTTTCACTTTCACTATTTTAAAAAATGTCAATATTTGGCTTGAAATGGATTGGAGTCCCCCCAATAGTTTTGAATCTCATTGGAGCACTTATTTAGATTCATGATATCACATATTTATCCTCGAAATGGAACTTCCCTACAGTACAATAAGAATTTCATACACTTTTTCATCTTCTTCTAATATAATAATATACCCCTCTTTCACAATAAAAAGCAAGTCCATGTCTTTTATACCCAAAATTACATAAACAAACAACTCTTCAACATCCTCTAAAGTTCTAAATAAAAACTAAAACTCTATGTTATAACCACATATTCAACAAGAAGAATATAAACTTCTTATAAGATTGAAATATGTCCTTTCTTTTTTTTGCATCTTTTTTATACATATCGTTGTATAATCTTCAATATTTGAATGTTACTCAAGAATTTCTCTCCAAATGAGTTCCTCTGATGGAGACGAATATTCTTCATTTATGGATGAATATTAACAAACTTCCAAAGATGCTAAGAAGCCATCTTTGTCTTCAATTTCAATGAGCTCTTCAATCTTCAACCTTTAACTTAAAGAACATAGTTCTATATACTCCTTTTGCATGAGAATATTTGTAGCATGAAACAACTATTTTTCCTCTTTCTTTCCTTATAAAAACATGAGAGAAATCCTAAAATGAATTAAAGAATATTTAGGGATATTTCTAATCTATTTCCTTTTTCATGTAAAGGATTAAACTGCTCTACCACAAACCTAAATTTATAATAGAAACATCTCCTCTTTTCTTACTTTGACATAGAATAAGATTGCTTCCATGTTCATCACCTATAAAGAAGACTTGTTTTTCCACCATGTGATGTTGATTTTATCTTGTGGGGAAAGTTGAAGCTTCAGAAGAGTGTATATTGGAATAACTACAATCTATTAGAATAGGTTGAGAATAATTATAGTTTCCTTGATTAGGTAGCTTTGGGATGACAAGCTACTCTTTGAAAGAGATCTTTAAAATAAGGCTCTTTGTTTTCACTATTTCATTAGGATAAAATGATTCAATGGAAGGTGAAGGGGGTGAGTTAAATAGCCTCAAAATATATTAAAAAATATACATATATAATTTTCACCATTACAATATTATTAAAAAGGAACCTTATCTTCTCAATAAACCATGATTAGGTGAGACAAAAAATAAAATATTAAAAAAACTTATCGTCCCACTTACCATGATTAGATGAGAAGAAATAAGAATTAAATATTCCCAAAAAAAACCTTTACCTTCCCAAAAATTTGTCACACGTTATGAGAACTAGTTGAAAAATTAAATGTGATGTAGAAAAAGAATTGACATGGATTAGGTATTTATACTTTTGAAGTTTGAAGTCTCAAATACAAATTTTGTGCCCTTCCGTTTTTGGGTAAAAATGGGAGGTCTTACCTAAAGAAGACGAAAAAAGTAAAAAGGAATGCAGCGTAAGTAGTGAGCACGTTAAATAGGAAGCCGTCCGCGGATTCGAAAATGAAACAAAGAGACGAAAAGTGCATTCTACGTTAAAGCAGAAAGAAGAAAGAAAGGGGTTATTCTCCCTCCAAGACAGGGACAAGTTGAAAAGGCAATAAAGTAGACGTTAAATGGTAAACCGCCTTTGTAAGAAGGCCGTTTGAGACCCGAAAACCGCCTCCCAGGCCGGCCTACCGCCTATAAATTGAGGGACTCAGCTCTACTCGGTTTGCCCCGCTCGCTGGCAAAACGCAATGGCGTCTTCCAAGAGCAAATCCAATGCCCCCGTTCTTCCTCTCAGTTGCTTTACTCTCCAACGTTCCCTGTCACCTACCCGTCATTTCTATTCAAGCTCTTCGTCTTCTTCCTCTTCCTCTTCCCCTTTCAACTTCTCCGTTGGCAGATCTTTGTCTCCTAACCGTTATGCTTATTCCTCATCTGTTAATTTCGATTTAGCCAGATCCCGGTCGCCAAAGAGAAATCTGCAAGCGCGCTCACCGGTCCGTTCGGTTCCGCCCAAGGCCGGGCAGAGGAAAGGCGTTCCGTCGTCTCCGGCGAGGAAGATGTGCCTGTGCTCGCCTAGCAATCATCCAGGTGCGTTCCGTTGCAGCCTCCATAGGAATTGCTCCCCCTCCTCTTCTTGTTCTTCCGCCTCTAGCAATTCTCAGCTGCACATGCGTAGATCGGCCATGAAGAACTCGCTTGTGAGAATCGGCAGCGTCGAAGGAGGAGACTGGATGAAGAGAGCCCTCACTGCGCTAATCCGCCCCTCATCTCACCAGGTGCGAAGGAGAACATCTTTCCAGCCACAGCCTAGCAGACTGCGCCATATGACCAGGGCGGAAGACGTTTCTTGAAGGCCGTCCGTTCCTTCACTACACAGCCTACGTTTTGGCCGGCCCCTGAGGAGTATGCCGTTAGCGGCCGGGCGCTAGCTACATGCCTGGAGACCAGAGCGCGATATTTTTATTGTTTGCTAAGGGTTTGTTCATATTTTGGCCCTCATATTTTTACCAGATACGAGTCTCATACGGTTCCCCATACGACCGGCTGATTGCAACGATAAATCCTTATTCAGAGAAACTAAAACCCTCTAGACACAGCTTGTAAAATGTACATAATATTCACTCTCAATTTCCATTTCATCTTTTTTGCTTGGCGGCCATTATTATCATGTGGACACAAATGAGTGAATTTTTGTCAAGTTCCATACAACCATGAGATTATCATTTAATATTATTATTGTAAAAGATAAACGCCTGGGCATTATCTGTAGCACATATCAGATGATCCTCGTTAAACCAGGGTAACAAGTGCGTATTTCTTTAGGGTTGCAGGATTTTTACTGCGGGAATTTATGCCGTAAAAACAATTTTTGTTTCCGCAAGCCGTTTGTTACGAATTACTAAAGTTCCGTATTACCGTTTGGTTAAGCCGTAAAAGTCCTTTTACAGAGGCAGGTCCAGTAAGATATGTATTTGACCAAAGCAGGAAGTGTGCGTAAAAAACGTCCTTCGCTTCAGGCAGGTCGAGGTAAATTCTTATTTATTCTGTAAGGTTTTTTTTAATAATAGTTTCTTGGTCGTTACGTTACTGACATTTTTGTGTGATGCGTGCAGGAAAATGTGAAGACATAGAGGATAACCTCTGATTAATTAAAAGAATCAAAGGGTAACCCTCACCGGCTTACCTACCATTCAGATTTTAAACAGTTTAATAATTTTTTTAAATGTTAAATATTTCAGTTGACTTTATTTTTCATAACAATTAACTATTTAATTATATAAAAAGTATAATTAAATACATCATATTACCATTAAGTAAAAACTTTATGAAAAATCTGCATAATCCTGTAATTACATCCTAACCTTTTAATTCCATATAGCAGCTGTTTATTTGTTAAGAAGAAAGGTAGGTCTACTTTTAAAAAAATTGTAATATATTATATACAAAATAATATTTTATCAAAAATAATTTTTTTACAATTCAAAAATAAAAAATATTTTTGTCTAAAACAATTAGATGACTAGAATTATTTGCTTAATTAAAATATATAATATAATTTATTTATTTTTCTTCTCATTTTTATTAACATAATTCTTCATAAAAAAATTTGTAATTGTGAATTCCAATGCAAGTTCTGTGAATTTTAAGAAGAGTTTGATATGTAGGGGTTCCGTCCTTTATTAGAGGTCTGACTTTATTTGTCTTTGGCCATGTTAGGCCGTGATTCTCTCGTCACTTGTTTTGGGTGAATTTTATTTTGATGAGGTATGTTTCGTCATGGTGTTGTTTTCAATGATACTTGCATGTTGTGCTTCTTTCGCTTTTCGGTGGGGGTAAAGTGTTGTGTAGTAATTTCCTTGTCATTTTAGTACACCTACTCACCTTTTAAGTACGCAAAAAATTAATATTGTTCTAAAGCTTTTATTTACACTTGACTTCATAGTTTTCAGCTGTAAGTATTGTATCTTACTTTTTCTTTCTCTTTTGAATTTGTGGTCTTTGCTTTGTTTTAAATCTAATGTTTGGTACCTATATAAATTATATAGTTTTATGATAGGAGTATTTTATTTTTTATTTTGTTTTGTTTTTCGTAGAATTAGTTGGATTTTATAGATGCCGTATTTTTGTCTTTATATAGCAGACTATAAATATATGAATATGTATACATCTAACTTAAAAATCATCCTTCGGGTAAACAATTATGTGTAGGGGGATTTCGTTTGTCAAAGTAATTCAAGTGTCAAACTTGGCCCAAATGCGCCTCTAGTGGTTTATACCTTGGGTGGGTGGCTTTTCTATAACACCATCATCCTCACCAATTGTGCCCTACCAATTGAACTACAACCCTTTGACAATGATAGGAGTTTTGATTGATGTTGATTTTATGTATTTTGAGGGTCTAAGTTTAATGTCTATTTATTTGCTAATTATAGGTTATTTTAGTAGGTGTAAATTTAGATCTAATTGAAATCATAGTTATGATTTTGAGCATCAAAACTTATAAAATTAAAACTAATTAAGGGCCAAATCAACCTCTTTCAAATGAACCATTGTTTGTTGACTTTAGGTGTAAAATATCCAACTTGATGCACTATGATGTATAGAAGTAAAAACCCAAACTCATTTAAAGCTTCTAGAACACACATTAGAACATTACATGATATCAATGCATCACCATTACAGGCACATAACATCAACAATAATATTGATAATATATTAGCCATTTGCAAGGATGGCTAAAGTATCTTTAAAATTGTCTAGACCATTAAACTAGCTCAAGGGGATTGATTGAAGACAAGGTCTTGTGCACAACGAATCATAGTGTACTTGTAGATACCAACCTTTGCATCACATGTTTAGAAACTTCAAGGTGAACATATTTTTCAAGATGAAAGATAACCAAATCAAATATGTCAAAGGTTGCACAAATGAAATCTTCCATTTTTGAATTACATCAAATAAATAATAAAGGAATAATATGATATATTTCTTCAATAACACCCTTTGATTGTTAATAATTAGTGCAATATCAATTCAAAGATGTATTCAAAAATTTCATTTGAATTAAATATGCTCCAAGTTATCACTCAAATGCCTCACATTGGTGATGCCTTTTGAGTATTGGTAATGAGTGCAATATTACTTCAACAATACATTTTTTCAAAAAAAAATGTTTCAGTTAAGTGTGTTGCACCAAATTATCACTCTAAAGATAGGCCTCTTACATTATAAAAACATCCAATCTTTACCTAGGTTAAAATTCTATTATATCATATTAAAAACTTACTTAGAGGACTTGACAAATGTTGTTTCATCCCCCTCACCTACAACAAGTGTAGAAACATTAGGTAATTATTTTCACAAAATAAAGAATCCAATCCTCTCCAAATACTAGTTTGATTATTGTTCAAAATTTCAATTGAATTGATTGGTTTCAATTCTTTTTTTATTGGAATAAGAAATTTAACTTTAAAAAGAAAAATATGAATACATCAAAATCCAAGGCATGCAAATGCCTGAAAAGGAATATCAGAGATAACAGTTTACAACCTAGCCAAGTGAACAAGTAGAAATTGGAAAATACACAACAACAAAAGACCATTGAGTTTACATAGTTTATAGCAGCAATTGTCTACACCATTGAGTTTACAAATAGTCTAAAGAAACAAATAGACTACAACAACAAATAATTTATAGCAACAATCCACCTTGAGTTTACAAATAGTCTTCAACGACCATTTTGAAGTAAGTTGCAGAAAAAATTGTTGTTTCAATACCCTCATAAGCTTTCTTGCTTTGTTGTTCTAGTGGTGATAAACTAATGGGCCATGCATTCCTTGAGGATGACGCTGAACCAACTAGCCAAATTGTCTGTTTGTGGCAACATTCATGTTGATCTGGATGACAGAGACCCTCTTGGCTCTACTAGTACTGCTTTGGCTGCTTAATGGCCTTTATCTTGGTCTTCTGGGCTGGGCCCATGTGACTGGTTGTTTTTTGGATTTTGGGCATTGCCCATATGACTCTCGGGGTGTGCCTTCTTACCACCCACCTTTTTTTGTGAATATGTATTTTAATCTTTATAATTAATATAGATTAGTTCCTATTCTTAAAAAAAAAGCATGTTGTCAAAGTTGGCTTATATTGCAATTGAAGAAACTTTAAATCCTGCTGAAAGAACTTAGTAGCCTCCCAACTCTATTCAGATTCAAATGCCATGATCTAGGAGTGAGTTTGAAGTGTCCCATGTCCATAGTTCAATTTGAGAAACAACAATCTTTAGGTAAATCATCATGAACAATTAGATTTCTGAAACTGATCCTCAAAATGTTTAATTTGCACTTGAATATTATATAGAGTATCAGTAAATTTTGAGCTTAACCGAGGAAAAGTTTGCATGACATGAACATAGAGAGATAACCTCAAGCAAACCATCTGGGTTTCTAATTTTAAGGGAAAAAAGAGTGTGAGAAGACAACTAGATATCGAAACTTCCAAATGAGCGTGATAATAACTTGTCTTAGTGTGTGGGTGATGAAGTTGTGATGATGTGATTTCCTAAGGAGAGCTGCTTTCCATGTCGATGACTGAGAAAACAGAGTGAAGAAGAGGGAGTGCCAAAGTTGGCGAACATGGCTGCATAGCTAAAAAACATGTTTGATGGATTCTTTTTTGGAGCAAAAAGGGAAAACATGTGGCGGAAAAAGGAAAGAGAGGTGATCACCGATAGGTAGTTTGATGTGAAGTACCTTCCGGGGAGTTAATTGGGACAAGACATCAACTTTTGATTTCCATATTTGCAGGCTTAACTTGTTCCACCGAACACGAATGAAATTGCATTTCCACTTATCTTTTTCAACTCATTTTTGTCTCATTACTTTACAAGGATTGTAATCTAAAAGAGATAAACATGCCACACCACATATCTAGATGGTGTTAGTTAGCAATCTAAAATGAGACTAAAATAAAGTTATCCACTAATGAAAGTAGTGTGATATATATCCAAAGGTTTATATTTTCTAGGACCTTCTAACAACTAGTTATGCATGCAACATCACTTCAATGATACTTGTGTTCAAAAAATCTTTTAAACTAAATGTCTCTTCGAGCTATTTTTGGAAAGGGATCTCTTTAGTGATACCTTTTGAGTACCAATAATTATTATAGTGTCTCTTTAACAATGCTTGTATTTGAAAATGTCTTTTTAATTAAATGTGCTAGAATAATGCATCATAATTGTTATAGGTTTCTTACATGAAATTTATCATTCAACTTTTAGTTGTGTAGGAAATATTTGATATTGTAAAGTGAAACAAGAAAATTATTTTTCCAATAATCATTCACTCTTCTTGGGCTATAAAAGTGTAGAAACTTCAATTTATTAATATCTCAAAATAAAGAACCTAATTCTCTCTAAATTCTAGACCAATAACTTGTTCAAATATTTAGAATAAAACAAGGAAAGCTAGTAGAATATTTTAAATTCATAAGGGATGCCCCTTCATAACTCAACATTATAAGCAATTAGACAAAGCAGGGGAAATGCCATAATCAATTCATATAAGACACCACAACATATGACAAAACTTACACAAGTGACCCATTAAGGGTAGCAAGGGTTCTTGAAGGAAAGTGGAGTTCAAATTCAATTGAACTTGTAATGATCAAATAAGGAGCTTGTGTGAAGAAGTCCCAACAAGGCTCCTAAAGAGCATAACCCACTTCATTGGAACACTAGTCTAGGGAACACCTATGGGTGTTACACAAGAGAATTACTAACCCCATCATACTAAACAAGGAAATCTTCTATACATTGTGACAAACTATTTCTTTTTAAGCAAAACACATTTTTCCTATAGATTATATTATATAAATGAAAATTTACAATACTACAAGAGTAGGAAGGTTGTTGCCTTTTGATTATATTAAACTTCAAACTATTAGTTGTCAGTGTTTTACTAAAAACTATCAAGGGTTGGATCACCATAATGCCCATGATCTTCACTCTACTATATGAGTATAGAGATACATTCCTATATGCCCAAGAGGGTAGATTTAATTTCAAAATACACATCCATTAAGAAATGGAAAAATGAGGCACTATAAACCTTTACAACATAGAGAAAATAGTGCATCATATCTTTAAAAATAGTGTATCAATATATTTCATTTGCAAAAAAATAGGCTTTTATGTGTAATACATGCTAAAAATAAGTCATATCAATAGAAATGAGCTAAGGAAAGACCAAAAATGTAAAATATCAGGAATACAATTTATAAATATTTGAAAAATGCATAACTACTATGAAAATCTCAAAAAATATACATTTGAAAAAACAACACTAAAAAATGTTCCTATTTAACTAAGATATGACCTCTAGAAAATATTGTTCTAGAATGGTGCATATTGGAGATATGTGATACATAAAGTTGAATTTATAGGAATGTGGTTCACATGAGGTGAGTGGATACACTAATGTGGTAGAGATGTTAAATGGTAAAAATAACTCTTTTGTTGTGGGGTAGTCTAACTACTTATCAAACTAGGACCACTGATTAGTCTTTAATAGAATCAATGGGTACAAAAAATAACATATTATGATTACTCATGAAAAGCATGCACTTTCAAAGAACAACACACTAAAAGGAGCTCAAAGTCAAAAGTTGGGGCCTCCAAAATTTTGGTGCCACTGTCATGCAGCTCGAGAACTATGACCAAAAATAGTATTGTGTGGGGGATGTGTTTGCATTTCATGCATAGATCACCCAAAATATTTGACACTTGATTGCAAAAAATATTCTAGAAAAATTTCCTTGGCGAACACAAACAAAAAATCCCAAGTATACAAAGTTAAGATGGTGGTGATGATCAAATGACCACCAAATTTAACATTGTGAAGTGTAAAGCCAATAGGGTTACCTTCAAAAAAGGTCATGGATAGGGTAGATGATGCTAAAGGATAATAAAAAAAAAGCATTGCATATACACAAGTTTTTGAATGGACTTCTGAAAAATGGAACATTTTATAAATTCTTTTTTGTTGGCTCAATGATGTGTGGAGATTGAGAGGGGGAATGCATGGGTTGGGAGTGAGGGAGAAACATTGTCTTTCCACAATAATTAGTGCTACTATATGCAAGGGAAAAAATTTGTCTACTGTCCTTTTTTTTATAATTAGAAAAATCCAAATATTTTTTAAATAATAGTATACCTATTATTTACAAATTATTTTTTATAAGTAGAAAAAAATTGTATCTTTTTTCCACTTTGAATTTGCACATTGATCCAAAATAAACTTGGAAATAAGCATTTCAAACTCATTGGAGCTCCTTTTCTTTAGAAATGAAAGACATTCTTAAGATTTTGGACCTTTCTCAATGTAATGGTATGAGTAATTTTCTTCTAAGAAGCTCCAAAAACCTTGAACATGAAAGCATGTTCAACAAAACTTCTAGACTAAGATTAAAAAGGTGGGCATATAACAAGTCTTCTTTGATGTGTTTGAATTAACAAGATAATAATTGCTATAATCCAAGAACATTTGTCATGACTATATTTCATAATAACATTTATATTCAAGCGAGGAAAACATGATTACTATAACAAACATTTAAATGTTTCCTAATACTAAAATGGAATTCCTAATACAAAACGTGAGAAGCATGAAATCAACTTGCCCATGCTCTATTGTGTAAACATATTGATCCTTCACAAAAGGTAACCTAACATGTGCCAAATACACATGTAACATGCCTATTGTTCTACCCAAAAAAATTTCTATGTTTTACCCACAAGTGAACAGTTTATAAATTTGATTGATTAAGTAGGAAAGGGCCCTGACCCTTATAGAAAAGTTCAACAATATAGAGAACAACAACCAGTCAAAATAGCCACAAAAGGAAGCTAACAAAAAAAGCTTCCCCAACATCCCCAAAAAAAATCTTAACCAATTCCCTCACGATAAAAAATTTCAGCCCTATCAAAGATATCAAAAAAATACATACAGTTCATATTCAGATCCCAACACTTAAACTTATAATACCATATAATACTTGAAGTAATGTCCATGCATAAACTAGAACTACTAACAGAAATGTAACTAAAAGTTTGATAGTCCAGGCACCAAAGGCCAACACTAGTAAAAGTATCGCCAGGAGAAGCACCAAAAAAAACCATAGAAGCAAAACAAAAAGAAAAAAAGTGACCAAGGATTAAGCATCCTCGATCAGACTCCAAGCTTTCAATAGGTCACCGACAGTGTCTTCCACTTTCTCTTTCGGCTCCATCTTTCCCGATAAGTCAACCATCTCGTCCATCGACTTTCTCTTTTGCTGCTTCTTAATTTTCCCTTGACCCGAGACCGTAGCCATGATAGGCTTCTTCATAACTGCATCCACCACCTTGCAAAGACTCTTTACTACTATTTCAAGATTTTGGATTCTGCTTTCCTTATCCTCCTCTTGCATCATCTTTTCTAGCCATTCTAATCTCTCCTCCATCCTCTTGATTTTAACATTATCAACTTCATCTATCTTCTCTTCCTCATGGTATTTTGTTTCCATTGCTTCTTGATCATTTATTACATTTAACATTTTCCTCCATCCCCTCATTGTCCTTTTCAACCTCATGAATTTCCTCTTGTTGCGACTCTCCTTCCACTTCCTCATTGTCAAAACCCTCCTCTTCCTTCGACTCAATTTTTTTCTCCTCAGCAGACTCTCCCTCCAAACTATTTGGGATTTCCTCCATAGAGGAATCCCTATCTTCCTTCACCATATTTTTTCTTTTACTTTCCTGCGAACTAGAAGAACATTTTTCCTTTGAATCCTTAGACTTTTAACTGCTGCCTAACCCTTTATAAGCAGCCATAGCAAGCCTTGTAGACCTTCTACCAACCGGTGTTGAGCACTCAGGGTTTTCATTATCATCAGGAATTGTAATAGTGTTGGCTTCCTCCCCCAATTCTGGGATAAGCAGATTCCTCCTTTTATTCTCAACAGAGCCAATGAAGGCAACGCTCCTTTTTTCAGGAGTGACTTGTAGGAGATCATCCCATAAAGGGTCCTTAGGGTTAGGCAACTTTTTAATGGGATTTTTAGCAGGGGTATGAGGGCGAATCTCTAATCTCTATGAGTTCTATTTTCATAGAGCTCTTAGGGGTAGGGTTTTCTATCAAATTGAGGGGAAGATTCTTTTGAGGAGATGTAGCTAACACATATTTGTAGATATCTCTAATTAAGCCTTGGTGTAATGACAGATTTTCCCCATGGGTAAGGCTTTGACTCAGGGAAGAGAACAAAAAAAAAAGGAAGATTTATCTTTTGGAGATGATGAATATGGTTAAGGATAGGGAAGTGGTAACCATGCACAGACTAGAAACGACCCTCCAGGGTAAACAGTTTATGTTGCTAATATTACAAGCAATATTTTTTTTCTTTTCAATTGAATAATAATGCACATTTGAAACCAAGCATTCCAAAATTTCCCATTGCATAATCAAAGAATCATTTCATTAATTCAAGTAATGAGTTCATATTTCATAATTTCAAGATAACATTTCACTATTACAAATAATCCATAAAGATGGATACATGAATACATACATAGCTTCTAAGAGCTTACTATTATAGTGATACAAATTGGTCCAGATGTCCCAACATTGGTGCATACATTCTAGATGTCCCCATTCCTTGGTGCATACATTCTAGTTATCCCCAATACTGGTGCATACATCCACAAAACTTGGTCGACAACTACATGAGGAGAAGCATCACTCACGCATTTTTTTTCCAACCACAGACTCACTGTAGTCCCCCACATCTACCAAACTTGGTGAGATGGCCTTTCCCTTCAATGAAGATATTGGTTTGGTAACGTCATAATTCTAGCCTTTTCTGAGCATGGTGATGTTTCCTACATAACTAGAGCTACCATACTGTGGCTACAACTACATGTATGACAATCCCAGCCTAGTATGTAAATCTAGATCATAGTGAACTGGCAGTCTAAATAGTGGCTACTTACACTACTTTGGCCAAAGATTCATCACCTAGTACTTCGAGTGAGGGTCATCTATTTCACCACCTTCATAGCTTGATTTGATTTGACCATTTATACCCTATACATAGGTTACCCCCTTTTTCCTTCGATTAGCCTAACCCTAGGAATAACCACACTAACCATACAATATTCATAATGTCACAACATCAATTGACTCCATTCTAAAAGTACAATCTCACTAATAAATGACTCCATTCAAGAGTATATCTCAACAATAAACAACTACCATCAAAAGTATAATCTCATCAATAAATGACCTCAATCAAAAGTATGATCTTCAACATTAAATGACTTCATTCAAATATATAATGAACAACTAAATGATCAATCAAATCATATAGGTTAATCCCAACCTATTTGCTTCAATAAAAAAACAAGTAAAAAACCCAAACAAATAGGTTATTCTCAACCTAGGGTTTCAATCAAAAGTAAAGTAATGATCAAGTGATCGTAAACAAATCATAAAACCTCTCTTTCAGTATACCTCAAATATTCTCATGTTTACAATTTTCACTACATTTGAATATAATCTAGAGGGAATTAACCTAAGAAGAGTTATGTGCTTCTACACCTTCAAGTTCTCTTCTCAATATGACTTTGGGTTGCTAGAATATATATCCTCTTTTAGAATTTTGTGAATGGGAATAGACTCTTAAATCAAAATAAGAAAATAGCATAACCAGAAAATACATTTCTCAACCCTACCATTGATTATTAATATAATCATCAAGTTTATACCCTAACCCTCAGGATAAGACTCTCTTTGAATTTCAAGGAGATTTAATTAATCAATCCAGTATAGATTAACAATAAGGTTTGGATAACATCTCAACCTATCAATAATGATGTCTATCATACCATCATTGTCGTTGTATTACTATCCTCATTACCCACAAGGGTTTACCTAGCATTATAAGCTAACAAATTCAAGTTACCTCAAGGCATCAACATAATCCATGTTTCACATTTCATGCTACCTATGAATAGTATATCATATAAATTCCCATATAGGGTATATAAAAGTATTAACCCAATAGATAGGTTCCACCAAAGCAAGAAACAACTAAGAAAATATGCAAGCTTGTCCAAATCATTTTAACACATATTTAAATCAATCATTTACAATCAAGACAACCATAAACATATAACCTTTCAAACATAAATAACAAGGGAATAGAAATCAACATGCCTATATAAAAGCTCCAACTAATAATCGTTCCTTCCTAGCTTAGTTCCTCAAACCCGCTTGCTACTTCCTCTAAGATCAACCCAATTCCCACTTCTAGCCTCTTACCAAATCTCTCAAAATATTCCAATGCAAAATAACAAAGAAACTCACTAACTCTCAAGATCTCAACTCACTCGCACAAAAAATGCAGCAAAATAAAAACGGAGTAATTAGAATGGAAGGTGTAATAAATGGTAGAGAGAGCACCTCTATATATACTAAAATATGAGCAACCAAAGGCTACAAACAAGCTAATACTTTTGCCACTTTTCTATTCACATGCATTGACTCATCTAACTAACTCACAAATTTGTAACACATGACAATCCTCACATTCCAAATGGTTGAGTCGACTTGTTTCAAGAGACAACAAAGCTCTTTTACTGAGTCAAATGAGCAACAAGAATTTTAGCAGGTTTCCTACTTGGTTTGCAAGTTGGCTACCCCTATATATTGCTATCAACTTATCATTGATTGGGTTTATGCATATCTATAGGTTTAAGACTTCATTTTTGCTTCCAAAAGCTATAAGTTTTAGTACCCTTATGAATAGCGCTATCAAAAAACTCTTCCAACATTCAAAACTGTATTCATTTCCTTTACCCATATTTAAAATTTATTCCTTTAAACATGTGCAGCCTTTTGACTTGGTCTATTCTTTGTTTCATGCATAGATTTTACACTATGCAAGGCATTAACACAAGGAAACACTATATGCATAAGCTTTATTTAAAGTGATTTACTAATATCAACTTCAACGCTATATAATGCATTTTGAATACACTCCAAAAAATTATCATTTCGTATATTATATATATGTATATATATATTTAACTTAATATATATACATATATATTAATATATACTTATTTACTCAAGATTATCAAATGCATTAATTTCCAATTAACAAATATATATAAACATATATCGAAATAACAATTATACATATACACACACACACACACATATATATATATAAATATATTAATATATATGTATATATATTATTTTATACATATATTAATATATATATATATATATATATATATATATTCATAATATTATTTTAATATCTTTATATTAACACTTATACTCTCATTTCTATCGATTGACATATATACATGAAGTGTATACACACACATATGTGTGTCTCCTCCATCCAATCGATATTCCCATGCATATGGGTAATCCATTCATGAGCATGTGTAGATATGTCTACCTACGTATACTCATGTATGTATTTACTCACATGTATGAGTTTATCGTAGAAACGTACATATATACATATATATACATTTTATGTATATATCTCATCAATATAAATATAAACACAAAAGGAAGGACTTCCACTCGACATCAATACTTAATCACATTCCTCAATCCAAACATTCATAAAATAAGGTCATAAACTAATATAAATAGTCACAACCAAAATTGAAGATCACCTACCATTTACCTAAACTAACTTGACTCAACTTAGACCAACTAGGGTGTGAGTATGTGTATGCTCAAATAGGCTCATTAAGGGTTACTAGACCAAGTTATTCTCCTGAGTGATACTTCCCCTCTTCTAGAGGTTTGAACCTGTTCCTACATTTAGCTTAGTACATCATAACAATAGTTAGCCATTCATATGGAATTCACTTACATAATAAATCATTTGCATCATCAAAGTTTTAAATTATTCATATTGCAATACATATTCCTACATCGCATTTCCATCAGTATAAAACATAATCATACCTTCAAAATAAATAACATATTAATGCATATTCAAGTATTTCATTCACCTATTTAATCATACTAAAGTCATGATATACATTTATCATCATATTTACTCAAAAGGTAAAGGTAATCCAATAACTAAGAAATAGGGTGTAACATACTTCCCCCCTTGTGAATCATCGTCCCCAATGATTTAAAGTACTAAACATACAGATAAATTCAAATAAAGGTTTTACTTTTTATTTTCCAAATCATGCAAGAAATAAGTATATTTCCAACTAATCTTCCCTCATAGCATGACCCCTTGAAATCTCGTCCTTCCTAGACCTTGCACTGAGTGAGTGTGCTAATGCATGGAGAGAAATTGTGTGCTCAAGCAAACTTTTTGTCTAGAGAACTATATATCATTCATATTAACTCATGTATGTACATCATAAGTATAAAAGTGACCACATTCTATATGACACCTATACCACAGTGATTGGAAAACACATTCTCATTGACTAATACAATTATTCTTAGTGTAACTCAAATAGAAAAGAAATGTCAGTGTATTACACACTACACCATGGGTCCCATCCTTCCCTTTTGTCTTTACACCATCGAATTCCTTAGAAGCTGAGACTGTCATGTCCCCTTCTAGTTGACATCTCTCAGAGCACAGGATTAGCCTATTATGCGACCCTCGTAGGCTGATAGGTTGGATAGAGGGTCATGTTGGAGCTTGGCTCAACTTCAGTTGGCAGTATTTGATCAGTTGGATTTTGTTCGGGCTCATTCGGACACTTCTAGCCTGAGTTGCTATTTTTAGCAGTATTCAACACTCAACGTGGGACCCCTGCTATTTTTAGCAGTATGGATGGATTACGTGCAGAATCACTTCCTCAGTCGACAGCTTCAGATGGCTCGAGCATCGGGTACATATTGAGAGAGATATTAATATTTAATTGATTTAATTAAATATTAATTATGGAAGCATTATAATATAAAGTTATAATATTTTATTATAACTTAAGTGATTTCAGTGAAGGGGTTGCCCATCATGAAAAGGGGGCCATTTGACGATTAAATTTATAATTAAAAATTTGGCTGGAGACTATTGAAGAATTAAAATTAAAAGTTCAAATTATTTTAATGATTCCCTATTATTAAGGAAATCACACTTTTCAGTGTATAAGGCATTTTTCATTGGGAATCGAGCTATGATGATTATTGTGAATTGAAAATTGATCAAGTTTCATCAGAGCACAGAAGCCTAGGGTTTCAGTCTCAGTGCATTGGGGAACGAGCCATCTCCAGTGAGAGCGATTCAGAGGGTGTGAAATATCATCCGATCTATTGCCAGCAAAGAGATTTCTTCATCCAGAAGAGATCATAGAGCTTCACAGATCATTCATTATCAGAGGTTTGTTGAGGGTTTCATCCAGAGGGCATATATTCATCAAGGCGCATCATATTTTGGAGTTTGAACATTGATCTCAGAAGGCCGTACGTTTTGTACTTGCTGTTCTGACACAGCCGTACCACTACAGTAGGCCGTACTATCTCTCTTTCAAGCCGTCCTCAGATCTTGTGCAAATCGCCTATGCTTTGGGGTTCTGGTCTTCTCATTTGGTGGTGCCACAACATCTGGGTCACATTACAATTGTTTCCAGAGGGAGAAGTGCAAATTTACAACAGCCGTACCATCTCAAGCAATTTATCAGTAAGCTGCAAATACCAGGTTTTTTATCAAATAAAATCATTGCCTTTTTATTTGCATGCTATTGGATCTCAGTTGTAATAAGTCCAGAAGTTAAATAAATAGACTGGCATCAATATTTGCAATATATTTTGTTATTTCCGGAGCTATAAGATTTTATTTAGATTTTCTATCATTTATTTGCAAAAATCGCCATTTTCATTATTCTTGCAAAAACACAAAAAAACCCAAAACTTCAGAAAACAAACAAAAATAGACAGATTCAGGAACAGGGGAAACAAGGGGTTTCTACAGAGACCGTCCATCATTGACACAAACATTTACCTTAAGCATAATAGTATTGCTTATAAATTTAAGATTTGTATCAACAAGGTTTTCCTTCATTTTGATCTATTATTCCATTTTTACAACCTTTTCAGTCTAAGGTTAATCCTATAAATCAAAAATTTCCAATTAGAATTGGTTATCTTAGTGAATCCATCCACCATAACATTATGACAGTTCCATTGACATAGAAAGATCAAAACTATTCTTATGATCTATCACTTCCTCTCTATAATTCCCTAAGAGTATACAAATCCTATCAATGATGACATCATGTCTTCATCCTTTAGCATACTGGACAAAAATTTTCTACATACCTTACAACGTCTTACTCTATTCCCTTACAAATTATAGTGGTTTCCCATTTGTCATTACAATGCATCTTGAGTATGGCATCAATTCACCTCATTTATTTATTAATATCCCAAAAAATTGGTACATAGGTTCTTTGTTGATTCATAATAGTCCATTATGACTGAACGAGACCTCTTCCATGGACTTATGCCACATCTAATTCTCAAAATTTAATGATTTATTATTATTATGGAGATATAACTCCATCCTAGGCATCATACCTTGGCTTTCTTTCATCCTTTAATCATTTTCAAAGTCATAATCTGATTCCCAACTCAATCTATCTCTTCTGATGAGCATTTATATTAGTTGAGTAGTGTTTCTCGTTAAATCATGCTAGCTTGATATTATCTTCCAAAAGATGTCAACAATTATTACATGCCTAGTTACCAAGCATGAATGTTTCTCGATAACTCAAAATCATGTGTACATAAATCTTCCTTTCCCTATTTCATAGGTGATAATCTCACCTTCCATGATTAAGCATACCGCCTATCCTTCTAAAGCATCAATGAATCTTCCATAACAAATACATATAAAATTGTGTTGTAAATATTTCTTTCTCATTGGTCATAAGCCTTGACCTTTCCACTACCTTTCACTAATAGCTCCAATACCTTATCCTTTTACTTTACCAACCTTGTCGTGGTTATTGAATACAAAACTTCGGTTAAAAAAAAATATCTCCTACTAGAGATACAACATTAAATGATATATCTTGGAAGATAAGAATCTAAGCTCTCTGCGCGTGCTCCTTTTTCAAATTTATGAGCTTTTGTGTTTCTTGATGAATCGGCCTAGCGGGGGCCTTATCAAGGCTCCCCCACCCATGCACTCTGCTCCTTCCTAGAATGTCGCTTCCTCACCTTCGCCTTCTGGGGGACTAAAAGTACACCTGACGTTTCACATGTTCCTTTTATTGGGGGTTTGAATGGGTCGACCTCTTCTCTCTAGGGTAAGGACACTTTGTTTACTAGTGAGAACATTGTATCCTATGTGGAAAAGCTTGTTGGTGGAAAGGTTTAGACAAAGGTGCCCCAGGATTCTTTGTTTACTTTCTGCACTATAGAGGGGGATGAAGTGGGTGTACTAGATGTAATCTTGAATGATGTTATGGAAGGTCTGAAGTTGTCCTTGGTTGGAAAGTTCTTTGTTGGTCGTCCTAATATTGACTAGGTACATAAGTGGGCCATTGACACTTGGAATCTCAAGGGCAGTGTCTCCATAAGTGCTATGCCTAAAGGTCTATTTTTATTTACCTTTGTTATCCCTAAGGATATGATTAGGGTTCTCACGGGTGGCCCTTGGGATTTTGATAGAATCTTTAAGAATATTTTGTCCCTATGCAAGTGGAAACCAGGGTTTGATGCCTCTGTTGACCTGGGTAAAGTTGCCCCTACCTGGGTTAGGCTCCCTAGTTTTCCTTTGGAATTTTGGCACCAAAATGTCTTTAAAGGTATTGCTAATTCATTTTCCACCTTGGTTATGGTGGATAAAGTAACCCTTCCCAAGTTTCGATTGGTTTATGCTAGAATGTGTGTGAATGTTGCTATCAACACAGTTATTCCCACCTCTGTGACCTTAAAATCAAGATTTGGAAGATGGGTTCAACTGTTGTAATATGAAAAAGCTTTGGTCTTTTTCCAAGGGTGTAATAAGTTTGGTCACTTACAGGATGTTTGTAAAAAGTCCTACTTGAACCTAAAAAGCCTCAACATGGAGTCCTAGAGAGCTCTCCCTTGAAAAATGTGGCTCTAATGAACCTAATAAAGGAGCCTGTTACACCAGTTCCTAACTTGGCATTGCTACTTTTTGATAAGGCGATGGCGGCTTCTCAAATATTGAATGAGGAAGAGGGTCAGATGTTGAATGAAATGGCTCTCTCTGAGGGGGCTACTATTGGGTTTAACACCCCACCTTCCTTAGAGAAATATATCAAACCACAAAATGGTAATGAAAAGGTGGATAACCTAACAAAATTGTCACATGGAATGGAGGGAGGTGTTTCTAAAATTCAAGAACAACAAAGTGATCTCCTGGAGAATGGTGAGATTGATAGTTAGATGGAAAAGTTACTAAATTCCTCTCCTGAGCTCCCTATGACATACTTGGATTTGGTGGATGATCATATGCTAGAAGATAAGCATGAGAAGGAGGGTAACGACGAAAGCAAGGAAAACTTGATGAATATTGGTTCCCCCCAGAAAGAGGGTGTTGTAGACGAGGAATGGATAAATACAAAATAAAGGAAAAAGAAGAAACCAGATGTAGTCCTGACGAAATACCAAAGTGGGAAGACGGCTACTAAAAGAACTCTTGAATCCCTGGTTGGGAGTAAATCCAAAAAGAAGTAAGGGGAGATCTTCTCCCACTCTTTGTAGTATCAAGGTGATACTAATTTTCCTTTTTTTTTTTTTGCTTCGATGCATTTGATGTCTTGGAATGTGAGGGGATTAATGGCCCCTATAAACATCTATTGAAATCTTGTGTGGCTAATGCCAAACCGGATGTTCTCTTAATTCAAGAAACCAAAATGAAAAGAGAAAAATTTGAGAAGGTGATAAAGTGACTTTGGCCTTGTGCTAGTTTTGAATTTAGTGATGCTAAGGGGGCCTTAGAGGGGTTGTGACTTGTTGGAACCCTTCTAGGCTTGCTGGAAGGTTGAATTTCTGCAATAAGAACCATCTCATAGTCTCTATGGAAAATAATATAACCTCGGTCAAGTGGAATATGGTCAATATATATGGTCCTATCTCAAGACTAGATAGGCTTGATCTATGGAACCTAATAGAGGGTATCATTATTAATAGAAGGGAAGAGTTTTGGATGCTTGGTGGGGATTTCAATTCCCCTTTGTATCCCTCAGAGAAGATTGAAGGTCTTACTGATTTCTCATATATAGCATGATGGACTTATCGAGGTTTCTTAACTCAGTGGGGTTAATGGAAATTCCTTTGAATGGATCTAATTTTACTTGGAAAAATAGGAGGAAGGGTAGGCATCTGATCCAAGTTAAGTTATACAGGTTTCTTGTTTCCTCCAATTGGAACATATTGCAGAATCTCACCCTTATTGCTTTCCCCATAACAGGTTCTGATCATAGTGCTCTCCTTTTGGAGTGGGATGATAAAATGGTTAAAGGACCCTTTCTTTCAGATATGAAATAATGTGGTCTCTTCATCCAAACTTCAAATCCCTGGTTGAAGAGTGGTGGAAAGCTCCTTGTGATGGTACTCCCATGTATAAATTAGCTCATAAGCTAAAAATGGTCAAAGACAAGGTCAAGGGGTGGAATAAGTATTCATTTGGGAACATTTTTACCACCAAAAAAGATTTAAGCTTAAAAATAAAGGAGATTCAAGATCTGATGGAGTTGAGAATTAGGGATGAAGAGACCTATAACCAAGAAAGGGATCTTAGCTATCAATGGTATAAAATAAATAAAAAGAAATCTTCTAGAAACAAAAATAAAGAATCCAATGGTTGAGGGAAGGGGACAAAAATACAAAGTTCTTCCACCAATATACCTTAAAATACAAGGGAAGAAACATGATTAGATTTCTAGTTACTTCTAATGGGACTAGACTTGATAAGGAGGACATTGCTAAGGAGGCTATTTCTTTTTTTTCAAATTTTCCTGAATTTCCAATGGTTGATAATTCTAAATTGGATGACTTCTTGCAGGTGATTCCTAATGTTATCACAGATCATGATTTAATCAAAATGTCTAAAGTTGTTTCTATGAGTGATTTTAAGGAGGTTGTTTTATCTTTGGTGCTTTCAAAGCACCAAGGACGAATGGTTTCCCTCCAAGTTTTTTCCAGGTCTATTGGGACATTGTCTCTTCTGACCTATTCAATGCGGTCAAGGATTTTAAATCAGATGAACACCACCTTTATTGCGCTTATCCCTAAGACTAATGAAGTTGCTTCTATGAATGACTATAGACCTATCAGTTTGTGTACCACCACATATAAGATCTACTCTAAGATTATGGTTAATAGATTAAAATTAGTCTTGAATAAAATGATTGTTGTTAATCAGAAAGGGTTTGTCCAGGGAAGAAAAATATTGGATGTAGCTATTTACACTCATGAGGTGTTACATTCTATGGATCACAACAAAAAATAGGGTATGGCTTTAAAATTGGATATTTCTAAAGCTTATGATTGGGTCTCTTGGAATTTCCTATTTGCTATTCTTAAAAATTTTGGTTTTAAAGGTAAAATTTTCAACTTAATCAGATCATGTGTCACTACTCCTAAGTATTTTGTCTTGATTAATGGGGTTCCTCAAGGCTTCTTCTCTTCCGATCGTGGCCTATGACAAGGTGACCCATTGTCACCTTATTTGTTTGTCATTGTTGCTGAAGCTCTGGGATGCAATATCCAGAAACAACTTGCAAATAAAGCTTTGAAAGGTTTATGTGTTTCTTCTTCCCTTTCCACTGCTTCACATCAATAGTTTGTTGATGACACTATCCTCTTGGGGGAGGCCTCTATTTTGGAAGCGAAACAATGGGAAGCGATC
This sequence comes from Sequoia sempervirens, assembly GCA_007258455.2. Lineage (NCBI taxonomy): Eukaryota > Viridiplantae > Streptophyta > Pinopsida > Cupressales > Cupressaceae > Sequoia > Sequoia sempervirens. Next base: position 187,088,856 of record VDFB02270651.1, read on the forward strand.
CTTGATAAATATAATAAGGTTATTGGCCAATATATCAATTACTAGAAGAGTAAAATCTATTTTTTCAATACCAACCAGATTGTTAAGGACAAAGTGATAAATATTTTAGGTTGCTAGGAGGATGATTTTATTGCTACCTATCTGGGGTTATCGTTAATCTCAAGAAAACTAAATAGTAAATATTGGAATTATATTGTGGAAAAGATTCAGAAGAAGCTGGTAGGGCGGAAAGGTAAATTGCTAAGTTTTGCTAGGAAGGTTCAACTCTTAAAAGCTTCTTTACAAAACATACCTGTCTACTATCTCTCTCTTTTCAACATTCCTACCTATATTGTTGAGAAAATTGAAATGATTCAAATGAGGTTCCTATGGTCAGGTGTGGAAGAAAGGAAAATAATGGCGCTTATTAGATGGGAAATTGTTTGCACCCCGAAGAGGGAAGGAGGATTGGGAATAAGAAGAATAAAAAGGTTCAATAAAGCTCTTGTGGCAAAAATGGGTTGGTTTCTTTTAGAAGGAGAAAAATATTGGGTACAAATTCTATGGGCTAAATACTTGGGTAACAAGGATGTTTGTTGTTTCCTCAGGAATAAGGAACTTCCCTATGGTTCTATCTTTTGGAATAACCCGCTAAAGGTGAGAGGCACTCTAACAAAAGGAGAAAAATTGAGAATTGGAAATGGGTTTAGAGCCAACTTTTGGGAGGATGCTTCGTCTGTTTGTGCTCCTTTGTAAACTAGTGACAACCTCCAGCAAATTAGAATCAGATTCAAGAGAAGCATTGGAAAAAAGGTCTCAAATTATTTAAATTGGGATGGTTTAAGACCAAAATGGATTGAATTCAAAAACTATTTGAATAATGTTGTTCTTAGGGGTGGTAGACAACTGAATTGGGATGCTACTTTGGCCTCCCTCTTGAGGTAGATTGGGAACCCTGATCTCTTCTCAAGAAATATGAATGATGAGTGGATTTTGGAAAAAAATGCTTCTAGGTGATTTTTAGTTAAATCAACTTATGAGACTATGGATTTGCAGCCTATCCATTTAGGGGTCTTTAACTGGAATACTGTGTGGAGCAAGAACTTAATCCCCAAGATTAACTGCTTTTGGTGGACAGTGGTGCATGGAAATATTCTTACAATTGACAACCTTAAGAAAAGGGGATGGTACTTGGTTAATAAATGTTACCTTTGTAATGAAGAGGAAGAAACAATTATGCATCTACTCTTTCAATGTTCTTATGCTCAAGAAGTTTGGGATTTTTTTCTAAAGAGTCTTATGGTTGACTGGGTTTAACCTCCTTCGGTTAAAATGTTTGCTAATTGTTGGAGTATATGCCCCTATTCGCACAATATATTTCTTGACCTCTGGAGACAATTCACCCCGTTCCTCACTTGGGGTTTGTGGAAAGAGAGGAATAATAGGGTCTTTAGGGATGTTGCTAAAAGCAATAAAGAGCTATGTATGTCCATCAAAAAATAGATTCAAAAGAACATAGAAAGATGTAAGTATGCTCCATCAAAGAAAGGGCCTTCATATCAAGAGATGAGAATCAAGCAACAATGGGGACTTTCTTATGATCTTAATAATGTTAATTGGGCTAAAAAAAATTAAGAAAAGCACTATTTGGATTCCCCCGGACCCTGGGTGGATTAAATGTAATTTTGATGGATGTTCAAAAGGGAATCCAAGCTTGGCGGAGGTAGGTGGGGTTGTTAGAAATGATTGTGGCATCTATGTGGTTGGACACAACAAGGGCCTATGAATAACAACAAATAATTTGGCGGAGGCTTATGATGTTTGGATAGGAATATGTTATCTTAAAGATAATGGCTACACGAAGGTAATTTTGGAGGGTGATTCCAAGTTAATAATTGATTATTTAAACAATAAAGCAGAGGCCACTTGGGAGATAAAAGATTTGTTGGATGACTGCAAAAATATGTTACAATATTTCCAAAGTTGCAAGATATGCCACATCTTTAGGGAAGGTAATAGGGCTGTCGATGCCTTAGCGAATTTTGGCTTTAGGCAGGAGGTGTTAAAATATTGGGATTTTTCCAATTTATCAAACCAAATTAAGGAAATAATGGCTAAGGATAGAGTGGGGGATTTGATTTATCATGGATAGAATGGTAATAATTAAAAATAGTGGCTCGCAGTGTCATCCAACTATCAAGTTGGTTGCCATCTTTCTTTGGTGGCAATTGGGCAAGCTGATAAGATGGATTGGGAGGTACAATATTAAAGGTAGTGGTACGCTTGATTTGAAGGATTTAAAAAGAAAGGGGTGGAAGTGAAAGATTATTTTGGAAACCTCATGTGTTAAAAAGAAATTTGTTAATGAGGGTATAGGGATCATTATTCACATCTCTAAAAATCTTGTGTTTGATTTTGGAAAAGACATTTTGACGTGTTATCACCGATATGGAGGGTAATAAAAAAAGAGTAATCATGGCTCATAAAGGTGGCAGAGTTGTTAGTTATCATAATGACATGATTTAAAAATATGATATTTGGCTTTGCATTCAGATTGATTATTTTAAACAAACTGCCAGAAGGTTTGAGCCATTATTCTTGCAAATGAAAAGCCACCAGGTCTCTATTAAAACTGAAGTTTTTGAATTACCTATTGCTACTATCGTGAATGAGGAAGGTCGAAGAGATGAGTTTTGACTTCTTCCTAAGAATGATTTTACCAAGGATAAAACCATGGGAGGCCCTAGAAAGAGGACGAGGCCGAGTAAATATGAATCCCTGAAAAAAGGATGCAGAGCTTTGGGGTTTGTTTGATTGGGTCAGGTTTACCCCTTACTTTGCATCCATGGAAGGTTATAGTGAGAAGCTGAGCTAAAAATTTGTGAATTCTTGGAAAGATGGGGAAGTTGAGTTGTGTGGCATTCATTTTACTGTTGATGTTAAGCTCATAGCCAAAGTGATGGGGCTTGCTTATGAAGGGAAGAAGGTGGCTAAGGTAAGCACTGTCAAATATCAAACTTATATTAATAAGTTTTTTGAGGCTAAACAAAAAGCTCAGAGATTTCAAAATGGTTACTCTGGGGTTTTACTTCCTCCAGCGTACCATAATGTTTGCTTCTTTGTAATGAAATACTTTACGTTGGAAGGTCATTTTCAGTCTGCCCATGGCTATCACTTTTTGATTCTGGACCACATCCGTCATCTTTAGAATATTAATCTTCCATTTGTCCTCTTTTATTCTCTGATCCAAAGCCTTACCAATGGCGCTAACCCTCCTTTACACTAGGGCTTGATTCATGCGATATGTAAATATGTACTTGCTACTTCCCTGCAAAGAAATATTTTCCTAAATTTGCTGAAAATCCTACTCCCAAGATTTCTATTAAAATTAAGCTTATAGAAAGCCAACCCCACTCCCTAACCAAGGACTCTGCTAAAGCCTCCCCCAATCCTATGGATCCTGTTGATGGTGTTTTCTACATAGCAACAACTCAGACAGAATGCAATATTCTATCTCTCTTGAAAGGTTATTTTCGATAATAAATCACTGAAAATCACCCCAAGGTCTCTCGAGTGTCAGGTCATGACAATGCATAAACAACTCAGATAATTATGTGAAAATGCTGGTAATCACAAAGGGACCTTACTACAAGCAAACTGTATGTTTCAACTTATCAGATTTTGCAATATGATGATCTTTGATCCTAAATCTAACCAAATAATAAAGAAATAGCAAAAGATAGGGGGTGCAAGGATATGATGAAATCTAAACTATTCCTAGAATGAACAATGCAAATGGCAGATATTTGGAATGGACCAATCTCAATTAACCAATCCTTGATCAACCCACAATGCAATATCACAAGAACGATGCAATCTTCTAAGGCATGTGGATTTTCAAATCATAGACATTCATCCACAATCGAACTCAAGCACATGTAAATATATGGTCCAGGTTGACTTCACCAGCCTACTACAATCAGATAGTTACTGGGAGTATAGACCAGAGATTTCTACAAACACTCCAAATATGAGATCATAAACACCATTCATCAAACTAAAACTAATTTAATTCTGAACACTAAACCCTAAATCTTTAAGCAATTTAAAAGATAGAACAATAAAACCATGCAAGACAAAATAACACAAGAGATTTCACCAGAAAAACTACAATGTCCTCAATTGCATTAAATCATCAAAAGGCTGCAACAATTCCACTGTTCTGATACAGTATTTTCTTCAAGAAATTGAATACTACCCCTACTACAAAGTACTCTAGCTCTTTTTGCTCTTGCTTATCTCTATTAATTTCTAGCTAACCCTTTACAATGAGGCAAGAGTGACTTTTATAGCAGATCCCAAAAGATGTCGGCCTAGCCAAACATTTTTACAAAATAAGAATAACCGCCCAAAAAAAACAAGTCGGCCTAAGGAAAAAAAAATAAGGCACACATTAAATGCCATCCACCATCAAGGTCGGCCTTGACACAGTCCCCAATGTAGTCTGGTCCAATGCATGCCCTATAATAATAGGGAAGCACAAATCTCAAAATGGGCATTAACTGTCACTTCCCTTATCCTTTCTCTGAGCCGATGATCCTTGGACCCTCAAGAATGTTCTATCCAGTTCGGTGACAGGTGGCAAAGGCAATATCTTAAGTCTGCATTTAATGAAGTCAATCTCCTCCTTTGACTGTTTAATAGCCCTATCCCAATCCTTTTTATTGGCCTAGTATCTATCCATTACCGCCAGGTAGGTGGCTGCATCATCTAACTGATGGCCGGTTACAACACTTTCAGAATCTGGGGCATAAACTTTATGCCACCACTCTCTTAACTGCTCCAGACTCAGATATTTTGGGGCAATCTTCTTTCTGCCGGTCATGACCTCAAAGAAGGCAATGCAGCCTTCATAGACACTGGTTAAATCATTATCAATTGATTTCCTTCATTTCTGAATTTTCCTCATAGCCTTCTGTCTAATCTCTAGAGCCTCAAACCATTCCTAGGGTTCATCTAATCTGGAGGAGGGAAGAATCCCATCCACAGCCAGCTGTTCCTTACCATGCTCCATGATGACCTTAGATTTTTGCAGCAAGAGGTTAATGTCCTCCTCGTCCTGTGATAGCACATGCTCTAACAATTCCTTGGCAAGGACTACATCTTTCCCAACCAACAGGATGTCCTTGATTGTATCATCTCCCCTTGTTTGTACATCCTTCAGCCAATCTATTGCGGTTTGAGCTGAGGTCTTCATTTTCTCAATCCCGGAGATGGTTTCCCTAGGTAGAAAACCAGGAGTAGCTGAAGAAGAGGGATGGAGGGATTGGAGAGGCTTCATTACTTCCTCCAAGCATTTCCTTAGCCTTTCATTTTCTTTCTTCAACTCATGCTTGGTCTGGGTCTCCTTCCTCAATCTTCCAATAATCACAGCACTAGACCCTTCATATTCTTCTATGTCCTGCTCCATTGAGGCTGGTCCAAGGTTGATAGTTTGCACATTGTAGTCCTGACCGGTAACCTCTTCCCTAGTTTTGTCCGCGGCAGGGGTGGCAATGTGGATAATCCTGTTGTTTGTTTCACCCTTGAGACTACCTTAGCTGCTTTCTTTTTCTTCCCCTTGCCGATTTTGGATAGCATTTCATCCCAATCTAAGGGAGTATCTTCTAATTACTCAATTGCTTTTCTGTAATCTTTCAAGCCACCTACGTGTGCCCTCTACCCCAGATTTCTTTCCCGTTTTGCTTCCTACTGCTCAGTTGCTTTTCTTCTTCTTCTCATGTTATTTTATCTCGTGGAGCTGCCCACTTTGATCCTTTTTCTTCAAGATCCCATCTCCTGACCAAGTATGGGGTTCTACCTGGATGTTCCTTCTTCTCGCCGTGATCCTTTTACCTTGCCATTCTCCGCAGAGAATCCTCATACATCACTAGAGGGGAAGGATGTTAACCCTTCGAACTCAAATTTACCAAAGCTGTCCTTTCCTCGAATGGTTCTTCCACCAGTTTCCATGCCCCTCCGTCTCAATTTCTTCAGTGCTTTTGGTGGAGAAGAAACAAATGTATTGCCCCCTGCTGTCAGTGATTTTATGAGGATTCCTTTGGTACAAGGTCTCGGAGAGGGAGTCCTGGATCTCCTCATGTAAACTTTTTCTTTTTCTCCTCCTGAACTCTCCACATCAACAATAGGAGGCTCATCCTTTGAGGCAACCTGACCCTTTTTCTTTGAAGTCCTGGTTGTTCTTGCTTTCTTTGGTGGTGGAGGAACTTCTTCCTCTTCTGCTTTTTCTGACTATTCCTCATCAGAGGACTTACTAATCTTTAGAGTCTTCCATCTCCTCTTTCCTTTTGGCTTCCTTTTTGTTTCGGGCTCACTTTCCTTGGGGCCCCTAATCTTTATCTTGAAGGGAGAGCTCTTTACAGTTTTCCCTTTGGGGTCATCTTCCCCGAATTCCTCTGAAGTAGACATGGGATTGAGGTTTCCCATCAAATTGAAGGTACAAGGTACCTTCTCACTCTCCAGCTGCCAAACCTTATGTTTCAACCAAGAGGAGGTAAATTTCATAACGGGGGCCATTAGGTCCTCTAACTTTGTGACCTCATCCTCATTCCAGTTGATATCCCCGACTGGCCTGTCTTTTACAGCTTCATAGGCGTGGTCCTGTACTAGGTTTCCATCGTCCTCCAGTTGATCCAGGATCAACTTGACATTGTATTGTCTTATCACCTCCACAGGGAGCCTAGAGTACCTCTTCTTTCTAGCTTCAAGGTCATCTTTAATACTGACCCAATAGTCCTCTAGGTCATCCTTATGCCGGTACTCCCTAGTGGCTTTCTTCTGCACCTCCCCTGTGATATCAAAGTTCATCCTTTTGGAATGGAAGGAGAAACCATATGCTGCCAATTCTTCTCCTGCAGTGTGGGCTGATTCGATGGAAGGGCACATTTCTGCTACACCAATCCCAGGAGGGAAGTCTCCACCAAAGCCTGTCTTATGCTTTTCTCTCTTTACAACAGCATCAAATTCACAAATCTGCCTCACAATCTCCAATAGCACAATGTGATATGTTGGATACCGAGGTAACCTATATGGAGCGACCAGACATCCATCAATTCTAATGTAGGTGAAGGTGGTAAATTGGATAAACCAGGCCCCATAGTTCTTTATCATCCCTTTGGCTTCATCTGACACTCTCATATGCTTGGCATTTTGTAGCATCCTGGTGATATGCATCATGAAGGCATCATTGGCTCTCTAGTAATCCTTGTGTCCTAGATGCAGCTCCGGATAGACCTCATAGACTATATCTTGTCCAAGCATCCCTCGTGGATTCAGACCCTTGTATGGGTAGAATCTGGCTAACACATACATGACATAAGAGGACACCGTGAACCTCTTAGTCTCCAAGACGTTCCTTAGCTGTTTGTCAATTTCAGCACTAATAAGCCCTGCCCAGTAATAGTTAGTTCCTTGCTCAACCTTGGTGATCACATGGACCATCCAGCTCTTTAGCATCCCGGTAGTCTTCAAACCAGCTACTTTGCTCAGAAATGTTATGGCATCATAAACATCCGACCTAAACTTAACTGTGTGCAACTGCTTAGGCAATTTATAATAGTGGGACTTTGGTTTCTCTAACCATGAATTGATTATCTGCTGAGCCTTGATTGGCTCATTCTCATAGTATGTCTTAGCCGTGTCTATGTTTAAAGTGCACACTGAAGGCAGGTCAGGCATGTCAAAGGCCTGAGCAATGGAGACAGGACTGAAATTAGCTAAGACCCTTCCCTCAGTACTAACAACCCTTTGCGTATCAAAATCATACTGCCTGGCACATTCTAGAATCAACTCATAACATTGGATCGTTGGAGGAAACCTAGCCACATGCACAAGTTCGAACTTCATCATGCCATTCCTTAAGGCCGACAGATCCTTCTCAGCTGTCCTCTGCTTAAATTCTTCATACCTCCAAGCCCCAACATTGGTGTCAGACACCTCCGACCATACGGAGGATATCCTGCTCTCAGGAAGCTGACTCTTGATATCCAGTCTTAGTCGTTCTGCCTCAGAAATGGATGACCCCTCCATGCCACCCTTAGATTTTCTGGCAGCAGCTTTGCTTGATTCGGCCTGCACTCACAAAAGACATCATTAGTATTTAATTATCATGCATATAGGTTAGCCTAAAATCATATAAAGCAATTAAAATCCATCGCAAATTGCTAATCCTTGAAGATCCGGAGAAATAAGGCAGTCCAGGAAAATCGTGCAAACCAGGAAAATCTAGTCGAGGTGGAATTTCGAAGAAATCCGACCTAGACGGATTCTCGCTGTCAAAGCACCATTAGTCAAATAAATCATTAATTTAGCCAAAAGATCGTTAGATTATCATGAAATTTATTTATTGACAACAAGAAATAAGCATTCAGCATTTGTTCCATTAGTCCTATCATCGAAAAACCAAAAGGGATAAAGCCAGACAGGAAATCTGGAAAAATCTGGATGGGACGGATTTTCGCAGACAGTTCAAAAATGTTTCAGAAATTACTCCACTCTGTGGAATTAGCCTAAACCGGGAAAATCCGAGTGCGCAGAAATTCCACGGACACCACGGGAACCCGACGATCAGCGACACGCAAACCATTAATCAAACAATCATGCAATCTTCTCTACTTGGATTCTAATGGTTCAGAAATTGACGCTAATCAACAAAACTCAGAATGCAAAGGATTTCAACCCCCCAAAGCTCTCAAATGACGAATCCACATGGTGAAATGGCGAT